>CM062805.1:340549469-341749469 GCA_031772625.1 Pinus tabuliformis
TCTCATGAACCAAGTGTCAGTTTGGAAGCTTCCTGGGCAGTTGACACCTTGCAGGATGACTGTGCCACTTGGCCAATCTCACCCAGCGCAGGTAGCCTTCATAAGATTTGACTTCCAGCGCAGGTACAAGGAGCAACAGTTGCATTCCAGCGCAGAAGCTCAGTGGAGCAACTGACATGATCCAAAATAAGCCTGTTTTGAAGTGTTTTCAGGTGGAGAACTGATTGGAAGTGCTGTTGTTTGATGACCTTGTTATTTTAGGGGTAAGAACAACATGTTTAGGGACTGAGGATCCCTGTAATTATTGACATTTCATGCTCCATGTCGCGAGGCACAAAAATGTCTATAACAGTTGCCCCCTAAAGTATGAGGCCATTTATCGGGTGAAATGCTTTATCTAGAGGGTCCGAAGTTCATTCCAGTGCTGAGGAGGCGCCCTGTAATACAATACAATACAATACATTATTTTTCATTTTATTTTCATGATCTAGCTGAGGCGGGCATTCCCATGCTCAACTTTATAAATACATTTTGGTACATATGACAGACGATCGTCTGAAGGTAGACTGATAATTTTCTGCTGAAATTATCATCCTTTGAATAGGATGATCATCTGCTGCAATGATGTACATGGCAAATGCTTTTATATTTCCTGAATATATATCGCAGCCCGGATGGATGAAACTAGATCCGGGGTCTTCAAACTCATTCGATCTTCACTCTAAGTACAAGTCGATCCATGTGAGAATTTCGCTGAAGTCGAACATGCAAAGACATCGCTTGATTACCGGTCAATAATGAAAACCGTTAACAAGCGCGAGAGGAATCACCAATAATGACGATGACCCTCAAGGTACTGCAGTACAATTCACGTGGCTTGAATAAAGGACTTGGCGTCGAACGCCACGCAAAATCTTCTGGTCGGAGGTCATTGATGTATACCTGTCGCCGGAAGTGAGAAACTTGCCATTGAGGCATGCAAGCTTCAAAGTACTGATGGGGGTGTTCCTAGATCAACTTCTTGGATAATGAGCTGAAGTCGACAAGAAGCGATCCGTCAAAGGAGGGCCTTAATGAATCCCACATCAATGACATGGAACAGAGCTAATGACTTTAGTGGAGGTGAAAACAAACTGTGACATATGATTCAGGGTGGCGATCATGAATGGATGAAGGATAATGTATGGCAGTGGATGGGACACGGTTGACACTTTCAGAATGACCCCTCTTGAACATATAACGACACTGATGCGATGGATCGGTAGCATTACCCCAAATGTGGATGGTTTGGCGAGGACCATGGCGATGAGACCGGTGAATGAAACAACCCAACCCGATGTGGTACGGAAGAAAAGTGTCATGTTCAAGAGTGACTTGCTACCATTAAACTTTGATGTTCTCCCAATTTTTCCCCAGTCATTTCTGACCAGTACCTCTTTATTTTTGTCAAGCTTGAGGAGGATAACATATGCTTGTTCTATAACCTGCCCTTCGGGCAAGCCCATCGCTATGATTTAACGAGCCTAGCGATAGGGAAACTCGTTCTCGTCTAAAGACAAGTTTGTCGCTATTTAATCATTTTAACGAGTCTAACGACAAGGAAAACTCGGTCCTTTTCATTTTTAGAGAGTCTGAAAAGGTACAGAAAGTTAACTCCATAATTCCTTTTTCGTCAGCTAATCCCTTAAGTCCGAAAAAGTATAAAACAATACAGAAGGGATGGCTGTTCGGTACTTTTAACGAGCCGAACAAGACAAGCGCTCGATCCTTTTGTGCAATAATCCCTCAGGTCCAAAAAGATTAAAATTTAGAGGAGGGATAGCGTACCGGTCATTTAACGAGCTGGAAGGCCAAAACTCGGCAAACTTTTCATATTTTATGAGTCAGTGAAAAGAGCTCAAAGAAGACTCGTCTTTTGAGGAACGAGTGATAAACAGGGATAGCAGCAGATTCCAGGTACAGGTTGGAATTTTCCAATCACGGCAGTGTCACAAGGATGGCTAGGTGAAATCACTCTTCGCAGTTGTTTCTCAAAAGAGGTAAACACACAAATGGAAGTGAATGATTGGCCAAATGATGGTGGAGGTGATGGATGAAAACACGACCAAGGCTCTTATGGCTGATGAATTTACGATCTCAAAAGGTTATTTACCGGTTCATTTTTTCCATGAGCTTGAACTCTGGGGGAAACTTTTGCTCACACTTTTCTATTTTTTAACGAGCATAGATTCAGTCATAAAACTGCTCGAATTTTGCGTTTATTTTTTAACGAGCATGAACTATATGCTAAAACTGCTCGATATACCAGTCATAAAAAGAACGCCTCCCGTAACGACCAATTTTTATAGAGCTTATGCCTTACCACAGCTATGCTCACTTTTGGCAAATTTTACTTTTGCCCCACAGGCTTCTTTCATGCAAGTTTGGAAACGGCTAATCTTAAAACCAGATAAATAACCGCCCCTAGCTTGCACTCCAGAAGGTTTGCATGCCCCCAGGTATAGGATAGAATTTCAAGGCTGCCCCTCCTCTCCCCTACCTCTGCTTTTCTTTGGGTGTTCACAGTTACTTGTCATCTTGCCAATCTAATGTTAACGATACTTGTCTTCTCGTTATTCTAAGGGGTCTTACGCAGTACTCAGGCTTCCCGTCGGCCCACTTTTAACAAACAGCTATTTGTGACAATGGAAGAACACTACTCAAAGACAAAACATTGGTATTATTGAGGGAGGCTTGCCTCTTTCTTATTATTCCAAAGACGGTTCGATTTGCTGCCGCAAATCAATCTCTTTCTTTGGCAGTGTCTATCATTGGGTTGTCCAAAGATGGTTACCTTCTGTCAAAACAATATAGTCCCCTTCCTTGTAGGCTGCCCCTGCTTATCCTTCAAAACATATGTTTCGATGGGCGAGGCTTGAATTCAAGGATGTTTACTATCTGTTGCAATAAGGAAATTCCCACTTGGGCATTGCCCACTTTTTAGACAAAGGTGAATGACTCTTTGGTCAAACACATAACTTTAACAAAAGATTATTATTCCAGAACAACCCCACTTCCTACGGACGAGGTACGGACTAGTCATATTCTTCTGCGGAAATTCTTCCTTATACCCGGGGTTTCTTCTGCCCGAAGCAGACCAGGGTGCATGCCCCCTGGGTCCTAGTCTTTCTTTCCGAATCACTCGCATTCATCGGGAAGGAGGACTGGGGGTGGAGGCGAATCTTGAGTGAACAGACCATTTAGGAATGGTATTTGACTATTTGCGATGCGAGATCCCGGAAATGAAAGTTGGTCTACGAGTTTGACCACCCTTCCTTCCTGTGGAAAACACATTACTCTAAAGAGTGAGGAGACTATCGCTCCCATGCAATAAATATAGTCACGTCCAAGGAGTAGGTTATAATCCAAGGGTCCTTGGACAACCAACACGTTCATCTCGACGGTCTTCCCTTTCAATGTAACAGGTACATTGGGGAGGATTCCTAATGGTCGACTGGTTCCTTTATCAAAACCCGAGAGATTTCTCAACTCAGGTAAAAGCGCTGGGGAACCCAGTGCTTTCCAAGCAATAGAGGAAAGGATACTCACAGACGCCCCTTCATCAATGATAATACCAGCCATGATCATTCTATAGATCTGGACAATGATTCTGAATGGTATACTGGCTGGTAACCGGGGTCTGCCTAGTTGATTCCAATCAAAGGATACAACCAGGTTGCTTGGTGGTGGGACCGAATATACGGCCGGATATGACTCCGATGATGTTCCTTCCTGCGATAAAGGAATGGGTGCATTGCCCTGACGCTCATCGGAGTCGGTGCTGATGAAAAGAACCTGGATGGTGTCATCCTTATTCTCTTCAGTGAGGGTGTCGCATGAAGATGACTCTTCGGCGACGGTGTCATTTGAAGACGGGTCTTCAATGACGGAGTCATTGGACGATAGAACCTCTGAAGGAAGAACCGGGCCAACTGCCGTATCGACCTTTAGACTTTCGTCTGGTCTGGATTCAGTAGGTTCATTCTCAACGACCGACACTTCAGCTGACCACTTGAGCGGGTCAACTGGATTTTCAACTATCGAGGGATTAGGCGCGAGTTTTTGATATCCAGGAGGAAGTCGCAACGGTGAAACCGGGCGATCTTCCAAAACTCTCTTTGCCTCATCTAAGAATGGACATTTGTGGATGGCATGATTGCCTTCACACAATAGACAGGGTGATCTTGGTCCCCTTCTTCGTCCTTCACTCTCGCTAGTTGACGGAATGCAATCAACATGACAACCAGAGGTTGATGCTACCGGATTGTGCAACCTTGGGGACCAGTCCCTTAGTATCCGGGGAATACAAGGACAATCACGATGGAAGTGGATCCCTTTGCAAATGACACATGGCGATTTAGGCCCGGTCGGTGCAGTGTGTGGGTTTTTGTTAGCTTTCTTCTGCTTGCCCCCAGTCGCCTTCGCCAGAGGCTCCTTCTGCTTCTTTTCTCTCTTCTTCTTTTCCTTCTTCCCCTTGGGAGGCTAACTTTTGCCGGCTCTACCTTGCGAAGATGAAGGATCAGAGGAAGTATCATAAGAAGTGGAAGGCTGGTGGGTAGTTCTAGATTGTTCTGACTGTTGATTCGACTGCTCAGGATTAGTGGCGATCTGGACTACATTAGTTGAAAAGAGCCATACAGGGAGGCCAATTGTCAATCCTGGAAGCGACAATGTAGCCATATGAGGCGCACCAACATCTCCCCAAGAGGAGAAGGGATTTGGACTTCCGCCAAGGTTACTTCCTTGGTTGGTGGCTCCATACTTTTCAACTGAAAGATCAACGTGGGAATAATAGGTGATTATGTTCCGCTTAAAATAAATTTTATTAACGACGCTTTTAGACACAAACTTGCTTTTTCATGTTTTAAGAGTCGAGAAAAAGCTAAAGATGACTCTAGTCGCCTTCGATGTATTAACGAGCCCGAGGTGACAAATGCTCGGTTGGACTTTTTCAGTTATAGAGTTTGAAAAAGGCCAAAAGAAACTGCTCTGGAGATCTAGGCAGAGGGTGTGCCAAACCTTTCGCGAAACCACAGAATACGTTTTACGGTACGGGTGGTCGATCTTCGTGAATGCTGTGTTCACTGCATCGCGATCAGTAGGGCGGCCGACACGGTTTCCTAAGGATAAAGGATAAAAGCCTATAGGGGTCTCCTAATATACGCGATGGTACGCGGGAGCACAAGTCCGTGTTAGTGCCACCGACTCTCAGGAGGAATCACCCACCTTCGTAGAGATCGACAGTCACTATGTTTAACGACGCCGAAACACGTCTCTACCTAGACCTCTAGATGTTTGCGTTAAATTCCAAAGCGTTGTTATGTAAATTGAGTTTATTTTAATGTTGATCTTTTTTAACAGTTTGCCTTTCAGGTTCGCCACGAGATGTATATATACAACTTCCTATATGCAATCTAAGAATGAGAAGCAAATCTTTTCAATCTTTCAACTTTGAAAACCTTAATCTACTGAGGGAAAAGAAAGACACAACTTTTTCCACAGATCATAGAACACACACTAAAATGCACATTTTCCTAAATCGTCAAGCACACAGTCAAATGCAAAATGCACAATGCATGTATTTCTTTTCGTTATCCTTAATGTTGATGTAAGACAAAAAGGAAACTGTTGTATAATTTTGAATCTAATTTCAAGTAGAAATAAACAAGCTTGTCCACAATCAAAAAGACACCTTATGATAGACTTGTTTAAACACAGGAAATGTATAGATTCAAACCATAAAATGAAGAGCAAACAAACTCAAACAACCATGAACAGTAATAAAACTAGCTCATAAGATCACAAAGACACTTTTACAGTTCAGGATCTAAGAGGCCACGGCTATACTAGTTCGCTTTTCACAACGGGAAACTGTAACTGAAACAAGAAATACAGAAAGAACATTCACATTTTCATCACACAACTGAGGCGGAATAATGTCAAGGAGAAGTGGTTTACAGCAAGTACAATGACCAGCAAGCAATCAGCAAAAAATCAGTGAAAACAAGGCCAAGACACAAAGGGAAAGCTGAGCAAGACAATGGCTAACTGGACCAGCGCAGGTTCTAGTCTGCCAGTTTGACTCTCAGCGCAGTTCCCGAAGGGAGCACCTGCGCTGTAATGCAAACTGCCTGTGGACAGCCTGCACTGACACACGAGAGTTTCGTCTACAAAGTTTTCCGGGTCATAAAAAGCTCAAAAATGCACTGTTTTTTCTGAAATAAAAAGCTATAGTTCAAGTACAGGCTAAGGGATGATCAAGAGGATGAAGATCTATCACAAAGAGTAAAGAGTCTTTTGTAGATAAGCTCTTCAAATCTTGAATTTGCTCAGCAAATGAGCAAGAGTAGCAGTCCCTCTACTTTGCTTTTGATATAGTCAAAAGCCTTTCGATTTGGTACTCTTTTCTTCAAGAAATGAATAGCAAAGTACTACAAATACCAACAAGATACTAGGCTCCCTAGCGGAGTCGCCAGTTTGTTGTGGGGAAAAGTATCTGATGCGGATGACCCTATCCCTACTCTAAAGGTGACAGTCTTTAGCAACAACTGAAAGTAAAGCTTTGATGATTTCCTTTATGAAAATACAGAGAGAAGGAAAAGAAGGTCAACCAACCTGGTGTCCTTTGCTTAGTCGATCCTTGTCCTCTCTCTTTGTCTCTTGTTCCCAGCTCCTTGCTCTCTTTGCCGGTCCAGCTACACACAGATCTTGCACAAAACAAGAGAGGAAACTACAAGATACAAGTACTCATAACTGACGCATGGATTAGAGTGAATCAAATATACATGTAAATACAATACATCAATGCAATACAAGTATATAGGAGTGTTGGTCGCTCTAATTGTTTTCACAATTCGAGCTCCACATAAATTGTCAACCCGAGAAGGTCTTTTTATTCCAAAGGTAATAGCGCACTGGATATGCTCAATTTCAAAAGCAGCTCAATGTTGTAGTAAAAGAAAGTCACACACATCTGTTTAAGTTCATCAATCTATCAATTCACAGTCTACTTAATTAAAGCTGAAGTCAATTAACTTATAGCAGACACGATTTCTCTGTTACAGCAAAGGGGAATAAATTTATAAAGAAAGAAATCATTCAACCATAGCAGGAACAGGACCCTATTCCTTGGTGGGAACTTCAGCACCTGCTGCCTGGCACTAATCACACTGTAAAAGAAGTAACCTCAAGAGGTCAAGACCCTATTCCCAGGAACAGGAATCTTCAGCACTTGGCCTCTTGTTCCTAATCACACTGCAAGTAAAAGAAAGCAATCAATGGGAGCAAGACCCTATCCCTCTATGCGGGGATCTTCAGCACATGCTCTCATCATCCACTCGTGCATTCAATACATGTAGCGCTAAGAAACAGAGTATCACAAACCATGTAACTAGTGTTTCAGCAACAGAATTAAAGACAATGCAAATACATGAGAAATAAACAGCTACAGGAATAAAGGGGTGAATCTTGTGAGGAAGGCGGGCCCTTTCCTTCTCACAAGATTCCCCAAGAGAAGGAATTAAACTAGAATGCTCAAAACAAGTCTTTATTCATCTGTCAAGAAACTAATACATTACAAAAAGGAGACTAGCTCCTGTCTCACACAATGCTGTCCTGTAAATTACAGTTCGATCCCCTCTAATGATGATGTCTCCTCTTTTTAAAGAGGAGACATCATTTACAATTTTACACAAGAGCGAAGATGTCGATTCTGTTCTAAACAAAACTATTCTGTTCTTTAAAAAGAGATACTGTTACAACCGAGACAACAGAAATGCTATCTTCAAGATAATCCAGGTAACCGTATCTTTGGGCTGCTGCTATTATCCACAAAAAGTTCTTCCAGAATCGCAAATTACGCATAGCGGGAGTTGCGTGCTTGACGGCTGTTTCAGCAACTGAGTTAGCTGTTTCAGCATCGGGACCAGCTGTTTCAGCAACGGGACCAGCTGTTTCAGCAACGGAGTTGGCTGTTTCAGCAATGAAGTTCAGCTGTTTCAGCAACAGCCGCTCATTCCCAACAAGGCATATATTATCTGCGATCTTTGACTTGTGTTAGCAACAATGCACTTCAATAATTGATAAAATATAAGAGTATTATGGAATTAAATGTAAGACAGATTAACCATATAATAAAGAAGAGGTTTCTATATACCTTAGGATAAAGTGAATGAAAAAGACATTGAGGTTCATGGTTTTGAGAGTAAAATGATATCAAAATATATAGCAAAATGGTACATATTGGAGTCCTAACATCCCCCCCAGCTAAAAATGTTGCATGTCCTCAGGCAACCTCTTCATCCGAATCAGAGTCTGAGTACTGGGACTGGCAATGCAAATTACTCAAGCAGTAGCTGGAGAAGGTGGCATCTGTAGGAGCTCGGAATCCGCTGTTGGTCTGCAACTGTCGCCATGCCGAGGCTTCCTCTCTGTTAGTCAACTGATAATGACTTTGATATTTTTCTGAAGGCAGCCATAAGATTGGAAAACGGAAATGATACCCAATCCAGTTGACTCCACAATGTTGAATGCATTCAATATACTTAGGGACCCTGGATAATGCAGCTTGAAGATTGAGAGGGTTAAAAGGATGATAATCTTGTCTTTCCTCGCATGACTGCTGCCAAAAGATATCATTGGCCTCCAATGCAGCAGGACCTTTCATTCTAATATGCTCTTGACACCTAAAAAGGATTGAAGCTTGTAATTGTTCTATGTGCTCACTCATTCTCGGTTTCTGTAAGAATTCATAATACTGTGCTATAAACATGGCTGGGTTTACAGGTTCTGGTCTAATCCACAGGAGTTTATTTTCCTCATTATGGCTGCTGGCATTGAACGCAGTCTGCCAGGTGAGCTGATTAGACAAAAATGAAGCAAAGGCCCTAATTTGTATATCACCTGCAATTGGAGTAAGATTAACTCTCCTTTCTTCAGGAAGGGCCTCATTATGAAGGTAGAGTTCACACAGCAGATGCTGGTCACTTTCAGGGGCCTCTTTAAAGGTCTCAACAAATTTCTCTGAAGTCAGTACTTCATGTGGTCTGCCATATGCTATTGATTTTATTTGAAAATAAACTAGTCGTTCAGTAAGAAAGAGAGAGTAATTTACAGAGGGTTTTCGTGTAACCATCAACTTCCGTACCAATGAAAACATCAAGGCTATCCGTTCCTTAGACTGTCTGGCTTCCTTCTTATATTCTCTGTGCTCTTGCAATATTTGTTCCCAGCTATCCCAGTTAGCATATACATAGTTCTGCCATTGCAACTTATGCTGTTGTAATACTAGACTCTGTTCTTCAGCATGTTTCTTCTTCCATCTGTTGAATTGTTCCAATGGGTCCCATAGCCGAGTCTGTGTCTGCTTAACAGAAGTAGTGGGTTGGGACACTATTTCCTCTGTCTGAATGGCTGCCTCAGAGGTAATGCATTGGGGCATTATTTCTTCTGTCGGGATACTTGCATCAGTAGTGTGCTGAGGCAGTGTCTCTTCTGCTGGAATAGCTGCATCAGTAGTCATTTGCTCTGGCAATGTTTCCTCTGCCGGAATATCTGCATCAGTAATCATGTGCTCTGGCAATGTTTCTTCTGCCGGAATATCTGAATCAATAGTAGTGTGCTCTGGCAGTGTTTCTTCTGCCGGAATAGCTGCATCAGTCCACAAAGGATGAGATATCTCTAGTTTGATTTCTTCTTCTTCTTGCACCATAGGGGGTCCTACTGGTTCTTGTGGAGCAGTAGGGCATTCCTCTTGTATTCCCTCTGTCATGATTGTTTCAGGGAGTGGAATTTCAACTACTTTATAGCCTTCATTCTGATAAATGGTGCCACACTCTTTGCACATATATTCCATACATGGCTCCCTGTTTTACATTGAGGCTACATGTGCTAATGTATGGAGATTGAGTTCTTTTTCAAAGGCTTCTTGTGCCATGGCTAATTCAGCTCTGTAAGCTTCTACTTCAGACTTCAGGAACTCATTTTCCTGCAGTAGAGATGTCATAGTGTGTGGACCTTGTATGCTGATTGTTTCTGTTGGAATATTCTGTTGATGCACAGTGGTAGCTTGTTGTTGCACCACAATGGGTGGTTCCTGTGTTTCATCCACCGTGCCAGGAATGGATTCCTGTTCTCCAGTGACTAGATCCGATACCATACTGGGTAGTCCTTGTGTTTCATCAGGAATGAATTCTTGTTCCACAGCAACTAGTTCTGATACCTTAGTACGTAGTCCTTGTGTTTCATCAGAAACGAATTCTTGTTCCACAGCAACTAGTTCTGATACCATAGTAGGTAGTCCTTGTGTTTCATCCATCGGGCCAGACATGGACTCTTGTGCCTCAGTGACTAGTTCTGTTACCGCAGTGGGTGGTTCTTGTGTTTCATCCACTGGGTTAGGAATGGATTCATGTGTCTCAATCTCCAGCTCCGGTACCACAGTGGGTGGTTCTTGTGTTTCATCCATCGGGTTAGGAATGAATTCCTGTGTCTTAATCTCCAGTTCTGGTACCACAGTGGGTGGTTCTTGTGTTTCATCCACCGGGTTAGGAATGAATTCCTGTGTCTCAATCTCCAATTCTGGTATTTCAGTCACTGGGCATTTCCCATTATCATCCAACTTGGTAGATTCCTCTGTCTCAGTGACTGGTTCTTGTGGAGCAGTCACTGGGCCTTTCTCACTGTCAGACAACTTGGTAGATTCCTCTGCCTCAGTGACTGGTTCTTGTGGAGCAGTCACTGGGCATTTCCCACTATTATCCTGCTTGGTGTATTCTTGTGCCTCAGTGACTGGTTCTTGTGTTTCAGTCACTGGGCAAGTGACTGGTTCTTGTGGAGCAATCACTTCTTGACCCATAAACAATGTCAGATTATCCCGAGGCACTGGTTTTTGTGTGACCATGCCCTCGGACGAGCCAGGTTGGGAGGTTTGTGATGGGGATAAGGGTTTTAATAGAATAGTAGCAGGGTTAGGGGAAATGGAAGTGGATTTTGTCTCAACAGTCTTTGTCCTCTTCCTTTTTGGTAGGAAGGCAGTAAAATCACTACCTTTCCTCTTTTTCGAACGGGAGGGCTTTTTCTTAGGGACAGGGTTTTCCGGAGGAGTAAGAATTTGGGATGTAGACCTTGTCCGTGGTCTGGAGCTTGTGACTGCTGGGGTTTTCCTCTTTTTCTTAATAGGTGAAGAAGGGGGTGTTAGAGAATCGTCACTAGGGACAGGAATAGTAGATGGTGTTAGCTCTGCTAACCGAGACGAGCTCGGGGTTGGATTGACCGCGGAATGCGGGGTTTCCTCCTGAGGAATTTCGGGAACATCATGAGGACTTCCAGACGATTGGGACGTTTGGTCCTGCTGAGAAATTTCGGCCGGCTGGGGAATTTTGGGTGTTTATAATGGAATTTTGGTCGGCTGGGGAACTTCAAGTGGGGCTTGCAAAGATACTTCGAGTGGGGCCTGCAGAGGGACTTCGGGTAGGGCCTGCAGAGGGACTTCGGGTAGGGCCTGCAGAGGGGCTTCGGGTAGGGCCTGCAGAGGGGGATTTTGCTGAGCAAAACCTCTCCGTATTAGCAGCTGGCATAAGCGGTGATGGGTAAGGGATGACATCGGGGATTTGGCTCGTTTACAGTAATATGACATGTTTTTAATACAACCAAGTAGATAATAAGGGATATTGATGAGTCTTCCATTCCTCAAATGGTTCAGCAAAACAAAGTCATGATTGTACACTACCTGATAACGCCCCTCGCATGTTAGGTAGTGTTTGACGAATTCCGCTACTGATGGCCATGGTTGAGGAAGTGAATGCAGACTGACCCCGCGGCCTCTGGGTTCCACTTGCTCGTCCGGATGCAGGAACTCTTGCTGCGCGTTAAGAACGACCTGCTTCCTGCTGAACCAGTGAATGCCCTCGGCTGGCAACCCTGATACCTGAACTATGTCATCCTCTGTCACTGAAATGCGAACCCCTCGGACCACTGAGAAATTGTCTTCAAGGTTCTGTGCAAACTCTAATACTTCTTCTGCGTTAAATTCTCCCAACCTCTCAAAATATGCTGTCCACCCCGCTTGTTGGAAGATCTGATACACTTCAGGAAAGAACTGAAGAAGACTTATGGAGCCGGGCTCATTTCTAATGGCCGTCCCTCCCATGGCTGAAGCTTTGAGTTTTCGGCAGATGCACAATACAGTATTCTCAGACCCTGATCGGACTAGTTGTTGCAACAAAGGCTGTGCAGTCTAAATGACGGCAAAAATGGATATGATAACCGGTGGCAGGTTGGTTCATGCGAAATGATTTTTTCTATTTTCGGAATTCCCCCCCTACGGATGGTGTAATAATGATTGGACGTGGAAAGATATGCAATCATTATGAAATGAAATCCTCTCTTTTCATATGATTTAACCGAATTACATTAAAACCATATACCTTATACTTTACCTTTAATTAATAATTCGAAGTGTCGGTTGCAATAGCTTTAGTGATCATAGAAGGGTCTGTGGATTGAAGGTGTAACTGAGTCTGGTATATGCCAAATAATTTTCACCAAAAGTATCGTGAAGAACCAGAAAGCTTCTGTAAGAGCAAGAAGGGATATTACTTTGATGATAACCAATTGCTGAAACTGTTGTTTAAGCAACTGAAAAATGAACAATGCATTGCTGAGGTAGGTGTTTCAGCGATCGGAGAAATTGATAATGTATTGCTAAAACAGGTGTTTCAGCAACGGGTGGAATCAATGATATGTTGCTGAAACAGGTGTTTCAGCAACGGGAAAAATCTGGCGTTACGTTGCTGAAACAGGTGTTTCAGCAACGGGAAAAATCTGGTGTTATGTTGCTGAAACAGGTGTTTCAGTAACGGGGAAAATCAGAGAATTGGGATAACTGACTTAGGTCTGTGAATGGTAAGGGATTTTTTCAGCAGTAAGGGGTGGAAAATACTGACTGAAGGAGGATATTTCAGGAGTGGTGGGAGTGATAGAAATAATGTGGGTATGGGGGGATATTGCTTTTAGGAGAAAGGGGGTAAAATGATGGGAAGAAGCTTCTTGATTTAAAGCTCCAGATCTTCTCATGATGAATCTGTCCTCCTTATTGCTTTTCCAGAATCTGCAAAATTCAATTGTAATATGCCAATCCTTGACAGGGATTATTAGTGTTAAATCTAATCTAATAAAAAAAATATAGTGCAGAAATTTAAGTGCTGTGAGGAGCAGAAGACTCCCCTGGAAAAAGATAATGAATATCAGTCATGCAAGCAGTCTTGAAATCCTCTTTAGAAACAGGGCACTCATACAAACGAAGCCTATGGCCATTGACTAGTAGAGGTGTTTTAGCATCATCAATTGTTACAAGTCTTACTGTTCCGTTTGGAAAGACATCATCTACTTCATATGGTCCAAGCCACCGTGTACGTAGTTTTCCCTGAAAATTTTCAAACCGAGAATCATACAGCAAGGCCCAATTACCTTTTTGGAACTGCTTGTGTTTGATAATTTTTTCATGCCACTTCATCCTTTGTTGCTGAATCATGTTTGTTTGGTGAATGACATCCAATCTCTTTTCATCCAACTCCAAAAGCTGCTGCAATCTAGCTGTCTGCACATCATTCAAATCAAGATTAACAGCTAAGGCAGTTTTTAAAGTTTTAATTTCAAATTCCACAGGAAAAATAGCATTTTTACCATAAACCAATTCATAGGGAGAAAAACCTGTAGTGTTTCTCCAAGTAGTCCTGTAAGCCCATAATGCCTCAGGGAGCCTTTGGGACCAATCCTTCCGGTTGTCCTTCACTGTTTTAGTTAGAATGGCCTCTAAAACTTTGTTTGTGCTTTCCACCTGCCCATTGGCCTGGGGGTGGTATGGTGTAGTCATTCTATGTTGAATATGATATTTGTGAAGGGTAGATTTAAAACCATGAGAATTGAATGGGGGTCCTCCATCAGTAACTAGCTCTCTGGGAATTCCAAATCTAGTGAAAATGTCTTCAAACAAGAAGGCCAGAACAGCCTCTTCATTGGCTCTAATAAGTGCTTTGGCCTCCACCCACTTAGTCATATAGTCTGTACAGACTAATATATAGGTTCTTTGGTTGGATGGAGGGTTAATGGGTCCTATGAAGTCCAAGGCCCATCTTTCAAATGGTTCAGAAACTACCTGGGGGTTTAATGGCATTTGGTCTCTATGATTGGGTTGACCCATTCTCTGGCAACTGTCACAAGCCCTTACATATTTCTTTGCATCCTTAAATAATGAGGGCCAATAGTAACCCATCCTCAAAATTTTATGCGCTGTTCTTTTATCAGCAAAATGGCCTCCACAAGGGCCATCATGACAAGCTTTCAATATGTCGTACACTTCATCTTCTCTAATGCATCTTCGGATCTCCTGATCAAGCCCAGTATAGAAGAGACATCCGCTTATCCAGCTATACCTGGCACTTTGTTGAACAATTCTTCTCTTTTCTCTATATGACAGGTGTGCTGGTAGTTTTCCTGCAACCAAGTAATTAGCAATATCTGCATACCATGGAGAATGAGCAGAAACTGCAAACAAATATTCGTCAGGAAAACTATCATCTACTGGAATATCATTATCAGTTTTTAACCGTGAAAGAAAATCAGCCACCACATTTTCCTTACCAGGCCGATCTACAATTGTAATATCAAATTCCTGCAATAGTAACAGCCATCTGGTAACTCTAGCATTTGTGACAGATTTGTTCATTAAGTATTTAATAGCTGAATGATCAGTGTGCACAAAAGTAGGATACCCAGTAATATAGTGTCTGAATTTATTAATGGCATAGATTACTGCAAGGAACTCTTTCTCGGTAACTGTATAGTTAAGCTCAGCAGAGGTCATATTCTTACTGATAAAGTATATAGCATAAGGAAGATGATTTTCCTCTTGTCCCAGGACTGCTCCAATAGCAACATCTGAAGCATCAGAGGATATGTGAAACGGAAGATTCCAGTCAGGCCCCCTCAAAATAGGAGCAGTAGACAGTTGATGCTTCAATTCTTCAAAAGCTTTTTGACAAGAATTAGTCCAATTGAATTCAGCATTTTTCATAAGCAGTACAAACAATGGAGAAGCTATTTTAGAGAAATCTTTAATAAATCTCCTATAATAACCAGCATGTCCTAAAAAACTTCTCACATCAGTTTGAGTTTTAGGAACAGAAAGATTCTGAATGACTAATATTTTAGATGGATCCACCTGAATACCTAGAGATGAAATAAAATGTCCAAGCACTATTCCCTCACTCATCATCATGTGGCATTTTTCGGTACTTAAGGAAAGGTGGGCTTGAATACATCTTTTAAGTACTTTCTCAAGGTTTTGTAATCCCTATTCAAAAGACACACCATAGGGGGTAAAATCATCCATAAATATTTCCATACAATCATTCAGCATATCCGAAAAAATTCCTATAACAGCTCTTTGAAAGGTTGTTGGTGCATTGCATAATCCAAATGGGAGAACTCTATAGGCGAAAGTTCCCCAAGGGCTGCTGAAAGTGGTCTTGTCTTGATCCTGGGGTGCAATTTTTATCTGATTATACCCACTGAATCCATCTAGAAAAGAAAAGAATTTCTTCCCTGCAAGACTGTCCAGCACCTGATCAATGAAAGGTAAGGGAAAGTGATCCTTTTGGGTAGCTTTTTTTAAAGCTCTATAGTCAACACATACCCTCCATTTCCCGTTTTTCTTAGGAACAATTACTAACGGGGAAACCCATTCACTGTCAGATATGGGGTATATAAACCCTGCATTAAGCAATTTTTGAAGTTCTTCTTTAACAATTTCTCGTAGATTAGGATTCATTCGTCTTTGGGGTTGACAAACAGGTCGGCATCCCTCTTTAATGTAAATTCTGTGAGTACATAATTCAGAAGAAATACCTTTCATGTCCGTGTAATCCCAGGCGAATGCCTCCTTATATTCATGTAATAACTTCATTAGTTGCTGTGTTTCAGCATCTGTTAAATCAGGATTTATGTTTAATGTCTTACCGGGTTCTATTTCAACTGTTATGCTCTTAGATGGAATCGTGTTTAAAGTTTGAGATGAATCTTCAGGTTCAATCTTTTCTTGTACATCAGTTTCAAAAATTGCAGTTAATTGATTGTGTGTTTCAGCAATAACAGAAGAAGGTTCACAAATAAAATTATTGATTATCTCATCCTCTGTATTGTCTTTAAGGGTTAAAGCTTGTCCTATAGTTAGAATCGGCTGAACAACATTATCATCATAATCCATCCATATAGAATCTTCATTATTAACTACTGGCGTAGCGTGAGGATAAAGAGTTAATTGTTTTGTTTCATAACCATTAGAAATTGTCATTGAACCAGATCTACAACTAATAAATGCATCAGCTGTGGCCAACCATGGCCTTCCTAGAATTAAGGGATGTCCCCCCAGCTTTGTTTTAGTTTGCAATACAACAAAATCAGCTGGATATTTCCAGGATTCAACTGAAATGAGCAGGTCTTCAACAACCCCTTCTGGCTTGATTGTGGAACGGTCAGCTAACTCTAAAATGGTGGGTGTATCTCTGATTGTGTTATTCAGCTGTAACAATTGTGAAGTTTCCAGAGTCATTATATTAATTGCTGCACCTAAGTCTACCAAAACTCGGGGGATTACTGCTTTACCAATCTGAACTGTGACAGCAGGATGGCCAGGATCACCATATTTTACAGGAGGGGCTTTTCCAGACATTAATGCAGACAAGTCTCCCATCACATGTACTGTAAGGGGATCCTTGGTTTTCCTACCAGGTTTCTTAACACAAATATCCCTTAATGTTTTGGCATAAATTGGTACATCTTTTAATGCTTGTAAAAGTGGAATTTTAATATACAAATTTTGCAATTCCCCCATAAAATTAAAAGCAGGTGTTTCAGCTGTTTTGGTTAAAACCAAACGCTCGGGGAATGGTGGTTCTGTTAATTCAGCATTTTTGTTAGGAGGTGGTTGAGCTTCTTTTTGCTTTTCGGTTTCATTTTTATCTGAATCAGTTATATCATCAATAATAGGCTCTACTACTCTTCCAGATCTCAAGTGAATATCATTACATTGCATAGTAGGAAATATAGACTAATTCTGAATATCAATGACTTGCACATCTTTATTATTGGGGTTAGGATTTGGTTGCGCAGGTAGTTGGGGTCTCATTTGGTTGTTTGGTGGGGCATTTGATGGCAGAGAGAGTGATTGTTGGAATTGAGGCATTTGATTTGGGTATGGGAGTGATTGATTATTCCAACTTGGGTTCCAAGGATTTAAAGGAGGTGGTTGCTGTGGAGGCCAAGGAGTCCACATTGAAGGGTCAACAAAGGGAGGGTTTTGCATTTGCATGGGTGGGAAATTCATTTGACTAAAAAGTGGATATTGCATTTGGTTGAAGGGGGGGTAGCTTGTTTGGCCAAAAGCAGAATAATTGTTCCAACGATTAAATGGCATACCAGAGTTCGTACCTTGCCCTTTAGGTTGCCATTGTCTTGTTTGAGTTAGCAGGTAGACTGCTTCAGCTTCTTCCTCTGTTGGCTGCATCGCTGCTTTTATCCCTGGTAGAGATGGACACTGTTCTGTCTCATGATCTTTCTCACAAAGGGTGCAAACTGGTACTTTATCTCTTGGACACTCCCTTAGTGGATGTTTATCTCTACATTTCGGGCAATAGACAGCCAGAGTTTCTTCTGCCTCAGCCTGCTTCTTCTTAACCTGCAAAGTGTCAATCTGCGAAGCAAAGGAACTTAGCATTTCGGTTTTAAATTCTTCAAGCAAATTACCTATCTCTGCTCTTGTTGCTCCTCCATTGGCTGATTTCTGTACCCTTGAATAGGTGGAATCTCTTATTCTGTTTCTTGCAGCTCCCCTAGAACATCTTTTAGCAAGTTCACAAATCTCATCATATGATTCTTTAGATATATCTCCCTTAGCAATCATATTTAACATATTTAAACAATCATCCCTTAAACCTCTAAGTAATATTGTTTTACGAATTTCCTTACTTATATCTGGATGATCGGATCTCTGTATGTTGTATTGCAATCTTTCGATGTAGTCCTCCAAGCTTTCATCCGATTTTTGTGCCATATTGAATAATTCATCCTTCTTCTCTCTCGTCCAGCAGTAGTCTTGATATTTAAGCAGAAATTTTTGTTTCATTTGCTCCCATGTTGTGATTACCTGACTTCCAAGGCTCATGAACCATCTCAAGGCATTCCCCTTTAAGGTGGCTGGAAACAGTTTCAACTTTTGAGCATTAGTAACATAATCATAACTTCTGCATAAAATATCAAATTCAAAAAGAAACTTGTCAGGATCCTCAGTAGATAAACCATGAAAGTTAGGTAGGGCAGACAATGGGATATTTTTCATTGTTCCTGCAGGAAGATCACTGATGGGAAATCCCAAGGTAGAAAGAGAATTTTCATCCCTTCTTTCTTCTTCAGGACCTGCATGTCCTCCTCCAAAGATGAAATTATCATTGTTATCTTCCATTGTTGGTCCTCCTACTGCACTTTCTCGATCATCAGAATCATCTATTGGTTCTTCAATGTTTCCTACCGGTCGTCCAGCGCTTTCTACTATCTCCTCAATATGTTCTACTATTCTGCTACTTTCTTCTGACTCTTCAACACTGACTGTTGGTTCTTCTGTGTTTTCAGGACCCACAACTTCTTCTGTTCTGTAATCTGACTGAGGGGAACGTTGAAGTTTTGATTTTCGAGAACTCAATCTTTGTGATGATTCAGCCCTTGATACAATCTCGTCAATAAACATTTTTCGTCCTCCCCAGCCCTTGCCACCTGCGCGGTTATTTTTCTTCTGATTTCCTCGTCCTCTCATACAATCTGCACATTAGAAAAAATAGATAAATGCTTTTTGAAATCTATAATTACCTTCCCCGGCAACGGCGCCAAAATGTTGGTCGCTCTAATTGTTTTCACAATTCGAGCTCCACATAAATTGTCAACCCGAGAAGGTCTTTTTATTCCAAAGGTAATAGCACACTGGATATGCTCAATTTCAAAAGCAGCTCAATGTTGTAGTAAAAGAAAGTCACACACATCTGTTTAAGTTCATCAATCTATCAATTCACAGTCTACTTAATTAAAGCTGAAGTCAATTAACTTATAGCAGACACGATTTCTCTGTTACAGCAAAGGGGAATAAATTTATAAAGAAAGAAATCATTCAACCATAGTAGGAACAAGACCCTATTCCTTGGTGGGAACTTCAGCACCTGCTGCCTGGCACTAATCACACTGTAAAAGAAGTAACCTCAAGAGGTCAAGACCCTATTCCCAGGAACAGGAATCTTCAGCACTTGGCCTCTTGTTCCTAATCACACTGCAAGTAAAAGAAAGCAATCAATGGGAGCAAGACCCTATCCCTCTGTGCGGGGATCTTCAGCACATGCTCTCATCATCCACTCGTGCATTCAATACATGTAGCGCTAAGAAACAGAGTATCACAAACCATGTAACTAGTGTTTTAGCAACAGAATTAAAGACAATGCAAATACATGAGAAATAAACAGCTACAGGAATAAAGGGGTGAATCTTGTGAGGAAGGCGGGCCCTTTCCTTCTCACAAGATTCCCCAAGAGAAGGAGTTAAACTGGAACGCTCAAAACAAGTCTTTATTCATCTGTCAAGAAACTGATACATTACAAAAAGGAGACTAGCTCCTGTCTCACACAATGCTGTCCTGTAAATTACAGTTCGATCCCCTCTAATGATGATGTCTCCTCTTTTTAAAGAGGAGACATCATTTACAATTTTACACAAGAGCGAAGATCTCGATTCTGTTCTAAACAAAACTATTCTGTTCTTTAAAAAGAGATACTGTTACAACCGAGACAATAGAAATGCTATCTTCAAGATAATCCAGGTAACCGTATCTTTGGGCTGCTGCTATTATCCACAAAAAGTTCTTCCAGAATCGCAAATTACGCATAGCGGGAGTTGCGTGCTTGACAGCTGTTTCAGCAACTGAGTTAGCTGTTTCAGCATCGGGACCAGCTGTTTCAGCAACGGGACCAGCTGTTTCAGCAACGGAGTTGGCTGTTTCAGCAATGAAGTTCAGCTGTTTCAGCAACGGCCGCTCGTTCCCAACAAGGCATATATTATCTGCGATCTTTGACTTGTGTTAGCAACAATGCACTTCAGTAATTGATAAAATATAAGAGTATTATGGAATTAAATGTAAGACAGATTAGCCATATAATAAATAAGAGGTTTCTATATACCTTAGGATAAAGTGAATGAAAAAGACATTGAGGTTCATGGTTTTGAGAGTAAAATGATATCAAAATATATAGCAAAATGGTACATATTGGAGTCCTAACAAGGAGAACATGCAAAACTTTATTGATAGAAGTAACATGGTTCTGAGAAGGTTACAACCAATGATGGCTCCAATCCAGCAGCACCTCCCCAGCAGCAAGAACTCTCCTCTTCACCTCTAGTAAAACAATCACCCAATAGCTCTAACTGTAAACCAACAGCACCTCCTTGCTTTACACAAAATTCCAGCCTCCCTTAGACCTCATAGAAGAGCTCTATATATAGGAGAGAAGAAGAGATGATGAGTCAGCTTGAGGCTGGCATAGAACTGACTAGTGTCCTCTCCCTCTTCAGTTAATCTTCAGTTCTTGAGCCCACTTGGAGATCCTTGCTTACACATGGTGATCAAGTACCTCTTACTCATCACAGGGCGAATCTCATGAACCAAGTGTTAGTTTGGAAGCTTCCTGGGCAGTTGACACCTTGCAGGATGACTGTGCCACTTGGCCAATCTCGCCCAGCGCAGGTAGCCTTCATAAGATTTGACTTCCAGCACAGGTACAAGGAGGAACAGTTGCATTCCAGCGCAGAAGCTCAGTGGAGCAGCTGACATGATCCAAAATAAGCCTGTTTTGAAGTGTTTTCGGGTGGAGAACTGATTGGAAGTGCTGCTGTTTGATGACCTTGTTCTTTTAGGGGTAAGAACAACATGTTTAGGGACTGAGGATCCCTGTAATTATTGACATTTCATGCTCCATGTCGCGAGGCACAAAAATGTCTATAACAGATGGATAGTTAGATCTATGAGAGAGAGATGACGTGTTAGATCATATCCATAGTATTGTAATTTGTATTTTCTCAATTGGGCCATCATTGATAGATGGGAGCCCAACTATGTTTTATGTTTTATTAATGATGAACTAAATTGTTGGGAAGAAATTTGTTTATGATTCATGTGATTTAGATTTTCAATTGTTTCCACTAAATATTGTTGTTACAAACCTAACTATGTGTTTATTTACTAATTTGTTACTTAGAAGTAAATATCGAGTCTTAGGTTTAGGTAAATCTAACATGGTATTAGCACCAGAACTATGAATCTATCTTGGAAGCGCAAGGGTCTTGTTCATACCAAATGACCAAAGGAAAGTTTGATTGTGATTGTATGAACTAAATTATTTTTAAATTCAAAATTAAATTAGCTCATTTAGAGGAACTTTGGTTCCCACATATATTTTTCTTTTAACCTGCCTAATTATTTTATTTCAAAATAAAATAAAATAAAGGAGTGGAGTCTATGACTGAAAAGCCTAATGACCGACTTAGCATCCAAAGAAGTCAGTAGTCATCAAGACCAACCGATCATCTAACACAATGATGATAGCATTTGATGTATAACACACTATCAACTATCATAACTACTAACCCGTAGCCTAGTTCTAGCACCCGAAATCGCCACATCAGAAATTAGTTTAATAATCAATAGGGATGGTTGTTGGATGGGGGGAGACAAACAAAGTGGTCAATGTGGCGAGAGTATGAAAATTTATAGGGCTCTGGTGCAAAGGTGGAAAAACTTGTAGGGCTAAGGATTAGATATAGAAACAGGGAGTATTAGTCAACAACAAGTTAGGAATAAGTGCGAGAAAGAGTGTTCACATGTGGAGGAGAGTTCACCTAGCTGAATGTGGAGACAAGAGTCACGGGACGAAAGGCAAAGATTGTGGATGTAGATGCAAGGAAAGGTGGCATAGGATAAGGCATTATTCCATGGCAATAGAAGGGCTACAACAATCGATAAGAAGATGACAATATTAATGGAAACCAAAGTCATGATTGGAGGAGTCAAAGAGAACACACAAGTCAACATTGGGTGCCACTTGTAGTAGGTGAAGGCTATAGATGGGAGAAAGTTAAGCCAACCATGATAGAGATTAGCAACAAAATAGCATTTGAAATTGGAAAGGGTAGCAATCAAAATAAAATATAGTTCTAGTAGATAGAGAGGAGCCACTAAATAGAGTCTATATTTTTTAGTTGAGTAGGCCATAGGGACAAAAAAAATAGTAGCAGCCAAGGTCAATTGGTCGTTTGACTCAAGGAGTATTCTACGAGCAGCTAAAAGAAGATGTTACAGTGGTCATGATAGGTCAATATGGGTGTAGGTAGACATACACTTGTATTGGAAGAGCACATTGGTGCCACAGTTTTCAAGGAATGAGTCATAAGAAAAGTGTTGCAAAATTTCACAAAATGAAGGTCAAGTGCAGGATTTGGGGAGATAAGATGATAGTTCATTGGGAAAGCAGTGTGATCTAGGTTTGCAAGCACCGCA
Source organism: Pinus tabuliformis (assembly GCA_031772625.1). Lineage (NCBI taxonomy): Eukaryota > Viridiplantae > Streptophyta > Pinopsida > Pinales > Pinaceae > Pinus > Pinus tabuliformis. The sequence continues at coordinate 340,572,151 of CM062805.1, forward strand.
GGCCTATGTAGTTGGCACAAATTGAATGAGAGACAACATTTTAGTGAAGAGGTGTTATATGTAAAAGGGATGAAGATGAACTTTCTCTTAGTATCATCTTTTGGGTATGCAAGGTATGATGTTGATTTCCAAAAGGGACGGGTATTCATACATTCAAAGGGTGCTACCAAGGACACAAAAGTGAAGCTTGGTGTCAAGAAGGGTAAGCGGTAGAACTTATAGGGCCATCCTAAGAGTAGATCCAAGGGGATCTTAGATGAAGGATCAATGTTGGTGATATAGTGATTCAGAGATCAAAAAAAGGCTAAAAATTTAAATTTCTTGCAATCCTGCAAAATTGGTGCTAAGTCATAGTGTTCATCATCCTGATTCCAACGACACTTGAATCACCTCAATCCAACATCGTATGAAGAATTTATGACATTCTAAATCTTTTGACCAATAACTACAAAGTCAACAACAAGGTTGACTGGGCTGCTGACTGGGTAGTCTGTATAGATGACATCATCAATTGACTGTGCAGGGTATGGTGTCAAACCGGCGAATCTCGTGCTCATATATGGAATCATTGTACAAGATGAATTTGGCACAGTGTGGTTGGTTTGTATGATCTAAGGTGACCCAATCAAAGGTTTCCACGTTGCCTAATTGGAGGGCACCATGTGGACCTCTTTGATTGGTCAAAAAATTTATAATGGGCCTGAAGGCCTTTGCGAGGTTCAAACCTTAGACCTCCCATGACACAACACAATGCTCCACCAATAGGTTATCGCACAATTTCTTAATTATCAAAGGTCACAGTTTATATTGGAGGAGGGATCGACCATTAGCCCTAGCTCCAAGTCATGTTGAAAATCATATGTCCATAGGAAGAGCACATGGTGGAGATGGCGGGACTGTAAGCGCTAGACCATGGTCTCATTGCACCTGTAACAACCCTGGTGAAATTCCATGTAATAAAAGTTAAAAACAATAAGCACGGTTGATGGGACACTTATTCCAAGTTGAACGTTGGGAAAAATCCTAGTGATGGGGATCACTTGTGATTTTTTATGGCTAAGGAAATTGGCAAAGCTAATGGATAAGGATTTGGAAAGGAAAAATTATGTCTTTCGCACATTTATTTATGAAAATAATGGAAATTAGGAGAAAATGGAGGTGAAAGGTCAGAGGTTTCATGTGAGGAGAAAATTGAAGGAGAATAATGGAAAATGAAGAAAATAGAGGCCTCCTCATTCATAAGAAGGCTTTTGAGGATCAGTTGGTAACCTTTTTCAGTTCAGTTTTGGAGATCTCTTATTATTCTCTCTCTCTCTCTCTCATACTCTTATATACATAGAGTTTTTTTGGAGCAATCTTGGAGGGTGTGGCGTACTTGGACTCTTGGAGCAAGAAGTCAAAGGAAGAGCAGGAAAGTGGAAGAAGGCAGCAAGATCAACAACTACATTACATTTTCTTGTAGGTACTGAGTTGCATGTATGTTTCCTTCACTAGTTTTGGCATGCATGGCATATGCATGTGCTTTTTTGGTTGTGATATTTCATTGGCATGGAGAATGACTGGGATTGACAATGGATTTCATAGCCCTGCCATTTCCTTGATAGCCATGGTAATTCTAAGTTTATTTTCATTGTTTTGTTTTTGGTTGGTTCTCATGTTTCCTTAGCTTGGGGTGAGTTACTATTCGTGGCGCCTTGGTTAGAAAAATGCTCTAGAGCCATGGAACAACTTGGGTTCACTTACTAGTCCTGGAGCCTTAGTTGGACAAACACTTTGGAGTCCTTGTTGGGTTGAGTTACTAGTCCTGGAGCCTTGGTTGGACAAACTCTCTGAAACCCGGTGAAAGTTGTGGGTGAGTTACTAGTTTTGGAGCCTTGGTTGGAAAAACACTCTGGAGCCCTCGAAGGCTGGGATAGAGACTGATTTGATGATATTTTTATGATGTCTAACTGTGAGGTGGAATCAATGTTTGATGGGTTGAGGTGGATGGCCTCTAGAAGCCCTGGAAGGTTTTTTTATTGATGTGTTCTATGAGATCCCACATTCATGCTTCGAATATAGCATGGGGGTGAATGGCTAAAGAGAGATTTGGCTCAGTCGTTCTACGCTGGGTGAAATGTGGAAGTCCCATCTTAAGTTTTAATTTCGAATCATTAATGAAAGGGTATTTCTCCTTGTATTTCTATGAGAATTTTGATGGAGTGTATGTGGTCTATATGGTTGTACTTTCATGAGTATTTATGTCCCTATTATGTCAATTATGTATGTGTTTTATGATAGAAACCATATATGGATTTACTCATGTTTTTACTTGTAATTGAATGATCAATGTATCTATGAACTAATGGATGGAATGGCATTCGATGTGTTGAGTCATCAATGGTTCTTAGTGATTCTTAGCTAAGTATGAGACCCCTATGCTCAAAACTGTTAATTACACCTGTAGATTACACAATTCCAATATTATTGACGAAATGCATCTCATGCCTAGTAGGGGTCCAATCAACGTCTTGGAAAAGTATTTACTTTATAAATGTCATTTCCATGTTATTTCAATGATCTCAAGAGATGGTTCAATTTTGGGTAGTGACCTGGCCTCTAGGATTGAAAAAGTGACTCAAATCCCAGAGTCTCTGGCACAACAGTAATAGTTTTGGTCTCTCATCGTCGGTAGGCAAGCTTGTGAGAGAGACTTTGGGTTGTTAGTTGCACTCATTCCAATAACGTGGGAGCGACTAAGCCTTAAATTTTCCAAAATCTCATTGGGACCATAAGGCAAGTTGTCTAAAGAATTGGATTGGTTCTTGAGGGTCATGTAGATGATGACTAATGTTTGTATGGTGTGCTTCCGCCAATTTGACTTCCTTAACATGACTTAGGAGGTCAAATCATATCATAGTGGCCTCTCATCCCATGTTTACCCGGTTGGCGGTTGCTTGGGTAGATGTGGGAGGGGTGTGTTATAGAATTGTACAAAATAATGGTTCACCCCTCAAACTGGATGGGCTATGTGTTGGTCATGCATGCATGTTAGTTGCATGTGTGTCTCTCACTATTTCATTCCACCTGCTTGTTGCATTTGCATGATGTTGTTCATGGTTGTAGTGATGTCATCTGGTGAAATTTAAGGTGTTATTGTGGAATGCATCGATGTGATTGTATGACTGGTTACATGTTGATTTATGTCGCTTACATGTATCATTGTAGTATGTTTGATTAAATTCTTGTATGCTTGGTTGCATGTATCATTCTTGTAGGTTTGATTTCAAGTATTGTTCATTCATGCTTGATCATACGTGTTTACGCATATGTGTAGATGGTTATGCATCACTTCTGCATGTTCATGTTTACATGTGATCAAGTGTATCATGATGTAATGATGTTGGTTGTCATGCATGAGGTCATGGTGTGTGTTGTTGTTGAGGTCATGCATTGATGACTGGGCCCTAGCTAGAATGATGGTTGCATGGTCATATGCTTATGTTTCATGTTTCCCTATGTTTTCATGATTATGTTATACATGTATCACGCTGATTTGTTGATCTTGTAGATAAAGTATCCTCCCCAAACTATACTAAGGTACATTGGTTTATTATGATTTGGTTTAGCTGACATGATACAACTTATAGGAAGAAATATCAAATGGCTAGCTAGATGGCTGACTACAAAGACTCTCCCTATGAATTTGAGCATAAGTATGGTCTTGGGAACTCTTATGATTTGGTAGTGACACTGAGAATTTTAAAGGAAGAAATAAGGGGTTGTAAGGCAGATAGTGACATAATCATACATGCACAAGAAAAGTTAGCAGAGCTAAATGTAGTTATACTTCAAAGCTTGTCAACTTTGCAATTGTAGCGACCACTTCAGATTAGCCATGAGCAGGAGGATAGAACTAATGGGGCATATGGTAGTCTACCGCATGGCGGTCATAGAACATATAGAGATGACATAATCATAGATGAAATATTGTTGGACACTCTGGATAGGAGAAGGGATAGACATAGGTATGATTCTAGTTTTGATTCAGATAAGCATTATGATCATCATCGGTATCATCCTTACAAGAGGAGTGATAAGGGGTATTTTTCATATGAGTTTAAGAAAGCAAATCCAACTAATTTTGATGGAGAGGTAAAGAAACCACATGATATAGAGGCATGGTTATTAGGCATGAAGAAGTTCTTCAGATTGCATGACTATTTAGAGAACATGAAAGATAGAGTGGCTACATTTAGTCTTAAAGAAAAACATTTGGTGGGAATATGTGAGGAATGTCAGAGGTATAAATGAGAAATATTTGACTTGGAGTGAGTTTGAGTGTATATTCAAGAAGTATTTTTCAGAAAGATACCTTCATGACACGGAAAAATAATTCTGTGAGCTAAATATGGGATCGATGACAGATGATGAGTACATTAGCAGATTCTTGGAGTTGCTGAGGTATGTGCCTTACCTCAAGGAGGAGAAGGATAAGATTCAGATATTCGTTAGTGGGTTAATAGTTGCATTCAAATATGCGATTGAGTTTGATGAGCCTAGATCATTGGAGGAGGCCATCCTAAAACTAAAGAATTTCTAAAAGTGATTGAAGCACATAATTGAGACTAAGCTAGACTGGAGAGGTAATGCAAAGAACAAAGGAAAATGGGACAAGAAGCAAGTACGACCACAAGATATAGGTAATAAGGAGAATCTTGCAACACCTAAGAGGTTCAATGCATTAGAGAAAGGATAGGGACACAAATCTGAGGAGTAGAATAACGAGCACATGTGGTGTTGGACTTTTGAAGGAGATCATCGTAGGAAGGATTGTCCACAGTACCAGAGTGGTAGGCCTAAGATTTACAGTGTGCAAGAGGCACAAACTATTTGGTATGTTGGTCAAATTATTCCACGTATATTTGCAGAATTGGATAACAAACAGGTAGAGCATCGGGCATCTACCATTGAAATAAATGGTAAGATTTACGATCAAGTTATTTATATTTTGATTGACCATGGATATAATTATAGCTATGTTAGTCCTGACTTGGTGGATAAGTGCGGTTTGAGTAAGGAATCACATGTCTAGTCCTAGTTAGTGCAGTTGGCTACAGGTACAAAGAAACAAGTTCATCACTTGGTAAGAGCTTGTGCATTTGACTTCAATGGTATGCCTACCACAATACATTTTTATGCATTACTCTCAGGTTCATACAGTATGTTGTTGGGCATGGACTAGTTGTATCTTCATAGAAACAAGGTAGATTGTTATGACAAAGCCATTGAGTGTGTTGATTAAAATGGAGAACCTAGAGTCTTATAGGGTAAGAAGAAACCTACATCAGTTAGGATGGTGACAACTAGGTAAGCAAAGCATAGTCATAGGAAAGGGTGTAAGTTATTCGTAGTACATATCTCTAGTGATAAGGGCAAGGAAGCTAAGGATATAAATGTGTTGAAAAGGTACTCAATTTTGTGGCCATTCAAGTATGTATTTCCTGAGGACATTACAGAGTTGGAATCTCATAGGGAGGTAGATGTTTCTATTAAGTTAGTGCCAAGGGTAGCTCCAACATCAAAATCACCTTACAGGATGAGCACACCTGAGTTGGTTAAGTTAAAATTACAACTGAAGGAAATTTTGGACAAGGGATACATCAGGCCAATTGTGTCACCATGGGGTGCATTAATATTGTTTGTAAAGAAGAAATATGGAATACTCATATTATGCATTGACTACAGGAAGTTGAATAAAGTGATCATCAAGAACAGGTACCCATTATTGAGGATTGACGACTTGTTTGATCAGTTGAAGAGAGCAGTAGTGTTCTTGAATATTGAGTTGAGATCTAGATACCATCAAGTACACATCAAAGAGGAGGAAATTTACAATACTATGTTGTGGAACATGTATGGGCATTATGAGTTCATTTTTGTTCCATTTGTCTTAACTAATGCTCCATCTATATTTATGTGTTTGATGAATAGTGTGTTGTGTGCATATTTGGATACATTTTTTATTGTGTTCATTGATGATATACTGGTATATTCTAAAAATGAGTATTTAGCAACAATGTTGAGGTTATTGAGAGAGCATCAGTTGTATGCTGAGCTTAGAAAGTGTAGTTTCTTTCAAACTAAGGTACACTACTTGGGGCATGTTATCTCCAAGGAGGGAATTGCAGTTGATTCAAAAAAGAGAAGGGCCATCATGGAGTAGGTAGCTCCTAAGAGTGTGGATGAGGTGAGATCTTTCATGGGTTTGGCAGGCTACTATAGGAGTTTCATCAAGAATTCGTCGCAAATTTCTTATCCTATCACATCATTGCAAAGGGAAGGTAAGAAGTTTGAATGGACTAAGAAGTGTGAGGATAGGTTTGAGAAACTCAAGTAGTTGTTGACACATGAACTAGTACTACAAACTACAAATCCGGACAAAGATTTTTTAGTATGAACATATGCTTACAAGAGAGGGCTTGATGGAGTCCTTATGCAGGATGTACAGGTGGCATACTATGAGTCGTGAAAACTAAAAAAGTGTGAATAGAACTACCCAACACATGATTTGGATTAAAAAACAATCATACATGCATTGAAGATGTGGAGAAACTACCTTCTTGGCATGAGATTTGTACTTATGAGTGATGACATTGGATTGAGGTACTTTTTTGACTAGCCAAATCTGAATGCCATGCAGGCTAGATGGTTGGCCATGACCAGCAAGTTTGATTTCGAGATCAGATACATCAAAGGTAAAGGGAATAGGGTGGCAGATGCTCTCAGCAGGAGGGTACAAGTAAATCACTTGGCAAATATGAGCTCCTATGGGACAGACTTACAATATAGGATCTTGTATGTAGGTCACTAGGTTGTCATATATATGGACATTGTGCATAGGTTATAGCATAGCATAGGTACAGTTAGTGGTACAGGTACAGGTATAGGTGCAGGTGCACAAAGTATGGATTATTGTCTTATCGAAGATGGGTTGGTTAGGTTCCAAGACAGGATATATGTACCGGATAATAGTGAGCTCAAGAAGGTGATCTTGAGGGAGTTTCATGTGAAACCTTATTCAAGTCACCCAAGTTACCACAACACACTGGCAGTGGTGAAGAGATTTTACTATTGTATGAATTTGAAGAGGGATGTACCAGAGTTTGTGGTGAGGTGTTTCAACTGTCAGGGAGTGAATCCAAAGTGTAAGCATACAAGGGGACTGCTACAGCCTATTTCAATTCCAAAATGGAAATGGGAGGTTATTTCCATGGATTTTATCATAGGGTTATCGAAGACAGTTAAACAACATGATTCCATCATGGTCATTGTGGATAGGTTAACAATGGTTGCACACTTCATTCTAGTAAAGTCTATATTCTCATCTAGTGATGTAGTGCAAGTATTCACCAGAGATGTGGTTATATTGTATGGTGTTCCAAAGAATATTGTATCAGACAAGGATGTGAATTTCACTTCCAAGTTCTGGAAGGAGTTATTTGAATGTTTAGGCACATAGTTGGCCTTCAACAAAGGTTATCATCCTCAGATATATGGACAGACAAAGAGGGTTAGAAGGATATTGGAGGACAAGTTGACGATGTAGGTGATGCATCACTAGAGGAATTGGGAAGAATATCTCCCTTTGGTAGAGTTCACATACAACAATGGTTATCTGAAGTCATTGAGGATGAATCCTTTTGAGGCATTGTATTGGCAAAGTTGTAATAGTCCTATTAGTTGGAGTGATTTGGTTAGGAGGGTATTTATTGGACCAAATATGTTGGCAGACATAGAATAGTGGATGAAAGTGATCAAGAAGAATCTAAAGGTGGCACAAAAGAGGCAGAAAAATTGTGCATATAGGAACAAGTTATTTAAGGAGTTCTAGGTCGGGGAACAGGTGTTCTTGTGTACCAAAATGTTATGAACTAGCTCACAAAAAGATTGTAAAGATAGATCAATGACTTCAAAATTAGTCGCTTCGAGGGGGAAACCTCCTTTACATTACACAAATGAAAAATTCTTGGATGAGACAAATGGCTAAACCTCATTTCTATATATAGGAGTCTAAGGGGTCACAGTATAATCAAAGTCGTCATAACAATAATAATATAAGGGTACAACATTAATAATAGTGGACTTCTATGGGGCACACTCATAATAATATGGGGACAATAGGGGCACAATAATAAAAATAAGGGCTACAATGACAATAGTAATGGGGGAATCACTAGTATTATAGGGACCTAACATGCCCCTCTCCTTCAAAAAAGTGGGTTCCTTGATGCTTGAGTGGTTCTGGATGCTTCTATATAAAATTCTCATCCTTCCGTGTGGAATCTTTAGTGGATAAGTTCTTCAATTTGATGAGATACTCTAAAATTGATCAATTTTGTAGTTTCCATGTTCAATCTTCTGTGATTCATAAAGAATTAAACAAAGTCTTTTAGTAGAAATCACATGAGAGAATTTTTTGGCCGACGCATTTTGAACCAACAAGTGTGGTTCATCATTAGGACCAGATGATGAACCACACTTTCTGGTTTGAAACACGTCGGTCAAAAAATTCTCTCACGTAATTTCTACCGAAAGACTTTGTTTAATTCATAGTTATCAAGTTCTTATTTTTGTGTCTGCTTTAGGTTCCAATATGATTTTTCCTTCCTCATCAAGTTCTGGTAATATTTTTTGAACTAGGAACTTGTCACCTATAACCTTTTTTAAACATGAAACATGGAAAACTAGGTGCACCGGGGAAGTTGCGGGAAGCTCCAATTTGTATGCCATAGTACCAATATTTTGCAACACCTTGTATGGACCATAATACTTTGGTGATAATTTATTATCCTTCTTATCTTGCTTGAGGTACAGTTCCTTATATGGTTGTATTCGTAGGAATACCCAATCACCTACATCAAAACTTCTTTCGTTGCGATGTTGATCTGCGTATTGTTTCATTCTATTCTGCACCAAAGTAAGGTTATCCTTTAAGAGTTGGAGAACTTGTTGATGCTTGATGTGATCTTCCACTACTTGAAACTTTGAATTTTCTATTAAATATGATGTGATGGATGGTAGATTATATCCATAAAGTGCCATAAATGGGGTAATTTTTGGTGCAATATGGAAGGAAGTGTTATACCACCATTCAACTAGAGGTAACCATTTGACTCATTGTGTCTATTTATCAAAGACAAAGAAATGAAGATGTCCTTCCAAACATTTGTTTACTATCTCAGTTTTCCCATGAGATTGAGGATGACAAGATGAGCTATGAGCTAACTCAGTACCGAGACAAGAAAATAATATTGTCCAAAAATTTCCAGTGAAAATGAGATCATTGTCGCTTACAATAATATTTTGGTTTCCATGTAGCTTTTGAATTGTTTCCATAAATGTAGTAGAAATTGTATCTGCCTTAAATGGATGAGATAATGCACAAAAGTGTGCATAACTGATAAGTGGTGAGTGCCAGTATTGCAACAAGAATGTTGCAACTCCTCGGCTTCCAACTTTACTTTTATCAGCCCGGTAGTTTGTAACAAACTTGGAAGCATCAGTGTTGTATGCACAAGATGAGCTATGTGCTAACTGAGTACCGAGACAAGAAAATAATTTTGTCCAAAAATTTCTAGTGAAAATGGGATCTATGTCGCTTACAATAATCTATGGGTTTCCATGTAGATTTTTAATTGTTTCCATAAATGTAGTAGAAACTGTATCTGCCCTAAATGGATGAGATAATGCAAAAAAGTGTGCATACTTGGTAAGTCTGTCAACTACCATTATGATGACACTCTTTCCTTTGGACTTAGGTAAACTTGTGATAAAATCCATTGAAACCTCCTCCCAATGTTGGCTTGCAAAGGATGAAGGTTGTAATAGACTGGGGGTCTTAACTATTTCAACTTTATTTTGTTGGAAAACCAAACATTCTGCCACAAAATTTTGAATATCTAATTTAAGGCCATCCCAAAAAAATTCTTTCTTAACCCTATGGTAAGTTTTAAAAAATCCCAAGTGCCCTCGTAAGGGAGAAGTGTGAAATTCCGTAAGAACCTTTTGTTTAAGTTGGGAATTCTTACATAGGTATAAGCGATCTTTGTACCATAATGAATCATTTTCCTAGTTAAATGTATTAGATGTACGGGGATTTTGTTGTAACTTTTGAATGAGTTCCCACACTTCTTTGTCATTCTTCTATTCATCCCTTGCTTCATTTATCCAATCTAGTTGGATAATATAAATGGAACAAAGGAATGCTTCCACATCGGCATCCTTTTCTGAGAGTGCATCTTCCACAACATTTTTCTTCCATTTTTTGTAGATGATTTAAAATTCATAACCCAACATCTTTGTGACACATTTTTTCTACTCTTCTGAAGGTAATATTTTTTCTAAAAATTATTTAAGACTATCATGATCCTTTTTTACCTTGAAGTGTCTTCCCATTAGGTAGGGTTGCCATTTCTTAAGTGCATGTAGTATTGCCAAAATTTCCTTCTCATAAATGGATTTTTGTAAATGCTTTCCTTTGATTGGATGACTTTCAAAAGAAATGGATCTTTCTTCTTGCATGAAAACAACACCAATTCCATTTCCTAAGGCATCACATTCCAAAATAAAGGTTTTTGTGAAGTCTGACGTAGCTAAGACCTATGCTTGGCACATTACCTCTTTAAGATGTTCAAAGGACTTTGTTGCTTCTGGAGTCCATGAAAATGCATCTTTCTTCAATAATATTGTTAGAGGTGTTTCTATTCTCCCATAATTCTAAACAAACTTGCGACAACACCCTTGTCAACCTGAGAAATCCTTGCAGATACTTTATGGATGTGGGGATTTTCCATTCCTTAATGGATTTAATTTTTCTAGGGTCTACCTTAAAACCTTTATGAGATACAATATTACTTGGATATTCCACCTCTTGTACTCCATAGAAACATTTAGATATTTATTCATATAATTGTTTCTCCTCCAATAAATTGAGCACCATGTCAACACGTTGAACATGATCCTCCCAAGACTTGTTGTAGATTAGTATATCATCGAAAAGGACAAACCAAATTTTCTAACGAAGGGTTTGAAAATGGAATTCATCAAACCTTGAAATGTAGAAGGTGCATTGGTAAGGCCAAAAGGCATGAACAAAAATTCATAATGACCCTTATGTGTTCTAAATGGCGTTTTTGGAATGTCTTCAACCTTCATTATGATTTAATGATATCCTAAATGAATATCTAACTTGGTGAAGTGAATTGATCCATGCAATTAATCCAATAATTCATCAATGACAGGAATGGGAAATTTATTTTTAACAGTGAGCTTGTTGAGCTCCCTATAATTCAGACACATGTGCCATGATCCATCCTTCTTGTGCACCAATATTACTGGAGCAGAGAAAGAACTTTGACTAGGTTGAATTATACCAACCTCTAGCATTTTTGAAATCATACATTCAATTTTACTCATTTGGGCATAGGGATATTTGTAAGGCCTCATGTTTGGTGAAACACTTCCGGGAATCAAATGAATAGCATGATCATGATCATGAATAGGTGGGAGGCCTTTGGGAGTCTCAAATACCTTGGAATGATTGTCCAAGACTTTTTGGAGATCTGTAGAAATAGATGATTTCGATGTCGGAACCTCTAGCGAACATGGTTGTGCAATTACGCATCATTGTTATTTCTTTAGAAGGTTATTCATTCCATTAGAGCTTATTATATTTCCTAGTTTCCCTATGATACCCCACAATTCAACTTCATTTCTTTTCGAACAAAATTTCATGAGGAGTTTTTGAAAATTAAAAGCTATTGTACCCAAGGATTATAGCCATTGGACTACTAGTACAACATCAACACCACCCATTGGAATGGAAATCATTGGGGTATTCAATACATATTCTCCCATGGATAACTTAGTATTATGGCACTTTCTAGAGAAATTTATGGTTCCTTCACTTGCAACCATCACTTGACACTCTGGGGTTGAATATAGGAAGCAATTCAATTCCTTGGCCATCTTACAATGAATAAAATTATGGGTACTTCCCGAACCAATAAACACTATTACTTTTTTCTTCTTGATATGTCCTTTTATCTTGATAGTTTGAGGAGTGGTAATTCCAGCCAATGCATTACAAGAAATGGTCAAATTCATTTCTTCTTTCTCTAAGGTTTGTTCCTGGTGTATTACCCCTCTTTTGACATTTCTTGTTCCTTTTCTTCCTCCTCTTCATAATCTATGTAAAATAATTTCTTCTCAGCACACTTATGACCTTTAGTGCATTTGTTATCACAATTGTGACAAAGCCCTTTTTCTCTTTTTTCTTCCAATTATTGTGGTGTCAGCCTTGTAGGTTGTGGAAGGCTAGAGCCAAAAAAACAACCATCTTTATAGTTGTGAGTGGTAGGCTTCCTAGTTTCCATAATTTTTCTTTCCATTTTTCTTGTCAAACTTGAATGCCTTCTCCAATGAATCGGGTTCCCAAAGGCAAACCACATGTTGGATGTTATCCTTTAAATTCCCTATGAACAAATCAATATTATGCTCCTCTGAAATATCTTTTACCCTTATATTCAATTTTTGGAAGTCCTCAATGTGCTCTACCATTGAACCCTTTTGTTTTATCTTTATTAATTGGCTGAAAAAAGTGTTTCTTTTTGTATCCTCATAATGTGCTATCAGTTCTTCCGTAAAAAATTCCCAAGTGAAATTTTTTTTATGAGAGCAAAGCCATTGATACCATACAAACTCATTTGCTTTGAAATATAAAGTTGCAAAGTGTACCTTCTGTGTGTTTTTCACATTATGGAGATTGAAATATTGCTCCATCTGTAAATTCATGTTACGGAATCCTTGCCATAAAAATTCTTCACATCGATCCTTGGAACATATTGGGTCTTCAATCCAATGTTAGAGTCTATGAAATCATGATCAACATTTATTTTTTTCTCATTGTGAGTTTCCTTTACTACCCTTTCACCATTAGTAAACATTTCTTGTAGCAACTTTGTCAATTCTATCTTCAAATCTTCCATTTTCCCTTCCATCTTAGCTTCTACATCGTTCATCTTAGCTTCCACATCTTTCTTTAAACCATCCATCTTAGCTTTCACATCATTCATATTAGCTTCCATTTCTTTCTTTGAACCATCCATATTATCTTCCATGCCCTTCTTTAAACTATCCATCTTAGCTTCTGTTACTTTTTGTGAGAGTGAATTTTGTTGCACTTGGTCTCGTAATTTTGATATGTCATGTTGCATTTCTTCCTCTTCTTCATGAGTCTTGCTAGAGCTTTCACGTTACTTACTAGGTGTTTCCATTTTATTTCTTTCAGGCGTCAATTAATGATAATTATGCTTGACTATGCCCTTTGAATTCCTTCAAACTAATTTTTCAAACCAAACTTATGCAAAATTTTAGATAAAACTACACACATTGTTTCCCTATGTAGGAGCTTGATATTGAATCTGACGTATCTCTGAAATTTTGCATCTCCAAGTTCTAAAATTGTGAACTGAAGTATTCCTCTGAGTCTTCTTTCCAACTCCACCAGTCTAATCAAAATTTGATTCTCGAAGAAAGAGTTATGCGCAATCTCCCAAGATGACCTGATTATACACTTTTTCAATAGAGCGAACTTGTATGAAGTGGCACATGTCACTATTTCAACCTTTGGACCTAAAAACGATGCACCAAAAAATACATCTTGTCCTCTTTCTATACCTCCTTATGAAATTTCAATATGATACTCAGAGAGAAATTTATGACGCTTTTCCCAAGGTCACTTGTTTGGGATGTAATTAGGGAGCCTGTAAAACCATAAATTCCTTAGATGATAGCTCTGAAAATATAGGGAGACAAGATCTGAAATTCCGACCCGAGGATCATCACAATTGAGGCTCAAATGGCTTTTTTTAGTATCTTCTCAAATGTTGAAGAAAAATACTTATAGCAAACATTCCACGATGACCTTTTAGGAGCAATGAAACCCCAGAATCCAAAGCTCTAATACCAAATGTTATGAACCAGCTCACAAAAGATAGAAATATAGATCAACGACTTCAAAATCAACCTCTTAGAGCGGGAAACCTCCTTTACATTACAAAAATGAACATTGGATGATACAAATGAATAAACCTTATTTTTATACATTGGAGTCTAAGGGGTCACAATATAATCAAAGCTAACATAGCAATAATAATATAAGTGTACAAGGATAATAATAGTGGCCTTTTATGGGGTACACTAACAACAATATGGGGAAAATACGGGCATAATAATAAAAATAGTGGCTACAATGAAAATAGTAATGGAGGAATCACTAGTATTATAGGGACCTAACACAAACCGGAGAAGAGTTCCTTGCGGATGGGATCTTATGCCAAGTTGGTACCATGGTTTTGTGGACCCTTTAGCATTATTAAGAGGATTGGGCCAGTAACCTATCGAATTGCATTGCCTTTCGTAGTGAAATTCCATGATGTTTTCCATGTATCATTGCTTAAGAAGTATGTTGAGGATATTGATCATGTGATTGATTGGTTTGTATTGCAGGTGGAACCAGATGGAGAATTACAATTGGAGCCTCAGTGTATATTTTATAAAAAGGTGCTCATGATCTAGAACCAAGAAATCAAGAAAATTAAGGTGAAATGGAAGCACTTTGGGCCTGATGAATCTACATGGGAGATGGTGGATTAGATGCAAGCTATGTACCCTTCCTCTCTTTTTTTCTTTTCAGTTGTGGCAAAGTAGCTTCGAAGTGGTTTGGTATATGCTTTATTGTAGTTGATATATGATTTATGGTGGTTAGATATGTCCTTTATGGTGGTTTGGTATATGCTTTATGGTGGTTGATATATGCTTTATGATGGTTTGGTATATGTTATATGATGTTTTTATATATGCTTAGATATGGTGTTTGGTATATATTTTGATATATGATTTGGTATATGTTTTGGTATATATATTTTTGGTAATGTTGCTATATGTACACATTTATATGGATATAAATACTGCCATGAGCTATGTTATAAAGCTTCACAATGCTGTATGGGTGTTATGTCATTATGATTATGTTTTCATGTTACTGTGCTATCATGTGGTTATATTATCATGATGTTATGATGTCTTGTTATTATGTTGTTATGTTGGTTGCTCCTCACAAGGATGATCATTATAAATACCATAGAAACCAGCTCACAAAAAGATATAAAAGATAGATCATCACCTTAGAAATAAGCCTCTTCAAGGGGGAAACCTCATTTACATTACATAAATGAACAATTCTTAGATGATACAAATGACAAGACCTCCTTTCTATATATAGAAGTCTAAGGGGTCATAATATAATCAAAGCCAACATAACAATAATAATATAAGGGAACAATAATAACAATATGGGGACTACATGGGCACAACCATATAATAGGGGGGTTTACTAATAACGATAAGGGGTTACACTAGTAGTATAGGGACCTAACATTCCCCTCTCCTTCAAAAAGTGTTGTCCTCAATGCTTGAGTAGTTCTTGATGCTTCGGTATAGAGTTATTGTCCTCCTATGTGGAATATTTAGCGGTTAAGTTCTTCCACTTGATGAGATACTCTGAAATTGATCGATTTCATAGCTGTCGGGTTCTTGTTTCTGTGAATGCTCTAGGTTCCAATATGAATTTTCCTTCCTTGTAAAGTTCTGGAAATATTGTTTGAATTTGGATCTTCTACAACTTTTGAATGAGTGACCACACTTCTTCATCCTTTTTCCATTCATCCCTTGCTTCGTGTGTCCAATCTAGTTGGATAATAGGAATTTAACACAAAACAATGCTTCCACATCCTCATCCTTTCTTGGGAGTGTATCTGCAACAACATTTTGCTTTACCTTTTTGTAGATGATTTCAAAGTCATAACCCAACATATTTGTGACCCAATTTTTTTGTTCTTATAAATATAATCTTTATTCTAAAATGTATTTAAGACTATCATGATCCATTTTTACCTTGAAGTGTCTTCCCATTAGGTAAGGTCTCCATTTCTTAAGTGCATGTAATATTGCCAAAATTTCCTTCTCATAAATTGCTTGCTTGAGATGTAGTTGGTTCAAAAGGTGATCAATCTATGGGATTGGGTACCTATTCTGGACAATTCTCTTTTTCAATGCTCGATAGCCAATACAGAGTCTCCAGATAATTATTCTATACCAATACAATCAAGTTCCTATAGGTTGATGAGCTTGGCCTGATGCAGCCTTTCTGTAATAGCCCTTGAATCTCCATCTTGATCTCATCATTCTCCATAACAGAGCATAGATAGATTAGTCCACTAGGTAGAGACATGCCCGGGTTCAGATTGATGGAGTGCTTAACATGACAGTGCAGAGGTACCCCTGTAAGTGAGGCAAAAATGTCCCTATACTCCTCCAAGACCATATCCCTCTACTATTGTTGTGCGGAGGAGCCCTGTTTGGAAGCCATGGCTACAATCTTCTTCTTGCACTAAGGGCGAATCATATGGAAAAAAAATTCCTATTTCCTAAAATAATCTTACCGCATTTCTTTGCAGAGATCAAAGAGATGGTGGTAAGTAGGGCTATCCCCGGTATCTTGTACAACTTATTGCCCAAAGTAATAATCACAGATTGAGGTCTAGACTCATATATAACATGATGCTTCCACAAGTATGGTTGTCCTAATAATACATCATAAACTTCAAGAGGAGAAACATCACACAATACCTCATACGTGAAGGGCTTGATGTTGTAGGGAAGGCGACACTACATGCTAATGCAAAGATATCATCATTGGTGAAACCACCTAATGGTGTATGGCTGCGGAATTTTTATAGTCGATAGACCAAGCTGCTTCATGACCTCTACTGAAATGAGGTTATTTTGGCTACCGTTATTGACAATGAAATGTAATAGAGAGCCCTTCACCTACATCTATGAGTGGAAGAGGCATTCACCCTCCTCTCAATATTCAGGTTTTTTCTTCTAGATCTTTGTGGTGGCCATGATGGCACTGAGCTTTGCGTCAATGATCTTCTTCCCTTTCTCATTCCTCTTATCATGTTCTAACTCAGATTCGGAATGCATATGATTCAGAAGACATGAGCTCTGCCACTAGTGACTGGTTGGTACAACACTCACTTGTGTTGTGAGAAAAGCTCTTATGGAACTCACACCATTTTCCCATGTCCATCTTTGTCTTCGAGGTGTTATTATTTGCTTACAGCTTCAGTGGGTTGTATCGGGTCACCTCGCATTGCTTTTGTCCTTTGATCTACGGTATGGGGGTGCCTTTCACATTCTTTAGATTCGTAGATCCAAAGTCTTGCTTCTTATGTTTAAACTTCTACTCAATCTTGACAATGTATCGGTATGCAATGACAAGTTAGGAGATGTCCAGGATATCCATCTCATCCTAGATCTATCTGTGAAGATAGTCGTGGTACTTAAGTACCAAATGTCGCTCAGAATCCTTGATACCCAACTTCGTACAAAGGGTCTGAAAAAAATTGGTAAACTCTTGTACATCTTGGTCCCTTCCCTATCGCAGCATGGTCCACTTTATATATTTATCCTCATTGCTCCCACAGGGTAGTATTGCTCATTCCAACTAGGTGTGGTTGAAAATAGTGAGGGTGTAATTTCATCCTACTTCTCACAGTAGGTTTTCCACCAATATTTGACATGGGGAGCAACTTTTAGAAGTGCAAAATTAATATTTTCCCAGCCGGAAAAATCATGAACAGAAAAATATCCTTCTAGTAGATTTAACCATTTATCAATGTTGTCCACATCTATTTGACCTTCAAATATGGGGATGTCAAAGTTAAATTATACCTTGAAGGGCATGGCACTTCTAGAGTAACTATTGGAAGAAGATCTGTCACCTTTGGGTAGCCACTAAAGGATCTAGGAAAAGTTGTCCATCATCACATTCCTTTGTCGCTCAAGGGCTTCTTCAAGAAAGCTTTTGAAAGGATCTCTTACCCCCTCTTCTTTCTTATTGTCTACCATGGGAGGCCATCAGGATTTGTGAGGCTGGTATTGCAAAGATTCAACTAGTTCGGGCCCTAACTCCTTATATCCCGACCTCGATTGGGACATGCAAAGAAAAATAGAGAAAGAACAGACTGCTCTGATACCATTGATATGAACTTAAACATGAATGTAAAAAATCATAGATGTAACCATAAATATAGAGATATAGTAGAAATAACACTTCCTTTCATTAATATCAGATACTGAAATATGCTTACAAACAGAATGGAAATAAACTAGGTTGGGCGATGGTAGCTTATCTCTCAGAATAGATGTGGTAGCTACATGCCTCTTAATCATGTTACAATGTCGCTCGAAGGCATATTTATTATTGAGAAATAATGAAAAACCCTAAACATCCAAAAACCTAACCCTAGGAGATGAAGTGCCAAAATGTAGGGCCTCATTTGGGTAAATTGGTACATCAACTTCCTGAGGTCGTAACTTTGGGATATGATCTATGTTGGTTGCGCACAATACCTCATTAGAAAGATATATCCGAGGAATACAACTTTTGAAATAAATCATAGTAAAATATAACTATTTTCTAGGTTTTCCCAAAAATGTCATTTAGGGCCTCAAAACAACTCCAAAGTTCACGATCCGAAAAACTGTTGAAATATTAAATTGTGCCACAATTAAGGAAACTAAAAAACTAAAAGAGGCAATCTTGGGGTCGAAGTGGAATATACGGGTGGCCATCAATATCCACTTGGACAATTGATAGCCAGTCTTATAACATATCTATGTAATGCCTTATTAGAAAAAGCCCTTTAAACATCTAGCAGTTAAAAAAACATAACCTACTAGAATCTTTTGTTAGACCTAATGCAAAAGTATACAAAAATAACATAAATTATTTGTTAACAAAAATGGATGTTTAAATTAAATATTATTTATTGAGTGTCTTTGTCAAAAATAAATATAAATTACTATAATATTCTTCCACAAGGATTATATCTCTAATAAATTAGATGGTTAATAACTTTTGGACATATGCATTTTTAAACTTGATGTAGAACACCACGTGTAAAAGAGAATATAATTAACATTTTTTAATGTATTTATTAAGTGTTTAATTTTCGAAATAAGGAATCAAACCTACATTGGATCAATTATGACCTATGGTTCCTTCATATTAAGTAGGCATAGAAAAACATGCACATACAATTGATAAATCTAATTATGTGAAGAAGTCTAAAAGAAAGCAGTAAGCAAGGAAGTAAATACTTACAAGTGGAGTAGGTAGAATAAGATCAGCATTTTGGTCATGGAATATTGATAGGTGTCATTTTTAAATCCAATTAACAAGAGAATGATGAAGCTGATTAGGACTAAACTTGTTTATCATTTGTAAACAAGGAAAGGATTCATGACAACTAAATATTTTGGTCTTCAATACACTTTACTAACCTGTAACTTCAATAAATAGATGATGCATATATTGGCTCCATAAAATAGATGATGCACTCAATGACTCAATAAAAATGATAACATTTTTTTTTGAACTATCAAAGAAAAATTATCATCACTTTTAGTTTTTAAATTACTCATAGACTCCCTAAAACTAGTAACATTTTTTTTAAATATATAACAAAAATATAATCACTTTTAGTTTTTTAGGTTATTCACTTTACAAGGATTACATAGACCACAAATTTTATGTTATAAGTTCAATTTTTTTAATTTGCTAATAGTTGTCCTAGAACTTTACACACATCCACATGAGAAGGCGAAAAAAAGACTATTAATGTTGTAGGAAACCAAGTGAGCTAGAACAACTATTGGGAACAATATACTATATTTACCAATATGATAGAATTCTCTTGCTAAGTTAACCTAATGGGTCATAACAAATATTGGGTAGAATATACTATCTCTGTCAATATGTTAGAATTCTCTTGCAAAGTAACCCTAGTGATTCATAACCACTATTGGGTAGAAGACATTATCTGTGTTGATAGAATTCTCCTACTCATCTTTCTTATACTTCCTTTTTAGTCTATAATATTGCAATACTAAATGTTGAGTTTTAGTTTACTTCCTATGTTCTCTTTAATATTCAAATGATGTTTAACATTATGAAAACTTCTTGTCATGATATAAGAGTGCATGCAATGTGCCAAGTATAGTGATAGCGTGCATGTTAAGTGGCATCATATCAAGCCTAGAAACACAAGCTAATCAACACCCTATTGAAGGTTAATTTTTAGTTATTATGTATAGGAAAAGGTCATAATAATAATTAAAATATAATATGAAAAAGATTATAGCAATCAATTAAAAAAATACAAAAAAAAAAAATCATCACATAAATTTTTAAATTATTTTTTTACTATCAAAAATAATTTTAGAACTCCTTGGAAACTTCAATACCACCCATCTCCATGAGCACACAACATAACCAAATAGTAAAACAAGAACACAAACAACTATGAAAGGACTTATTAAAAACAATACTAGAACACCCATGAATAAAGAAGCCAAAGAAAAATAGAATATATAAAAGATAACCTTTAAACCAGGTGGAAACAATTTTTATCTGTGATCATATCCCAATTTTCCTCTTTGGCTTCATCATTCTCACCTTTGCATTAGTGTCAACATTATACATACTTAAAAAGGGTTTTGTTTGGTAGGTAGGAGATGGAAGAAAAATAGACTTAAGTAAGGATCCATGGATAAAAGGTGATGGCCTCAAAATAATCCCCTTGAAAATGGCAATGGCATTAAAGTAGAGAGGCATTTCATTACTTTCAAAGGAAGTTGATCTTGAAGCAATGAGATTTCCTTACGAATATAGGATGAGAATGGATTCAATTTGGCATTCAACTTGCACAAAATGGCAATAAAATGAGCATACACACAGAAAAACTCATGTGGAAAATGAATAAAGGATGTGGGTAATGACAATGAAACTAGCTTATGAAGTGATGGTGACACAAGAAGTAGAGGGATAACCTTTTCAATGGTATAAAGATGTTTGGAAGTGGCATTTTCCTTTAAATATACACCTCCTTCTATGGCTAGTGCTAAATAATAGGATCCTTAAGTAGGATAAACTTTAGAAGTGAGGCCCGGAAGGGCCTATAAGCTACCCACTCTGTTGTGATAATCAAGAACCAATGACACACCTATTTGTGGATTATGTTTTTCCGTAGGTGGTGTGCAAAAATATTTTGTTTGAGGAAGTCTATCCGAGACATATGGTTCGTAAGGGGAATGCCTCATGGAGTGGATAAAAACCCTAATCTTGGTACATCTTTCAATCCTTTCAATATTATCCCTTTGGCATACATGGTTACACTAATGTAGAACCATATTTGATAGACAAGTCTCAAAAATATTATAGAGGGTGTACAAAACAAAAACAACAATGAAGGAACTAAACATTAAAGGTTTGGAAAAGAAAAAGAAAAGGAAAATTAGCCCTATAGATACTTTGAAGGCTTGGACATTTTTTAATGGAGCCAAAAGTCATATCACAGTTGTATGTGAAGTGAGAGTTGCATTTTACTTGAAAAACCATCACACGTTCCTCCTTAGCCTAGGGGTGGGGCCTCTAAATAATAATAAAACATAATTAATTGGGCTTTGTCTCATCGTTGACTTTGGAATGAAGGTGAAGTTCTTACAAAACTTTGACTGGTTATTGATTGGTCCTTGGTGATCAATAAATTACACAACTTGGTCCTGAATACCCCACAACAAAGAATTCACCAATTTCAAGTGATTACAAAAAAATAGTTAATGTCGTTACGGTGAATGCTAGGAACATTCTCTAAAACTCAAGCTATTGTAATGGTTGCGACTTTTTGACTATTTTATGTTCTAGACTGATAAAATGTCATAGCATTTGAGAGACTTGTACTAGATGTTATAATTGAATAATAATTTGTATACTTTGATTTCAATGAAAAAAATATACTATTTTTTTCTATAACTAGCGTAGGTCCACTATGGATCTAACATGAGTAGGGAGGGATCAAATTTCTTCTTCTGCAAACTTCTTTAGATTGCAAAATACAATGTTAATTTTCATTGTTTAAATTGTATTTTTAAATGCTAAATAGAGTATAAATAGGACAAGATAAAAGTTTTAACCATAAAAACTTAATTTTTCTTAATTTTTTTATGATATAATAATTTTTTTAAAATTATGTATAATATAGACATAATTGACATTAAAATATTTTACATAACATGTACATCCAAATCAATGTATAGATATATATGATGTTGGTATGGACATAAATTAGTTAACATCCATATTCAAATAGTTTATTTAAAATATTTTTGAAAAATATAAGATTTAAACATCTTACACACATTTTGTATTTCTAATTCGTTTACAACATATTCATTTTTTTCTATTTAGAAAGTAATTTTGATTTTAAAAGTAACAAATGCACATATTTACACATATCCTCATACTAGCTTGTAGAATGAGCATCTTAGCTCAATAAACCTATGGACTCAACTAAAAAGAAATAGTGAGCTTTTAACCAAATTTATTTAAAAATTAAATAGAATTAAATTTAACCCATTTACTAGTTAAAATACTCTTTGAACTCAATTAAAAAAAGTGTAGTGAGTTCTTAACCAAATTTGTTTTTAATTAAATACTATTAAGTTTAACCCATTTTGTTGTTAAAAAAATTGCAGTTGAGTTATTTAGATGGTTTATTATTAATATTTTTTTAAGGCTTTTGTAAAAATAATTTAGGTTTCTATATGTTTATAAGCTCATCCTTTTGATGTGCATTTAAATATTTGCTAGCGAACAAGAAATTGTTAGGAGGCCTAGACCATGAAGACGGTGAAGGCTGCAGATTGTGATTAGATCACAGGTCAGTGATCCAAGGCTTAGTAGAGTCGCTGCCCTTAGGAGAACCGTCGCTACTTACCGTTTGACATCAATCACTATTTTATAGAGCTGCTTACCATTTGACATCAGTCGTTGTTTTATAGAGCTGCTGACCGTTTGCAAGAGGCAACCTGTCATGCCCCTACACTAGCGATAATCTTTCAACCACTCTATAGAGAGGTGAAGCACCACCGACCCTTTTCTTTTCACCAATACTCATGGTCATGGACTATGCCTAATATTCATACTTAGTTTATTTCTTCATTACCGAGTACTAGTTATCCCTTATACACGATGAAAACCATGAACATTCATCACAATAGCATTAACATGTATAAATGCAAAATAGTATAAATGGAGGGGCAACTCCTTGCAATATGAGTATGCCTCTATCAATATATATACATATAAGTTAAATCTTGAAGAAACCCCAAATTCACACTTAGCCAATTTTACAACTTCGGCAAACTCAGTTTCCTAGCTCGTCGGCATGCCTAAACGGTTTCTGCATGTTCTTCCCAACTCTCTGTTTACCCCTAAATGCATTCATTCAGCTTGTCAAATGAACCATGTCATTTTCCCAACTTGGGCATGCTCCTCGTGTCTGTGTCACCTTGTTTGGTTCACCCGGCACACTAGCTATGTGCCCTAGCATGCCCTCCAGCTTGCACAAGTCTACCCAGTTTGGCGTAGGTGCTACAGCCTACAACTACTTGCACCATGCCTTCGCCAATCCACCAACTTCACACTTCTTTACTTCTCCACCCTTGGACACCTTAGGAGCTCATTTATTTGATGATCCCTCACCAACCCGCCATTTGGTGTATACATGCATGTCTGCCCTTCGTTCAGCTGACCCATCGTTCGTTACTCCAACTCATCGACCCATCCATCATTTCACCAAAATCATCTGTCGGCCCACCCGGGGCTGCCCACCCATGGTGGTGATTCACCTGTCTGGTCACCCGGGACCACTCACATGGCATATATGTAAAACACATCGTATTTGCTCCGTTTTACTTCGCATGCCCTCCCACCGCACCACAGATCGTTCACTCGCCCACTGTTATAGACATATTTGGTCAAATCAACCCCAAACTTATATTTCCATGTATTAGGGCTCATCAACCCCTAAAAGAGTTGTTTCTTACCCTAAAAGAACATAGTCATCTAAATACATCATTCCCCAAAAGTTCCATCTCAGAAACCATCCAGAAATTGCCTACATTGAATCATACTGACTGCTCCACTGGCAAAGTGCGATGTATACTGAGTGCTACATTGCTAGGGTGTGATGCATACTGATTAGGCCTTCTATAGGGTGCGATGGGTGAGGATGGACAAATGTCCGGGACAGTTTGCTAGGTGGTTGCTCTTGGAATATTCTAGAAACTTCTCCTGTGCCACTTCCCTCTCTGAATTCGCCCAAGGATGAATAAGGGATCTAATAAAATCTCCAATCCCTTCCCTTGAGGAGCCAATTGTAACAAGTGTAATGACACTAATCAAACCCCATGGATGACTCACACCCTTGCACACATCTATAAATGGATCCCTCATCCAAGAGATCTAAAGGTTGAAATGTTGTGAATTGCAAGGAAGTGTTGATAGTTTGTAAGTGAGGAGATAGCATTGTATTCTTGTTGGTGAGATCTTCCTATTTCATGAGGTGAAGAAGGACTGAAGCTGGGAGGATGATGCTGGATCAGACAACTAGGTTGTAATTCTCCCTTCTATTAATAAAGCTCTTCAAGTTTTCTTCCATATGATTGTGCAATTGTGAATGTTATCATTTGTGAATGCTATCATTTGTTCATTATATACCTGATTCTGTAATTTTTATGTTGTAATAGATACGATGCTTTGACGGTTCTTTGTTGCGTTACTTGTGCAGGTACTCTCCAAGTGTGTTACATACAGGGAGAAGTTGTAGGATCTATCAAAGGGGAGAGAGATCAAGCAAGGGATTAAGTGGAAGTTCCAGGTTGGTTCCATTATCTTTCTCTTATCTATTACACATAGAAGAAATCATTGAATTTCTTTAAACTGTTGCTTCTAGGGTAGCTGCCAAACCTAGAGGGTTAGCATTCTTCAGGAATACTAGCTTTCCTAAAAACAAATTGATGACTCCGCTGGGGAATGAATAGATGTTTGTTTGTTGTTATTGTTTGTTTTATGTTCAATTTGATAAACTATAGATAGAGTCTAAAGTTAGCCAGGTAGCTTTCGAACTACTCTTGCTTTACAATTGCATAGTAGATGAATGTTGCTTCAGTCATTCTCTGGTTTGGTTTATGAATTAAAAATTTGACTTGCAAGCAAATCTAGATGCCCTTTTGGTAGCGCAGTAACCTCTCAAGACATTCCATCATACTTTGCTTATCATTTTTCATCAAAACCTAGCTCAATCCATTGAAAACAGCTCCACATTTGAGCCAAAACCCATTTCAGTTGTGCTCCCTAGACCATCACACTATCTTTCACTGTGACTCAGTATGCATAGCACCTCCTGAGTGTAGTAAGTGTGATGCATCTCAATTTTTTTGAAGCCTAGGTGTGATGATTGACTGAACTCTCTTTCCATCTAGAAATTGGGGGTTTTTGACCTGTTTTCAGTTTTGTTTGGTTGTTTTGCTGCATATGAACAGTGCCTCTTTACTGAAACTTACTTGCATCACTTAGATCAACCTCAATTACATTAGCATTAGTGATTTTTTTTTGTGTATTTGTTCATCATTTACAATCCTTTGTCGAAAAGTTGTTTTAGTCGATTTTTCGCTTTGGTACAAAAAGTGTCGTAATTGTCGTTTTTGTCAAAAGAGAAGTGTCATGAATTCTTCCTTCCCTTGATAATTGATTGAAATTTTATTGATGCATTTGACTTGATTTGTCTACATTCAAAGTGTCAAAAGCATTTTTTATTCAAAATTGAAAGTGTCGTTTGGATTCTTCCTTTCCCTTTTGAAGAAGAAATTGTTGAAAATGTCATTTTGAGTGAAATATTTCAGATCTTTCTGCATTTAGTTTTCCTTTTTGTGTCTTTCACATTAAGGAGAGTGAAAAAAAATACATGCATTTGCATTTAGCAATTTTTGGTTTGTGTGCGAAAAGATTATTTAGGGAAATGCACAAGTGTATGCTCTTTTCTCTTTGCTTAAAAGTACTGTTATCTTCTTTCCTTAGTAGCTAGGATTTTCATTGCTCAAATAAACAAAGATTGTTTATCATTGTAGATTGCATCTTAGGAATTTCATATCATCATCATGCAGTGAACCATTGAAAGACAAACTATAAGCAAGATCAACTTTAAAATGAATTTCAATGAACCTAAAAATGCTTTGGAACTTAACGCAACATATCTAGAGGTCTAGGCTGTGACGTGTTCCGACATCGTTAAAACTAGTGGCTATTGTTTTCATTGAAGGTTGGGTGATTCCTCCTCCTTGATACGAGAAGTGCTAGCATGGACTTGTTCTCCCCGTACTATCACATATATATAGGGAGACCACCATAGGCTTAAATCCTTTATCCATAGGAAGATGAGTCTACCACCTTATTGATCACAATGCATTGAACATATCATTCGGGAAGATTGACTGTTGTACATAAGTCCTTGGTAATTTCTCATTAATTTATCACCGAGCTGTATATTGCATTTTTATGATTAGTTTGGTAATCCCTTTGTCTAGATTATCCAGAGTAGTCACTTCCATTCCTTTTCAACTCTCTAAAAGAAAAGGTCAATCTAAGCACTTGTCCTTTCAAGCTCAATAAAAATTAAAGGAGACTAGAGTCATATTTAGCTTTTTCTTGACTCTTAAAAACTGAAATAGCAAAGTTGTGTCCAAGTGTCGTTAAAATTAATTAACTGCAAATAACATCCCTATTCCTTACTTGATCTTAGGTTGAGACATATGGCGACAAATCTGGAGTCCAATGATCAAGGAATCCCTTTTGATGGGAATCCTAGTCCTTTTCCTTCCTTCAGAAATATTGGTGCTCCTTATATGGCTACATTATCCCTTCCGGTATTTACCATTGGCCTGCCAGTATGGATTTTTTCAACCTCTTTGGCTCAAAATTTCATGACTTCACAATCGAGTACACCTTCAACTAGACAAAATCAACCTCCAATTGATCCTGAAGTTTACCCTTAACCTTATTCCTTGTTTGTTTCTTCCTCCCCTTCTTCCTCTTCGCTTGGTGAAAGTATTGATACTAGTATCCAAGCGGCTAAGAAAAAGAAGAAAGGGAAGGAGAAGAAGAAGAAGCCAATTCAGCAAGGGGCAACCAAGCAACCATTGCTGTGAATGCAACATCTGATGAAAATCCATCCATTGAGCCTCACAAAATCAAATATCCATGCAAACTTTGTGAGAGAGACCATCTTCTTCGAAATTGTCCTGATCTTCCTTAGATCTTAGAAAAATGTTCTTCACATTCACATCATTCCGTGTCATTAACCTATGGAGATCATGTTGGTGACACACCATCAACTAGTGATAGTAAGGTTCATGGAAAGAAAGGAAAATTTAAGTTTCCATGTAAGTTATGTAAAGGAAATCACCCCGTTTACCTTTGTCCCTATCTGGATGAAGCCAAGAAAGTGTTGGATAATCGTCCTGCTTCGCCGCAACGACTTCTATATGGTTACAGGAAACTCTCCCTAAAGCCTTCACTAGTTGATGAACTGACTAACCAAAATCAACCGTCAGTCAAAACCACTCTCTCTGAAAGTGAATCCTATGAGTCTATACCCGATCCAAATCAATAGGTCGAGGTAACAGTTGACCCAATTCACCTTCATCTAATCGTACCTTTCCCAAAGAGAGTGAAAATCATACTACTCAAGTTCTTTTTGTTACCTCACATTCAAATGAGCATGGGGGCAGTCCACCTTCTCCATCAAGATAGGAGGAAAATCCTCCAGTTCTTTTAATGCAAGGGGTTAATTCTCCCGTTTCTACAGTACCCCCTCCAAGTAGTCTAGTCACTTTCTTTGACTAGAATCGACTGGTAGGATTCCACCTTCCTTCTTATGTGCCTTTCCGGATCATAATACAAGTTTGTAAAATGATTGTATCTAGCACTATTATAGATGAAGGTGCATCAGTGAGTATCCTTTCCTCAACTACTTGGAAAGTGCTTGGTTCACCACCACTTGTAACTGTTACATAGAATTTGTTGGGCTTTAACAGAGGAACCAGTCAAATGTTAGGGATCCTTCCTACGTTACCTATTACTTTGGGAGGGAAAATCATTTGTATGAATGTGATGGTAGTCCCAACTCCTTTAGATTATAATTTACTTCTTGGGCGTGACTATGTTTATGGCATGGGAGCTATTATTTCAACACTCTTTCGAGTGATTTGTTTCCCACATGAAGGCAGGATTGTCACCGTTGACTAGCTTTCATTTCTCGGTCCAAATATAGCTCCTAGCCAACCATCGTCCATAAATCGTCCATTTAAACCAATGGTATCATCCCCACCAAGGGCTAATTATGTGGCAACCTGTTCCATACGTACATCAACTAATGATCAATTTAGTGATGTTGTACATCAAGTAGTGGGGGCATTGGAATCAGATCTCTCCTTCATGACTTCTTATAAGTTGTGATCAAGGTCTCTAAGGATAGTTCCTTGTCTTGTGTCGACCTCGTTAAAAAATGAAATAAGTTATCCGAGGATAGTTCATTGTCTTATGTCAACCTCGTTAAAAAATGAAACAAGGGTCTGAGGATAGTTCTTTGTCTTGTGTCAACCTCGCTAAAAAATGAAACTAAGGAATCCAAGGATGGTTCGTTGTCTTGCGTCAACCTCGTTAAAAAATGAAAACACAGAGTATGAGGATAATTCCTTGTCTTGTGTCAACCTCGTTAAAAAATGAAACAAGCTCCCAAGTTCAAATTCAAGTCTTTCAGTTGATCTCGTAAAATAACCTTCATTCTATCCATTTGATAGCCATGAGCCATCTACTTAGGTGAATGTATTGAAGCTTGGGGGGCATGCACATAATGGTAAAGTTAAGTTTCCCTGTGGGTTATATGATTGGTCTATGACACCATCCATTTTTGTCTATCTGAACAAAGCCAAATAGGTGTTGGATAACCGTCTTGCTTCACCGCAGTGACTTCCATCTGGTTATAGAAGACTCTCTTTTTCATCATGTTGGGGGCATGTAAACCAATTCAAGCATATTTTTTCATTTCAAGCTTGTGTAAACATGAAACCGAATCCAAGCATAGTTCCTCATGGTTCAAGCTTGTCTAAAAATGAACCCATTTTCAATTTTTAACCCTTGTGATTGCCACTCTATCAGCCTTTTGAGCATTGGCTATTTTCATCTCATCACCACCATCTCTTTGGTTGACCATATGCTTTCACTTGGTTGTTTTACCTATTTCAAGGAACAATTGCAATGAGTGGTCTTACTAGCTAGCCTCTTAACATAAATCAACATGTTTTGAGAAGTTCCAACATCACCGGAACCAGTTGCTATCCTAGACACCACTCGTTCCTCAAAATAGAGTCCTCTTTAAACCCTTTTCAGACTCATTAAACATGAAACGATCGTCGAGCACTTGTCCTTTCCAGCTCGTTAAAGTATTGGAAATGTCATCCCTCCTGTATTATTTTATCCTTTTTCAGACATGAGGGATTACTTTATGAAAAAGAACTTATGGAGTTTTCTTTTCATCCCTTTGCAAACTCTCTAAACATGAAAAGGATAGAGTTATCCTTGTTGTTAAACTCTTTAAAACAATAGCAACAAACTTGTCCATCTAGACGAGATCGAGTTTCATTGTTGCTAGACTCATTAAAATATTAAATAGCGACAGGTTTTCCCGAAGGGGGAATTATAGAACAAGCATATGTTATCCTCCTCAAGCTTGACAAAAATAAAGAGGCACTAGTTAGCAATGGCTGGTGAAAATAGGGGAAAAACTTGAATAATTTGTGGTAGCAAGTCACTCTTGAACATGACACTTTCAATTCATCTCCATTATTGAGTTGGGATGGGTTATTCCGTTAACCGATCATCATACCATTGGTCTTTCATACCATCCATATTTTGGGGTTAACACTACTAATTCATCTCAGTTTCGTCGACATGTTCAAGAGAAGTCATCCAGTTGAGAAATCTCCATCTAGTCAATATCTCATACACTACAATACCTCCAACCTTCATTTTTTCATGACCGCCATTCCTAAACCTTGTGTTGTCAATTCGTTTTCACCTCCAGAAATCATTTCCTTCGTTTTGTGTCGTAGATGTGGGATACATCAAGGCCCTCCTATGACGAGTCGCTTCTTATTGACATCAGCTCATTACCCAAGAAGTTGACCATAGAAAATTTTAGGGGCGAATGTTTGCCCTTTGGCGAAATTAAGGGGTTTTAAATTTTTAGTGGGCAAATATTTTGTAACATGGTACATTTTTACAAATCACCTCAAATAACCCACCTTATTTCAAGGGAGAGGGTAAGAAAGGTAAATTTAGCCCTTGAAATTAGGAGTTCCAACCTTCCATTCGCCCATTTTCACGAATAGGTTTTATTTAAGTGAATCCATTCGCCCATTTTCAAGAATAGGTTTTATTTAAGTGAATCCTATGGGCCAAAGGCCCAAATACCATATTTATAAAAGAGGTATGGTAAATTAATAAAAATATAAATAAATGAGAGGTATGGTAAATAAATAGAACATTTTTTATATTTACTCAATAAGTCACCTTATATACATGCAAGGATGTAAACAAATAAAAATATAAGTAAAGTGGAGGTATGGTAAATAAATAAAACGTCTTTTTATAATTACTCAAAAGGTATGGTAAATAAATAAAAATATAAATAAACTAGACGCATGGTAAATAAATAAAACCTATTTTTATATTTAGTCCATAACCCTCGTTCTGTTTATCAAGGCTCAATAAAGAGGTTTTATTTAAGTGAATCCTATGGG
Source organism: Pinus tabuliformis (assembly GCA_031772625.1). Taxonomy (NCBI): domain Eukaryota; kingdom Viridiplantae; phylum Streptophyta; class Pinopsida; order Pinales; family Pinaceae; genus Pinus; species Pinus tabuliformis. The sequence continues at coordinate 340,603,024 of CM062805.1, forward strand.
CCAAATACCATATTTGTAAAAGAGGTATGGTAAATTAATAAAAATATAAACAAACAAGAGGTATGGTAAACAAATAAAACATTTTTTTATATTTACTCCATAAGTCACCTTATATTTACGAACACTCAAAAAATGCATTATATATAGGTGAAACCTATGGGAAAAATACTATGGGACAAATACCATGGACTAGATTGTTATCAATACCATGCAAAAAGACATTATTAACCCTAATATTAGTATTAATAAAAATTAAATTGGCACATGGCATTGACCCATGGTATTCGCCAAAATGGGACATGGTATTGACCCATGGTATTCACCTGGAATGTAGCCTATTTAAATGGGGGAATTAAACGAGCATAGATCCATCTTTACTCTGGATCTACTAACCCCCGAGAGGTATCAAATATCGTGATATGCAAACTAGCATAGAGTGAAAAAATATTTGATCCGATCAAGAGTAAAAATGGATGTTGTAATTTAATGTATGTTAAACATTTTAGCTTGGTTAAAATAAAAAATAAAATAAAAATCAACTATTAATTTTATTAATTTTTATAAATTACTAATAGTAATTTTTAAGCTCCAGGTTTATGATAACTCATTGTATTGACCCATGGTAATACCATGGTATTCATGTGAGCATAGACTATTTAAAGGAGAAATTATATCATCTTAGATCCATCTTAATTTTGGGTCTACAAAGTGCTCAGAGGGATAAATAGATTTCATGCCCCTAAGAGTGGTAGATGTGGAGTTAAGATGGACATAGGTTGGTTTTTATGATAATGAAGATATTAAATAGACTTAGGAAATTATATTGTAAAAACATCTTAAGGTGAAGGGTTAAAGCATAGACATTGGACAAGTATATTTGTATACTTCTGTTTTAAGCTAAAACAAATCCAGGGCTAGAAGGAATGGATTGATTGCACTAGTCTTCCTTATATAACTTTCCAACATATGCTGGAGTAAACAGATTGTAATTTGGGTAAATGGATTGATTGCACTAGTCTTCCTTCTATAACTTTCCAACATATCCTGGAGTAAACAGATTGTAATTTGGGTAATTTTTCTAATTGCAAACAGGAACATATATGCTATGCTGGAGTAAACAGATTTTAATTTGGGTAAATGGATTGATTGCACTACTCTTCCTTCTATAACTTTCCAACATATGCTGGAGTAAACAGATTGTAATTTGGGTAATTTTTCTAATTTCAAATAGGAACATACTTGTGTATTGGTAGGATGGTTATGAGGTCCCTAGAAGTGATGAATTTGATTTTTTCTTGGTTTTATATATAGTATTAGGTTTTTTCTCATGCTTTCTGTGAATGGCACGGGTGAATTTTATCCTACACCCACTAGGTTATGGATATGTAATTTCGGTAATTTTGATTTCAAAAGATATTTTAAAGAAATGGAATGATTTCATTTGTGTATTCAATAAACACAATATTTTATAATTGAGTAAAATATTCTCCATGCCTGGTGAGAGATTCGCCAAAAAATTATATATACATATCATATTATTGATAAAATCGCCTTCCATTTTTCCTATATACCATGGAGATTCGCCCATTTATTATACATGTAAATTTAGCGGGGGTTCTTAAAATTTTCCCTGAAGTTGACTTAGAAACAACCCTTTTAGTGCTTTGAAGCTTGCATACATCAACGACAAGTTTCTCACTTTCGGCTACAGGTTGACATTAATGGCCTTCAACCAAAAGATTTTGCATGGTGTTCAACATCGGATCATATATTCACACCACGTGAATTGTATTGTAGTACCTTGAGGATCATTATCATTATCAGTGATTCCTCTTGCATCTGTTAACAACTCATATCATTGGCTGGTAATCAGGAAATATCTTTCCATGTTCGACTTTAGAACATCTCTTCACATGGTTTGACTCGTACATCGAGTGAAGATTGAACGAGTTTGAAGACCCTGGATCTAGTTTCATCCAGCTGGGCTATGATATATAAAAACATCAAATGTACAAAGGCTCTACATATTTGGTCATCCTAATCATGGATTGCGACTCTATATTTGTAGAATCACGAGTTAGTGTCTGCAAATGACTATCTGATCTATGTACATGAAATGAAATTTATAAAGCTGATCATGGGAATGACTTCCTCAGCTAGACCATGAAAATCATACTATGATTATGTGTTGTATTGTAACTTATGCAGGTCACCTTCCAATTTGAAACTTCGGATCCTCATGATAAAGCATTTCACTTGACATGAATATTTACGACCTCATGCTTTAGGGGGCAGCTGTTATAGACATACTTGGGCACATCAACCCAAAAATTATATGTTGATGTATTACAGCTCATCAACCCCTAAAAGAGTTGTTTCATACCCTAAAAGAACATTGTCATTTGAATACATCATTCCCCAAAAGTTCCATCTGAGAAACCATCCAGAAATTGCCTAAATTGACTCATACTAACTGCTCCACTAGAAAAGTACGATGCATACTGAGTGGTACACTGCTAGGGTGTGATTCATATTGATTAGGCCTTCTATAGGGTACAATGGGCGAGGATGGACAAATTTTCGGGACAGTTTTCCAGGTGGTTGCTCTTGGAATATTCTAGAAACTTCTCTTGTGCCACTTGCCTCTCTAAATTCGCCCAACGATGAATAAGGGATTGAAGAAAGTCTCCAATCCATTCCTTAAGGAACCAATTTTAACAAGTGGAATGGAACTAATCAAACCCCATGGATGACTCGCACCCTTGCACGCATCTATAAATGGATCCCTCATCCAAGAGATCTAAAGGTTGAAATGTCGTGAATTGCAAGGAAGTGTTGATAGTTTGTAAGTGAGGAGAGAGAATTGTATTCTTGTTGGTGTGATCTTGCTATTTCATGAGGTGAAGAAGGATTGAAGCTGGGAGGATGATGCTGGATCAAACAATTGGGCTGTAATTCTCCCTTCTATTAATAAAGCTCTTCAAGTTTTCTTCCATATGATTGTGCAATTGTGAATGTTATCATTTGTGAATGCTATCATTTGTTCATTATATCTAATTTTGTAATGTTTATGCTGTAATAGATCACGATGCTTTGATGGTTCTTTATTGTTGTACTTGTGTAGGTACTCTCCAAGAGTGTTAAGTATGGGGAGGAGTCGCGGGACCTATCGAAGGGGAGAGAGATCAAGCAAGGGATTAAGCGGAAGTTCTAGGTTGGTTCCATTATCTTTCTCTTATCTGTTACACATAGAAGAAATAATTGAATTTCTTTAAACTGTTGTTTCTAGGGTAGCTGCCAAACCTAGAGGGCTAGCATTTTTTAGGAATACTAGTTTTCCTAGAAACACCCGCGCGCCCGAATGCCCTGCAGCTCATGGGCCTCAAATTCTCCCCCACTTGAAATCATTTCCGTCCTCAATAATCTCTCATCTCGGCAACCATCTGTCACCAAGATATCCATGCCAAGGCATATACCCAATCGGTATGTCATACATTGGAAAGTCATCTCAATCCATGATCATCAACCACCTCTGTCGCAATCTGCACATGTTGTTCCCACCCTGGAAGGTTGGTCCCTCCATCTCAAGCTACATGCTCACTGAAAAATATCATGTTGACATCATCATGTATCATCATCATGTGAACTACTTCCATGATACTCCAACATAATGCTAACACATCTCTGCACACTGCTAGCCATCATGACTTGAACTAGTCAAGTAGCTAATCCAACTGTCACGCTCAAACCATGATAACGCACATCCTCATGCCATCATCAATCATTTCTCATACTCTCATCACAACATCAACTCGATCAAGAATCCATCTCCATATAATCCATGTCTAGGTCCATGAAGTAGTCCTCATCTCATCTGCAACATGCTGTCCATGATGTTTGGTATCAATGTGCTACATAAAATCAGCCACATCTATCCCAACATCATCATCCATCTATAAAACATCCATCTCCTCAAAGTGAATATATCATCTCATCAAACTCGACTCTCGATGTGCCACATCCAGGTCCATGAAGCAACCTCCATCATATCTATAATATGTCATCCCTCAAGTTTGTCATAGAAACAAGCATACACCTATCTCATCTCCCATGTGTTGCCCATGATCGTAGATCAATTAGCTCGCATGTGTCAAAAGTGGTTAAGTCTCAGCTCAACCCATGCCCAAGTGTTGCCACCAAGGCATCATCATCGTTGCAACTCAATCACTCCAAAGTGTCTCATATCGATCCTCCACATCAAGTCACTCTTTCAAGCACACCCATACATGTACTCAAAAATATGCACCCCATCCTGCATCAAAGTCGTTGACCTCAGCTCCTCAATGCATCAAATCCTTCAAGCCCACCATATATGAAGTCCCCAAAAGTCACAACCTCATGTCATCTTGACCTCCATGAGTCATCCCCAACCAACATCCAACAAGCATACAAGTCTCAGCCTAAAGGTCTCTGCAAGATGCCTGAGTTCTCCATGTAGTAGGAATGCTCCATAGCTTGCTCAAAAATTCAACCACTCCATGGCCTTGTTTGTACAAGAGTGCAAAACCTCCCCATCAGCTCATAAGTAATAAGTCTCCATGTCACACCAGCAAATCCACCTACACAACATCCCTGCCTTGGCACTCCTCATTGGATGCCCATAAGTAACACCTCTACAAGTGCTCCTATATAATGTCTCCGCATAAGGCTTCCATGTTCCATGTCTCCAAATTGATGTCCATGACACAATTTTACCATGGTGTCTAACTAGGTAGACCCATCACGACAATTGGTCATCCCCATCCAAGCCTGCAAATTGGTCTGGTGAACTTGGTCACCCAACCATATCATCATCACATCATATGAGTCTTTTCCATCATAGCTCCCCCACTAAAGGTCCCACCAAGACTTGCTCTTGGTCTTGGCCATGAGAAGTCCACCCAACTATCATCATACTCAGGTGTGCTCCCTTCCCCAATCTATCCATGAGTCATGTCAGGCACTTATCCAATTCTCTCGTATGGATAAAGCATGACCCATTCCTCTGCAATGATCATCACATTCCTCCCTTGTCACTGGCCTTTGCACCTTCTACCATAAGGTCACAAACAACCCCAACAAGTCCTGCAACAGTTACTGGTCCTTGCTTCTCCGTACAAGGTCTCATCGTAGACACCCATGGTAAGATCCTCCCTTGCATCAGAAAACTAATTTTTCTCTTCCCTACATATGGTTCATCTACAAAATGCTCAATTGAAACACAAGTATCAATAATACTTACTTTCTCATGAGGCTCCTCCATGTGAGTATCCTCATCCACCAATGTTTAGAAACCACACGATCTTGGTCCAACTTTATCAATTTCAAGTTCCTCCTCCATCGTTGTCTTATCTGCAACATCCTCAAACATCATGGCTTCTTCTTCTTTGTCATCGCAATCTGTAGCTTCATCCTACTGCATTTCCCAACCAAGTCGAAGAAGTTCGTCTTCAACATTCCTTTCCAAGATTTCAAGTTTATCTCGAATCCATGGGTTCTCTTCTTTCATCCACTTCAACTTGTACAAGGTCAGCAAGTGCTTCCCTTCGAATTATTCCAAACCTGCCATACCTTGTCATTTATCTTGGCCCAAGAAAGATGCTTCACCTCTACCAAACCTGTCATGAAGTGTTTACACTTCTTGTCTCAATCATCAGATCTAATACCACCTGTCATGATAGTTCAGTTGGATCAGCTTCCCGTCATTCATTAGCTCTAATACCACTTGTCACGCCCCTACACTAGCGATAATCTTTCAACCACTCTATAGTGAGGTGTGGCACCATCAACCCTTTTCTTTTCACCAATACTCACAGTCATGGACTACATCTAACATTCGTACTTAGTTTATTTCTTCATTACCAAGTATTGGTTATCCTTCATACATGATGAAAACCATGAACATTCATCATAACAACGTTAACATGTATAAATGCACAACATTATAAAGGGAGGGGAAACTCCATGCAGTATGAGTCTGCCCGTATCAATATATATAAGTTAAATCTTGAGGAAACCCCAAATTTACACAGCCAATTTTACAACTTCAGCAAACTCAGTTGTCCAGCTCATCGGCATGCCTGAACGGTCACTACACATTCTACCAAACTCTCTATTTACCCCAAAACGAGTTCATTCAGCTCGTCGAATGAACCATGTCGTTTGCCCAACTTGGGCACACTCCTCGTGTCCATGCCATACCTTCCATTCACCAAACCCAACACTTCGTTTCGTCAAACCTCCATGTCATTTGCCCAACTTGGGTGCCCGCCCTCCATGCCCATGTCGCCCAACTCGGGTGCACTCTGCACTACGGTCACCTCCGTTCACAATATGCGACACGTTCATTCAGCAGATGCCCTGACCGAGTTTCCTTGCACGAACCTTTCTTCAGCCTTGAATGATCTACCTGAATGACTCTTGAATGGTGCCTTGAATGGTCTATATGAATGCCCTCCGACGCCCTATTCAGTTCACTCGGCACACTACCCGTGTGCCCTGGCACACCCTGCAGCCTACATGAGTCTACTTGATTCGGCGTAGGTGCTATGGCCTGCAACCGCCTGCACCACACCTTCACCAATCCACCAACTTCGCACTTCTTTACTTCTCCACCCTTGGACACCTTAAAAGCTTGTTGATTTGATGATCCCTGACCAACTCGTCATTTGGTATATATATATGCATCTCCACCCTTTCTTCGGTCGACCCACTGTTCAGAACTCCAACTTGTCGGCCCATCCATCGTTTCACCAAACTCGTCTATCAGCCCGCCTGGGACTGCCCACCCGTGTGGTGGTTCACTCATCGGCTCGCCTGCTTGTCTAGTCACTTGGTACCACCCACACAACATATATGTAAAACCACTCTGTTTTACTTCACATGCTCTCCCACCGCACCGCAAATCATTCACTCGTCCACGCGCCCGAATGCCCTGTAGCTCTTGGGCCTCACACAATCGCTGTTGGAATAAGGGAGAACCCCCATCATTGCCAAGAGGCACAAAACCATAACAAAAATGATGCACAAACCCTAATGGTGCTATAGTGTATAGTGAACCTTAGCCGTCTGGCCTAAACCCTAACCCTAACCTCCCTCATTACAATCAAGGGAGATACTAGGGTAATAGAAGCATACCACTAACCATAGTCTTTGCCTAGATTAAGTGACATTAAGAGGAGCTGTGTTTTGTGATGGCCAACAAGAGATTAACCTAGCTAATGCATGGTTGATTTAGTGCATCAAACGCAATGCAAACATAAATGTTTATCAACTATGGCTTACTCTTGTGCTGTGCACTCAGAAATTTGCTACTAGAGCGAAAGAGAAAATTGTTAGGAGGCCTCAAATTATTCAACACAGTGAAGGCCTTGTACTATGATTAGATTATATAAGCTCTGTATATCTCTAATGCAACCATAAATTTTTATGAGCACTCATTCTTGTGATTGCACTCAAAGATTTCCTACTTCAGCGAAAAGGAAATTATTAGAAGGACTTAGATAAATCAAGACAGCCGAGGTCATGTATTGTGATTACATTAGAGAATGTCACTGATCTAGGGTTTTGTATAGCCACTTCCATGAGAGAACCATAGATGTTTTATAGAACTGTGACTGTGTGACAGTGGGCAACGTTTCCCAAATGGGCTTATCATTTGCAACTGGTTGACGTTTTAAAAATCTGTTGACCATGTGCAAGAAATCACTGTTTTTGTAGACCTGCTGACCATTTGCGAGTTGTCGCTGCCGTTGGAATAAGTGGCAGCCACCATTCATTCCTAAGAGGTGCAAAACCTAGCCTCCATCCATTTTTGCACAAACCCTAGTCGCCGCCATTACTATCAAAATAAAGACTTGAAGCAACCTGCTGCCCAGTGTCTATGCCCAGATTGAGCCACCTGAGGAGTTGTGTTTGGTAACAGTTTGAAAGAGAGCAACTGTAGCTACAATGTAAAATAGGGGAAGGCTACTTTTATAGGCTCAACGCATGGAAGATTTAGTGGCTGAAGGGGATTCTTTGAAGAACGAGTTAAATATATTAAAATTTCAATTTTTTCACAACTAATATCATTTTTTTTGCAATACACTAAAATAATTGTAGTTATTGATCTAGTATTAAGGGGTCTAGCGACCTCTTTTATTTTGGTCTCAATGTTCCTTTCGAGTCTACATGCTCTTTCATGATGTAAATAATTAGGGAAAAAGTTCATGCATTAAACTTGTGACGCAGAAAGAAAAGTGATCTCCTGCTCACCAGATTGGTATATTATTCATGGAATGGTTGACTGACTTGATCGAAATTTGCTTTTAGAATTCAAATAGCATATTTGAGGACCTTTCCGTTCAAATAAATAAAAATATATGAAAAATATGGAAATATCGAATTCAAAACTTTCTATCACAAGAAAAATAAAAAAACAATCCTATATTTTTAATCACGATTAGAAATAAAGTCGGAAGTGATATAGCTACGTGTGATTATTTATGTAAAGTATTTTAATGCATTAGTTTGTTTGGTAATCATTAATAGGATATTTCTTTGAATCTATTCCATCCAACATATCCATGAAGAAGATTATTGATATAGCTAATGCATGGCATATATAATACTGCATTATTATATAGCTAATAGCATTACTCCATAACTGTTCGCATGCACCAAATTCTTGTGTATAAATAATATCATATAAGTTAGACTCGACAACTATTTCATCCCATGACTAATTCATAACTCAGTCAATACGAGAAATTCTACGATTTCACAATGATCATGAGCAACGTCGATGGATCGGGAGTAAGCTAACTACCTACTATGACTTCATCACTAAATGGGGTGCACTAATAATACAATCATTTCTATAGATACCAATAACGCAACTTCTTTACTTTCAAGTTGAATGATTTAACCATTTCAAGAGTAGGAAATAAATATAGAGATAAGAAACCAACATACATTACATTCGAGGCATATGTAACCAACTAAAACATCACTTGGAGAGTAGAGCACCACCACCCAACCATGAATCACCTTTGATTACCCCCGAACGGAGGTTCTTTTGAAGGATCAACTCTCCTCAATTGATCAATGCACTAGGTATTTAATACCATCTTTCATGATTTAGTTTCCATTAGCGACATCCTTCTTTTATGGATTTTTCCATTTGCCTAGGTCCTTTTTTTGAAAAGCTCGTCTTTATCTCCCACAATGCTTTTCCTCATAAAAACTTGCCTTTATCTCCCACAAATCTTTTATGATTAATAGATATTTATCTCCCATCCAACCAAGCTTATCTAGAATCACATCTAGAAGCTTCATCATAAAAGATTCATCTCTATCCCATTCCTCAATGGGATTTGGCAAGAATCTCATCTCTCTTGGTGCTCCACCCTCCAAGTGATTTATTTTATTAATTTATTTAATAACATATTTTCTTTTCATATTACATATCATACCTAGCTTTCCTCAGCTTAGGTTTAAAATAGTTTAACCAACAAAGGAGGGTGTCACACCTAGCTTTCCTCAGCTTAGGTTTACAACATTTTAACACACAAGGGAGGGGTGTTACATACTCTCCCACTTAAAATGTACATCGTCCTCAGTGTATCACTGCATCATGTCCTCGTTCACAGATAGCTAGCTTCTAAATCCACAACTCTCATGGCTTTTCCATTTGATGCAATTCTTCCATTTTACATCGGTCACAAAGAGTGCTCCTAGCATATCTCCTTCCAAAGCTACCTGTACCATTTTTTTCAAACAATTTGTGAGAATTTATAGAGGCAGAATTTTAACTATGATAAATATCATAATCTGTTAATCAATATTACTAAAGCAAATATTGCTCATTATTCATTTTATCTAAAGAATGCATGTTTGCTTCTCGCATTCTTCCAAGCCTTTGTGTTCTTGTCGAACACCTGCTTCTTTTGGCTTCTCTACATACAACACATATATTAGCATATTTTCCACATCAATATGCATGCAATGTCATAACATATTAGTTCACATAACCATATATATTCATTATATATTTTCATCATAATCATATGTATTCCAAACAACAATTAACCATGGTTACTTATCCTTCTTCTATGCAATCTCCAGGTCGGTTTCCCACCCAATGTCTTCATGCATACCTACACACAATGTGTATTATATGTACAAATATACATATGATATTTCAATTCTGTAACACATGTAATCATATGGGTATCGTATGTAGTATTGTACATAGTACCATCTGTGCTACAACCCATCATACCATCCTCATGGTATCTACTGCATGACATAATTTTTAACCACATGTTTTCCACTATGTTAGAATCATGCCAAACATTCCTTTATTTATTTTTGATAAATATAACAACTGTGCTTAGTTTATAAAGAATTCCCATGAGCATGGTTCATTTCTGAAATCCAAGAGAGTTTTATCTCAAGTGCAGATGATTTTCATATTTCATTTGGTTGTAACACGACATAAGTATCATAGTATTGTATTCATGCATATTTCCATCTTAATCATATCTTCTCCTCAATGTTCTAAATCAGACTATTAAATCATATCTTCATTTCTTAATTAATTCATCGTGTATTATTTACTATTGCCCTTTTTATGCCTCAACAACTTTTTGGCCATGCATAATTTAGTGTAATTATACATGAAAGTTTTTACTACCTTCAATCCTACACCCCTTTTAGTTGTAAGTTTTTATAATCTTATGGTACTTACATGTTAGCTCCTCTTTAACATTAAATCACCCTTAACCAAAATATGAGTTATCCATCTTATGAATTCATGTTTGAATTACGCAACATTTCTTATGTTGTCTAGACACATTATCAATGCAATCCAATAAGAGAACCTCCCAAAATTGCTTGGTACAAATTATGAATTTCAATTTGTATGATATTAGTCTATTTAAATATATTGTTAGATACCATTTAATTGACCGTGTGTTCCATAACATAAAATTTGTGATTCTTATTAATTACCACGGTTTTTGTATTGTTATACTCAAGGGTACTTATTGGTCCCACTATGCATATCCAATGAAAAATGGATATGTCATGGTATATAATAACCTATTTAAGTTAGGTTCCCTTAATCCCACTTTTTTCCAACCGAAGGAAAAATCACATTCCAAATGTATTGTGTATAGATGCATTAATCAAAGGATTAAATTGAAAGACAATTTGTACAATTACATAGTCTTATACTATAACATATTCTCACAATCTTAACAATATTTCATGGAACCCTTTACCATGGTATAATATGTAGGTTAGAACCCTCTTATTTCCCACCCAACCTCTCATGAGGCATATAATTTCCCTTCAGAGTTTTACTTATGGACATGTTATCTTACCAAAGTTTAACTTTTTCTTCCTTATTTAGGTGGGATCTTTTTTTTCTATTTAGCCATGTCCTTTCATAGCAATTATACCATTCATAATTTGTTTTTATAACATGATGAACATAGTTCAATCTTTGACCAAAATCAATTACCACATATTCTCAAATAAGCATGGTAAATTTCTTTTCTAGTTTTATCATAGTCTAGTTGTATGAGAATTGTGATTCTTTCCACAACATTTTTATCTTATTGATCACTCAACTAGACTATGTCAACAACATACAAACAATCGATGAAAAATACATGGGTATATGTATCATTACATAAAAATAAAACAATGATACAATTAGAGACTCCCTCTATTAAAACAAGTTATGCCCAACTATAATATCAATACCATGATGATATATATCCATTACATTAATATTGATAAGAAATAAATACAATGCTCACAAGATCTCTTAGTCAACTTCCTCAAGATAACCATTTCTCAATACATAATATCATCCTTTATTTATCCATTTTGACAACACACAACCCTCAACCACCTACATTCAAAAAACCACCTACTAAACATATTCAACCAATAGACCATACATATCACAAAGCAATTACAGGGTTTGCATAACATGGATAAGCCCTCCTTCATAACAATCTCTACATTAACATGCTACGATAAAAACATAGTAGTAAATAAATTATGTTAAAGGAGTCTTCTTCCAACTCACATATACAATTTGTGCACAACTTTTTGGCATGATGAGAATTATTAACTGTTATACCTTGTTGTCTACACTCCATCTACAAACTCATATTTTATGAGACATTTGATAATGAATGATGATCACACCATTATCAACACCACAAGTATCACACCAAAATACCATAGCATTGATCTTTACTATACTTATCATGCTTTTAAGCCACTTATTTATTATGGCATATGGTTTTGTGTTCTCTTAAGTAGGACTTAACAATTTAGTTATAAGCATTTTCATATATAGGTAAGAATTAATACATACTTGGTTAATCCGATAACCCTTTCAAGGAGTGTTTAATCTATTGTTTTAAAAATGAAAAATGCTCATAGTTTGATCATGCAATCTCCTTGTTGCTTATCATAAGCACATAATAATTCATGCTAAATATAACCTCAATGTAGTTCAAGCAACTCAAAATCCCATGCATGGATGAAAAAGTCAATTCTACATGCTTGCATGACATTCCAAGAAATAGATAATTCTTCCACAATTCAAGGTAGAAATAAATACCCACCTTTAATTATCTACTAGTACTAGCTTGTGAATAAGACTAGAACATAATCATTGTTGATTGTCAATTAGGAATCTTGTCTAAATGAGAAGTTCAACAGTGATTTTCATTGTTATAGTCAAGGAGGTGTCTCAATTCCTAAATTGGAAAGGTTCATGTTTGTTAGGTATTACCCCAAGAACCTTATTTGTGTCTCAACTAATATATATATTAAGGTATACCCTCTAGTTGCAAAATTTTATATGGTTAAGAGGTACTTAAAAAATCAGCACAGTCTCTCTTTTTTACCATCCATAAAGAAGCATTAGGACTTGCTTCTTATTAATTACCATGGTTTATATATTATTGTACTCAATGGCACTTATATATTCCATATATAATAACATGTTAACGTTAGGTTCTCCTTAGTCACTTTTCGAAGAACCATCACACTCCTTTGCATATAGATGCATTAAAAAAAGGATTTTATTATTCCATTTCATGCTCTTTATAATATTATTATTATTCCTGGGAATCTTTACCATTGCATGAGACCTTATTAAGGTTTAAAATTTCCTCCTTTATATAATGATTCTTTCAAGACTAGTTGTTGGCTTACTGAGTCATTTCACTCAAAGAAACTTTTCCATTTCCAAAATGTTAACATGGAAAAATATATTAAAATATTTTTTGGCGTAATCACAAAAAAAATGATATTCATTTGAGACCTACGAGCATCTAACTTGTCTAGCATCAAGAACAAAATGCCTCCAAAAAATATTTCTTATAAGAGAGTAACATGCAATCAATCACGAATGTCTAGACTATAAATACTGGCACGTCTTATTCTACAAGTTTGCAACAATTTTTCCCAATGTTTTCAATGGAGTAAGGGAAATTGAATGGAGTGAGAATAACCCAAAGAAACTTTCTAGAGTATCGAAGACTTATTTTGAAAATTTTCACCATCTTAAATAGGTTTTCAATATGGATTCTTTCACTTTGAAACGTTAAGTGCTTCTAAGAATCCATATTTTACAGACAATCTTAGCACAAAATTTGAATACCATTAAGCATCACTATACATTTGCGATGGCATTTTTAATTGTCCAAGAATTATTTATAGTTGAATAAAACATTGCAACTTCTCCACATAGAAGGAAGAAAGAAAACATTTTTTTTAAACGAGCCACATTAAAGACCACTCTCAAGACAACAAAATAGGTATATCCATAACAAGAAGAGGCTTTCAAAAAGAATTTCTTAATCCATCTATCTAAAATCAGGCTTATTGAGATAGAGATGCATAGTCATGTGAACAGACTCACAGCTCTGCAAGAGACAATGCCGATAAACTGAATTTCTCTACGCTTGCACATATAGCTTTTAATCTTCACAAAAGTCACCCATCCTTTTCCCTTGCAAGGATCACAGAGGATGCCAACGCCCTTTACTTCCTAGAATGTAAATCATGATTCACAAACTAGTTGAAAATCAATAACTTATATGCATTTTTAAATAACAATAGATTCAAGTATATACTATTGCCGCATCAAAAGCTTGCAGGGAAAAATAAGCAAAACTAGCATAGATGTATGTATGTACGTAAGCACATGGCCTAGAGAAAATTATGCCAATCCTACATAGACAATATTTCTCCAGGCAATATCTACTTTCTATCGTACATAAAAGTATTGTAAGATATTGTCTCCATGGCCAAGCTAGCCACAATGAATTTACAGTGATACTCTTCTCGGTGTATCACGGTAAGTTATTGATAAGAAATGTAGAAGACAGAAGTTTGGACAAACACAAGGGAGCTCACAGGTGCAGATCACCAGGAGCTCCCACCAGCAAATGCATTCGCTTCTCTTATTCATTAATCATCAGGAATTAAATAGATACATAGGCAAAAACAGATTCCTAATTAATAGGAACTGAATGTCAACTAAAGAGCAAATCATAACTACGTAACCTATTCTCCATTAATTTCTAACATCCCCCCTTAATGGAGAAAGGGATTTTTAAACACACCTAAAAATGTCCCTAAACAAATCAAACTTCAGTCTTCCTAGTGGCTTAGTGAATTTTGGTTCCTGTGTCCTTGGACACCGAAGGGGATTGAGATAGCGAATCGAAGGATTCATGCATAGGTGATTGTTCTTGATCTTACAACCCATGCTCCATCCCATCCAAGTCCTTCTTGATCCATTAGGATCCGCATTAACTCAGGAATAGCTAGAGTTGGGTGTGTATCATTCATTTGTATTGCAACCTTACTGGGAAAGTCTGACCATACAATATGCTCATTGTCATGTCTTCTCTCCTTGAATCTTGCTATTATGTCTTGTAAAGAAGAACTGCATAGAAAAAACTGTTGCTTCAAGCGCAGAAGCTTTCCTTCTTCTGTGGCATCTCCCGGGTACAAAACAACACAAATCTGTTGAGCCTTCGAGTGAAGATGTGCGGCATTCTCATATTGTCCTTCATTAAAGGCATAAAGGTTGAAATCTTGAGCAGAAGCCTTTGCTTCCCAAAGACGAAGACTGATGGTATTCTTTGTCCCATAGCCAGGTATGGGAACATCATATGCTAGTGCTTAAATTTGCTCTCCGTCAACCCATTTGCGCTGGCCACTTGCAGAAATCTCCACCCTTCCATAGAATATGACAGGATATATGACATCATGTCTAACAATCTCCCATGGACTGAATTTCTCAAGCTAGTCATCTGTTGATTCTTGTTGGCCCTCCTTTGTGATACGTTGCTTAAATAAACCATATCTATAGCGCAAGCCATAACCCCATGCTGGAAGGTTCAAAGTTGCCATAGAATCGAGAAAGCAAGAAGCAAGCCTACCCAAACCTCCATTACCTAATGCTGCATCTGGCTCCTGCTCTACTATATTCTCAAGATCGTGACCCAACTTGTTGAGAGCAGCAGCATATGAATCCGTGATGCCAAGGTTTCCAATTGCATTTGTCAATGCACGTCCTTGAAGATATTCCATTGAAAGATAATATGTTTGCTTGGGGTCCTCCCTGTGAAAATGTGCATAGGTTTCATTCCACCGTTGAATTAGGAAGTACTGGACACTCTCGGCGGTCATGAGCCCCAAAAATGTACAATTATTTGGGCTCATTCAACCTCCTAATTTGGCTTAGTCCACCATTCTCATTTGTTTATTGCATGTTTTTTATTATTTTTATGTTAATAGAGTGAATTTGGTTAGTCATTATGCCAACAAGTCTAATGGGTGCTTTGTGTAGCCTTCTTGGTCAACTTGGAGACAAATTTGAAGGTCTTAATGAGCACTTGGTAGCCAAATTCGTGTCCCCCTCATTTATGGGCCCTTACCTCGAATTCTCCACCATCAGCTCGGAGTTCAAGGGCCACCGAATCAATCAGCTCAAGGGTAGCCAAGCAAGTCAAGTTGGACTGTTGTTAACTCCAAGTCTTGGGCAGCCAAGTCCCTAACTTTTAGGAGGACTGTTGGGCCCTCAAAATTGTATAAATAAGAGGGCTTGGGGCCTCATTTTGGTTAGCTAGTTGGTAGTCATTTTTGTAGCTAGTTAGTCATTTTGTTTTAGCCATTAGTTAGCTAGCTTGTAGTTCGATTTTTAGGCCATGGATTAGCTTTGCTTTCAGCTCATTCTCAAGCTCTCCTTATGGACAGTTTTTATGTACTTTTCATTTCTTGATTAATAAAGATGGATCCAGCTTTGCACCAGCTCTAAATCTTTCATGGGAGGCTATAGATCTTGGGGTTGGGCCCATCTCAAGCGCCCAGTACCTCCCTTGTTTATCTTTATGTGTGTTGCTGCGTTCTTAAAATGAAATCTGCTCTTTAGATCTTGCTTTGTTAGTGTGGTTGTTTTTGGTGGTTAAAGTAGCTTTTTATGGTTAGAATCGATTGGTAGGAGTTTGTCATGCATTTAGATCTTTTGGACTGTTCTTGCTCACGTGTTGTACATGGTTTCCTTGCAAATAAAGCTGTTGTCCATTCTTGTTACTGTTAGCTAGATCATATTAGGGTAGCATAACTAGATCTTTGTTTTCTTGCATGTCTTTTTTTCAGTTTGGAAAACCACTTGTAGAGTACCTATTACCCTTCCTTACCTGCACATACTCCATCCAACCTACCTGTTTCATCCTTCACTCAGAACCCTTACCTTACATTTACCTCATTCGTTTACTTTGCCATGATTCTCATCTTCTTGTACAACATCGTTTCATCCCTCCTTGAACAAATCTCACCATCTACACCTTCTCCTCAACTCCAACCTCCAAGTCCTAGACCTCTTCACACCCCTATTTCACCTCCATACTCGTTCCTCCACCTTTTTCCCTCCATCCATTCTCCAAAATCCTCTTTTCAGAACATCCTGTAGAAATCTCTGAGTTTCCTGTAGAATCCCCTGCAGACATCCTGTAGGAGGCCACTCACTCGGTTGCTGAGCCTCTGAAGGTGAGGAACCTCTGTGGACTGATGCTAAGGATCTCTGGGAACCTCTCCTAGCCTCCCCAACCTTTCCCAAGCTTTCCTTCCTTCCGCATCACATCTGCACAACCAAACCCTAATAAGCACAAAATCACAATCACTCCATCCACTTAAAGGAAAATTACAAAAACATGTCTTTTATGATGTAAGTAGATTTGATTCATGCACTTTCACTTATTAGAGGTAATCGCATCAATGGTAGAAGTTTCCTTCACATTCTTTGCATCATAGAGGTTAGACTAGTTAAATTAGGGTTTCCTAGGGTTTCCATGTTTTGATTTGCTTTCAGTTCATTTTTTCCAAGTAGATTAGTCTTCTTTGAGCTAGCTTTCGTCCATCATTTAACAAGCTTCTTCTGAGAGCCTATAGAAGTTGGCTTGAGCCCTAGCAGACTTGTGCCAGCTGACCAAGTGACAACTGCGACAAGAGCTAGTACTTGTGCATACAGCACCGTCGCTTCCAAGTTTGTACGAACTACCGGGTTGATAAAATTAAGAGACAGGAAGCCCCAGGAGTTGTAACATTATTGCTACAATACTGGAGCTCACCATCTTTTTTGGCGTCATTGCCGGGGAAGCGGCAGAGTATTGGTGATTGTTGCTCTTCTTCTATTTTCTACTACAACCTTCTGCTAAGTAGTTTATTTCATTTCCATTATGCAATTTCATTTATGCAAAAGTAGATTAGCATTTCTTGCTTTCATAGATTAGCATTTCCTGCTTTCCTAGATTAGCCTTTCAATTCCGCAATTTCAATTTTGCAAGTGTAGATTAGTATTTCAATTTTGCAAGCGTAGACTAGCCTTTCCATTCCTGCAATTTCATTTGAGCAAAATAGATTAGTCCTTTCCTGCTTTCATTTCAATTCCGCATTTTCATTTCAGTAAGATAGTTAGTTGCAGTTCAATCTATTTCAGTTTTGCAAGTAGAAGTAGAAAACAAAGAAAAAAACAACCAAAAAGATTTCATTTCATGCTTTGTAGGAGTAGAGATAAGTTAGAAAAATGATTGCACAACCCCCCCATTGCTTCACACAGCCAACGTTCTTCTTCGATGGCTGTGATGAAAGAACCCCTGGGTGGACATCAAGACATATCTGAAGAACCTCTAGGGGAGAAGAAGAAAGAAACACTCCTCTGAAGCAAATGGCTACAAGAAGAAATGATTGGAGCAGTCCCTTGTCCAAAGATGAATTTGAAAATCAGATCGAGGGTTTCAAGAGTGATATGAGGCAGTTTCTTGCCATGCAACTGGATACCTTGCGGATCCAAAAGAAGCAAGAAGAAGCCAAGAGGGCTTTGGCCATTTTTTGTCCTAGGTGCACTAGAAAGCATCCTAGGAACGAATTTCCAATGCACCCTCTAGAAGTGTGTTTCATCTGTGAAGAATACCATTCTACAGATCAGTGCCCTTCCTTGCCCAGAATCAAAGCTACATATCAAAGAGCCAAGGGAGCCACTGAATCACTCTGTTATATGAACCAAAGGAGGCCACATGGACCCATACCCTACCAGCAGGAACTACAAGGGACACCCGAGACCTATTATGACCCTTACCAAGCCACCTTCATGCCTTCTTGGGGTCCCCCTGCTCATCCTTCCTGGTTCACACCCCGTCCTTATTCCTTCACAGATCCATATTATGCCCAACCAACTGCTCATTCGTTTCACTCTTATGCTCAGCCACAGCCTCAGTGGAATGCACCTTATCAGGAGTGGAGGCCCCAGTACAACTCTCATCCCACTCATTTTCCTCCACCACCTGCTCATCCACAACCATCGCCTCCTCCTCCACCAAGGCAACCCCAAATTCCTACCCAACCACAATGCCATCCATCTCCATCTCAATTCCACACCTCCACTCAGCTACACGTACCTCCATTTCCAAAACCATGCAATGAAGCAGCTCAACCCAATTGCAAATCTGAGGCACAACATGTGCAAATGATTCCTCGTGAGCTCAATGATGTTCACCAAATCTCAGGGAAAGTAATGCAGAAAAAAGATCATCTTGAAAGCATTGAAGGACCAAAAGCAAAAGAAGATTCAAAAGAGGAGATCAAAGAACCATGGGCTGCACTTGATGAAGAGAAGAGATCAAAATCAGAGATCGAGAGAGTTCCTTCATGGTTACCATCAGATCTTCCATGTATTCAAGAGAAAGATCAGCAAAAAGAGGAAGATGAGAAAGTCATGATAGAAAGTGACATGAAGAATGATCCAAATCAGCAAAGGGACCAAGGATATCAAAGCTATATTGAGACATGGTTCCAGACAGTCACTAAGTTGCAGCAGTACTCTCTTCGTCAACTATGTTTGATCCCTTCAAAGGTAGATCATTTGGTCTCTGAGATCTGGATACCTGTGAAAGCATGCATCTCGAGCCTTCACATCATTTTGTCTCTAATCTCAATGTGCACATGGCTCCATTGGAAGTATTCTTATACTTGAGAATGAATTTGTTTTTCAAGCAGGGTAGGGTAGAAAAAAAAAGAAAAAGAAAAAAGAGAAAAAAGAAAAAGAGAAAAAAGGAAAAAAGGAAAATAGAAATCTAAGGTGAAAACCTCCTCGGAGGCGCCTTAGATTGGCTCATTGATTGAAAACCTCCATGAGGCGGTCAATGGGTTGGAAAAAAGAGAAAATAAAAGGGAATAAGATCTTTGGGTGAAAACCTCCCTTGGAGGCGCCCAAGGCAGGCAATTAGGGTGAAAACCTCCATGAGGCGCCCTAGTTGTTTTTCAAAAAAAAGAGAAAAAGAAAAAGAAAAAATAAAGCTAATCTCCATTTCATGTTGCAGCAATGACATTGCAGGTTAAAGAAGGACGTTTCATGACAGGAGGAGCACTCAAATCAAGGACAAAGGAGTTTTTGTGCCTTCTACAGGAAGTTTCGTATCTTCTACAGGAAGCTTACAAAAAAGCCAAATTGATCTCCGAGGAGGACCTGAAGGCTTGGAATATGTCCATGAGGCCTACCCACATCCATGTTTCCATTCCTCACCCCTTTTCCATCATTTTTTTCATGTCATTATGCTTCTTTCCTCAAAACTGTGTCTTCTACAAGAAGCTCTGTATTTCTACAGGAAACATCCTGTAGAACCTTTGGACGAGCCAAATCCAATTTCAAAAGTGAATCTAATGGTGGGAATCTATTGACTAGGCCTACAAGCACTTGTGTGTCCATCCCTTGCCTTCATCCATCATTTTTTTCACCTCCTTGTGCTTCTCATTGTGCTTCTACAGGAACTTCCTGTAGAAATTGTGGGAAACTAGGCATGCATTTCAAAAAGTTGTTTGGTGAACATGCTAGCTTCCTCAAGGGTTCAGAAGTCCTCATGCAGTCTTCCAACTCATCCTCCATCATCTCCACACCTGCATCACAGCCAAAATTCATTTTGTCATACCATGCAACCAAAATGCAAAGTGCCTTGAAGCAAAAACACATAGAGCAGAATTTGTTTTTGCCATAACTTGAAAACCATGCATCCATTTGACAAACCGTTTTATGGGGAATTGTACAAGGTTGATGACAACATTCCTGAGCAGTTTCATGCAATTCCGGTGCACGGTTTCCAAGAAATCAGCCTCCATCACCATCAGCCATTTTTGCGTTTTCTCCATATTCGTGCATCCATTTTAAAACCTGTTTCATGGGGAGATGCACATGGGTGATAGTAGCCTACCCAAGCAGTTTCAACCGATTCCGATGCACAGTTTCCGAGAAATCGAGCTCTGAAATCTTGAGCCATTTTCCATTTTTCTCAAAATCCGTGCATCCATTGATCACAAATTGGCTATGGGAGATGCATAATGATGGTAGGAACATGCTCACCAAGTTTCAGATCAAACCGATCTACCGTTTGGGAGAAATGGCAAAAAGAAGTTCTGGTTGTGACCATGCAGCAGCAGCAGCTTGAGCGGGCAAAGTTGAACGTGGAAACGAATGCGTGCAGCTTAGATCCGTCCAGAGGGCACCTGCACAAGAAAAAATAGCCATAAATCATCAGTCAAGCCACCATACATGCAGCAAATGAAGATCAACACATGCATGCAGCAACACGCTTCACAATCAGCCGTTTAACTTGCAGGTACGTGACTAAACTTGTTCCTCTGTTTGCATGAATCTAATCTAAAGCAATGCATGAATGAATGAGATGAGTGGGTTCAGCCAAGAAGGGAGCCACGTTCAATTGCACTCAGCAAGGCAAAAATCACGCATGCATGGATCAGCCATTCACGTGAAGTTCAAAAACAAAACACAGTCAGTTGGGGATATTCTAAACTCTAAGTGCAACTAATGGAATTGAATACAAGCAGAGAACAAATAAATAACAACAGCAGTTCATGACATTACTGCAGTTCTAGAAAGCCACGCACGCTTGGCCACTGCACTCCTTCACCACAAATCACGCAAACATTAATCAACGCTCAGCTGAAACTCACAGATGGTTGCCAACTTGCACTTGCCTCATGTTTAACTCGGAGTATACATCCTCTGCTTCCACAATCGGCTTAATCTATCGTCCTCCGCTGAGTTTCCTACCTATTTTCAAATTTCTCTAGTGCAGCGGGCTCACTCAAAGGCCGAATCACGCTCTACAGGCGTTTCTACAGGATGTCGTCTACAGGAAAGGCAGAAAACAGCCCTGCAGAAAGAAAACATGAGGAGCTTCTGTGGGTTGATGCTTCTGTTGGCTGGCCACGGGATTTTTAGAAAAGTTCAAGCTCCAAACGAGGAGAAAGGAGGAATATGCTGAAGGCCACATTCTTGTTTCCATGCATTTCCTTTTTCATTTTCTTTATTCTCAATGCACTGCTATGGAAAAAATCAGTTGGTATAGTTCCTTTCGAGACTATGTTTGCCTCAGTCCTTTTATGGTTTGGAATTGTATCCATTGGATTGTTCTTCAGATTAACTTCAATATGGCTGCATCAGTCTTACTGTATATTTGGGTTCCTGTTCATTATCTTTGTGATCCTCATGGTTACATGTGCAGAAATCACTGTTATCTTGTGCTACGTTGAAATGTGCAGTGAAGATTACAACCGGTGGTGGAGATCTTATTTGACTGCAGGCTCCTCCGCATTCTACTTGTTTCTCTATGCCACATTCTATTTATTCACCAAGCTGGAGATGACAACACTTGTTTCTAGAATTTCATATTTTGGCTACATGCCCATCATGTCATACTCATTTGTTGTTCTGACCGGTATAATAGATTTCTATGCATGCCTTTGGTTTGTGCGGACAATGTACTTATCAGTGAAGATTGACTGAGGCTCTGCATGCATCTACCATTTTTCAGAGGGGCCGTTTAAATTTCAAGATTTGGACATAATCTGATCATGGTTCAGCCTTCTACAAGAATATACTTGCACATTCATACCAAGGCTGAGGGCACTAAGAAAAGCAGCAGAAATGGAGGATGTCTTGGCAAATGATTCTGCATATCTAAAGGAGACTAAAAATTTTGAAGCTTCTGAGACAAAGGATGTATTAACAAACAGCATTGCAGAGCAAGTAGATTTTCAGAGAAGAGGAAAAAGAAGTTTCAAATTTGAATGATGCAGTGTCCGAGTCCAATCCATCTGGTGAAACTATCAGTGTACCTGTGAATGTAAGCCTTCAACAAGCCACTAAAACAGAACAAGTTGAGACAATATCGCAGGCAAAATCAGAGAAAATTCGTTCTACAGGAAGCTAGCAGACTGTTTCTATAGGAAGCCAGCGAAGAGTTTCTACAGGAAAGTTTGAAAAGCGGGAAGCCAAAGGAGAAATTGGTCGAGATGCTAGCCAAGGAAGTCACGAGGGCCATCAAAGACAAGGGGAGAGATTTGGTTGCTCAGAGGATGAGCAACACTTTCAGTAGGGGGGAGATGATGAGCCCCAAAAATGTACAATTATTTGGGCTCATTCAACCTCCTAATTTGGCTTAGTCCACCATTCTCATTTGTTTATTGCATGTTTTTGATTATTTTTATGTTAATAGAGTGAATTTGGTTAGTCATTATGCCAACAAGTCTAATGGGTGCTTTGTGTAGCCTTTTTGGTCAACTTGGAGACAAATTTGAAGGTCTTAATGAGCACTTGGCAGCCAAATTCGTGCCCCCCTCATTTATGGGCCCTTACCTCGAATTCTCCACCATCAGCTCGGAGTTCAAGGGCCACCGAATCAATCAGCTCAAGGGCAGCCAAGCAAGTCAAGTTGGACTGCTGTTAACTCCAAGTCTTGGGCAGCCAAGTCCCTAATTTTTAGGAGGACTGTTGGGCCCTCAAAATTGTATAAATAAGAGGGCTCGGGGCCTCATTTTGGTTAGCTAGTTGGTAGTCATTTTTGTAGCTAGTTAGTCATTTTGTTTTAGCCATTAGTTAGCTAGCTTGTAGTTCGATTATTAGGCCATGGATTAGCTTTGCTTTCAGCTCATTCTCAAGCTCTCCTTATGGACAGTTTTGATGTACTTTTCATTTCTTGATTAATAAAGATGGATCCAGCTTTGCACCAGCTCTAAATCTTTCATGGGAGGCTGTAGCTCTTGGGGTTGGGCCCATCTCAAGCGCCCAGTACCTCCCTTGTTTATCTTTATGTGTGTTGCTGCGTTCTTAAAATGAAATCTGCTCTTTAGATCTTGCTTTGTTAGTGTGGTTGTTTTTGGTGGTTAAAGTAGCTTTTTATGGTTAGAATCGATTGGTAGGAGTTTGTCATGCATTTAGATCTTTTGGACTGTTCTTGCTCACGTGTTGTACATGGTTTCCTTGCAAATAAAGCTGCTGTCCATTCTTGTTACTGTTAGCTAGATCATATTAGGGTAGCATAACTAGATCTTTGTTTTCTTGCATGTCTTTTTTTCAGTTTGGAAAACCACTTGCAGAGTACCTATTACCCTTCCTTACCTGCACATACTCCATCCAACCTACCTGTTTCATCCTTCACTCAGAACCCTTACCTTACATTTACCTCATTCGTTTACTTTGCCATGATTCTCATCTTCTTGTACAACCTCATTTCATCCCTCCTTGAACAAATCTCACCATCTACACCTTCTCCTCAACTCCAACCTCCAATTCCTAGACCACTTCACACCCCTATTTCACCTCCATACTCGTTCCTCCACCTTTTTCCCTCCATCCATTCTCCAAAATCCTCTTTTCAGAACATCCTTTAGAAACCTGTGCGTTTCCTGTAGAATCCCCTGCAGACATCCTGTAGGAGGCCACTCACTCGGTTGCTGAGCCTCTGAACGTGAGGAACCTCTGTGGACTGATGCTAAGGATCTCTGGGAACCTCTCCTAGCCTCCCCAACCTTTCCCAAGCTTTCCTTCGTTCCGCATCACATCTGCACAACCAAACCCTAATAAGCACAAAATCACAATCACTCCATCCACTTAAAGGAAAATTACAAAAACATGTCTTTTATGCTGCAAGTAGATTAGATTCATGCACTTTCACTTATTAGAGGTAATGGCATCAATGGTAGAAGTTTCCTTCACATTCTTTGCATCATAGAGGTTAGACTAGTTAAATTAGGGTTTCCTAGGGTTTCCATGTTTTGATTTGCTTTCAGTTCATTTTTGCCAAGTAGATTAGTCTTCTTTGAGCTAGCTTTCGTCCATCATTTAACAAGCTTCTTCTGAGAGCCTATAGAAGTTGGCTTGAGCCCTAGCGGACTTGTGCCAGCTGACCAAGTGACAGCTGCGACAAGAGCTAGTACTTGTGCATACAGCACCGTCGCTTCCAAGTTTGTACGAACTACCGAGTTGATAAAATTAAGAGACAGGAAGCCCCAGGAGTTGTAGCATTATTGCTACAATACTGGAGCTCACTAGGCGGTGGCATAAAATGGCAGATCTCCCAAGATCCATTGTTCCAGGAAACACTGCTCATCTGGAAAAGAGCCCGCAGAGCGACCTGCATCTTCTATACACAGATTTTCTTTAGCAATAGAATACTCGGACAACCCAAGATATGATTCCAGAGCAGACAACTGTTTGTCAAACTGTCCGACGCCATCCTTTGTTTTGTAACAATCGCCTGTCCCACCATCGACCTCAATAGGGGTGTCCACAGTTTTGGCCTTAACAACATCATCGACCGGCTTAATGTCCACAAAGGCAGACTCATTTCCGTCTTCACATATAGAAGAAACTTCTGGGGTATTTATTTCTTGAGCCAACTTGTAGAGTCCGTCTTCATTTGCAGCCTTATTTGATGTCATGAAGGCTTGCTGAGGCATACTTTTCACATCCAACTTGTAGAGTCCTCCTATGCGAATACCTGTAGCAATGGGCTTCATCTGATCCAACAAATCTTTAATAATGCAATAAGATTTAAAAAATTCTACCTTGAGGTCCTGATCTGTAATCTTGGACACAAAAATCAGGTTCTTATTAATGCCAGGAACATACCACACATCAAATATATTCCTGATCTTACCATCAGGCAGAGTAACAAGGACATCTCCATGTCCCTTGATCTCGTACCCACTATTATCTCCAAGATAGACTTTTACTCCAGTGTTGGATTCTTTAAAATTTCCGAACCATTGCTTTTTACCTGACATATGCAAGGAGGCTCCAGAATCCATGATCCAAATATCTGATTCATCCTCCTCAATAGCAGTGTCACCCTCGGCCATAAATAGTCTAACATCCAGATTCTGATCTGGGTCTGTATTTGCATCTGCATCTGCCAAATGATTTGCATGCCTTTTCTGATTGTACCTCTCTTGATTTGCCTTCTTCTTGCGACAAAATTTAGCAATATGGCCTATCTTACCACAATAAAAACATTCAGGAGCAGAGTCATTTCTATACGAGGTCATACCTTGTGGTGTCATTTCTGATGTGTTGCCCCTCCTCTAATCAACCATCACTCTCCCTTTTGGCTTAAACTTTGTTATCAATGTAAGATCTGGATCTTGAGGCTTGAGAGATGACCTCCTTTCCTCTTCATGTAGCAAAATTCCAGTAAGCTCTTCAAAACTTGGAGGCTTTTTCCATGCATTCAATCCAGTTATAAACATCTGATAGTCATCTGTCATACCGTTCATGGTGATTTTCACCAGATCATCATTTGCCACGGTTTGACCGATATCAGATAGTTTATCTTTAACTTCCTTTATCCGAGATAAGAATGACGAAACAGACTCATTCTCCTCCATCTTGATTGAGAGGATCTTCTTCCTGAGGAACAAGGTTCGGCTGGTGTTCTTGATTTCATACATGTCTTTGAGAGTTGTCCAAATCTCATTCGCTGTCTTGCAATCCCGAATATGAGGGATGATGCAATCTTTAACTGACAATTTTAGTAGGACCTTTGCCTTCAGCTCCCTTTTCTCCCATTCTTGAGTTGTTGCATTCGTTCCACCATTTGCAACAGTTGGCTTACCTTCATCACCGATGACAATGCTGTAGGTATTTTGACCTTCAAGAAAATTCTGAAGCTTAAATTTCCAATTTATGTAATTGGAACCATCCAATTTGCTGCTTTCATTTAAATAATCTGCCATCTGATAATTCATCTTGAAAAAAAATAGGTTACCCGGCAACTTAGAAAATTTCAACAAACCAGGGTTATCTTCGTAATGAGGAATCAGAAAATGAAAACTCAAACTCGAGCGCACACAGTAAAATTCATGGGGCTGACATGCTACCCTAGATTTATATGAGGCAGTAGCTTCTCCAACAGAAGCTTCCACTGTACTCGCTTCAGATTGAAATGCGCTTGTCTCCTCCTGCAGTCCAGACCTTTGGCAGGTTGCAACCGAACATGCACACCGATTCAATATGAATCCCAATAGATTCAAGACGAGCAGCAAACAAAAGCTTCACCCTCTACGGCAGCGTTCTCCAGTCTTCTCTGCGCCTTCAATCAAATGCCTATCCCACTCGGCTAACCAAACTTGGCTATCAAACGCCTTCCCAGCAGCGATTCAATCAAAATTCACAGAGATCTCCTTCACGACAATCCGGCAGCGATTCACCTCACACAACAGCAGCTTACTCCAAACGCGTCAGTTAAATTTCTGCTCCACTCAGCGTTATAGGCTTCCTCAACTCTGTAGCTTAGCGATCAAGCCTGAGGAAGTGACGGCCATAGTAAATGATTTTGCGGAGCCTGGATCCCTTGTACCAACTGGCCTGTTTGATACATATCAGCAAGATCTCACAAAGGCAAGGCTAACCAAATCCGAGACAAAAGAAAAAAGAAAATCAGACCGAAAATCGCCGAGAACTGATAACTTGCAGCAAATTACAGCGAGGAATGCACGCGATCGAATCCAGTACCACCGAGAAAAATACAGAAACAATAACTAACCATACAGAAAGCTAGAGCTCCTCTGAGCACATTTCACAGTGATCCATGCCAATCCACAGAACTGGATTCAACTCCAATAATACTAAAGTGTAGCCGTTGTGTTAAATCCAGTTTTACAACAATGGCGCATTTCTTAGAAAAAATTGTTGCAGTGATTCGCAATGCATTAAGTCAATACCGATCGGCATGGTCCTCACCTCCTAACCTGCGTAGATCCCTCAATTTGGCGTTGATCCCACCAACTGGAGTTGATCAGCAGTTACACGCAGATCCAATTTATCTCAGATCTCCCCAGTCAAATGCATGCAACAAACTTGCAGTAATTCACCAGCAGCTCTATGTACTCACTGGCAGCAATTTTAAAAAAAAATGCAGAATACGCTGTCGAGAACGCAGAGCAAATAGCTCTTGAATGCGAGTGCATCTCAGCTCTAGGAATTTTATCACAAGACAACACACAGGCCTCTGATCCTACGCTCTAATACCACTATAAGAAATGTAGAAGACAAAAGTTTGGACAAACACAAGGGAGCTCACAGTTGCAGATCACCAGGAGCTCCCACCAGCAAATGCATTCCCTTCTCTTATTCATTAATCATCAGGAATTAAATAGATACATAGGCAAAAACAGATTCCTAACTAATAGGAACTAAATGTCAAATAAAGAGCAAATCATAACTACGTAACCTATTCTCCATTAATTTCTAACAGTTATTAGATGCTTTCTATGTGATTTACTATGGCTGAGGAGGAGATACTTATATGGACAATCTGAGGGAACCGTTCAACACAACGAGTTTCTGCACTATGCTCCCTCTCAACGAACTCAGAAACAATTGTTATATTTCCAGCTGACTAGCCAACTTTTCCTAATGATCGAGATTGTTCACTTATTTATGTGCATTGGAGGAGAGAGTATTTCCTGAAAATCTAGATAGCCATTATCCATTCTTCTGTCTCCAATGATAAGCCTTATCCACCCAGTGATCGATCGCCTCACATCTATGGTAAGGCAACCCAAAAGCAGGAAACATTAGATACTAAAGTGATTTCTTCAAAAATCAAAATGAAAGCTCATGGAATGATTAGACACACACCCTATTCAACTAATTTCTGTCCTCATCCTATCCATATCCCTATTTAGAAATATTGTTCCAGCTTTTACTTAGCATGTCACGCATACCTGATAACAATATGTTTATCACTTGGAAAAAAAGAACCTTATGTTTATCACTTAATTTGATAGGGTGAAGATAATCATTATCCCACCTTTGTGTTCAACTCATCATCAACAGAAGGTGCCAATCTGAATTCTGACTTTTCTTCAAACTTTCTACCGAAACAATATTGTTGGCTTGTGGTCAACTCACTTACCTCCAAAATGGTGTTAAAGCGGCACCCATAGCACTGCAGCCTTTCTCTGTGACTTTTTGTATGCATTGTTGCTTTTACTAAATATTCTTTCAACAAGATAAGAGCTCGTCGAACAGCCTGCATTTTTTTGCGTAAAGACTTGTTCTCCTTTCGATTCATAATTCTCATGACAGTTCTTCCTCACGAACTCTTCTCGTCTTCCATCGAGGGGCATCAAAATTGATTGGAGAGAAAAAAAAAATCAGTTTATTTGTCAACATCCTTCACAGGTGGAGACCAAATCATCCGAAAAAGGCCAAATTACCTGGTTAGAATGTCAAGTTGGGTCGCATATAGCAAACCTTAACTTTTTCACTGAAGTGAGGGCCTCTCTGCGGTGGAGGAATTGGTGATGGGTACCACCGATTAGGGGACAGAGTAACCACGCAGACAGGATGATGATACAACTATTGATCCATGCCACTATCGGTCGTCTAACATGGCCACAATTTGACAAGGTCTCTAACTATGCAAATCCGTCAAAATCGATTTGCTAAGTTTCATGTAGGATGGAAGTGTTTGCGATCCATTTTCGAACAAAAATTCAAATCCTCTAATCTTTTTCTCGCCATGCCAGCATGCCGAGAAATATAGCCAGATTGACATTCACATCATCATCTTCATGAGGGAAGAAAACATGTATTTGAATTGCTTCAAGATATATGGTCCGTGATGGAAGAAACCCATTATAGTATACCAGGTGAAAACAATGCTCACTTAAACAGCGGAACAATCACATATTAATAATTAATATCATGTTACCATATACAACCTAATTGCATAGAAGACTCCTCATTAAATTTAATTGTTTTCTATATATTGGATATAAAGTAATATTAAATAATTTTCCCTCCAAGCCCTTAATGCAAAATTCAACATACTAAGTGACAAAACTCTTTCCACATACGTGTTATATGCTAATGCTAGCACACAATTCGAGCCTCATGCTTTACAACCCTCATGCCCCAATTTAAACAATTAAGATCTTTGTTATATAAGGCCCTATTCTTTGAAATCAAACCCTTTAGCAGTTCAACCTATATATATATATATATATATATGTTGTCCCTTCCTAACAAATTCATATTATGAGAGACATAATTATCTCTTCTTCATGATGCTCAATTCTTGTTGCATGTATAATCTTCCCCATTCATTCATCTAAACTTTTTTAATATTTTAGATTCAATCTTAAAGAATCGAACTTTAACCTTAACCGTGACCCTTTACTAGACTTTGTGGTAGTGAGGCCAAATTAAGTCTTAAACTTTTGCATACCCTATGGAGGCGTATTGGCCCATAGGCTGCAATTTTTGAACTTGATAGCTCTGATACCATTTGTAACAAACCTCCTGAGCCTACCCAGGAAATTAGCCTCTAGACCCCATAAATTTAAAATTTTTGTCCTAGTTATAGTTTAAGATTTCATAGTCATCACCGTACAGTGAACCAAGGAATCTTAACTACTGTGAAATATCAAGGTTCAAAAGCATATACCCTGGGCGTAATATCACATGCTCTCTTGACATGCAACCCTTATAACTTCTTTAATGTCTTCATGCAACATTCCATGCAACATTAATAGGACATTATCTTACATCTATTCTCACTAGCATGGGCATGAATCATACTTCAATCATAATCAAAGCTATTACTGGATTGACTATTACGCACAGGAAATAATAGCTGCATTGTTCCCAACCAGTACCAAGATGTGGTTGTTTAGATCTAGTTGTCAAAGTTTATAATTCAAATCAACCATTTATAGTTTAGAGGAAGAGGACAAATCATAGCATACAACCATTAAACTCTTTGAAAACCCCCTCACCAACATTAATATGATATTGCTTTGAGTCTATTGCATCCAACATATCTATGAAGAAGATTATTGATATAGCTCATGCATGGCATATATAATACTACATCATTATACAACTCATAGCATTACTCCATAATTCTTCACATGCACCAAAGTCTTAAGTATAAATAATATCACATAATTTAGAGGCATACTATTTTCCTTCATCACATTTAATAAGGATCAAGTATAGATTCAACAACTATTTCATCACATGACTAATTCATAACTCAGTCAATACCAGCAATTCTACTATTGCACAATGATCATGAGCAAAGTCAATCGGGAGTAAGCTAACTACCTACTATGATTTCATCACTAAATGGGGTGCGGTAAAAATTATATGTGTAATAATACAATCATTTCTATAGATACTGATAACACAACTTCTATACTTTTGAGCTGAATGATTTAACCATTTCAACAGTAGGAAATAAATATAGAGATAAGAAACCAACATACAGTACATTCCACGCATATGAAACCAACTAAAACATCACTTGGACAGCACAACACCACCACCCAACCATGAATCACCTTTGATTCCCCTGAGCCGAGGTTCTTTCCAAGGATCAATTTTCCTTAAATGATAAATGTAGTGGGTATTTAATACCCTCTTTCATGATTTGGTTTCCATTAGCAATGTCCTACTTTTATGCATTTTTCCATTTTCCTAGGTCTTTTTTAGAAAATCTCATCTTTATCTCCCATGATGCTTTTCCTCATAAAGTATCGCCTTTATCTCCTGCAAATCTTTTATGATTGACGCATATTTATCTCCCATCCATCCAAGCTTATCTAGAATCACATCTAGAAGCTTCATCATGAAAGATTCATCTCTATCCCATTCCTCAATGGGATTTGGCAAGGGTCTCATCTCTCTTGGTGCTCCACCCTCCAAGTGATTTATTTTATTAATTTATTTAATAACATACTTGCTTTTCATATTACATATCATACCTAACTTTCCTTAGCTTATGTTTAAAATAGTTTAACCCATAAAGGAGGGTATCACACCTAGCTTTCCTCAGCTTAGGTTTACAACAATTTAACACACAAGGGAGGGGTGTTACATATTTCTATTATGCATGTTTCAATTTACTAATAAAAAACACCTTAAGTTCTATCATAACACTTTCTTAAGCCCATATTTAAAATGTAAAAAATAAACTAGGAACATATGCAAAGATTTATAATGACATTTTGATCTCTCATTCAACTTGTAAATATATTATAGGGGAAGAATACACATATTAAATACAAACAATTCTCCTAGATGGACATCCACATAAGCCTTGTAGGTGCCCCTTTCTGTAGGATTAAATTAGATAACACTTGTATATATAATTTCAATTTAACATATGATAAGTTATATTAGAAGTTCCCAAGGGGGCGTGCAAGCTAATGATGGCCTCGTGGCAATGCAAACCTAGAAAACAATAGTATGTTAACCTGGAGGGATCATTAAAGGTACTTATGCAATATTTGAGGATGGTGTAAAAATATGAAATGTGGGAAAATTAGTTGGATTTCAAAAGAAATAACTATGATTTATAGAAATTATGCCTAACAATGTGAATTTTGAATAGGTGCGTTAGTTTTCATGCAAAATATAGTGCATATATTTTCATAAATGCAACATTTGAGAATCTAAATGATGGACTCTTTCTACACAAACATGTGGAGTTGTACTGAACATATTTTTTCTTTTTGTGCACAACTACCTTTCCAAAAATTTTAATGTCAATTTTATGTATTCTTTAAAATTAGTAAAATCATTATATCCTCGAAATTACAAAGCCTTTGGTTAGTTCAACCTAAAAGAGTCTTACCATTATCAAACATTCATTTTTTTTTATTTTTCAATTGTAGATCTTAATGTCCTCTATTGAGCCATATATATATATATATATATATATATATATATATATATATATATTCAAATCGTATAACGGAAATAGATAAGAGATTTATTTTAATATTTCTATTATGTCAAGAGAAAATGTATTAAAAATAGTTCAAAATAATATATTTAGAATTTACACAATTGATTCTATATGGATATGTAGTTTCATGGACAACAATTTTTTCTAGGTTTCAAAAAAATAATGTCATATACGTGTGTGTGTGTGTGTGCACGGGCACGTCATGTTTTCGTGTATTTGTAGCCCATACCACTAGTTTTGTGATCCTAAATCTATATTTGAAGCAACCAAGTGACCATGCATGTAGTATTCCCACCAAGAAACAAAGTTTAAATAAAAGAACTATGTCTGCATTCCAAAAACATGTGCATTTTTCTAGCACTAGGAATGTGCATGTGTTCATGTAACTAGTGAATTTAACACATAGGAAATGTTTGAGGTGGGTTTAGCAGGGGTGGGGAGGGCAAGGGAGGAAGGGATAGAATGACCAAGTGAGAGAAAGAGAGAAGGAGAGGGATAGACGAGCGGGGGGTGGGGAAGAATGAGTTGGTGAGAAATGATTGAGATGGGTTTACGGAGGTGGAGAGTGTGTGAGGAGGGATGGATGGGCCAAAGGAGATAAAGAGAGAAATAAAGAGAGATTGGGGGTGTGGAAGAATGAGTTTGTGAGAGAGGGGAGAGCATAAATCATAGAGGAAAGGAGGGAGGGAAAGAGAGAGAGAGAGGGAAGGAGGTTCTTCCAAACAATAGACTAACTGATGGAAGGAGGTATAGATAAATATAGGAAGGGAAAGGAGGAGGAAGAAAGAGGTAGACGAGGGAGTGTAAAGTTAGAGGAAGAGGGAGGACGAGTGACTAAGGAAGAGAGAGAGAGAGAAGGAGGGAGGGAGAGATAGATAAGGATAATGGGAGGAAGATAGAGACAAATTTGGATGGTAGAGAGAGATGGGGGGGATAGAGGAATGGGGAGAGAAAGAGATGGGGTAGAGAGAGGGAAAAGGAGATAGAAATAGAGCTAGAGAGGGGAGAATTGTGAGAGACACAAAATATGAGAGGGATAAAGAGGTGTGGTATAGAGAGTAAGGGAACTAGGAAGAGGGGGGGGTAATGAGAAAAAAATATAGATAGGAAGACAAGGAGGGATAGAGATAGGGCTAGAAGGGGGGAGAGGTAGAAGAATAAAGAGGATGTAAATTCAGAGGACGAGGGAGCTAGACAAAGATATATAGTATATGGAGAGAGAGAGAGAGAGAGAGAGAGAGAATCAGAAGATAGAAATAGAGTTGGAGAGGAAGGAGGGAGAGTTTGGAAAGGATAAAGGGAGGGAGATAAAGACAATGGTGGAGGGTAGAGAGAGAGAGAGAGAGAGAGAGAGAGAGAGAGAGAGAGAGCTTGTTGTCAAGTGTAATATTTTAATTAAAGAAATGTAGTGAAATATCAAAACATGAACTAGCTACAACAAAAAAATAAACATGCAATCTGAAAAATCCACACGAACAATAAATTTAGAATACTCTTGAGAAAAAACAATAGATTTAAACCATTTTATTGAATATCCAATCAGAAGTTGAGTATGAAATATAGTGGAATGTGTGAACCTAGGCTTGCTAAAGAAAACACAAAAAATCCAGGCAAGAATGAAGAAAAATCCACACTGAAATGGCTCACTGGTTGTATGTTTTGCCGAGAAATTTATTGTTGTTGTTGTTGGAGGAAAACTGATATTTGGGGCATCAAATCTACTCCAAAAATTTTGAAAAGTTAGGAAAATTCTCTCCAACCTTGGACCATCAAAACCCAGAAATATTTTTGGCTAATTCCAACCTCCCGAAACTACCCGAAAATCAAGTGAAATCACCTACTACCGAGCTATACATCCCACCAGGAAATATACGGGTTTTCCACCCAAAATCCTCCACAACAATAACTAAGAATCCACTGAAAGATAGTGTTTAAATGATAGAATGAAATTCCACCTATTTCCCAGCACAAGGTTGCAACAATTGCTTCAACGAAAATGGCCCAAAAATCCCCTTCACAGGCTTTAAGGAAGAATAATTTGACCCACATAAATGCAACACTTTTTGGGCTCTAAAACTCCATAAGGAAAGTTTTCCTCGTCTAATAAAAATTCCTGCAAATTATCAAGGAAAATTTCCACGGAAATCTCTTCATACAAGCAACTCTGCTTCCACTATTGTTTCCTGAAAATTTCGTCCCACATATTGTAGAGATGAAATGGTTCAAAAAATGTAGGAAAATAAGTATCCAATCAAATCGAAACTTCTCTCCTAGGGTGACACTCTAGGTTCACGGAAAGAGAGTTGAGATTTTCCATATGGAAATCCATGTGCTAAGAAGAAATGGTTGACTTAGCTCAACAAATTAAGCAAGCTCTTCAATTCATAAATGAAATACCAAAACCAACATTATCAAAATGAGGCTCTACTCTTCATTTTATTTTTTCTCTCTTTCTCATACCATGGTTCAATTTCTTTCACATTATGATTTGATATCTTAGTTTGGTTCTTCTCGTGGGTTTATTTCTATGCTTGGTAATCGCCACAACTTATCTTCACTTTATTTTTTCTTCCTTTCCTAAGTCCCAATCATTTCCTTCTCTCCAAAATTCATTTAATATTACTCCTAGTTATATATATATATATATATATATATATATATATATATATATATATATATATATATATATATATATATATATATATATATATATATATATATATATATATATATATATATAGTAATCACCATAATTGTAAAATTGGGCATTTCCTGTCAAAATTTTAATTAGGGACAAGTCATGAAGAACGTACTAACTGATGGAGGGTGGGATAGAGAAATTGAGGAAGGGGGATGGAGGAGGGAGAGAGAGAGGGAGAGAGAGGGGGGAATAGAGCAGGAATATATATATATATATATATATATATATATATATATATATATATATAAAAGAGAGACTGACACGCAAGGGGGTGAAGGGGAGAGAGGTGGGAGAGAGATACCGGTAAATATTGAGAGAGAGAGGGTGGGGGAGGTGGTGAGATAAAGAGATAGAAAAAATAGATAGGGAGGGAAAGAGATAGAGCTAGAGGGTGGAGAGAGGGAGCAAATTGGTTTGAGAGGGAAAGGGAAAAGAAAGGGAAGAAGAGAGAGAAAATGTGTGTGTGTGTGTGTGAGAGAGAGAGAGAGAGAGAGAGAGAGAGAGAGAGAGAGAGATGGGAGGGAGGGAGAGAGATAGTCAAGGATTGAGGGAGAGAGGGATGGACATAAAGACAAAGAGGGAAAAATAGATATATAGAAATAGATAAATATGTAAATAGAAATAGAGAGATAGAGTGTGAGGAGAAATAAGGGGATATTGAGAGAGAGAGAGAGAGAGAGAGGTGGAGATAGAGAGAGAGAGGGGAGGAGAGAGGGAGGGATGGATATATTGAAGAGGGAAGCAAGAATAATATTGAGAGAGGAGAGAAAGAGAGAGAGAAATAGGGGGATTGAGGGAGAGAGGAGAGAGAGATGCTGATATTTGTAGCTCGGGAAGGTGCTTCTAGTCGTATGCTTTGACTAGAAGGACCTTTGTTTTACCTCTTTAGGAGGTTACATGTGACATGCAAAGAATGCAAGTGAGTTGCATGCATGTGTATGTTGTGCATGTGACACGCATGATATATGAATGTAAAGAAAGCTAAATTTATGACCAGAACTTGAGTTAAAGTAAATTAATTTAAAGATAAGAAAGTTAAGTAACTTATCTTCCATTAACTTGAAAATTTAATTTCGGTCATTAATCTTAGCTTAGAAAAGTTTAAATTCAGCCCAAGATTTGAGGGAAAGACACTACAGTAGCACAATATTGAGAGAAATATTTGAGTGAGTGTGTGTTGGGTTCGAGAGAGCATTTAGGGGATGGATAGTTAGATCTCTGAGAGAGAGAAGACATGTTGGATCATATCCATAGTATTGTATATTGTATTTTCTCAGTTGGGCCATCATTGCTAGATGGGAGCCCAAGTATGTTTTAAGTTTTATTAATGATGAACTAATTTGTTGGGAAGAAATTTGCTTATGATTCATGTGATTTAGATTTTCAATTGTTTCCACTAAATATTGTTGTTACAAACCTAATTGTGCATTTATTTAGTAATTTGTTACTTAGAGGTAAATATCGAGTGTTAGGTTTAGGTAAAATATAACATGATATCAACACCAAAACTATGAATCGATCTTGGAAGTGCAAGGGTCTTGTTCATACCAAATGACCAAAGGCAAGCTTAGCCACGATTGTATGAACTAAATTATTTTTAAATTCCAAAGTAAATTAGCTCATCTAGAGGAACTTTGTTTCCCACATGTATATTTTTCTTTTAATCTACTAGTTTATTTTATTTCAAAATAAAATAAAGGAGTGGGGTCCATGACTGACAAGCCTAATGACCCACTTAGCATCCAAAGAAGTTGGTAGTCATCAAGACCAACCGATCATATAACACAATGCTGATAGGATTTGTTGTAGAACACACTGGGGACTATCATAACTACTAACCAGTAGCCCAGTTCTAGCACCTAAAATTCGCCACATCAGAAATTAGTTCAATAATCAACAGGGATGGTTGTTAGATGAGGGAGACAAACAGAGTGGTCAACATGGCAAGAGTATGAAAAATTATAGAGCTCTAGTGCAAAGGTGGAAGAACTTGTAGGGATAAGGATTAGATATAGAAATGGGAAGTATTAGTCAACGACGAGTCAAGAATAACTGCGAGAAAGTATGTTCACATATGGAGGAGAGTTCACCCAGCCGCATGTGGAGACAAGAGTCATGGGATGAAAGGCAAAGATTGTGGATGTAGATACAAGGAAAGGTGGCCTAGGATAAGGCATTATTCCATGGCAATAGAAGGGCTACAACAATCAACAATAAGATGACAATATTAATGGAAAAGTAGTAGAGTCATGAAACAAGCCCATTGGTGGCAACCAAAGGCATGACTGGAGGAGTCGAAGAGAACCCACGAGTCAACATTGGGTGCCACTTGTAGTAGGTGAACGCTATAGATGGAAAAAATTTGAGCCAACCATGATAGAGATTAGCAACAAAATAGCATGTGAAATTGGAAAATAGAAATCAAAATAGAATATAGTTCTAGTTGATAGAGGCTAGCCACTAAATAGGGTCTATATAGTTGAGTTGAGTAGGCCATAGGGACAAAACAATAGTAGCAGCCAAAGTTAATAGGTTGTTTGACTCAGGGAGTAGCCTAAAAGTGGCTAAAAGCAAATGTTACAGTGGTCAAGATAGGTCAATATGGGTGTAGCTAGACATACACTTGTATTGGAAGAGCACATTGGTGCCATAGTTGTCAAGGAATGAGTCATAGGAAAAGTGTTGCAGTGTGGTCTAGGTTTGCAAGCATGCATGATGGCAGGACTATGTAGTTGGCACAAATTGAATGAGAGACAACATTTTAGTGAAGAGGTGTTATATGTCAAAGGGATGAAGATGAAATTTCTCTTTGTAACATCTTTTGGGTATGCAAGGTATGATGTTTATTTCCAAAAGGGACGAGTATTCATACATTCAAAGGGATCTACCAAGGACACAACAATGAAGCTTGGTGTCAAGAAGGGTAAGTTGTAAAACTTATAGGGCCATCCTAAGAGTATATCTAAGGGGATCTTGGATGGAGGATCGATGTTGGTGATATAGTAATCTGGAGATCAAAAGTAGGCTAAAAATTTAACTTTCTTGTAATCCTCCAAAATTGTTGCTAACTCACAGTGTTTTTCATCCTAATTCCAACGACGCTTGAATCACCTAAATTTGACGTTGTATGAATAAGTTATGACATTCTAAAGCTTTTGACAAATAACTAAAAATTCAACAACAAGGTTGACTGGGCTACTAACTAGGTAGTCTATATAGATGAGATCATCAATTGATTGTGCATGGTATGGTGTCATATGGGTGAATCTCGTGCTCATATGTGAAATCATTGTACAAGATGAATTTGCAACAGTGTGGTTGGTTTGTACGGTCTAAGGTGACCCAATCAAAGGTTTCCACACTGCCTTATTAGGGGGCACCATGTGGACCTATATGATTGGTCAAAAAATCTATAATGGGCCTGAAAGCTTGGCAAGGTTCAAACCCTAGACCTCCTGTGACACAACACAATGTTCCACCAACAGGTTATCGCACAAGTTCTTAATTATCAAAGGTCACAATTTATATTTGAGGAGGAATCAAGCGTTAGCCCTAGCCCCAAGTCATGTTGAAAATCATATGTCCATAGGAAGAGCGCTTGTTGGAGATGGCGGGACTATAAGCCCTGGACCATGGTCTCATTGCACCTGTAACAACCCTCGTGAAAATTCCATGTAGCAAAAATTAAAAACAATAAGCACGGTCGATGGGACACTTATTCCAAGTTGAATGTTGGGAAAAATCCTAGTGATGGGGATCACTTGTGATTTTTTATGGCTAAGGAAATTGGCAAAGGAAATGGCTAAGGCTTTGGAAAGGAAAAATGGCATTTTTGGCACATTTATTTATGAAAATAATGGAAATTAGAAGAAAAGGGAGGTGAAAGGTCACAGGTTGCATGTGAGGAGGAAATTGAAGGAAAATAATGGAAAATGAAGAAAATAGAGGCCTCATTCATAAAAAGGCTTTTGAGGATCAGTTGGTAAACTTTTGTTAGTTCAATTTTGGAGCTCTCTCATTATTCTCTCTCTCTCATACTCTTATATACTTAGAGTTTTTTTGGAGCACTCTTGGAGGGTATGGCATACTTGGACTCTTAGAGAAAGAAGTCAAAGGAAGAGTAGGAAAGCAGAAGAAGGCATCTGGATTAGCAACTACATTAGATTTTCTTGCAGGTACGGAGTTGCATGTATGTTTCCTTCACTAGTTTTGGCATGCATGGAATATGCATGTGGTTTGTTGGTTGTTATATTTCATTGGCATGGAGAATGACCAGGATTGATAGTGAATTTCCTAGACTTGCCATTTCCTTGATATCAATGGTGATTCAGAGTTTATTTTCATTGTTTTGTTTTTGGCCAGTTCTCTTGTTTCCTTAGCTTGGGTTCAGTTACTATTCCTGGAGCCTTGGTCAAACAAATGCTCTAGAGCCAAGGAACAACTTGGGTTGACTTACTAGTCCTGAAGCCTTGGTCTGGCAAATGCTCTAGAGCCCTTAGTGGGTTGAGTTACTAGTCCTCGAGCCTTGGTTGGACAAACTCTCTGAAGCCGGGTGAAATTTGTGGGTTGAGTTACTAGTCTTGGAGCCTTGGTTGGACAAACACTCTAGAGCCCTCAAAGGCTGTGATAGAGACCGCTTTGATGATGGTTTTATGATGTACGACTGTGAGGTGGAATCGATGTTTGATGGGTTGAGGTGGATGGCCCCTGGAAGCCTTGGATGTTTTTTTTATTGATGTGTTCTATGAGATCCCACGTTCATGCTTGGAATATAGCATGGGGGTGAATGTCTGAAGAGAGATTTGCCTCAGCCATTCTACGGCAAGTGAAATGTGGAAGTCCCATCTCGGGTTTGGATTTTGTATCATTAATGAAAGGGTATTTCTCCTTGTATTTATATGAGAATTTAGATGGAATGTATGTGGTATATATGGTTGTACTTTCATGAGTATTTATGGCCCTATTATGTCATTTATTTATTTGTTTTATGATAGCAACCATATATGGATTTCCTCATGTTTTTACTTGTAATTGAACGATCAATGTATCTATGAACTAATGGATGGTATGGAATTTGATGTGTTGAGTCATCAATGGTTCTTAGTGATTCTTAGCTAAGTATGAGACCCCTATGCTCAAAACTGTTAATTACACCTATAGATTACACAATTCCAATATTATTGATGAAATGCCTCTCATGGCTAGTAGGGGTCCACTCAAGGTCTTGAAAAAGTATTTGCTTTAGAAATGTCATTTCCATGTTATTTTACTGATCTCAAGAGATGGTTCAATTCTTTGTAGTGACCTGGCCTCTAGGCCTGAAAAAGTGACTCAAATCCCGGAGTTGTTGGCATAGCACTAACAATTTTAGTCTCTGGTCACTAGTAGGCAAGCCTGTGAGAGCGACTTTGGGTTTTTGTTGCACTCATGCCTATAAAATGGGAGCAACTGAGCCTCAAATTGTCCAAAATTTCATCGGGAACCCAAGGCAAGTTATCTAAAGTATGGGATTGATTCTTGAGGGTCATGTAGTTGATGATTAATGTTTGTATGGCGTGTTTCCGTCAATTCGACTTCCTTAACATGACTTAGGAGGTCAAATCATATCATAGTGGCCTCTTGTCATATATTTACCCCAGTTGGCCAGTTGCTTGGGTAGATGTGGGAGGAGGGTGTTACAGAATTGTACCAAATAATGGTTCACCCCTCAAACTGGATGGGTTATGTGTTGGTCATGCATGCATGTCAGTTACATGTGTGTCTCTCACCGTTTCATTCCATTTTCTTGTTGCATTTGCATGATGTTGTTCATGGTTGTAGTGATGTCACCATGTGAAATTTAAGGTGTTATTGTGGAATGCATCGATGTGAGTGTATGACTAGTTACATGTCGATTTATGTCACTTACATGTATCGTTGTAATATGTTTGATTAAATTCTTGTATGCTTGGTTGCATGTATCATTCTTGCAGGTTTGATTTCAAGTATTGTTCATTCATGCTTGATCATACGTGTTTACGCATATGTGTAGATGGTTATGCATCACTTCTGCATGTTCATGTTTGCATGTGGTCAAGTGCATGGGGACATAATGATGTTGGTTTTCATGCATGAGGTCGTGGTGTGTGTTGTTGTTTAGGTCATGCATTGATGACTGGGCCCTAGCTAGAATGATGGTTGCATGGTCATATGCTTATGTTTCATGTTTCTCTATGTTGTCATGATTATGTTATACATGTATCACATTGATTTGTTGATCTTGCAACTAAAGTATCCTCCCTGAACTATACTAAGGTACGTTGGTTTATTATGATTTGGTTTAGTTGACATGATATACCTTGTAGGAAGAAATATCATATGGATAGCTAGATGGTTGACTACAAAGACTCTCCCTCTGAATCTGAGTAGAAGTATGGTGTTGGGAACTCTTATGATTTGGCAGTGACACTGAGAAGTTTAAAGGAAGAAATAATGGGTTGTAAGGCAGATAATGACATAATCATACAAGCACAAGAAAAGTTAGCAGAGCTAAATGTAGTCATACTTCAGAGCTTGTCATATTTGCAATGGCAGGGACCACTCTGGATTATCCATGAGTAGGAG
The DNA here is from genome assembly GCA_031772625.1 of Pinus tabuliformis. Classification (NCBI taxonomy): domain Eukaryota; kingdom Viridiplantae; phylum Streptophyta; class Pinopsida; order Pinales; family Pinaceae; genus Pinus; species Pinus tabuliformis. The sequence continues at coordinate 340,645,006 of CM062805.1, forward strand.
GATAGGACTAATGGGGCATATGGTAGTAGATCGCATGGTGGTCATAGATCAGATAAAGGTGACATAATCATAGATGGAATATTGTTGGACACTCTGGATAGGAGAAGGGATAGGCATAGGTATGATTCTAGTTTTGATTCAGACAAGCACTATGATCGTCATCGGTATCATCCTTAAAGGATGAGTGATAAGGGGTATTTTTCCTATGAGTTTAAGAAAGCAGATCCAACTAATTTTGATGGAGGTAAGGAAATAACAAGATGTAGAGGCATGGTTACTAGTCATGAAGAAGTTCTTCAGATTACATGAATATTTAGATAATATGAAAGCTAGAGTAGCTACATTCAGTCTCAAAGAAAAAGCATACATTTGGTGGGAAGACGTGAAGTTTGTCAGAGGTATAAATGAGGAAGATTTGACTTGGAGTGAGATTGAGCATATATTCAAGAAGAAGTATTTTTTAGAAAGATACCTTGTTGATAGGGAAAAATAATTCTATGAGCTAAAGATGGGATCTATGATAGATGATTAGTACACTAGCAGATTCTTGGAGTTGCTGAGGTATGTGCCTTACCTCAAGGAGGAGAAGGATAAGATTCAGATATTAGTTAGTGGGTTACCAGTTGCATTCAAAGATAGGATTCAGTTAAAATAGCCTAGATCATTGGAGGAGGCCATCCAGAAACTAAAGAATTTATATGAACAATCAAAGAACATAATTCAGACTGAGCTAGACTGGAGAGGTAATGCAAAGAACAAAGGAAAATGGGACAAGAAGTGAGTACGACCACAAGATACATGTAATAAGGAGAATCTTGGAACACCTGCGAGGTTCAATGCATCAGAGAAAGGATAGGGACACAAATCTAAGGAGCAGAATAATGAGCCTATGTCATGTTGGACTTTTGAAGGAGATCATTGCAGGAAGGATTGTGCATAGTACCAAAGTGGTAGGCCTAAGACATATAGTGTGCAGGAGGCACAAACTATTGGATATGTTGGTCAGATTATTCCACGTATCTATGCAACATTTGGTAACAAACATGTAGAGCATCGGGCATCTATCATTTAAATGGATGGTAAGCTTTATGATCAAGTTATTTCTATTTTGATTGACTGTGGATAGAATTATACCTATGTTAGTCTTGACTTGGTGGATAAGTGTGGTTTGAGTAAGGAATCACATGTGTAGTCTTGGTTAGTGCAGTTGGCTACAGGTATGAAGAAACGCGTTCATCATTGGGTAAGAGCTTGTGCATTTGACTTGAACGGTATGCCTATTGCAGTACATTTGAATGTATTACTCTCGGGTTCATACAGTATGTTGTTGGGCATGGACTGGTTGTATCTTCATAGAAACAAGGTAGATTTTTATGACAAATCCATTGAGTGTGTTGATTAAAATGGAGAAACTAGATTCTTATAGGGTAAGAAGAAATCTACATCACCTAGGATGGTGATAGCTATGCAAGAAAAGCATAATCACAGGAAAGGGTGTAAGTTATTCGCAGTACATATCTCTAGTGACAAGGGTAAGGAAATTGAGGATATAGATGCATTGAAAAGGTACTCAGTTTTGCAACAATTCAAGTATGTATTTCTTGAGGAAATTACAAAGTTTCCATCTCATTGGGAGGTAGACATTTCTATTGATTTAGTGCCAGGGGCAGCTCCAACATCAAAAGCACCTTACAGGATGAGTACACCTGAGTTGGTTAAGTTAAAGTTACAATTGAAGGAAATGTTGGACAAGGGATACATCAAGCCGAGTGTGTCACCATGGGGTGTAGTGATATTGTTTGTAAAGAAAAAAGATGGAACACTCATATTATGCATTGACTATAGGAAGTTGAATAAAGTGATCATCAAGAACAGGTACCCATTATTGAGGATTGACGACTTGTTTGATCATCTGAAGGGAGTAGTAGTGTTCTCAAAGATTGACTTGAGATTTGGATACCACCAGGTACACATCAAAGTGGAGGACATTTACGATATTGTGTTCCAGACCAGGTATGGGCATTATGAGTTTATTTTTGTTCCATTTGGCTTAACTAATGCTCCATATATATTTATGTGTTCGATGAATAATGTGTTGCATCCATATTTGGATAAGTTTTTTTATTGTGTTCATTGATGATATACTGGTATATTATAAAAATTGGCATTTAGCAGCAACATTGAGGTTGTTAAGAGAGCATCAATTGTATGCTAATCTTAGAAAGTGTAGTTTCTTTCAAACTGAGGTATGCTACTTGGGGCATGTTGTCTCTAAGGAGGGAATTGCAGCTGATTCAGAGAAGAGAAGGGCCATCATGGACTAGGTAGCTCCTAAGAGTGTGGATGAGGTGAGATCTTTCATGGGTTTGGCAGGCTACTATAGGAGGTTCATCAAGAACTTCTCACAAATTGCTTATCCTATCACATCATTGCAAAGGAAAGGTAAGAAGTTTGAATGGACTAAGAAGTGTGAGGATAGGTTTGAGCAACTCAACTAGTTGTTGACACATGAACTTGTACTACAAACTACAGATCAGGACAAATAGATTTTGTTATGCACAGATGCTTGCAAGAGAGGGCTTGATGGATTCCTTATGCATGATGTATAGGTGGCATACTATGAGTCACGAAAACTAAACGAGTACGAACAGAACTACCCAATACATGATTCGGATTTAATAACGATCATACATGCACTGAAGATGTGGATAAACTACCCTCTTAGTAGGAGATTTGTACTTATGAGTGATGACGTTGGATTGAGGTATTTGTTTGACCAACCAAATCTGAATGCCCAGCAGGCTAGATGGTTGGCCATGACTAGAAAGTTTGATTTCGAGATCAGATATATCAAAGGAAAAGGGAACAGGGTGGTAGATGCTCCTAGTAAAAGGGTACAAGTAAATCACTTAGCAGTTATGAGCTCCTATGGGATGGACTTACAGGATAGGATATTGTATGTAGGTCAGCAAGGTGTCAACTATATGGATATTGTGCACAGGTTATAGCATAGCACAGGTACAGTTAGTGGTACAGGTACAGGTATAGATGCAGGTGCACAAAGTATGGATTATTCTCTTATGGAAGATGGGTTGGTCAGGTTCTAAGAAAGGATATATGTACTGGATAACAGTGTTCTAAAGAAGGTGATCTTGAGGGAGTTTCATGTGAAACCTTATTTAAGTCACCCATGTTACCACAAGAAACTGGTAGTTGTGAAGAGATTTTATTGTTGGATGAATTTGAAGAGGGATGTACCAGAGTTTGTAGCGAGGTGTTTCAACTATCAAGGAGTGAAAGCAAAGTGTAAACATCCAAGGGAACTGCTAAAGCCAATTGCAATTCCAGAATGGAAATGGGAGGTTATTTCCATGGATTTTATCATAGGGTTACCAAAGATAGTTAAACAACATGATTCCATCATGGTCATTGTGGATATGTTAACAAAGATTGTGCACTTCATTCTAGTAAAGTCTATATTCTCAGCTAGCGATGTAGCACAGGTATTCATCAGAGGTGTGGTTATATTGTATGGTGTCCCAAAGAATATTGTATCATACAGGGATGCAAATTTCACTTCCAAGTTCTGGAAGGAGTTATTTGAAGGTTTAAGCACAGAGTTGGCCTTCAATAGAGCTTACTATCCTCAGACAGATGGACAGACAGAGAGGCTCAGCAGGATATTGGAGGACATGTTGAGAATGTAGGTGATGCATCATTAGAGGAAGTGGGAAGAATATCTCCCTTTCGTAGAGTTCGCATACAACAAAGGTTATCAAAAGTCATTGAGGACGAATCCTTTTAAGGCATTGTATTGGCAAAGTTATCACACTCCTATTAGTTGGAGTGATTCGATCAGGAGGGTATTGATTGGAATAGATATGTTGGTAGACATAGAACAAGAGATGAAAGTGATCAAGAAAAATATAAAGGTGGCACAAGATAGATAGAAGAGTTTTGTAGATAGGAACAACTTGTTCAAGGAGTTCTAGGTTGGGGAACATGTGTACTTGCATATAAAATGTTATGAACTAGCTTAGAAAAGGATAGTAAAGATAGATCAATGACTTCAAAATCAGCCTCTTTGAGGGGGGAACCTCCTTTACATTACACAAATGAAAAATTCTTGGATGATACAAATGACTAAACCTCCTTTCTATATATAGGAGTCTAAGGGGTCACAATATAATCAAAGTCGTCATAACAATAATAATATAAGGGTACAACAATAATGATAGTAGGTTTCTTTGGGGCACACGCATAATAATATGGGGACAATAGGGGCACAACAATAATAATAAGGGCTACAATGACAATAGTAATGGGGGAATCACTAGTATTATAGGGACCTAACATGCCCCTCTCCTTCAAAAAGGTGGGTTCCCTGATGCTTGAGTAGTTCTAGATGCTTCTATATAAAATTCCCATCCTCCCCTGTGGAATCTTTAGCGGGTAAGTTCTTCAACTTGATGAGATACTCTGAAATTGATCGATTTTGTGGTTTCTGTATTCAAGCTTCTGTGATCCACAATTAATTAAAAACAATATTTTGGTAGAAATCACATGAAAGAATTTTTTGGCCGATGCGTTTCGAACCAACAAGTGTGGTATATCATCAAGACTAGTTGATGAACCACACTTGTTGGATCGAAACACGTCGGCCAAAAAATTCTCTCATGTCATTTCTATAGAAAGACGTTATTTAATTCGTAGTTGTTGAGTTCTTTTTTTTGTGTCTGCTTCAGGTTCCAATATGATTTTTCCTTCCTCAGAACTAGGAGCTTGTCACCTATAACCATTTTTAAACATGAAACATGGAAAACTAGGTGCACTCGTGAAGTTGCAAGAAGCTTCAATTTGTATGCCATAGTACCAATATTTTGCAACACCTTGTATGGACCATAATAATTTGGTGATAAGTTTTTATCCCTCTTAGCTTGCTTGAGGTACATTTCTTTATATGGTTGTAGTCGTAGGAATACCCAATCACCTACACCAAAACTTCTTTCGATGCAATGTTGATCTACCTATTGTTTCATTCTATTCTATGCCAAAGTGAGGTTATCCTTTAAGAGTTGGAGAACTTGTTGTTGATGCTCGATGTGATCTTCCACTACTTGAACCTTAGAATTTTCTATTAAATATGATGTGATGGGTGGTGGATGGTATCCATGAAGTTCCATAAATGGGGTCATTTTTGGTGTAGTATTGAAGGAAGTGTTATACCACCATTCAACCAGAGGTAAGCATTTGACCCATTGTGTCTATTTATCAAAGACAAAGAAACGAAAATATCCTTCCAAACATTTGTTTACTATCTCAGTTTGCCCATTAGATTTAGGATGATTAGATGAGCTATGAGCTAACTGAGTACCAAGATAAGAAAATAATTTTGTCCAAAAATTTCCAGTGAAAATGGGATCTCTGTATAATCTTTGGGTTTTCATGTAGCTTTTGAATTGTTTCCATAAATGTAGTAGAAACCGTATCTGCCTTAAATGGATGAGATAATGAACAAAAGTGTGCATGCTTTGTAAGTGGTGAGTGCTAGTATTGCAACAAGAATGTTGCAACTCCTGGGCTTCCAAATTTAATTTTATCAACCCAATAGTTCATATCAAACTTGGAAGTGTCAGTGTTGTTTGCACAAGTACTAGTTCTCACTGCAGGTTGTCACTTGGTCAGCCGACGCAAGATCACTAGGAGCTCAAGCCAAATTCTATAGATTCGAGAAGAAGCTCTATGTGTGATGAAAGGAGAGAAATATTACTCTACAGATGCTATTCTAACTGCAGAAAGAAGAAAGACTGGAATGTAAAGCAAAACCTAGTAAACCCTAACTAACATGCTAACTCTACTTTTGCCAAAAACACTCTGAAAACCATGAAAGAAATTCCATTACCTACTCAAGGAAGTAAAGAAAATCTAACCATGCTATTTTTGGAAGTATATAAGAAAAAAAACATATTTTGGATTTTTATGTGTTTTTATGTGAATTCAACATGCACCTAATTTTCTGTGTGTGTGTGGCAACGAACAGGTGGTGTCAAAGGGTAGTTTTGAAGCTTAGGAGGACGTAGGATGGTGTGGATGGGTCCTAGGAGGTCTTAAGTGCCCTTTTTGAGGCCTTTCCCACACTCAGCCTTCAAAAGAAAACCTACAATAAAAACTACAGGAGGACACAGGAAAACTACAGGAGGGAAACAAGGAAACTACCAGAGGCCTACAGGAGGAGGCTGACAGAATTTTTTGTTGTTTTGATGATGTGATAGTGGGTGAATGTTGGAATGAGGTTTTACGGCACCTAAGGTCTTCCATGAATCACTAGGAGAGAGAAAGATTATTGGGTTTGCTCAAGGAGAGAGGAAGAAGTTCTATGAAAAATGCAGGAAACTAGGGTAGAATTGAGGTGAGGTTTGGGAGAACTGTAGGGCATGGATCAAATGGAGGGAGTGATTTCTAGTAAGCTGGTCTACTGCTGGAAGAGATCTGCTACATAGAAACTGACAGTCAACCAAGAAAATCAAGCAACCAATGAAATGAGTGCATCCTAGGAAAAATAGAGTTTTTCATTAAAAAGGCCTAAACTAGGATGCACAAAAGGAAATGATGAGAAATTTTGTAGGAAAAGAAAGCATGCAAAAGTACTATTGTAAATCAGGAAGTGGACACGATATAAGGGATCTGAAGCAAATCAAAACTGTACTATCAACCTACTAGAAAGCTTCAAGCGCTAGAAGTCCTATGAATGAGGAAAATCTGTGTTTTTGGGGCAGCAAGAGAGTATTTGCCTCAAATCATGGTCCCAGAGGAAGGAAGAGAGGCCAAGGAACTATGATATCCTTTTGAATCTTTTATGATCACTTCTTAACCTACTATAGAAAGTACAAATGTTAGCAAGTTACTAAATCATCAAAAGCAACCTATTCTTAACCATAAAAGAAATACATCTAACAGAAAATTAATCTACAAACTGAAGTAAAGCATACAAATATAAGTAAAGAGAAGCTTGGCTACTTGGATTGGGCCCTAACCCAAGAGCTTCATCCCTCTGAGGTAACTCAGTGCTAGGTCAAAAAGGATTCTATCTTCATTATCAAAACAATATCAAGATTACATGAAGTTGTCACAAAATAATAAGCTCGAAATTTGAACAGAGTTTACACAAGCAAAAAATATGACCCTAGTGAGGCCCTAGGCCTCTCTACTTATACATCTAAAGCTACCAACAACTTCCTTAAAATCAAGGAGGCTTGGCTCCCAAAACTTGAGATAACTATCAGTCATCCTCCACTTGCTCGGCTGCCTTCTAGTGCATGATTCGGCTACTTGTACTCCAAGCTTAATGAAGGGGAATCAAAAGTGAGGAGTAATAAATGAAGTGGATTCCCTCCTATAAGTCCTCTCCTTCATCTACTTTGAGTATTGCTGCAATTTCACCACTGGATCCTTGACTTTGACCTCAAAATCCATCAATAATCTGCATTAAATACATGTAGACCACATGGCATCATAACTAATTCAACTCACCCTATAAGCATAAATATAATCAAAAAATCATACAATAAGCTAAGAGAATGGTTGATTTGACTAGGTTAGGAGGTAAAATGAGCCCATATAATTACCCATTTATGAGGCTCATCATCACCCCACCACTGAAGGTGTTTCTCATCCTATGAGAAAACTAGTCAATCTCTTCATCTTTTATGGCCCTGGTGGCCTCCCTAGAATTCCAAGCTTCTGATGTGGTTTTCTCATGTTCCCCATAGAATCCTGCATTCCTGTCTATGTCCTTCCACTGCTCCTCCTTTCTTCTTCTCTTCTACCTTCTAGCATGCCTAATATGAGTGGAGGACTCAGTTTCAGGGCAATCCAATTGACCTTCAGCCTTTGCATAGAGCGCTTGTACATTGGCACTCCTTTTAATTCCTCCTTTAGCCACATGGGAGAATGGTATTCCCTGATTTGCAAACTCTGGGGTAAGGTGTTCCATCTTCTCATGCATGCATGCACACAGTCCTTCCCAAGTAGCCTAAACACATCTTCAAAGTGTGCAATGGCTTGCTCTTGATTGGCTAGATATTTAGGGGAAATTTGAGGGTCATTGGCAAGAAGGTTGTGTGTGCTGATGAGTACCATAGGATCTGATCACTCAGTTCTTATCATCAATGGTTCATCTTTCTCTTTTATCAACAATCTTTTCATTTCTACTACCTGAATTCTTCATGGTTCATCCATGATGCCATGGCCATCAATTGCAGATCCCCTAGCTTGGTATTAGGGTCCCACACATTCAAATCTGTGAGGGGCATATTATGTAGGTAGAACTCTGCCATCTTTGCTTTGTACTCGGAGGTGCTTTGTTCACACAACTCCATGAACCGCCTGTAATCTCAGAAAGGAATTGTGCCTCTTTGTGCAAATTTTTTTATTTGGAATTGAAGCCATTGATCCTTTAGATAGAGGCCATAAGATTTGGTTGGTGTTATGCATTGTAATGCTTCCATGGATAAGCTGGCCATGTATGCCAAATGAGTCTCTTTCTCCTGCAGCTGCCTCCTTAGTATTTCATTCTCATTTTCAAGGTGACTTCCCGTAATAGCTTCTCTGTCTCTGAGAGAACTCAATTCCCTACCCATTTCCCTGAGTTTGTTTTCCATATGGCCAACATCCTCAACCTCTTAGGACTTGGCTATCTGCATCCACCTATTTTTTCTCACTCTCTCCTTCTCCAATTCGAAAAACAGTGGAATTGCACATTTCTATGGGATTATCTTACCTTCCTCAAGTACATTGTAATAGGAGGCAATATTAGGTTGTGGTTCAGGTTCTTGTAGCTCTTGTGCGTCCCCCTTCACCTCTGGCTATCATCCTATCCTTTTCTCTAACTTTTGGGTCTCCTGTAGTTTGGATAGTGTCTCCTGTAGGACTATTTCAGCCTCCTGTAGGTTTGGTTTGGGGTCCTATAGAATTTCCTTTCCCTTCCATGTAGAAGATCTCAAGGTCCCCCTTTCATAGGTTATAGGAGTCTTGGAAGGAGATTATTTCACCTTGGCAGCTGGTGAATCTTCCATGGTAATGGGAATCTTTGAGGAGGGTTGAGTTTTGCCTGTTTTAATTCTTATGCTCTTCCTTGCCCTTAAATACATTGGGGTTTTCCTTTTCCTCTTCTGCTTCTACTTGACTGGGGTACTGAGGATAGGGAGGGTAGTTGTTGCTTCTCTTTCCAAAATTTCAGGGGACTCCTCTCCTTGCTCTATCCTCTCTGCCTCTGTTTCTCCCTTTTCTATCTCTTTTTCTTCCTCTTGCTCTTTCCCTTCAATTCTCTCCTCCTCTATTTCTTTTCTTTCCTCCTCCCTCGCTTGCTCTATTATGCTACCACTGGATTCACCTTCTCCTCCTCGCTATTCTCCCTCCTCACTGATAGCAGGATTGACATCATAGGTTAATTCCTTGATGTCATCCTCAGCTGTCATATTTCTGAAAAATCCCATGCTATAGGGAGTGTAAGGGTATGGAGGGATTCCTCTACTAGGATTTTGATTAGGTCATGGTGAGCTAGCTACCATGAATTTCCTTCTTGTACCTTAGTGCTGGAGTCAATGAGGGACTGAAGGATAAAGTAAGAGATACTAAGCTTTTGATGTGTTAGGATATCCATGCCATATCTCAATTCTTGGAGGATTATGAAATGATATCGATAAACAATGTTGTACCTCCCCTCACAAGAAATGTATTTGATTATTTGGTAGCTAACCTCATCCCAAGGATATGGTATACTAGCCCTCCTAATTCCATTTTGTCTTCCACAGGGGTTTCATTATCTTGGAAAAGTTTCTTCTTGGCAGCCTGGCCAATTGGTTTCTCATCTTTACTCGAAGGTAGCCCAAGAGGAAGGGTAGTGAGCCTACTAATGAATTCAGGGGTTATTTCCATGGAGAGGCCTCTAATAGTTACAGTAGCATGATTTCTTGTGTGAGAGACTAGAGAGAGAGAAAATCCATGGGAAATTTCATCATCAAACCCTCTAAACTTCTTAAAGAAATTCATCCAGTTTGCCCTTGTGAATATTTCCACCACTTGAGGATGTGCATGGAGTTTGGTGGAGTTAGTGGGATATTTTCTCATAAACCCCCCTATCATACTACCTGTACTTCTTTGGAAAAATCAAATATGGAGGTGGAGACAACGAATTTTGAGGAAAATAAAATAACAGAGGAGACTGTGTTTTTTTGTAAAACAAACAATTTTTTTTTATGTATTTTATTCCCTCTTAAAGACTCATTCTAGCTTAAAATTGAGACCACTCTTTCACATTTTGATATATAATCAAAGGGCATTCATGAACCCTACCTCTTCAAGCTACAATTCATGCCAAAAATCATGTTTTCTCCCTTTAAAATGACTCACTGCCCCTCCTGTAGAAGCCTGTTGTCCCTCCTATAGATTTCTTGTAGGTTCTCTTCTAGATTTCCTATCGGTACTCCTGTAGAAAATTTTGAGAGCAAGAATATGGAGGAAATCGATGGAGGATGGTGGTTACGAGGTGGTGGGGGCATAAGAAGACTGCTATGTTGCTAAGTTACGAGGAAAAAATGAAGAAAATGTGGTGAGAATGCGCGAGGAAGAGTGCTTATTACCCTTTATGGATATTTTCAGTTATGAATACTGAGCTAGTAAGGTGTACGTTGCTCGAATTAGTACCGTTGGTCCCCACTTGCTTGGTCATCATGGCCCCTCCTTGTAATCATCCCTCATTATTGCATCGGGGTTAACTCTTCCTCGCACTACCTATCCTTGGCATCTTTTGTTGGAGTTTACTGTGCGAACGTGTGGGTGACATCTCGGTTAAGTGGAGTCAACTAAATGAAGGAGGCCAAGTTAACTAGCCACCTTTTCCTCTTTCGATTTCAACCATCTCATTGCCTTCGTATGATTTCTAATTACACAGATGTAAATAGAGGAGTGACTTAGTTACTTACTTGTGAGTGTATTTGCTGCCATTGCTTGTGAGGTGCTGCTGCATGATTTCATTTCCCTTCATGCATGTTGTCTTTGCTTGCTGAGGTGTGGTTATGTGGTTTTACAAGTTCTTCCTTTGCTGGAGTTGAGCTGCATGTTCCTTTTCAACTTGCAGATGTGCACTCTTTTGATGTTGGTGTTGGACTTCTATGGGATCAACTACTACAGGAATTCCTACAGGAGCTCCTTTAGCTGCTTCTCCCTTTGAAACTTTAGCTATTTTCCTCTCTTGGAGCTTGAGAATGCTACCACAGGTGGAGATAAATGATGGAGGAGTAGTAGGTAAGTTTCAGGTAAAGTTAATGGTGCCTTCTCATCTTTTTTTTTTAACCAAAAAACTGTTTTTTTGTGTTTTTCTTGGAAAGGGAAAAAATAATAATGATGCTTGGAGTGTGATTTAGGCTTGGAAATTATGGCAAGGGGCTTTGAAGATGGTAAGAAGGGTTATATATTCCTTATGAAGCTTTCTTGGTTCCTCAAACTGCCTTCTGTAGACATTTTTGGCTCTCTGTAATTCCTACGGGAGCCTCATGTAGAAAACATACTTTTGGAAGAAGAGGTACAATGGGATGAAAGAAATGCCAAAAATGATGGAAGAAGGTGTGGAGAGGATGAGATGGATGCTAGTATGAATGCCAGGGTCCCCTTGGCACCTTCTCCTGCTTCCTGTAGTCCTCCTACAAACCTGCAATGCAATAAAATTTCATTTTTTCGTTTCTCTTTTTTTTTTTTGAAAGAAAATAGGGTGCCTCAAAGAGGTTTTCACCTTAATTTCCTACCCTGGGTGCCTCCAAGGGAGGTTTTCACACAGGGATCTTATTATTTCCTCTCTTTTTTTTCTCTCTTTTTTTTCAACATCACTGGGCCGCCTCAGAAGAGGTTTTCAACCCAATGATGGGACTCAAGCGCCTCAGAGTGGTTTTCAACCTAATGATGAGACTCAAGTGCCTCAGAGAGGTTTTAACTTGAGCCCTTATTTTTCTTTTTTCTTCTTCAATGAGTGGGTGAAGTGGAAGCTAAGACATGCTCCACTACCATCATTATTTTATTCAAATCTTCAATAAACTCTCGCTTGGAGAGGGGTTTCTTCTAGACTTTCAACCGATGTCCATTGACAAGCATGGGGATGGCTTCACAATCAATGGTTCTAATCAGAACTGAACCATTGTCATTTCATTTCTCCATAGTGTAGGTTCCCATCCATCTTGTCCTTAGCTTGCCTTTGAAATTCTTGTACCTTGAATCATAGAGCAGTGCCCAATATCCCTCTTGGAATTGCTTCTCCCTAATATTTTGGTCGTGCCATATCTTTCTCTAAAGCTGAAATACTTATGTATGGAGAAGGGCTTGCAATCTATATTCATCCAATCCATTGAACTGAAGTAATCTCTCCTTCTGTGCATGGCTATGGTCTAGGTCTAGCTAAGCTGCCATCCTTAGGGTATTGAATTCAAATTCTATTGACAGCAAAGCCTTCTTCCCATAGACCAATTCATAGGGTGTGAACCTGGTGGTGGTCTTTCATGTTGTGTTGTAGGCCCAAGTGGCTTGAACTAAACTATCCACCTAGTCTATTTTCCTACTACTCACTACCTTGGTTAGGATCCCTTCCAATGCTCTGTTAGTGACCTCCAATTGCCCATTGTCTTGTAAATGGTAAGGAGTGTAAGTCTTGTTCTTGATTTTATGATGTATGAGTAGGTCTTCAATAAGGTTGGAAGTGAACTGACTACCTTGGTCTGTGACCAACTCTCCCGGATACTTGAAATTGTAGAATATGTCTTCCCTCAAAAACTTAGCTACCTTTTCCGCTGGCACTGCTTTGATTTCTTTTGTCTCCGCCCACTTGGTCAGGTAGTCAGTTCACACAATAATGTATTGCTTATGCTTTGAAGGAAGGTTTATAGACCCCAAAAAATCCATGCCCCACTTCTCAAATGGCTCAAAGGTAACTTGAGGTTGCATGGGCATTTCATCCTTTGGAGTGGGTTTCCCCATCCTCTGACATCGATCACATTGGCTTGTGTATCTCCTCACATCCTAATGAAGAGTGGGCAAGTAGTGGCCTGATTGCAATATCTTGAAGGCGATTCTTTCTACTACAAAATGACCTCCACAAGGCCTATCATGATAGGTCAAGAGGAGGTTAAAGACTTCCTCCTCCTTGACACATCTCCTCAAGATCTGATCTGGGCTAAGTTTGAAGAGGTTGCCTCCAATCCAGGTGAAAGGGGCACTTTTCCTTACTATCTTTCTCTTCTCTTTTGAGGATAGGTGTGGTGGGAACTATACTGAAACCAATTAGTTTGATATATCAGCGAACCATATAGAGAGTAATAATATAGAAAATAGGTGCTCATTTGGCATTTGGTCATCCACCATTCCTTCTTCACCTATAGGAAAATTTAATCTAGACAAAAAGTTAGTAACAACATTCTCTTTACTAGGCTTATCAATAATTTTCAAATCAAACTGTTGCAGTAAAAGCAACCATCTAATAATGCGAGCATTTACATCTGGTTTGTTCATTAAATATCTAATTGCAGCATGATCAGTGTGCACAAAGATTTGATAGCCTGTGATATAATCTCTGAATCTGTTTAAGGAATGCACGACAGCTAGGAGTCCCTTCTCGACCACTGTATAGTTTAACTCTATCTTTGACAAGTTTATGGTTATAAAGTATATGGCATAAGGTAACTTTTCATCAATTTGTCCTAAGGTTGCTCCTATCACTTTATTCAAGACATCTATGTGAATGTGAAATGGTAGGGCCTAGTTTGGATCTCTGAGAATTAGGGCAGTCACTAGCTTGCTCTTCAAGGTATCTAGGACTTCCTAACAACTTTCCTACCATATGAACTTAACATCTTTGCCTAGGAGGCCAAACAAAGGAGAGACTATCTTGCTGAAATATTTAATGAATCTCCTGTAAGATCTCGCTAAGCCTAGGAAGCTTCTGACATCTCTCACCTTTTGAGGAGGTGGGACCCTTTAGATTATGGAAATTTTGTTGGGGTTCACCTACAATCCTTGTTGAGATATTGCATGACCTACCACGGTACCTTCAGTCATCAAAATTCATATTTTTTTAGACTGAGGGACAAGATCATCTCAATACACTTATCTATAACTTTTCCTAGGTTAGATAAAGCTTCTTGAAAGTCAGAGCCCTAAGGATTAAAATCATCCATGTATATTTCTACTACATCATGAACTAGTTCAGAAAATATACTCAATATAGCACTTTGGAAAGTGGCTACAACATTGCACAAACCAAACAGAAGGACCCAGTATGCAAAGGTACCCCAAGGACAAGTGAAAGTCGTCTTATCTTGGTCTTCTGAGTTGATTTGAATCTAATTATACCCGCTAAACTCATCTAGCAAGGAAAAAAACTTTTTCCCTGCCAAACCATCTAACACTTGATCTATGAAAGGTAAAGGAAAATGGTCCTTTTTAGTGGTTGTCTAGTCAATTTAGTGTCCTAAATTTCTCTACATAAATTATCAATTCGGGTATCACAAACTGATGAAGTGTGGTGCACCATATGTGCTTAGTTAACCTTTCTCTTACTTTGTTGTTTTATAGTTTATGTTGTTTTTGGGGGTTTTGTTTCTTATGCTTAAGGAAATTAATCTAAGAAACAAAAGTTATGCTTCTAGGTGAAAATCTCTAAATGTTAATGGTCAACTAAATCTAATGACTTTCAATGTTAAAATCTAATTTCTAAAGAAAGGAGAAAAGGAAATGAACATTAGATAAAAGAAAATCAAAACTTTGAATAGTTAAATTAATTTAAACTGGAAAAATATCTATGAAATGAAAGAAAAAATGGTAATAGCTAAATGAAGTGTTTTATCATTCCACTATATAATTTTGGGAGAACTACCTCCTTGTAATAGCATTTGGAAGGATCCAATACTCCATTGTTCTAAAACTAAAAATGAAGTTGCAATTATTCAACTTAAATGAAAGACTAAGACTGAAAGTGGAATTGCAACTAATCTACTATAATAGCTAAATGAAGTGTTTTATCACTCCGCTATACAATTTTGGGAGAACTACCTCCTTGTGATAGCATTTTGAGGGATCCAATACTTCATTGTTCTAAGAAAAAGTAAACATAAAAATGCAGAGAAAGACTCATTCATAACTGAAATACTTCACCACTTGGTGAACCAAGGGCTTTCAGAAATATTCACTTACAACATGAGTTATTAAACTATGGAAAGCAAATACAAAACATGTAAAGGAAAACTAATCTACTGTGTGCTCTAATGCTCCAAGCAACAATTGGAAAATACTTTCTTGGACCATTTTGCTAAGCATAGATTACATAGTTAGATAAATATACAATCAACCAGTTGAACACACTTGCATGAATTAAACTTGCATGAATGGAAAATCTAAACTATTAAACTTGAAAACAATAAAATGGCATACTTGAATGAAATCAAATCAAAGCTACAAAATACAATCTACTCTACCTTACATTCTAATATGCTCCATACCATCTACTTCACATCTCCTTCCATGTTGAGAACATCAAAGCTTTATTCAAATTCTTCAAAATTATAAAATTTTACAAAGCTCTCCAAAACTTTAGAAAAACTTTCCAAAACTAAAAAACTTTAAGCTACCAAAAAAAGCTGCCAAATGAAGGAGGGAGGTCTCCTATTTATACAAAAAGATGAGAAGTTATCTCTTTAATGAGAGTCCATGAATCTCTCCCTATACATCTAGAGTTCTAATCAAAATAGGAAATGATAAGACACGTCTTCTTAGAGTTTCAATACAAGTAGGAAACATGACACATATCCTCATGATCCCATGATCCTCTCCACTTAAATTCGAATTTGGCCTTAGGATGCCACATATAGGTCTTCTAGAAGCCTCCTTTTGACCTACACATGTCAACAATCTCATCCCACTTGTTAGGTATAAGCATATGCACATTATTTTCTAATTTTTAACCACAAATTCACTTTAAAAGGTCAAAAATTAATAAAGTTTGAAAAAACATAAATGTGACCCAATGATAATGAAAGTGAGATGAATGTAGTGACATGATAGTGAAATGAAGGTGAAATGGAGGTGATATAATGGAAATAATAGTGAAAGTGTAACAGAAATGAATGAAAATTTCAAGACCCAACATACCCCCCAACTGAAGCTATTGCATGTTCTCATGCAATTCATATTACATTAATTCTTTTGATCCTTGAGCTTTGGCTTAACTTTGCATGATATCATTTGATAACTTCATACTTATGAAAAGTATTTTACTTGAATTGCAACATGGTTGGTTCTTGTGTTACAACCATATTTTGTTGTTGCAATCTATTTTGATCTTTGAACTTTGCATAATGATAATTTGATTATTGTTGCAAAGTATATCTTTATTGGATTGCATGATGGTTGGTTCTTATGTGACAACCATGATTGTGTTTGTATCCAATTATCCTTTTAAGCACTTTTGGAAAGCCATTGTATGCTCGTAATAATATTGTAATAGTTAATATATTTTGGAAGTATGTGGGCTTCTGAATATGATATAAACATGGCAAGATATGAATATGAATGTATTCCCCCCTCCCCCACCAACTGATGGTATTGGAAATTTTATGAAATAAGGAAGAGAAATGTTTTTCCAACAATTATCATTCTAGCTTTTTTTATGGAATTATATGGTCAAAAGTTAGAAAATGACGTACCTTAACTTATCCTTTGAAATGGATGAGTTGTATCTGTGGTGGCTACAAAATTCTAATCATAATCTTCTTCAAGTGGCTAAACAAAAAGATTCATGGATAAAAGAGTCAAGATGATTTTTTATTCTTCTACTAAAACTTGTTGGATCTACTCCAAAATGCTGAAAATAATACTCTTCATTGCTTCAAAACTCATTGGCACAATTCCTACTATGTGAAGAGATGTTCTGATGTCGAACATAGCTGGAATTTGTTGACTTAGTGACCATTAATGGATGCCACTAGTCAACAAGAGAACTCTCACCATTGATGACAATGAGAGTCAAGATGCCCAAACACATCTTGCTAGGTACGAATAAATTTGCTGACGTCGAGTCACCTAGAAGATCTGATGAACAAGGGACATTAATGTATTCCCATTGTTTGTCGGCATGAGGACTTTCCATTAAAGCATGCAAGCCTCAAGATGATTTTGCAACGAATTTAGACTCAAAGGACTATGGACTCAATAATTTGCATTGAAGCAGGGTTTATTTGCGAAATGAAAATGACAGGAAAGGGAAAATGAAAATGGAAGATGGCAATAGAAAGTAGTAATGGCAATGGGAAATAAGCATGTAACTGAGCCTCTTGCTTTTATTTGTGGGTTAGGAGTGGACAAAAAGTAATGGAAAGTGAATGTAAATGGAAGATATGAAGGGAAATGGCGTGAATGGTTTATTATGAAGTATGGATGTAATAGAGACAATAGTACCTAAAAGTTCTTTCAAGTGTTTGGATCTGATTTAGCATGTTTCTTCTTTGTAGTTGATCATCCTCTTATGAAAGAAATTGGTCTCTTAAGAGAGACACTATTCAAGTCATTTGTCCTTCCTCCTAGAATTTGCAAAAAAATAATACTTCTTCTGCAATGGAATGTAAGATTATCAAAGGAGAGAGGTGATCAATCTCTCTAGTTATGATATTTACATACAAGACTAAGAAGTCATACTAATGAAACAAGTTCACAAAGGAAAACCAAAAGAATTTATACCTGCTTCGGAATTAGTTCCTCAAGTTGAATATTGTTTCTTTTCAACAATTTATTTCATTATTTACTGTTTCAAACTCTGATGATGGATTTCCCATTATGTAGATCTCATCAATATCTTTCCAACGACACTTGAATCATCGAAATCTGATTTCGTATGAGAAAGTTAGCCTAATTTGAACAGTGAGGTTTTTTTAGTTGCAAAATTGATGTTTAGCTGCAAAAATGGCTTTAGCTGCAAAATGACTATAGCTGTGGAACGTGCATAGTCTCTATGGCTAAAAATCTTGAACAGAAAGTTAGCCATTCATTTTCATCATCAGTCCAAAATTTAATCAATACCTTTCAGAAAAGTGAGCAAATAATTTAATCATTTCATTGATTCAATTTTTTTTTCTTTTTAAGATATACTCGAAGTGTCACTTTCCCACTACCATCTGAATCATAAACCTTGAATATGAATTCAATATTTTGGTTAATTAGCAATTAGGCATGGGAAAAAATTTAGAGCACTAATGAGAGAAATTTCTTCTTATTACTTAGATCATGAACTAATTAGGCACAAGAAAAGATATGCAATGTAACCAATAAGCACAAGGAAGGATGAGATTGCTAATAGTGATACGCAATTCAAGAAAAGACTAACACATGCATTCAACTACCAATGAGATGCTTATGCAAGAGTGTAAGGATGCAAGTGCTAGTATGCAGGAATGATAGCTTATTCCCAAGATCAAATAGAAACCAATGCAACAAGTCAACCAATGATTTCTAGAGCGCAATGATAATGCACCAGACTTTGACATGATTCAAATTAGCCCACAATTAGCATTCAAATAGTCCCAAACTATCACTTGAAAATAAAAAAAGACAATTCTTATTGAGCCTTTAACTTACTGTGGTGACTCTTTAATTGTATTAGGATTATCTTGACTTATTTTTAGGGCCAAACCTCAAAGATTACATTGTTGTAGCAATCATATGAGACCTCTGAAATACACAAGAATTCCATGAACAATTAACTGAAACAATGATTTAAGCCTACATGAATACTTGCTCTGGAACTGAAGTTGGTTGAAAATGAAAGCTCAGTTTGGAAGAGTCGTATTCAATTGGGATACATCATGTATCTTGTCATTAAATTGAAATACAAGTCATGGAGAAAGACCGTTAGTCATTAAAGACAAGAGGTGTGGTGTAACCAAGATTTAAAGCCACCACACAATCAGTTCCCAAATCGGATTTTCCCTCTCCAAGCATGCCGAGTTAAAAGAACAGTCTGTTCATTAATTAAAATGTGTTTTTCTTCATGCAGTATGCAAAAAGGGGCTTCATAGAACTAAGAAATTATCCCAAACCGTCACAAATTTCTTAAAACCGTTTCTGGGTTATCTAATTAACCTTGTCCCCAAAAAAACCCATGTTTTTTTTTTTCCTAATTCATTTTCATTTTTCCGGATCATGCAGCCAAAGTTTGTTTTTGTTGTTGTTGTTGTTTTTTTTTCTTTTTCTTTTTCCAATTCTGTGTTTTTGTCAATTACATCGTCTGTAAAATCGATTTCAAAATTTTTTAGATGCGATCACAGTACAGACAAATGTAACCACTCAGTCCAGAACCCTCGCAGACTAACCTCCCTTGCTTTTGTCTTCAGTATCTTCGTCGATTTCTCCAGCAAAAATATTCCTTCCTTCTCTTCCTCAAGTGCAACCTGAAGACCTGCCATCAGGTATCAAAACTGGAAATGCATTTTTAGTTAACTCCATAGAACAGTTGAAATGCATTTACTGAACTCCATAGAGCTGTTGTTGAACAAGTGTGAGATATTGACAAGTGCTTTGTAATTTATTTTAAAAATGAATTGCGGGGAGGGAACGAGCGAGGCATCATTACATGCAGCTCCCTCAGAGATGAGGAGGAGATTCAAACAATAGAAATACCATTTGAATGATTCATTGCAACAAAAAAAATCCATGTATATTACAACACAATGGGTTGTCAACAATATCTTCAGTTAAAATTGTGAATCTGATCATGAATTTTGAATAGGGTATGTTGATTTCGAAAACACGGTATTTTCGTATATGTGTATTTTTTGTTATTTGAGTTTGTCTAATCCAATGTGAGTTATTTACCAGGGTAATTTTTTTTTTTTCTTAATAAAATTACATGTTATATTTTCAAAAGAAAAATATACATATGTATTTTATTAAACAAAACAATTTATTGAAATCAAAGTTTTCCATTGAACCAAATGAAATGATGAAAATAATTTTTTTCTTTCTTTTCTATCATAAAAATTATTTTTCTGATCCTCCAGATCACACAAAGTGCAGGAGGAGAGCACACTCAAGAAATTCTTAATTTTTTTTAGATGTAAGAAATAAGGTCTCCTAATTACACTTCCCCGACAACGGCGCCAAAATGTCTAGTCAATTTAGTGTCCTAAATTGCTCTACATAAATTATCAATCCGGGTATCATAAACTGATGAACTGTGGTGCACTATATGTGCTTAGTTAACTTTTCTCTTACTTCGTTGTTTTATAGTTTATGTTGTTTTTAGGGTTTTTGTTTCTTATGCTTAAGGAAATTAATCTGAGAAAGAGAACTTATGCTTCTAGGTGAAAATCTCTAAATGTTAATGGTCAACTAAATCTAATGACTTTCAATGTTAAAATATAATTTCTAAATAAAGGAGAAAAGGAAATGAACATTAGATAAAAGCAAATCAAAACTTTGAATAGTTAGATTAATCTAAGCTGGCAAAATATCTATGAAATGAAAGCAAAAATGGTAACAGCTAAATGAAGTGTTTTATCATTCCACTATACAATTTTGGGAGAGCTACCTCCTTGTGATAGCATTTGGAAGGATCCAATACTCCATTGTTCTAAAACTAAAAATGAAATTGCAATGAACTTGAATGAAAGACTAATACTGAAAGTTGAATTACAACTAATCTACTATATCAAATAAATGAAGTGTTTTATCACTCTGCTATACAATTTTGGGAGAACTACCTCCTTGTGATATCATTTTGAGGGATCCAACACTTCGTTGTTCTAAGACAAAGTAAACATAAAAATGCAGAGAAAGACTCGTTCATAAATGAAATACGTCACCACTTAGTGAACCAAGGGCTTTCAGAAATATTAACTTACAACATGAGTTATTAAACTATGGAAAGCAAATACAAAACATGTAAAGGAAAACTAATCTACTATGTGATCTAATGCTCCAAGCACCAATTGGAAAATACTTTCTTAGACTATTTTGCTAAGCATAGATTACACAGTTAGATATATCTACAATCAACCTGTTGAACACACTTGCATGAATTAAACTTGCATGAACAGAAAATCTAAACTATTAGATTTGAAAACAATAAAATGACATACTTGAATGAAATCAAAGCAAAGCTACAAAATACAATCTACTCTACCTTACATTATAATATGCTCAATGACATCTACTTCACATCTCCTTCCATGTTAAGAACATCAAAGCTTTATTCAAATTCTTCAAAATTACAAAAGTTTACAAAGCTCTCCAAAGCTTTCCAAAAACTTTCCAAAACTAAAAAGCTTCAAGCTACCAAAAAAAACTACCAAATGAAGGAGAGATATCTCCTATTTGTACAAAAAGATGAGAAGTTATCTCTTTAATGAGAGTCCATGAATCTCTCCCTATACCTCTAGAGTTATAATCAAAATAGGAAATGATAAGACACATGTCTTCTTATAGTTTCAATACAAGTAGGAAATGTGACACATATCCTCATGATCCCATGATCCTCTCCACTCAAATTTGAATTTGGCCTTAGGATGCCACATAAAGGTCTTCGAAAAGCCTCCTTTTGACCTACACATGTCAACAATCTCATCCCACTTGTTAGGTATAAGCATATGCACATTATTTTCTAATTTTTAATCACAAATTCACTTAAAAAGGCTAAGAATTAATAAAGTTTGGAAAAACATAAATGTGACCCAATGATAATGAAAGTGAGATGAATGTAGTGACATGGTAGTGAAATGAAGGTGAAATGGAGGTGATATAATGGACATAATAGTGAAAGTGTAATGGAAATGAATGATAATTTCAAGACCCAGCAGTGCCTTTTTCAATTCCCAATAGTCAACACAGATTCTCCACTTACCATTTTTCTTTGGCACTAGCACCAAAGGAGAGACCCATTCACTGTCAGAGATGGGATAGATGAATCCTGCATCAAGCAATTTTTGCAGTTCTTCCTTAACAATATCTTTAAGTGCTGCTTTCATCCTCCTTTGAGGCTCCTTGACTGGCTTGCAATCTTCCTTGATGTAGATATGATGAGTACATACGGAAGGGTGCACTCCCTTCATCTCCTTATAACTCCAAGCGAAGGCATCTAGACATTTTCTCATTATGCTGCATAGCTCTTTCTCCTCGGAAGTAGATAGGGATGGATTGATTTTCAATGTTCTTTCTGGGCCAAACTATATATTTTTAACACGGTGTTACACTAAAAAATGTCACCATGACTGTTCACAGTTAGGATGGCTCTATCAACAGTCATGCTACCCTCTTAGGCAAGTCTTATGCCTCTGCTTTCCATGTCAAACTCCAAAAAAGAGAGAAAGTCTTTCTAAATGTATTTATCTCCGGGGACACAGGCTCTCTCAACCTTACCTGCGGAGACGCACCCAATGTTCACAAAATCTGCGTCTTTGGACGCTCTGTATGTAAAGGTGCAGGTGCGTCCCCCTGAAAAGGTTAAAATGCGCAAGTTTCATCTTTAAAAAGTCACTTGTGGTTATTTCTAGAGCATTCTAGAAGGTTGTTCGACGTGTATTGAGCGCCTCCAGATGGTTCATGCACTCCTACCAACGAGGAACTTATCCCATCAATAGGGGAGCTATCCCATCCAAAGAGGGGATTATCCCATTGATGGTGGACCTGATTAACTTCCTCTTGAACACTATAAGTATAGGCATTGGGCCAGAAGGAGGAGAGGTTGAAAGCTATACATTTCTAAGGGTAAATGCTGCAGGAATTAGGACTCCCATTTAGAAGCTTGTGAGGAGAGATTGCCATCTTTGCTTGTTCTATTTGGAAGTGGGTGAGCTTTGTCAAAGTAAAGGAGAACCCTTGTGGACCCTGGAAGGAGCTTGCACAACACCAAGGCTCAGGTTGTAATGGTTCCTTTTGATTACCTTTAATGCAAATTAGTCCATTCTTCTCAATAACTTGTTGTTTATGAGTTATTTCATGTACTCCTTGGTCTATATGTTGAATATGCTTTGTTTTATGTTATAATCAGGTGCTATTTAATGGTTTGACTATTGGTGATTGCAGGTTTTGGAGAAAAGGAGGAGCTCATCCAGATCAACAAAGCTTGGACTTCTACAACAGCGTTTGGACAAAGGTAAGAACAAAACACTTGATTTCTCATATCATAATGCATGTTTAGAGAAGGATAGCTCTAGTTTGTTTTGTTTGTCATTAGAATGTCTTAGACTTCTAGGAAGGTCGGTTGTGTCCGCACTATTGACTGATTCCGTGTGACAAATTGGCGACCATACTGGGGATTCCATTGATGTGAAAAGTCTTTTCCTTTGTGTGAACTTTGCTCTGAGAAAATTGATTTATTTTTCTGATTTTGGCTCTGTGACTCTGTCTTTGGGTGGGTTAGCTTAGGATTAGATTCATTTTGGTTTTTCTTGAGTTTTTCAGTAGGACGCACCCTCTGAGTGTTGCACATTGCGTCCCTGGACGCACTGTTGCTGTGTGCACAGAGCGGGCCCACACCTGTGCTAACGGGTCGCCTGCGTCCCCTGCTAAAATTTGAGAAAATTCCATTTTTTGCATTTTTGCTCTTAGATTTTGTTTTTTCTTGGTTTTTACTGCCCAGATTCATTAGTCCTTTTTCAAAAATCTTCACCTGAACTTGTTTCGATAGCATTGAGTGTTTTAGTGGATTTCATCGAAGTGTAAGCCCTAGGGTTTGATTTTGAGTAGTTCTTGTAGTGACTTTGGCGGTAGAAGTTGTCAAGCCTTAGATCTCTCTGGTTTTGTCAGCATTCTAAGAAGTCAGACCTGTCACAAAGTCTACCTATGAGAGCATCTTACCATTGAGTTGTCTCTTTGGGCAAATTTCGAAGTGCTTGTTGATTAAGTCTTGAATTCCATTTTACAAAAAGAACAAAAAGATTTCATTTTTGTTTTGACTAGTCTTTTGATTATGCATTAGCTGGTCCTTGATCTGATTTTGATCAAGTAAAACAACCTAGAATCATCTTTGTGAGCTTTTGCCTTGTTAGGTTTGCTTAGAGTAATTTCCCTTTTGATTTGCTTGTGAGTCAAGTTTTCATAGATTTTGTAGCTTAGGAAATCGTTTTTTGTTAAAGATAGGTTTATATGCTTTATTTAAAAGAGAAAATAAAAAAACATCTCCTTTGAAAAGTTTTGTTTTAAGTAGCTTTAAAAAGTTTTGAAAGAAAAAGAGTTTTTCGTGCACGTAAGGAGTGGTCATGTTTGTATGCTTGAAAAGATAAAGAGAATTGTTTCTTTGATTGTCTTTTCTAAGGAAGTGGTTTTCTATAAAATTTGCATCTCTCAACTCTCTTAGTTAAGAATTTCATTGAAAAAGAAAAATAGCGTAAATCATCATAGGTGCATCTTTGTAGTGGTTTGAGTCGAGTCTACACACCATTGGTTTCACTTCCGCTACCTTTTGTCTTTAAAGAAAAACCATAAAATTAACGCTTAAAGTAAAATCGACGTAGTAACTTTTATTTACTAGGGCTCTGAAACACCAATTTAGATCAGGCTAGTGTCTTGGAGTAGGTGAGTAATTAACTCTCCAAGACAACAAAACCAAACAAGTAGCTTATCTTGTGATAGAATAAATCCAATTGTCTCACTTGTACTCTGGGAAAGCTCCTCTTAAAGGAGAAGCACGAGCTCGTGTCCGAACCAGTGAGGGGATCAATCCCCCCTCGTTGGGAACGACGCCAGACACGCACGTATTACAAACGGTAAACCTCGGATTAACCATTGTCGAGGAGCCAGGGGTCACTTGTCGATAAACCTTGGATTATTGTCAAGGAGCCGGCAAGGGGATTGAGCTTGCTACTCTACCCTTGTGTGCTGTCGGAGTTTAGACTGTTCCCCCAGGTGCATTTTTTGCGGTTGGTAACCTTAGTGACCATTATCTTTAGGATTCTACCGAGGTGACGGTGGAGGGAAGATCCCACTGTACCTGGAGCAGACGTCGGCTAGACTCACTTGGATTTTCTAGGGGGTTCACTTCACTCGAGACGGTTAAAGTGGAGGAACTTGGTCCAGTCTATTCATTAAGCAGGTTGCCGGGGTAACTGTTCCACCCGCCACTTCTGTACTGAATCCAGCGATGTTGGGCTTCATCACCAACTAGCGCTTTCGGTCTGGAAGGCTACTGTTTGTGCTTGGTTTGACGCTCTAGATTCTTTAGGCGTGTGATTCAAATTTGTTTGGTTCTTTAGAGACTTTAGGTGGTTTGATTTGAAATTTTATTTTGTTTTCGTGTGTAGCAGTTAAAAGTTTTTAGCTGTGGCGGAATTACCGAGACAGTCCCGTAGACTTTGGGGCAAGTCACCTGAAATTGTTACCGGAATAGATTTGTTAAGAAAACTCCGTAGATCGCAGGGTGGATCTCCTGAAGACGTTCCGGGTCAGTACGAAGGGTTGAAGGTCCTTGTAACTCCTCCTAGTGGCAGTAGAGTAGGTTCACCTGAAGAAGGGGAATCTTCCTTGGTAGTCCATCCAGATTACCAAAGTTTAGAGATAGGTTATAATCCCGAAGCTGTTACAGTTTCTGAGCTTGTTGGTAGTTTTTCGTCTGCCAGTGATATAGGCGAAGAACCAGAAATATCTGAACCTGTTACTCCGACTTCTAGTGTTCCTGATTCACCAAGAATAGAAAGAATTATCACCGAAAATCTTCCTACTGGTTTGATTGCCATTGAATAACTTGCTCCAGAGGAAGAAATAAGCGTCTCTAATCTTGAAGATCAACTTACTATTGATCTAAGGGAGCGTGAATCTATCTTTTACAATCCTCCTAGAAGTACTACTTGGTACCTTTCGTTAACCAATTATTTAGACAACTTTGGGCTAGGTTTTTCTACACCTCGTACTCCTTTTCCACCTGGAGGTATTAATACTCCTGTCAATATGGCTGGTCCGTCGTCCGTGTTTACTCAAAGTCCTGAATCTTTCTTACATGGCGGTCCTTCTGTTCCCACTGGGTATCAATCTCTTTCTGGTACCTTTGCGGGGGCATCTCCTCAACCCGTTGATCATGGGTTATTAGCTGGAAACAGTGGTAATGTACCATTGGGTGTAGGAGACATTTACATGATGTCAGGTTCAGTTCCCGTTTCCCAACCTCAAGGTGGCCAATTACCGCCTAGGGGGCAGCCTCAGTTAATGCCTGGGGGGCAACCTCAAGGTACATCGTTTGTGTCTGGGGGGCAACCTCAAGGTCAGTATGCTCCTATGGGGCAATACATACCTCAAGGTCAACCCCAGCCTCAATATGTACCCCAAGGTCAACCTCCGTATCAATATCAACCTCAAGGATGGCAACCTCAGGGATGGCAACCCCAAGGGTATCAACCTCAAGGGTACCAACCTCAAGGTCAAGGTCAACCCCAGTATCCATATTTACCTCAAGGTCAATACTCAGGTCAAGGTTATCAACCACCTCAAGGTCAATCATATGGTCAAGGTATGGGAACTGCACCTTACAATTATCAATCCTATCCTCAATCCGGCTATGGATCTCAGTATCCTCAACCTGTTACGGGTCAATACCCTGGAATGTTAGTGTGGGATCCATCACAGGGTCAACAGGTGTTGCAGCCAAGTATACAGTTGGTACCTCAAGCTTGACAACCCGTAGTTTCTAGTCCACCCCAGCAACCGCAACCTGTCCAGTCAAGTGTTCAAACTTCTGTAACTTCGGTAGTTACTCAGCCACCAATTGCACCTAGTACTCCATCTCAAACGGTTGCTGCAACTACCGCCACATCTACCATACTTACTTCTGGAGTGTCGATGGCTCCAGTTTCTACTGTCTCTGTAACCACTCCTCAGACATCTTTACCGTTGTCTGGATCTACGATTCAAACCACGGTCCAGATGCCTGTAGGCCAGCCTGGTATAAGTACGGTTGTCACTACTCAACCTCAATTTGTTCACCAACCGTACCAGGGACAGTACCAACCTGGGCAAGTTGTCCAACAACCGGTTTACCAGTATCAACCGTATCCTGGGTACACTTATCAACAACCTCAACAACCCCAGTACGGTCCGGTTAATCCTGGTTTTCCAGGAGGATATAATATCCCAAATGCGACTCCTGTTCCTAGTTATCTTGGATATCCTCCTCCTGGGGCCGGTATTGTGACCCAGAGTTTTAGAGATCCTAACCGGCAGTTACCGTTGATTGCAACTTTGGATTTACCAGACTTGACGCGCTTAACGAACGATCCAATTCAATATCTTCCGTTCTGGCCGCCAATGCCAAATAAGTTGCCTAGCGATATACCCAAGTTCGAAGGTAAGTCTGAGAGGATCCGTCCAATCACGTGATGACTTACCACCTCTGGTGTGCTTCAAATTCTATCTCGGATGATTCGATCCGCTTACGTCTTTTCCAGCGTACACTCATTGGTCTCACAGCCAAGTGGTACATTGAGTTACCACGGGCCTCTTTTTACAATTTTAGCCAGTTAGCTACCTCGTTCTTAACTCACTTTCAGTTGCCGGTCAGATACGATAACGGCACGGGGTTATTAACTTCACTAAAACAATCAACGTCCACGTATATTTCTGATCACATTCATGAGTGGAGACGTCGAAGAAGGCTAGTGAAAGTTTTTATTCCGGACCAAATCTTAGCTGAATGGTTTGTTAAATCATTATTACCGAGGATTACTGAAGATGTAGCTAAGGCCGGAGTAGTTACTGAGGAGCAAGTCATTGCTCAGGCGCAATACCTTGACTTAGTTTACACTCAGTCGGGTACGTTACACGAGAAAATTCTGGATCTTCCAAAGTCGAATCAAATCGCTGTTGCTCCTTCGGGATCTCATGCCGCTGATGGTATGATTGGTATCGTGAATACAAAGAGTAAGAAGAAGTCTTCCAAGGCTTCAACTACTCCTATTATCACTTTGCCTGATTCCCCGACAGGAGAGTCGTCTCCTGAACTTACCGCCGATATTCACGCTGTAGAGACATCTACGACCAAATCAAAAAACGGCGGAAAGAAGAAAGGAAAGAAGAAGTCTAAAGCAGACAAGGCTCCGAAGGAGAAAACGGAAAAGTCGGAAACCAATGACGAAAAGCGCAAACCTCGATATCCTTGTCTTATTTGTGAAGAGGATCATTTTACGAGAGATTTCCCTCATCGGGCCGAGGTTGTGAAAATAGTCAAAGGTTCTCCCACTCCTGCTGTGTTAAAAAATCCATTTCCGGAGCAGGAGAATAAGATGATAGGTTCTTCCTTGAATGCCAGTGAAGAACCCATTTTGATGATGTCTCATGTGAGGATTGCGACTCGATCGCAAGATTATGGTAGTAAGAATCCTGTTGATGGTAAGGAAGCAGAATCTTCTCACTCTAACCCATCAACCTCAGCTCCTGGTTCCGATCCACTACAGATCGAGAAACCTAACCCGGACTTAGTAATTAAACCGCCCGCCAAGGGTGTACTTCGAAGGTCTGCTTTCAATCCACATGCGAGAGCAGCCTAGAATTACAACATTGTTGAGGACTTAGCTGTTTCACCCTCAACAATGTCGGCGTTAGAAGTGCTGCAATCATGCCCAGCACAACGAAAATTGCTTTTGTCGGCTATAGGAGCTGTTGATGTTCAGGACCCGAATCTAATAATCTTCGATCTAGAAAATAGTACACCGCGTCTCCCCCATCAAATGGCTTTCCAAATTCCAGTGATAGTCAAAAACAGACCTATCCATAGGACTGTGATTGATGAGGGAGCTTCTACGTGTATTATGTCAATTCAATGTTGGAGATCCCTTGGTTCTCCTTCGTTGAACCAATCCCCCACCATCCTTAAGGCCTTTGATGGCCGTGGGTTCCGTCCGTTTGGTATTCTACAGGAATTGCCTATAGGGGTAGAAGGTAAAACCGTTAGTCTGGATGTGGAAGTGGTTGATGCCCCTCTAGACTACAACCTTCTTTTGGGTCGAAGTTGGTCATATGCTATGACGACGGTCGTTTCATCGGTCTTCAGAGTAATTAAGTTTCCACATAATGGTAAGATCGTGACTATTGATCAGCTGACATACTTTTCATCCGACCCAACCTCTTCAGAGAGTATCCAGCATGTCGGTAAGACGACAATGCCTTATAGGGACGTTGGTGTAGGTTTAGTTAAGGATTCCGGTTTACTGGGAACTTTTCCTCTCCCTCCACTCAGCGTAGAACCTTCATTTGCAACAATTCATATGATTACATCAGAAAACATTATTTATGATGATCCTTGGATTGTCCCATCTGACTCTGAGATAGACTCATTCGGTGATGCTATGCCTTTGAGTCCATATGAAATTGCTTATGAAGCTCTCATGTCTTTTACCGACTCTCCTTCAACCGAAATCGACCAAATGAATGTGGTCAGTGAAGAATCACTTTTCACCTCAACCTTAGAACGAATAGCGTTTCCCGAAGTCGTGTCATCTGATGAACAACTTCACGAAATCCTAAGTGTAGACGATCTATCATGGGAAGATCTCCATCACAGATCTTCGTTTTTACCTAAGGATGATGCATTTGAAAATGATTTTTCATCTACTTTTACCGCTGAATATGTCAAAGACGCTCAGGATCCAACGAAACATTCTGATTCAGAGTTGAATTTAGGGAATATTTCTCGTACTATTCCCATTGATATTTCAGTGAAGCGCGGAATTGAGGAGAACATTCATATAGGTGCCGCATGTACAGAAGATGAAATCCAAACTTACAAGGCCCTATTCCAATAATTCCGCGATGTGTTTGCCTGGTCTTACGAGGAAATGTCGGGAATCGATCCTGCCATTGTTGTTCATGAAATAAAGACCTACCCAGATGCTAAACCCGTCCGGCAACGGTTGCGTCAGATTCACCCTCGAAAAGCGACTGCCATTAAAGCAGAAGTCGAAAAGCTGTTGAAAGCAGGTTTCATTTATCTGATCCCGTTAACGGATTGGGTATCGAATATTGTTCCGGTCAACAAGAAACAAGGAACAATAAGAATCTGTATCGACTATAGGGATATAAATCGAGCTTGTCCAAAAGACAACTATCCTACACCTTATATCGATCAAATTATTGATGATTGTGCCGGAAGTGAAATGTTTTCCTTCATGGATGGTTTTTCGGGCTATAATCAAATCAATATTCTACCTGCCGACCAAACAAAAATGGCGTTCATTTGTCCATGGGGGACGTTTGCTTATTGCAAATTACCTTTTGGGCTTAAGAATGCCAGGGCCACTTTTCAACGGGCGATGTCTTACGCATTTCATGGCATCAAGCACATTGTGCAACCGTATCTCGATGATTTGCCTGCTCATTCGTTACATTGCGCTGATCACCTTGTCCACTTACGAGCAATCTTTATGAGGTGTAGGCATTATCGAATTCGGTTGAATCCCCACAAGTGTGTTTTCTATATAGAAACAGGTCGATTGCTGGGATTTGTTGTTTCAAAAGCCGGCATTCGCATCGATCCCTCGAAAGTTGAAGCTATCATCAAATGCCTCCTCCTTCGAGTTTGCGCCAACTCCAAAGTTTGCAAGGGAAAGCGAACTTTTTACGCTGATTCATCCCAAACTATGCCGAGGTCACTAAAGGTTTTACGCGGTTGTTGAAACAGAACGTTCAATTCTTTTGGGACGAGATTGCCCAACAATCTTTTGATACACTTAAACACGCGTTGACCCATGCACCGTTGTTGCATCCTCCCAACTACAACCAGGACTACTTCTTATACCTCGCAGCTTCGCATTCCACCATTGGAATGGTGTTAGTTCAAGAAGATGAATTCGGAGCGGAACATGTGATATATTATCTCAGTAGGACCTTAAATCCCACTGAGCTAAAATATTCGCATGTGGCGAAATTGGCCCTGGCAGCCGTTCAAGCTGTCCAGCGTTTTCGTCACTACATTCTTCTCCGTAAAACTACAGTTATTTTGGAATACAACCCTATGATTTACATTTTGACAAAACAATTGCTAGGGGGCAAGTACTCTACATGGATTGTTATCCTGCAAGAGTTCGACTTGGAGTTTGAGAAGTCAAAGTCTAAGAAATCCTTAGTTTTTCCGGAATTGATGTGTGATTTCCCGCGTACTGACACAGAGACTATGGCAGAGGAGTCCATTACGGACGAATCTTTGTTTCTTATCAGTACTTTAGATTCGTGGTACGGGGATATAATCATCTATCTCCAAACCCAAACCTTTCGGCCTAAAGCTTCAAAGGTGGAACGTCGAAAAATTCGGTTTCAATCCCAGCAATACAAAATTATTCGAGATACACTTTATCGCCGAGGGGTAGACTTAGTTTTTCGACGTTGTTTAACTCACGAAGAGGCTAAGAGGGTTTTGAATGATTGTCACTCTAGAGCATGTGGCGGTCATATGTCTGGGTATGCCACAGCTCAGAAGGTGTTGCACGCTGGTTACTTCTGGCCATCTATGTTTAAAGATTGTACCATTGCAGTCCGGAAGTGCCACAACTGCCAAGTGTTTGATCGAAAGATGCGCGCACCACCTGCTCCTCTCCACCCTATAATTTTCATTGGTCCATTCTCCAAATGGGGTATCGACTTTATTACATGTAACCCTCACTCGGCCGGGGGGCATGCGTATATCATCCTCGCGGTTGATTATTTCACTAAATGGGCCAAGGCGATGCCTACATTCGACGCAAGCGGCAAAACAGCTGCAGTTTTCGTATTCAATCATATTATAACTAGGTTTGGTGTCCCACAAGCAATCATTACTGACCATGGGATCCATTTTCGAAACATCATGATGACTGAGCTTACAAGCCAGCTTGGTTTGTGCCACGATAACTCTACTCCTTATTATCCGCAAGCCAACGGTTTGGTTGAGTCTATCAACAAAGTTCTGGTTATCATGATCCGACGAACCATTGGTATTCATCGGTCGAATTGGCACAACATGTTATTTTCGGCGCTATGGGCATACCGAACCTCAGTGAAAACTTCAACAGGGTTCACTCCTTTCCAGCTAGTTTATGGCTTGGAAGTTGTGTTACCCATTGAATGCGAAATCCCATCACTTCAAATGGCTGTCGAATTACTCCCAACTACTTCCGAAGAGGAGAAACGTTTATTATACTTAGCTAAATTAGATGAGACTCGACGTGACGCTACATTGGCAATCGAGACTCACGCAAAACGAATGAAAGCTCAGTATGGTAGAAATGTGACCCCTCGAAGTTTTTCGGAAGGAGACCTAGTGCTATTATATGATCAAGCTAACAATAAGCTAGGTGCTAGAAAATTCGTTCCTATGTGGCATGGACCCTATATTGTAAAGCGAAAGCTAGCAAAAGGGGCTTATGAGCTAGTAGATTTTGATGGGGACTCTTTGGGTAAACCCAGAAATGGACTTTACCTAAAGAGGTATTATGCTTAAATGGTGGGTATGGAGAAGTTTTAGTTAGGTTAGGTTTTCTTTCTAGCTAGCATGTTTGTTAGTTAGTCGGTGTGCTTAGCTTAGCGAGTGTGTTTTTCGTCGTTATTCTAGCTTATCTTGGTTTTACTCTTGATATTGCAGATGTCGACGCCTCTCCAAACATACATTGGATTAGCTGATGGTGCTTGTCGTAGTACACGGAATATCTCTTCCACAGCTTGGGTTATCTATTCACCCTCTGACGAGTTAGTTTCTATGCATGGGGTAAGCCTCGGTCAAACAACGAACAACATTGCAGAATACAGTGC
This sequence comes from Pinus tabuliformis, assembly GCA_031772625.1. Lineage (NCBI taxonomy): Eukaryota > Viridiplantae > Streptophyta > Pinopsida > Pinales > Pinaceae > Pinus > Pinus tabuliformis. Next base: position 340,677,790 of record CM062805.1, read on the forward strand.
AGTGGTTGAATTATTATCCGACTCTATTTCATTTGGAATTCGACGTTTGATAGTGAGGTTAGATTCTGAACTTGTTGTATTACAGCTTAATAGAGTTTATGCCATTAGAAATCCTGTGTTATTAAGGTTGTTTTTGAGAGTGCGTCTCTTGGAACGTGAATTCGATTACATTGAATATCAGCATATTCCAAGGTCTTTAAATACATTAGCAGATGCAATTGCTTCTCGAGTGTTGGACAAACATTTACGATAATCATGCAAGTAAATTTAAAAAACATTTCATCACATATGTTAAACAAGATAAGACGGTAATAGTGATATATATATAGATAGGAGTGTGTCAAAAAATATACATCGTCTTCGATCATAGGTTGAAAAACACCTTATGATCCGAAAAAATGATAAAGTACAAAAAGTCAAAAATGTCACATGTGTCTACAAAGTGACTAGCCAATCACTGGTGGTGCTCCCTATACGACACCACTGCACGGGCTACCTTACGCAAAAATCTCCTAAACGGTCCAGGGACTGCGACTACATAGCGCTGTAGTCTGATAGGAATATCATCCATAGTAGTCTCAGGCATATCCGCCATCAGACACTCTATATCATGCTCCAACTCAGCTAGTACCTCTGCAGACGCGTCCTGTGGGGCCTGTACCGGTGCAACTGGATGTCTCCTCTAAAAAGGCCGGAGGTTGGCTGGACGCTGTGGACCAACATCTGCATTTTGACAATTTTACTGTCAGTTTTGAGACGATATATATAAAAAACAAAAAAAAAAATACATAATTTGAAAACTTGTGAAAAATAAAGTACCTTTGTCGTCCCATTGTTCTCCCTGTGGAAGAACCATGTCCGGATCACCTCGAAAATCTACTCCGGCATACGGAAAGTCCTGGATCGAGAAATCCTGGTCCTCCAACCAGTGAAAATAACTATCAGAAAATCGAACAACTGCCACGCCCTCGTCAGGATGCCGGGCCATCATCGCAACCCATCGTACCAGCTTTGGCTCCCGAGGACCCAAGATATCAACAGTGAGTTGCTGAGGGATCAGCATCGGAACTCTCTCTAAGGCAAAGCCCACGACTAAAGGCCCATATCCAAAAGTTTTTAGTCGTCCGTTCTTTGCCTTAGTCAGTTGGCTCTTCACATTAGCCGACATAGCATCACACCAGTTGAAAATGGTGCCTTGGTAACAGTCAATTGCCATCCGCATTTGGGACCCGGAAGCAATGTGTAAAGCGGCTGCGCCGCAAATTCTGGTAACTGTGAACGCTATAACTTTGAGTTCACGCAGAGAGATGTGTTTGATCTCCATGCCTTTCGAATGGTGTGCACCAGGTGTGCACCAATCTTCCCGGAGACTAACAAGGGATTGGCCACCTGGCCTAGTCCCGGCTAGATTGAGTTGCTCGCCTCTATTTGGCAAGCCAGTGAGAAAGTATACATCAGAGGGCTCTATCTCGAGCTGGTGCCCTCCTATGTAAAAGCATTTCTCTTGAACATTCCATCTCTCAACCAGCCATTCTAAGAATCTTACCTGAGCCCTCATGCCAGGTATGGCCCAATATTTATATAGCCCGCATTCTTTTAGGGCATCAATGGAAGGTTGATGTTCAATTGCAGCTAAATCAACGTCCTCATGCTCTCTTTCTCTCCAATCCAACATGGTGAGTACCCTACACACCAAGAAACAATGGTTAGAACTGATTTGGGGAAATTTGAATGGTTATTTGAGGAGATTGGGGTTTTAAAATCCACCTTCCACGGAGGACGCACCCCACGTTTACAACACAGGGCGTCCGGACGCAGCTGGCCTGAAGGTGGGCTGCGTCCCCCGACCATTTTCCTGTATAGGAAAAAGTCGGGGGACGCAGGTCACCCGAAGGGCACCTGCGTCCACCGAGGGGCGCATTTTGAAACCTAAACCCCCCCAAAAAACAAAACGAAAACCTAAAAATCAACTTTAATCGGATGAAATTGAAGAGTAGGATGTTGTAAAATACCTGAAAGAGACGGCGTTCGATTCTGACGGTCGGATTTTCCACAGCGACCACGGGAAGTTTCTTGCCAAAAACCCTTTTTTTCAACCTCAACAATAAAATGGTAAAATGACATGGTAAAAAGTCTTTTTATAGGTTTTTTGGATGAATTTGTTCATTTTTCACCATGAAAAGATGTTTTTTGATGTATTTTTGCCTATCTTAAACAGGTGTGAGTAATGGGTCGCTTTTGTGTAGGACAAAGGGACTTAGAGGGAAAATTGTCATTTTTCACGAACCAAAATATCAGAGTCATCTTTTAAGCCCTTTTCTCACTCCTAAAAACTGAAAATATTACCGAGCGTTTCTTTTACACTCGTTAAAACGGAATTAAAAGACGGTCCCCTTATAGCTCTTTTCTGACCGTAAAATCAGGAAAAGATTGCCGGGTTTTTGTTGTTTCAAACTCGATACGGAAATAAAACGACGTGTCTTTGATCGCTTTTTACTTTTCAGGTCAGTGGCACTAATTATGAAAGTACTCCTTGGTCGCAAGATCAAGCGGTTCCCCCAGGTATTATTTTATACTTTTTCAGGCTTGAGGGACACAAATCTACGAAAAAGTTCAACTTGCAGTCTTCTTAAGTTTTTCAGACTCTCTAAAATTGAAAAACGTCGAGTTTCTCCTATATTGGGCTCGTTAAACATTTCACAGTAAAGGACCTGTTCAATTACAAACAGGAACGAACCACTCCTTCCTAGGGTTCGAATCAAAACTAGGTTGGACTCATCCGAAGGATGAGCTTATAATCAAGCATATGTTATCCTCCTCAAGCTTGTTAAAAATAAAGAGGTACTTGCCAGAAATGGTGGGGGAAAAGAGAGAAGAATGAGCCTATTTGTTACCTTTTGTCTCAGAAGAAACTTTATTACCACTCTTGAACACGACACTTTTCATTCACCTGGGTTGGGAAATCCTTTACCTCATAGTTGATCAAACCACTTTGAAAGTCTTCAGCCGGGTTCTGGGGATTAACTTTGAGTCATTCAGCACCAAGCCATCTGTCGTGCCGTTATGTGTTCAAGAGTTCTGCAAACAAAACTTTCATCTGCAAAATACTTGTCATTCATTTGACCATCCCTGAGTCAGTCCTTACAGCAACATTTCTTCAACTTGAACAATGATTTCGTGTTGTGGGCTTGCCTGCAACGGGTCGCTTTCTATCGACATCAGCACATTATCTAGAGAGATGACTTAGAAATAGTCATTACCTTGAAGTCTGCATGCATCAATGGCAGGTTTCTCACCTTTGACGTCAGTTTACATCATTGACTTTCGATCAAAGGATTCCATGAAATGTTTGACATCAACTCATTTATTCACATCTCATGGATTGTACTGGGTACTTTGAGAACCATTGACATTACTGGTGGTCTCTCTCACGCTTGTTAACAGTTTACATCATCGACTGGTAATCAAGTGGTTTCTACCATGTTCGACATCAACTCATTTATTCGCATGGCTAGAATCGTACCAATTCGAGAAGTAGAAATGAAGACCCTGGATCTAGTTTCCACCATCCAGGCTGCGAGGAGTTTTGTATTCATTATCTAAGTAGACTAATCATAAACAGATGGCTGCGCCCATACTGTGTCTACAAAATTCTATGATTATGATGTACTGCAAGATCATTCCTGTATCAGAGTAGTTAGTCTGTTAGTTAAAGTTTTAATCTGAGTATGGGAATGCCTACCTCAGTGATGATATAATCTTATACATGTATTTTGTGTTGAAAATTGCAGGTTCTGACCAGGCTCTCCACGAGATAATCCTTGAAATGATAAAGCGCTTCACCCTTCCTAGATAATACAAAACTCTAATCTATTTTAGGCTTCGCACTTTAGGGGGCAATCTGTTACACTAAAAAATGTCACCATGACTGTTCACAGTTAGGATGGCTCTATCAACAATCATGCTACCCTCTTAGGCAAGTCTTATGCCTCTGCTTTCCATGTCAAACTCCAAAAAAGAGAGAAAGTCTTTCTAAATGTATTTATCTCTGGGGACGCGGGTTCTCTGAACCTTCCTTGCGGGGACACACCCAATGTTCACAAAAGCTGCGTCTTTGGACGCTCTGTATGTAAAGGTGCAGGTGCTTCCCCCTGAAAAGGTTAAAATGCGCAAGTTTCATCTTTAAAAAGTCACTTGTGGTTATTTCTAGAGCATTCTAGAAGGTTTTTCGACGTGTATTGAGCGCCTCCAGATGGTTCATGCACTCCTACCAAAGAGGAACTTATCCCATCAATAGGGGAGCTATCCCATCCAAAGAGGGGATTATCCCATTGATGGTGGACCTGATTAACTTCCTCTTGAACACTATAAGTACAGGCATTGGGCCAGAAGGAGGAGAGGTTGAAAGCTATACATTTCTAAGGGTAAATGCTGCAGGAATTAGGACTCCCATTTAGAAGCTTGTGAGGAGAGATTTCCATCTTTGCTTTTTCTATTTGGAAGTGGGTGAGCTTTGTCAAAGTAAAGGAGAACTCTTGTGGACCCTGGAAGGAGCTTGCACAACACCAAGGCTCAGGTTGTAATGGTTCCTTTTGATTACCTTTAATGCAAATTAGTCCATTCTTCTCAATAACTTGTTGTTTATGAGTTATTTCATGTACTCCTTGGTCTATATGTTGAATATGCTTTGTTTTATGTTATAATCAGGTGCTATTTAATGGTTTGACTGTTGGTGATTGCAGGTTTTGGAGAAAAGGAGGAGCTCATCCAGATCAACAAAGCTTGGACTTCTACAACAGCGTTTGGAGAAAGGTAAGAACAAAACACTTGATTTCTCATATCATAATGCATGTTTAGAGAATGATAGCTCTAGTTTGTTTTGTTTGTCATTAGAATGTCTTAGACTTCTAGGGAGGTCGGTTGTGTTCGCACTATTGACTGATTCCGTGTGACACACGGAGAGAAGTGGAGTCGGCCACATAGAGATCAATTGAGGGGTTGTTTTTGGTTTCTCTTACTATGTCTTCTAATGGTGATGGACTAGGAGGTGGATTCTGAATCAAATTTTCAATCAGATCATCCTCATCTTGCAGTTTCCTCCCCATGACGATTTCTAATGAACACAGTGGTGCAGAATAAACTTCGTCCTCATCCTCCTCCTCCAACCAGAGAGGTAGATCATGTTCTAGCAAAGGTTGGGAAGGAGGATATAGGATTAACCACTTGGACATATGCCTATTCTTTATGGTCATGTTCCTAGTTCAGCAGTTAATGTAGGCATTGACTATAGCCAACCAGGGTCTTCCCAAGATGAGAGGATACCTAGTGAGCTTTGACTTTGGTTAGAGAACTAAGAAATTAGTAGGGTACTCCCAAGAATCAATGGAGACCATTACATCTTCCACAATCCCCTCAGGGGTCACTGTGGAGCAGTGTGCTAGCTATAGCACTATTATGGTCTTCCACAAGGAACCCTGAAAGTTAAGTTTGAGCATGGTGTCCTTTGTCATCACATTAATGGTAGCTCCCAGATCAATCAAGGTATGTGGGACCATTGTGCCATTGATGTGGACATCAACTACTAGGCTTCCAGGATCTAGATATTTTGGACAGATTATCTGCCCCAACATCAAGTCGGACAGTTGTCCTATGACACTGATGGTTGGGGCATCTCCCTTGCACCTTCCTGGATGCCTAAAGCACTTCTCTTTAATCAACCTATTGTATATAGGCACATCTTTTATGGCTTGGAGAAGTGGTATCTTCACACATAATTGTTTCAATTCTCCCAAGAGTTCAGTCTCTTCTCGGGTAGGCTGGGTTGTCATGGATAGTCTCTGAGGAAAGGGTGGATTTGCTTTAGGTTTTCTTTCCTGTTTATCTTCCTCAACCTCCCTGGGTGGAGGTTGGCTATCTTGGAGAAATTTTCCGGATTGCAAGTTCATTTCTTGAATTTCCACAACATAGTTTGGGCATGATGGTTCCCCGTTATACACTTGTTGAGCCTGTCTATTGCTCGGGTTCGGATTTGGTTGGGTAGGAATTTCGGGTTGCCTTGCTGAAGCAGAAGGTAACAGTTGTGGTTGGGCAGGTGGTTGAGGTAGAAGAGAGGGAGGAGATTTGTATTGGGGCCTCCACCCTTGATGAGATGCATTCCACTGAGGTTGCAACTGAGCATAGGATTGAAATGAATGGGTGGCTAGTTGGGCATGATATTGAGATGTGAGGGACCAAGGAGGAGGCATGGACCAAGAAGGATGAGGAGGGGGGGCCCAAGAAGGTATGGAGGTGAATTGGTTGGGGTTGTAGTATGCCTGAGATGTCCCTTTCATCCCCTGCTAGTATGGTCTAGGTCCACGTGACCTCCTTTGGTTTATGTAATAGATCTGTTCAGTGAATCCTTTAGCCCCTTGGTATACAACTTTTAATTTCGGGCAAGGAAGGGCACTTATCTGTAGAATAATCTTCTTCACAGACTGAACAAACCTTTATAGAGTTCAATGGGCATTCATTCCTAGGATGCCTCCTAGTGCATCTAGGGCAAAAAATGGCCAAAGCCCTCTCTACTTCCTCTTGTTTTCTTTTGTTATGTAGGGTATCCATTTGCGTGGCAAGAGTCTACAACATCTTACTCTTGAATTCTTCCAGCATGTTTCCAATTTCATCTTTAATGGATGAATTGGAAGAAGAGGTACTATCTATGGGTTGACTCCCCCTACCTTCTTTCTTGTTGCTCTAGAATGGTTTCTAAAACCAGTCTTTATGTCCTCATAGGATAGTTGGTAGATGTCTCCCCCGGAAAGTAGATGGGGGATGTCTAAAAGGTCTTCCTGAATTCCCCTAAGCAAGACCAGCTTCAGGGACTTAGGGTCAAGTGTACACCCGACCCTTTTGTAACTGAGCTGGAACCTCTCTTCATAGTCTTCCAGTGACTCATCACTTCCTATGGTCATTCAGAATATTTCTTCTTTAGTATCTTTTGACCTACAATAGTATTGATACTTTTTGTTAAAAGCCTGCTACATTTGATACAAGTTGTGATGCTATTGCTAGGTAATCCCATGAACCAATGCAGTGCTGCAACCTTGAGAGTAGAAGGGAACATTTTCAACTTTTGCTCATCTTCTGCATAGTCATAAGTTCGACAGATGACATAAAACTCAAACAAGAAGGTGTTAGGATCTTCTGTATTCAAGCCATGGAATTGAGGTAGGGTTGAAGGACTTATATTCTTCATTTTGGTGTCCCCATTGGTCTCCCGAATGGAGAAGGTACCTTCTATTCTCTCTCCATTCCCCCTAGCATTTTTGTTTTTAGCCACTGACTCTAGAGGAATGGTTTCTTCTTCTTCTTTCGCTATAGGTTCTTCAAATATGTCTGGTTGTTCACCTAAAGGTTCTTCTTGATTGCAGCCACAAAAGAAGAGAGAAGGTTGGCTATGTGGAGTAGTCGGCGTGTTCGGAAATTTTTTTCTTGAGTTAACTCTATTCCTACAAGGAATGAAAGGAAATCTTTTTGGTTTGTTCTGTTTCTTTTTCCCCACACTCAAAGTACCTGCAGAAACTAAAATTGTGATTGAAGAAAACAAATTGCAACTAGCTGAATTGAACTTTCTGAATGGAAATTTTCATAACTGAAAAGGACAGCAATGAAATGAAGAACTGAAAGAAAAGAAATGACGAGTCTATTTTTGTTGAAATAAACTATTAGCAAAATGTTGCAATAGGAAATAGAAGAAAGTAGTAATCACAGAATACTCTGACGTTTCCCCGGAAATGGCACCAAAAAGTGGTGAGCACCAGTATTGTAGCAAGGATGTCGCAACTCATGGGCTTCCAACTTTACTTTTATCAACTCGGTAGTTCATAAAAAACTTGGAAGCATCGGTGCTGTATGCAAAAGTACTAGTTCTGACAGGAGGTGGTCACTTGGTCAGCAGGCGCAAGATCACTAGAAGTTCAAGCCAACTTCTATAGATTTCATAAGAAGCTCTATGTGTGATGAAAGGAGATAAAGATTCCTCTACATATACTATTCTAATTGCAGAAAGAAGAAAGAATGGAATGTAAAGCAAAACCTGGTAAACCCTAACTAACAAGCTAACTCTACTTTTGCCAAAAACAGTATGAAAACCATGAAATAAATGTCATTACCTACTCAAGGAAGTAAACAACATCTAACTATGCTATTTCTGGAAGTAAATAAGCAAAAAAACATATTTTTGGAATTTTATGTGTTTTTATTTGAATTCAACATGCATCTAATTTATTGTGTGTGAGTGTGGCAGTGAAAAGGTGGCATTACAAGGCCGTTTTGGAGCTTGGGAGGATGTAGGATGGTGTGGATGGGTCCTAGGGGGTCTTAGGTGGATGGGAGGCTTTTCCCACACTCAGCCTTCAAAAGAAATCCTACAAAAAAAACTACGGGAAGACACAGGAAAACTACAGGAGGAAAATAGGGAAACTATAGGACGCCTACAAGAGGATGTCGAGAGCAATTTTTGTTGTTTTGATGGTGGGAGAGTGGGTTGAAAAGGTGGGTGAAGGTTGGAATGAGGTGTTAGGGTACCTAAGGTCTACCATGAATCACCAGGAGAGAGAAATATGATTGGGCTTGCTCAAGGAGAGAGGAAGAAGTTCTATGAAAAATGCAGGAAACTAGGGCAGAATTGAGGTGAGGTTTGGGAGACCTATAGGGCATGGATTAGATGGAGGGTGTGATTTCTAGTAAGTTTGTCTACTGTTGGAAGAAATCTGCTGCATACAAACTGACAATCAACCAAGAAAATCAAGCAACCAATGAAATGAGTGCATCCTAGGAAAAATAGAGTTTTTCATTAAAATGGCCTAAACTATGATGCATAGAAGAAAATGCCGAGAAATGTTGTAGGAAAGGAAAGAATGCAAAAGGACTATTGTAAATTAGGAAGTGAACATGATAAAGGAGATCTAAAGCAAAGAAAAATTGGATTATCAACCTACTAGAAAGCTGCAAACACTAGAAGTCCCGTGAATGAGGAAAATTTCTGTTTTTGGGGCAACAAGAGAGTCTTTTCCTCAAATCATGGTCCCAGAGAGTGGAAGAGAGGCCAAGGCACTACTACTAGCCTTTTGAATCTTTTTTTATCACTAATTAACCTACTATAGAAAGTACAAATGGAAGCAAGCTACTAAATCATCAAAAGCAACCTATTCTTAACCATAAAATAAATACATCTAACAGCAAGTTAATCTACAAACTGAAGCAAAGCATACAAATACAAGTAAAGACAAGCTTGAATATGTAGATTGGGCCCTAACCCGAGAGCTTCAACCCTCTAAGGTAACTCAATGCTAACTCAAAAAGGATTCCATCTTCATTATCAAAACAAAAGCAAGATTACATGAAGCTGTCACAAAATAATAAGCTCGAAATTTGAGTAGAGTTTACATGAGAAAAAAATCCGACCCTAGTGATTCCCTAGGTCTCTCTACTTATACATCTGAAGCTACCAACAGCTTCCTTAAAATCAAGGAGACTTGGCTCCCAAAACTCGAGATAACTATCAGTCATCCTCCACTTGTTCAACTACCTTCTAGTGCATGATTTGGTTGCTTGTACTCTAAGCTTAATGAAGGGGAATTCAAAGTAATGAGTAATAAATGAGGGGGATTCCATCCTATAAGTCCTCTCTCCTATCTACTTCAAGTTATTGCTGCAATTTGACCAATGGATCCTTGACTTTGACCTCAAAATCCATCAATAATCTGCATTAAATACATGTTAGACCACATGGCATCATAACTAACTCAAATCACCATATAAGCATAAATATAATCAGAAAATCATACAGTAAGCTAAGAAAATGGTTGATTTGACTAGGTTAGGAGGTAAAATGAGTTCATATAATTACCCATTTATGAGGCTCATGAGTAAGTCTGTCAACTACCACTATGATGACCCTCTTTCCTTCGAAATTGGGTAAACCTATGATAAAATCCATTGAAACCTCCTCCCAATGTTGGCTTGCAAAGGATAAAGGTTTTAATAGACCAGGGGTCTTAATTGTTTCAACTTTATTTTGTTGGCAAACCAAACATTCTACCACAAAATTTTGAATATCTGATTTAAGGCCAGCACAAAAAAATTCCTTCTTAACCCTGTGGTAAGCTTTAAAAAATCCCGAGTCTCTCCTAACGGAGAAGTGTGCAATTCCATAAGAACCTTTTATTTGTGTTGGGAATTATTACATAGGCATAAGTGATATTTGTACCATAATGAATCATTTTTCTAGCTAAATGTGTTATATGTATTGGGATGTTGTTGTAACTTTTGAATGAGTGCCCACACTTGCTTCGTTTATCCAATCTGGTTGGATAATAGAAATGGCACAAAGAAATGATTCCACATCCTCATCCTTTCATGAGAGTGCATTTGCCACAACATTTTTCTTCCCTTTTTTGTAGATTATTTCAAATTCATAAGCCAACATGTTTGTGACACATTTCTACTCTCTTCAGAAGATAATATTTATTCTAAAAATTATTTAAGACTATCATGATCCTTTTTTACCTTGAAGTTTCTTCCCATTAGGTAGGGTCGCAATTTCTTAAGTGCATGTAGTATTGCCAACATTTCCTTCTCATAAATGGCTTTTTGTAAATACTTTCCTTTGATTGGACAACTTTCAAAAGAAATGGGTCTTTCTTCTTGCATGAGAACAGCACCAATTCCATTTCCTGAGGCATCACATTCCACAACAAAGGTTTTTGTGAAGTTTGACATAGCTAACACCGATGCTTGGCACATTACCTCTTTAAGATGTTCATAGGAATTTGTTGCTTCTGGAGTCCATGAAAATGCATCTTTCTTCAATAATGTTGTTAGAGGTGTTGCTATTCTCCCATAATTCTAAACAAACTTGCGACAATACCCTTGTCAACTCGAGAAAACCTTGCAGATACTTTATGGATGTGGAGATTTTCCATTCCTTAATGGATTTAATTTTTCTAGGGTCTACCTTAAAACCTTCATGAGATACAATATTACCCAGATATTCCACCTCTTGTACTCCAAAGAAACATTTAGAGATTTTTTCATATAATTGTTTCTCCTCCAATAGTTTGAGCACCCTATCAACACGTTGAACATGATCCTTCCAAGACTTGTTGTAGATTAGTATATCATCAAAAAATACTAACACAAATTTTCTAAGGGTGGGTTTGAAAATGGAATTCATCAAACCTTGAAATGTAGAAGGTGCATTGATAAGGCCAAAAGGAATGAACAAAAATTCATAATGACCCTCATGAGTTCTAAATGTTGTTTTCATAATGTCTTCCACCTTCATTCTAATATGATGATATCCTAAATGAAGATATAACTTGGTGAAGTGAATTTATCCATGCAATTTATCCAATAATTCATCAACGACAGGAAAGAGAAATTTATTTTTAATGGTAAGCTTGTTGAGCTCCCTATAATTCGAACACATGTGCCATCAACCATCCTTATTATGCACCAATACTACTGGAGCAGAGAAAGAGCTTTGACTAGGTTGAATTATACTAGACTATAGAATTTTTGAGACCATATGTTCAATTTTACTCATTTGGGCATAGGGATATTTATAAGGCCTGACGTTTGGCAGAACACTTTTGGGAATAAAATTAATAGCATGATCATGATCATGAATAGGTGGGAGGCCTTTGGGAGTCTCAAATACCTTGAAATGATTCTCCTAGACCTTTTGGAGATCTGGAGAAATATAAGATTTCGATGTGGGAACCTCTATTGAACATAGATGTGCAATTACACCTCGTTGTTATTTATTTAGAAGCTTTGTGATTCCATTAGAGCTTATTATCTTTCCCAGTTTCCCTGTGATACCCCACAATTCAACTTCATTTCCTTTTGAATAAAATTTTATGAAAGGTTCTTCAAAATTAAAAGCTATTGTACCCAAGGATTATAGCCATTGGAATCCTAGTACAACATCAACACCACCCATTGGAATGGAAATCATTGGGGTATTGAATACATATTCTCCCGTGGATAACTTGGTATAATGGAACTTTATAGAGAAATTTATGGTTCCTCCACTTGCAACCATCACTTGACACACTGGTGTTGAATACAGAAAGCAATTCAATTCCTTGGCTATCTTACAATGAATAAAATTACGGGTACTGCCCAAATCAATCGACACTATTACTATTTTTTTCTTGATATGTCCTTCTATCTTGATAGTTTTAGGAGTGGTAATTCCAACCAATGCATTACAAGAAATGGTCAGATTCATTTCTTCTTTCTCTAGGGTTTTTTCCTAGTGTATTTCCTCTTCTTTTGACATTTCTTGTTCCTTTCCTTCCTCCTCTTCACAATCTCTATAAAATAATTTCTTCTCAGCACAGTTATGACCTTTAGTGTATTTGCTATCACAATTGTAACAAAGCCCTTTTTCTCTTTTTTCTTCCAATTTTTTTGGTGTCAACCTTGTAGGTTGTGGAAGGATAGGGCCAACAACACTTCCATATTTATAGTTGTGAGTGGTAGGCTTCCTGGTTGCCATAATTTTTCTTTCCATTTTTCTTGTCAAACCTTAATTCCTTCTCCAATGGATTGAGTTCCCAAAGGCAAACCACACATTGGATGTTATCCTTTAAAGTCCCTATGAACACATCAATATTATGCTCCTCTGGAATATATTTTACCCTTATATTCAATTTTTGGAAGTCCTCAATGTGCTCCACCAATGAACCCTTTTGTTTGATATTTATTAATTGGCTAAAAAAAGTGTTTCTTTTTGTATCCTCATAATGTGCTATCATTTCTTCTATAAAAATTACCCAGGTGAAAATATGTTTATGAGAGAAAAGTCATCAATACCATAGAAACTGATTTGGTTCCAAATCTAAAGTTGCAATGCATACCTTTTGCGTGTTTTGCACATTATGGAGATTGAAATATTGTTCCATCTGTAAATTCATGTTACGAGATCCTTGCCATCAAACTTCTTCATATCAATCTTTGGAACATATTGGGTCTTCAATCCAATGTTAGAGTCTATGAAATCATGATTAACATTTATTTTGTTCTCATCATTAGTTTCCTTTACTACCCTTTCACCATTAGTAAACATTTATTTTAGCAACTTTGTCAAGTCTATCTTCAAATCTTCCATTTTTCCTTCGATCTTACCTTCTACATCATTCATCGTAGCTTCCACATCTTTCTTTAAACCATCCATTTTAGCTTCCATGCCTTTCTTTAAACCATCCATCTTATCTTACACGCCCTTCTTTAAACTATCCATCTTAGCTTCTATTACTTTTTGTGAGAGTGAAATTTGTTGCACTTGGTCTCGTAATTTTGATTTGTCATGTTGCATTTCTTCCTCTTCTTCATGATTCTTGCTAGAGCTTTCAGGTTGCTTACTGGGTGTTTCCATTTTATTTCATCCGGGCATTAATTAATGATAATTATGCTTGACTATGCCTTTGAATTCCTTCAAACTAATTTTTCAAACCAAACTTGTGCAAAATTTTAGAAAAAACTACACACATTGTTTCACTATGTAGGAGCTCAATATTGAATCTGACGTATCTTTGAAATTTCACATCTCCTGTTGAGATTTGCAACAAGAAATGCTAAAAATAGAAAAATGCTAAAAATAGCATTGCTATAAATAGTGAGGTTATAAATTGTAGTTCAACCATTAGAGATCTTAGCTATAATGGGTGAAAAGTGAAAGTGCCAAAAATAGCTTTACTAAAAATAGCATTTCGGGATCCCTTCTTATTTCAGTCAGTCCCTGGACTAAACATAGGAAGTAAAATTTGAATTTGATATTAACAATAGTTTGTAAATTGATTAATTAATTCATCTTGGGTTAATTAGTTAAGAAATTATGAACTTGAAGTCAATGTGAGGACATGCAACAGTTTCTCCTTTGATTGAGGGATTTATCCATCAGTTAAAGAGATAACAGTGAGTTGTAATTAGTTGGCTCAGCTAACTGAGTCAAGTCTAGTTAGATTAATTTAACAGTTTCTTAAATTAATGAGAGTTCAGTTAGTTAATGCTTGCATGCATGAAACTACTGTATTTCAGATAATTGAATATTCAATCATGGATAACTCATGCATGTCACTTTAGTCAGAGACCCAGTTGATATTAGATGGAGGGACAATGTACTATCAGTTGCTAAAATATTCCTTTGTGAATATTCCTTGCATGCAGAAGGAATAGTATTCCTTAAGAATTGCACAGTTTGATCAGAGGTTACAATGATTGTGATGAGGCTAATTCACACATGTGATATCATTGGACCCCAATCAAAACTGCACAAGGAAATAGGAGGCTTGGATGGATTGAGGAAAATATATTCTATGTCTATTGAATATGTGAGTTATATTTGTTTGATTGCAGAAAAAATAGAATAGCTTGAGAGCTGATTCTTTTTGTAACTTGAACAAGATTTCCACTTGTATGATAATACAAAGTTCAAATTTTAGGCTGGTGCTTTCCTCAGTGATATATCTTCTATGTTATGGTTGATTACTTCTCATTCTCAATTATATTTTTTCTTAGTTGATGTTGATCATGTTTGATTAAGCTTTCGCTAAATTGTTTGTAGAAGTAGATCAAGTGTTTTGCTTTAGTACATTGCATTACCAGGTGATCTACAGTACCAATTTCTACATAGTATCAGAGCAAAGGTGATCAAGGAAGAACAGTATACAAGCAGGAGAAGTTTGAAGTTTGGTTTCTGAATATTGAATTGAGTTCTTATCACATCTATTTCACTGATGGCGTTCAGTGGTTTGAGACTCGAATATGCCCTTGATGGAAGTGCAAATTATATAGCTTGGAAGTATCACATGGAGGGAGTATTAGAAGATAACGACCTAAAGGACTTCATTGATGAAGAATTCCAGAAGCCGACTGATGCTACTCAACTAGTGGAATGGAAAAAGTGTGTGCCTAGAGCAAGGAGAATCATCCTGGAGGGAGTTCGAGATCACATTTTCTCGAGCCTCCATGGGAAGGAGACTCCATTTCGATGTGGAAAACATTGAAATATCTTTATCAGAATAGAAATGATCAGAGGAAGTTGTTGTTGAAAGATAAACTTCGAAAGATCAAATGTGAAAAGGGCGACAAAATCTCTACGTTCTTGAATAAGCTCACCACTTGTAGGGATGAGCTTGGAAGCATAGGGATCATGACTGCTGATGATGACATGGTGAGTCTTGCACTCCTCCACCTTCCTAAGAGCTGGCATAACTACCAGGACTCGGTTAATGGAATAGAGAAACTGCCAGATTGGGAACGAATTTGATCGGATCTGATGCAGGAGGAGATAAGGCGAAGCACTAGGGATGGATCTTCATCAAAACAAGAAGAAGAAGAAAATTTAGCTTTAGTGAGTAAAGCTAAGAAAGGGAAAGGGAAGGTGTCCCAATCCAAATCTTCTCATGGTGGGAAGAAGGTTGACAATTCAAAAGTGTGATGCTTTCATTGTCATGAAGTGGGCCATTATGCAAGGAATTGTCCACAAAATAAATCCAAGAAGGGTTCCTCCAAGGGATCTGATGTTGATGCATTAGCTTCACCGTTTGAACTGAACTTCTCGCTTATCACATGCATGGTTTAATCCATGGTGGGATATGTTTGGTACCTAGATAGTGGAGCTTCTTTCCACATGTCAGGTGACAAGAATCTTTTTAGTACATTAGAGGAGAAGGATCCCTAGATGTGGATCAAGATGGGTGATGATGGAAAGTACTATGTTTCAGGTGAAGGTACAATTGTGTTTCAGAGGGAGTGTGGTGTTCCTTTCACCCTATCTACTGTTAAGTATGTACCAGGTTTGAAAAATAATCTTGTGTCTATTGCTATGCTAAAAGATAAAGGTTTTGATGTAGTCTTTAGTAAAGGAAAAGTTTTCCTGAGGCATATCGACACCGGACAGACCAAGTGAATTGTGGTTCAAGCAAAGAATCTCTCAAGATGGAGGTAGATGACTATGCTACACTGAGTTCCAAAGTAGAGGTGGTGCAAGGCCAAGATTTTGGCGAGCTGTGGCATAGAAGACTGGGCCACTTCCATCACAAGGCCTTGAAGATCATGCAGCAAATTTCTATCGGCTTACCCAAGGGAAAACTAGAGCAAACGAACACATGCAAAGGATACACCCTGGGTAAGTATGCAAAAGCTTCCTTTCAGGATCGAGATAGTAGAGATGGAGCAATCTTGGAGCGATTTCACTTAGATGTATGTGGACCATTCTCTATAGCCTCCACCACTAAGAAAAAGTACCATGTTATTTTTATTGATGATTTTTCTCGTAGATGTTGGATCTACCTTATGCAAAAGAAGGATCAAACCTTCTTGAAGTTTTATCAGTTTAAAGCCTTGGCAGAGAAAGAATCTAGAAAGTAAGTAAAAGCCTTGGGTAGCGACAATGGTGGAGAGTATGTTTCCTAATAGTTTAAATACTTCTATGTTGCAGAAGGAAATAAATGGGAACTAAGGGCACCACATAACCCACAACAGAATGGGGTGGCTAAGAGGAAGAACAGATCTATTGTGGGAGTAGCTCGAGCAATGTTGCATGACCAAAGCCTACCACTTCATCTGTGGGTTGAGGAATTCAATACAGTAGCGTACCTTCAGAACAGAAGTCCTCATCGTATTTTGGGGATGAAGACACCTATGGAGACCTTTTCGGGGAAGCGACCCGATGCGAGTCACTTCCGCATATTTGGATCACCAATTTTTTGTCATGTGGCCAAAGATGCTCAAAAGAAGCTAGACCTAATAGCTGAGTTGGGGATACTTATGGGGTACACAGATACACCCCATAACTATCATGTGTTTATGCCTACCAGTCAAAGGAACATAGTGCGCAGGGATCTGAAGTTCGACGATCAGAGAGCCATGTGAGTGTCACTTGAGAGGGAGCTCAAGTTTCATGGTGATCAGCAACTTTTAGGTCTAAAGGAGGAGGAGCCCCCTCACGATGTGGATCAGCCACATGCAGAGGATCCATGATTCGAATGGAAAATTGCATCAACCCATGGTACTCATCCACCCATATTATTCATCTACCCATGGAATTTACCCATGGTATTGTAAATGGCATCTGCCTGTGGTATTGTAAAACCCACCCATGGTATTCATTCACCCATGGAATTGACTCGTGGTATTGTAACTGAAAAATACTATAAGTAACAACTCACATTTTGCAAAAGGATAGATTGTCCGCCACAATGTAGCCTTTACAGTTATTATCGGTTTTAATAAAAAGTTTCTTTGTGGTTTTGTTTATTGGGCATTCTCCTATTTTTCATTTGGCAATTCTAGTTTTCAGATCTTGGGGGTCTCTCCTCCCGAGATTCATTTCAATATTTTAGATCTCGGGGGCCTCCTCCCAAGATCCGGATCAGTGGTATTAGAGCAGGTTATGATTCCATGGGAATGAGGGTTTGATGCATATTTCAGTTTCAAATTTTGCATCAATATTCAACAAACTTCAGACATGTGCTACATCTTCCACAGAGCATTTTCTTGGGAGGGAGCTCAAGTTTCATGGTGATGAGCAACTTTTAGGTCTAAAGGAGGAGGAGCCCCCTCATGATGTGGATCAGCCACATGCAGAGGATCCATGATTCGAATGGAAAATGGCATCAACCCATGGTACTCATCCACCCATATTATTCATCTACCCATGGAATTTACCCATGGTATTGTAAATGGCATCTGCCCGTGGTATTGTAAAACCCACCCATGGTATTCATTCACCCATGGAATTGACTCATGGTATTGTAACTGAAAAATACTATAAGTAACAACTCACATTTTGCAAAAGGATAGATTGTCCGCCACAATGTAGACTTTACAGTTATTATCGGTTTTAATAAAAAGTTTCTTTGTGGTTTTGTTTATTGGGCATTCTCCTATTTTTCTTCTGGCAATTCTAGTTTTCAGATCTTGGGGGTCTCTCCTCCCAAGATTCATTTCAATATTTTAAATCTTGGGGGCCTCCTCCCAAGATCCGGATCAGTGGTATTAGAGAAGGTTATGATTCCATGGGAATGAGGGTTTGATGCATATTTCAGTTTCAAATTTTGCATCAATATTCAACAAACTTCAGACATGTGCTATATCCTCCACAGAGCATTTTCTCGGGCCAAGCGGGAAGAAGTTTTCTTTTTTCATTTTTTTGCAGGAATGTTTTTGGGCGGTGAGTTTGCAAATCATATCTGAAACATTTGGTACAAAATTTACAAAATAAAATACCAGATCTAGATTCCTTCTGAAAAAATACCAAAATTCAAAAAAAAGATCAGCCGAATCAGAGTCCGGATGAGGGAGATATCGTTGATTTAAATTTAGCTATGTTGTAGAATTTTTTTTAATGACAACGGGTGGACGGTGACTCCTATCATTTTTTGAAGTTTTTGGGGTAGAATTTTAGAAAAAGGATTGTAGATCTGAGCTCCTCTTGAAAAATCACCCAATTTCAAAAAAATAGGTCTAATCGGAGTTCAGATGTGGGAGATATCGCTGATTTAAAATGAGTTTTTTTTTTTTTTTTTTTTTTTTTTTTTCAGAACTTTTATGATTGCATAACTGTTGCAGTGCGAATATGAGATTATAGAGTGTCTAGATAAGGATTTCCATCACATGGGAAGATGCAAAATGGTCCTTTTGCTTCCAAAAATAGGTTATAATAAATATTCTAAGCTATATTGACTGAGTTATGCCCATTTTAATTTTGGACCAGCATTCAGAGTGGGTTCCCATTGGAGACATGCCCTCCCACCCCACTTTAGTAGGCACCTTCTTCACATTCATCAATTTCAACATAGCAGCGTTCGGCTTGGGTTATTTGGAGACGTGCCCTCCCACCCCAGGCTATATAGGAACCTGCTATATCATCAGCAACCAACATCACAGTTATGGGTCATCCAGAAACCCACACTTTATCGAAGTCCATTTGCTAGGCCGCACGCTATTAGAATCACAGTTGGTCACAAACATTACAGGGTATCTCCATCCTCAGATCTTCGTTTATCATGGTTTTTGGTTAACAACACAAAACCATTATCTTCAGTGGCTCTTCATATTCAAGAAAGGCTTCATAGGAGGGAACTTTACGCAATGGGGACCATTGCTTCTTAAGGAGGGAGGAATGATCTGAATGGAAAATGACATCAACCCATGGTACTCATACACCCATATTATTCATCGACCCATGGAATTTACCCATGGTATTGTAAATGGCATCTGCCCGCGGTATTGTAAAACCCACCCATGGTATTCATTCACCCATGGAATTGACCCATTGTATTGTAACTAAAAAATACTATAAGTAACAAGTCACATTTTGTAAAAGGATAGATTGTCCGCCACAATGTAGCCTTTACAGTTATTATCGGTTTTAATAAAAAGTTTCTTTGTGGTTTTGTTTATTGGGCATTCTCCTATTTTTCTTCTAGCAATTCTAGTTTTCAGATCTTGGGGGTCTCTCCTCCCAAGATTCATTTCAATCTTTTAGACCTTGGCGGCCTCCAACCAAGATCCGGATCAATCCAATAGTGGAGACCACCACTCTTGGAGAGTCTTCCAGAGACGGGCGGAAATATTCAGGGGAAGCTGACAGATTGTGCTAGATGTGAGAGAGAATGTGGTGCAGCCATCCTCTCAGTGCACACAGAGGAGATCTCCTGAGAGATACACTGGCTACATGGCCCTAGTTGGGGAGTGTGTAGTGACCAAACCTTCTCCTTTTTAGGAGGCAATGCAGTAACCAGTCTGGGTTGATGCAATGGTAGAAGAGTACGATTCTATCATATGGAACAGTGTGTGGGATGTTGTCCCTAGACTTGGGGAAAATTCAATGGTTAGTTCTCGATGGATTTACAAGGTAAAGCAGATAGTTGATGACAATGTTGAGAAACACAAGGCAAGGTTTGTTGCCCGAGATTTCTCATAGGTTAAGGAGATCAACTACGATGAGACCTTTGCTCTCGTAGCAAGGTACTCATCTATGAGATCGATGCTAGCTCTATCAGCTCAAATGGGTTGGAAGATCCATCAGATGGATGTGAATACGACGTTCCTCAATGGGAAGATTGAGGAATACATATACATTGAGCAACCCGAAGGATTTGAGGCCTTTGATCACGAGTCACATGTTTTCCAGCTCAAGCGAGCACTGTATGGGTTGAAGCAAGCACCACGTGTTTGGTATACCAGGACTGACAGTTATTTCACTGAGTTGGGCTTAACCAAGAGTGAAGCAGATGAAAACCTTTACCATATCATGGTAGAAGGTAAGCCATTGATTATTGTACTTTATGTCGATGATCTGATTTTGACAGGTGATGATCAGCTAATGAAATATTGCAAGGAGGACCTTGCAAGAGATTTTGAGATGAAGGACATGGGACTCATGCACTATTTTCTAGGCATGGAAGTGTGGTAGAAAGATGGGGAAGTATTTGTGTCTTAGGGAAAGTATGCCAATGAGATACTCAGGCACTTTCACATGGAGAAGTGCAAACCCATGCAAACTCCTCCAGTTGGGAACTGGAGGAAGGAGGATGCTACTTCAGGTGACGTAGTAGCTACTACTGTTTATCAATAG
Source organism: Pinus tabuliformis (assembly GCA_031772625.1). Classification (NCBI taxonomy): domain Eukaryota; kingdom Viridiplantae; phylum Streptophyta; class Pinopsida; order Pinales; family Pinaceae; genus Pinus; species Pinus tabuliformis. Next base: position 340,698,428 of record CM062805.1, read on the forward strand.
CTGGTGGGTTCACTTATGTATTTGGTGAACACACGACCCGATTTATGCTTTGCAGTGAACCAGCTGAGTCAAGCTATGGTTTAGCCTACCAAGATGTTTTGGAAGGCAGCAAAGCATGTGCTGAGATATCTCAAAGCCACTACATAGTACAGACTATGGTATAGAGAGACAGAGGTGTTACACTAAAAAATGTCACCTTGACTACTTACAGTTAGTATGGCTCAAATCAACAGTCATGCTACCCTCTTAGGCAAGTCTTTATGCCTCTGTTATCCATCTCAAACTCAAAGAAGAGAGAAAGTCTTGTAAAAACTATGTTTATCTCTGGGGTCGCAGGTTCTCTCTAGCCTTACCTGCGGGGACGCAGGCAATGTTCACAAAAACTGCGTCCATGGACGCTCTGTATGTTAAAGGACAGGTGCGTCCTCCTGTAAAAGGCAAAATGCGCAAGTTTTATCTTGAGAAAGTTACTTGTGGTTACTTCTAGAACATTCTAGAGGTCGGTTTGATGAAATGGATGCGCCTCCAGTTGGTTCATGTATCTCTATTAAGAGGGAGCTTATCCCATCAATAAGGGAGCTATCCCACCCATAGAGGGGGATGATCCCATTGATAGTGGACCTGAATAACCTCTTTACAGCACTATAAATAAAGGCATTGAGCCAGAAGGAGAGGAGGTTGGGAGCTATACATTTTCTTTGGGTAAATGCTGCAGGATTTAGGTCTTCCATTAGAACCTTTGTGAGGAGAGATTGTCTTCACTTGATTCTACTTGGAAGTGGGTGAGCTTTGTCAAAGTAGAGGAAAACCCTTGATGGACCCTGGGAGGAACTTGCACAACACCAAGGCCAGGTTGTAAGAGTTTCTTTGCTTCGTTATTAATACAAACTGGTTTATTTTTCTCAATAGCTTGTGTTAATGAGTTATTTCATGTGTTCCTTGGTCTGCATGTTGAATGTATGTTTTATTATATGAAATACAAGTGCTCGGTAATTGTTTGATTGTTTGTGGTTGCAGGAATTGACTTGAAGGAAGAGCTCATCCGGATTGGCAAGGACGAACTACAACAACAACGTTTTGGAATAAGGTAGGCCTAAACACTTGTACTTTTCATGTTGTAAAAGGTATATTTAGAGAAAGATCACTCCATTTTGTCTTGTTTGTCATTAGAATGTCTTAGACTTCTAGGAAGGTCAGTCGTGTCTGCACCCTTGACAAATTCCGTGTGACAAATTGGCGACTCCGCTGGGGAATCCATTAATGAATGAGTCTTTTCCTTTATATGAACTTTGCTTTGAGAAAATCATTTTTATTTTCTGGTTTTTGCCTGTGAGAATTAGTATTTGGGTGGCTTAGCTGTAGATTTAGTTAGCTTTAGTTTTTCTTCCTTTTTCCAGAAGGACGCACTCTCTGTGTACTGCACAGTGCGTCCTTGGACGCGCTGTTGTCGTCTGCACAGTGCGGGCCCGCACCTGTGGCAACGGGTGGCCTGCGTCTTCCTGTAAAAGTTAAGAAATTTCCATTTTTGCTTTAAATTGCTTTTAAATTTTGATTTTACTTAGTATTTTCTGCCCAGATCCTTTAGTACCCTGTCAAAAATTTTCACCTGAGCTTGTTCCTGCTCTTAGCTTTCATCAATTGGGTGTTTTGAGTCTCTTTCTTGAGAAATTCTTGATTTATTTTCCTTTGGTCATTACTTGGAGATTTCTCTCAGTTCTTTCACAATTTTGCATCTTTTTGCTTGTGTTTTTGTATGAGTGTTAATCGCCTTTGAGTGTTTTTATGTTTTGATCTTTGGAACTCTCACCCAATTTTCTCAATTTGAACTTGATTGGTTCTTAGATTACATTAGAATCATCTTGTGTTTGAGAATTCTCTTGCATAGATCACATTTGCATAATTAGAATTCTCATTTTCAGAATATTAATGAAAAATGTGCATAGATTACATTTGCATACTTTTCAAGTGAATTGTGCATAGATTACAATTGCATAGTTTACATTCTGAAAAAATCAATTGTAGATTTAGATCAGCTTTCTTTGATTTGAATTTACACAGAAATAAAATAAAAAAATGGTTTGGAATTGATTTGCATTAGTTCTTCTTGATGAAATTAGTGCATTAGAGAATTTGTTATACTTTCTCTTAGTGATCAATTTTTTGCATTGTTGGAAGTGAATGGAAACTCTCTCCTTACTTTAGTTAGGATTCATCGAATTGAAACGATTACATTATCATATTCGATTGCATTCAGTTGAGTCGGGTCATAACACCATTGGTTTCATCTCCATTTATCCATTTGAGTAATAACAGCCTTAATAACACAGCGCTTAATTAAAATTCATCTAGTAATTTTTACATTTCTAGGGCTCTGAAGCACCAACATAGCTTAGGCTAGTGTCTTGGAGTAGGTGAGTACTTAACTCTCCAAGACAGTAAAACCAAACAAGTAGTCGATCTTGTGATAGAATCAAATCCAATTGTTACATTTACACTCTGGGAAAGCTCCTCTTAAAGGAGAAGCACGAGCTCATGTCCGAACCAGTGAGGGGATCATTCCCCCCTCGTTGGGAACGACGCCAGACAGTACGTATTACAAACGGTAAACCTCGGATTAACCATTGTCGAGGAGCCAGGGGTCACTTATCGGTAAACCTTGGATTACTGTCAAGGAGCCGGTAAGGGGATTGAGCTTGCTACTCTACCCTTGCGTGCTGTCGGAGTTTAGACTGTTCCCCCAGGTGTACTTGTGGCCGTTGGTAACCTTAGTGACCATAATCTTTAGGATTCTACCCAAGGTGACGGTGGAGGGAAGGTCCCACTGTACCTGGAGCAGACGTCGGCTATACTCACTTGGATTTTCTGGGGGGTTCACTTCACTCGAGACGGTTAAAGTGGAGGAACTTGGTCCAGTCTATTCATTAAGCAGGTTGTCGGCGTAACTGTTCCACCCGCCATTTCTGTACTGAATCCAGCGAGGTTGGGCTTCATCACCAACTAGCGTTTTTGGTCCGGAAGAATACTGTTTGTGTGTGGTTTGACTCCTAGATTTGATAGCGCGTGTTAATTTGTTTGTTTTTACTTTTATAGACCATAGGTGTGAATTGTGAATTTTAATTGTTAGGTGTAAATTGTGAATTGTTAATTTTAGTTTAAAATTGTTAATAAAATTCACTGAAGTTGAATATAATGGCAAATGTTCCGGAATTTATCAACCTAGGAACCCCTCCTAATGAGAATCCTAGTACCTTTCCTTACTTTGGGAATGTTGGTCCTCCTTATATGGCTACTTTGTCATTACCTGGATTTACGATAGGTTTACCGATATGGTTATTTTCAACTTCGTTGGCCCAAAATACTCCAATTGTTCCACCTCAACCGGATGCTTCACCTCAACAGAGTTCACCATCTCAACATCACCAACCTTTTGTTGACCCTTTACCCTCTTCGCCTAATTTTTCTTCCTCCATTTCTTCCTCTTCGCCTGGTAAAAGCCTTGATGCTAGTAACCCGGAGGCTAAGAAGAAGAAGAAAGGGAAGAAGAAGAAGAAGAAGAAGAAGAAGCAAGATAAGAAAGAAGTCAACCAACCAACCATGGCTGTAAGTGTTAGTTGTGTTGAGGAAAATTCCGACATGCACCGTAAACCCAAATACCCTTGCAGGCTTTGTAAGGGTGACCACTTCCTTGTCAATTGTCCTGGTATACCAAAGGTCTTGGAAGTATGGTCAGAAAAATCTCATCAACTTTCCGTTGATCCATCAACCAGTGATAGTCAGGTTCCTGGGAAAAAGGGTAAAGTTAGGTTTCCTTGTAAGTTATGCAAAGGGAGTCATCAAACTCACATTTGCCCTCACATGGATGAAGCCTCAACATTGTTGGAAAACCTCACTGTTCCCCAGCAGGAATTTCCAACTGGTTACCGTAAACTTTCTCCCAACCTGCCGTCATCTGACGGAGTGATTGATTTAAATTCAAGTATACTCAATCACACTCTCCCATTGGAGAGTGAAACTCATGTCACTCAGGTTGATGATCCTTTAGTTGATCAAGTGGTCGATTCAATTTCACAGTCGGTCGATTCCACTTTCCCTTTAGAGAGTGAACTTCATACCGCTCAGGTTCTTCTTGTTACATCAGATTCTTCTATGCCGGGGGGCATTTCACCTGTTTCTACAGAACCCCCTCCAAGCACTGAGGTCTTTTCCTTTGATTGGAATAGACTGACAGAACCTCGTCTTCCTTCCTCCATCCCTTTCCAAATCATTGTCAAGGCTGGTGGTAGGGACATACATCGTACTCAGGTAGATGAAGGTGCTTCTGTTAGTATTTTATCCTCAGCTGTTTGGAAAGCTTTGGGTTCCCCTCAGCTTGCGCCTATTACGCAGAATCTGAAAGCTTTTAACAGAACAATTAGTGAACCTTTAGGGATCCTTCCTAAGTTTTCTATTACCTTGGAAGGTAAAACTGTCTGTATTGATCTTATGGTAGTTCGAGGTCCCTTGGATTTCAATTTACTCCTTGGGCGAGACTATGTTTATACAATGAAAGTTGTCGTATCGACACTCTTTCGCGTGATGTCTTTCCCTCACAATGGCAATATTGTGACTGTAGACCAGCTTTCGTTCCCTAGTCTTGTCTCAACTACCAATAATATGACAGCCCTAAATGTTCCTGATTCTAAAGTGGTATCTACCCTGCCACGAGTAAATTATGTGGCAACTGGTCCCATGTTTTCAGTTACCGATGTCGGTGAGCCTCTCACTGTTTGCTCATCTTCCTTTGATTTAAATCCGGTAATTGACATGGAAAACTCTATGGGATTACTTGAACACGATGTTCTTATCCCTTTTGAGTCCCTTGAAATGTGTTCCTTCCAAAGAAGTATTCTTCCTTCTGATGAAGACCTCTTGGAAGCCATGATCAAGGTGTGTCTTCCTCCCAGTTGGAAGCCATGATCAATTGATCGAGGATAGTTTGTTCCCGTGTCAACCTCGTTAAAAAATGAAATTGGATGGTATGAGGAAAGTTCCTTTTACTGTGTCAACCTCGTTAAAAAATGAATCAGTTGACCGAGGAAAGTTCCTTTTACTGTGTCAACCTCGTTAAACAATGAATCAGTGTGCATGAGGATAGTTCCTTTTACTGTGTCAACCTCATTAAAAAATGAATCAGTGGTTGTGAGGAAAATTCCTTTTACTGTGTCAACCTCGTTAAAAAATGAATCAGTGAGTCCGAGGAAAGTTCCTTTTACTGTGTCAACCTCGTTAAAAAATGAATCAGTTGACGAGGATAGTTTGTTCCTCTCTCAACCTCGTTAAAAAATGAAATTGGATGTTATGAGGAAAGTTCCTGTTACTGAGTCAACCTCATTAAAAAATGAATCAGGTAGATAGTAGGTTATATAGGAAAGTAAGATTAGCGAGGAAAGTTTCTTTTACTGTGTCAACCTCGTTAAAAAATGAATCAGCTAGATTTTAGTTTTTTGTCAGGTAGATTGTAGAAAGTAAGGTTTTGAGGACAATTCCTGTTACTGAGTCAACCTCATTAAAAAATGAATCAGGTATGAGGATAGTTCTTTTCTTGTGTCAACCTCCTTAAAAATGAAACAACTCCCTTTTCAAGTTAAATATTGAAAGTAAACCTTCATTTCATCCAGCCGGTTGAATGCAATGAAGCCTGGGGGGCATGTACCTCTCTTTGCATCATTATGCTGGGGGTATGCGAACTTTTTGAGCATAGTTCCTTGTCTTGTGTCAAGCTCGTGAAAAAATGAAACAAGGGTAGGTTAAGTAGATAGATTATAGATAGTAGTCATGAGCATAGTTCCTTATCTTGTGTCAAGCTCCTTAAAAAATGAATCAAGGATTTTAGAGCATAGTTCCTTGTCTTGTGTCAAGCTCGTTAAAAAATGAATCAAGGTTTTTAGAGTAGAGTTTTTGTTAGGTAGATTATAGAAAGTAGTTATGAGCATAGTTCCTTGTCTTGTGTCAAGCTCACTAAAAAATGAAACGACTCCCATAAGTCTTTCCAAGATTTCGAAAGTAAAGCTTCATTCCATCCACCTCATTGAATGCAATGAAGCTTGGGGGGCATGTACCTCGTTTTGCGTCATTATGCTGGGTGCATGTGAACTTATAACAAGCATAGTTTTTCGTTTCAAGCTTGCGTAAACATGAAACCGAAGCCGAGCATAGTTCTTTTCCTGTGTCAAGCTCGTTAAAAAATGAAACAAATCCTCCTCTACTTGAGTCAAGAGATTGACTAGATCTTATAGATGTTAAGTATTTAGGTTAGTTATTTCAGTTTTTTGCATAAAACTCCTCGCAGCCTGGATGGTAGAAACTAGATCCAGGGTCTTCACTCCTACTTCCCGAATTGGTACGATTCTAAGCATGTGATTAAATGATTTGATGTCGAACATGTTAGAAACCACTTGATTACCAGTCGATGATGTGAACTGTTAACAAGCGTGAGAGAGACCACCAGTAATGTCAATGGTTCTCAAAGTACCAAGCACAACCCGTGAAATGTGAATATATGTTCTGATGTCGAACACTTCACGGAATCCTTTGATCGAAAGTCAATGATGTAAACTGTCGTCAAAGGCGAGAAACCTGCCATTGATGCATGCAGACTTCAAGGTACTGTCGATTCCTAAGTCATCTTTCTAGATAATGTGTCGATGTCGATAGAAAGTGACTCGTTGCAGGCAAGCCTGCAACACGAAATCATTGTTCAAGTTGAAGAAATGTTGCTGTAAGGACTGACTCAGGGATGGTCAAATGGATGATAAGTATTTTGCAGATGAAAGTTTTGCTTGCAGACCTCTTGAACACATAACGACACAACAGATGGTTTGGTGACGAATAACTCAAAGTTGATCCCTGAACCCGGTTAAAGATTTTCAAAGTGATTTGGTCAACTGTGAGGTAAAAGATTTCCCAACCCAGGTGAAATGAAAAAGTGTCGTGCTCAAGAGTGGTAATAAAGTTTTGTTTGAGACAAAAGGTGACAAATAGGTTCATTCTTCTCTCTTTTCCCCCACCATTTCTGGCAAGTACCTCTTTATTTTTAACAAGCTTGAGGAGGATAACATATGCTTGGTTATAAGCTCATCCTTCGGACGAGTCCAACCTAGTTTAAATTCGAACCCTAGGAAGGAGTGGTTCATTCCTGTTTGTAATTGAACAGGTCCTTTACCGTAAAAGTTTAACGAGCCCAGTATAGGAGAAACTCGGCGTTTTTCATTTTTAGAGAGTCTGAAAAACTTAAGGAAACTCCACGTTGAACTTTTTCGTAAATTTGTGTCCCTCAAGCCCGAAAGAAAATTTGGAGCTATACATTTTCTTTGGGTAAATGCTGCAGGATTTAGGTCTTCCATTAGAACCTTTGTGAGGAGAGATTGTCTTTACATGATTCTACTTGGAAGTGGGTGAGCTTTGTCAAAGTAGGGGAAAACACTTGATGGACCCTGGGAGGAACTTGCACAACACCAAGGCCAGGTTGTAAGAGTTTCTTTGTTTCGTTATTAATACAAACTGGTTTATTTTTCTCAATAGCTTGTGTTAATGAGTTATTTCATGTGTTCCTTGGTCTGCATGTTGAATATATGTTTTATTATATGAAATGCAAGTGCTTGGTAATTGTTTGATTGTTTGTGGTTGCAGGAATTGACTTGAAAGAGGAGCTCATCTGGATCGTCAAGAACGGACTTCAACAACAGCGTTTTGGAATAAGGTAAGCCTGAACACTTGTAGTTTTCATGTTGTAAAAGGTGTATTTAGAGAAAGATCACTCCATTTTGTCTTGTTTGTCATTAGAATGTCTTAGACTTCTAGGAAGGTCAGTCGTGTCCGCACCCTTGACAAATTCCATGTGACAAGAGGGAGTGAAGCTACAAGGCTTCAATGATGCGGATCGGACTGGTAGTCCATCAGACCAAAAGTATCACTTCTAGAGGAATCTCCAACCTTGGTTTAGCTGCAGTTTCTTGGTATAGCAGGAAATAGTGATCAGTGGCACTTAGCTCAGCAAAGGCTAAACACATGGCTGCAAGTCAGGCAACATGTGAGGCCATTTGGATGTGGAAGATTCTAGTGGGATTGTTTGGTTAGATTATGGATCCTACAATGATATATTGTGATAATCAGAGTTGCATAAAACTCTATGAGAATCCTGTGTTTCATGATAGGTCCAAGCATATAGATATCCGTTATCATCATCTACGAGACTGTGTGGTCAAGAAGATCATGATGTTGTAGTATGTTTCGACCGAGGAGCAGGATGTAGATATTTTGACTAAGGCATTATCAAATGCAAGTTCGAGTTCCATAGAGACAGGATTGGGGTTACTGATAATCCCTTTCTTGTTGAGAGGGAGTGTTGAGATTTGCAACAAGAAATTCTCAAAATAGAAAATTCTAAAAATAGCACTCCTATAAATAGTCGGGCTATAAATAGAAGTTCATCCATTGGAGATCTTAGCTACAATGGGTGAAAAGTGAAAGTGCTAAAAATATCTTTTCTAAAAATAGCATTTCTGGATACCTTCTTATTTTAGTCAGTCCCTGGACTAAACATAGGAAGTAAAATTTGAATTTGATATTAACAACAGTTTGTAAATTGATTAATTAATTCATCTTGAGTTAATTAGTTAAGGAATTATGAACTTGAAGTCTATGTGAGTACATGCGACAGTTTCTCCTTTGATTGAGGGATTTATCCATCAGTTAAAGAGATAAGAGTGAGTTGTAATATTGAGTTGTAATTAGTTGGCTCAGTTAACTAAGTCAAGTCGAGTTAGATTAATTCAAAAGTTTGTTAAATTAATGAGAGTTTAGTTAGTTAATGCTTGCATGCATGTAACTAATGTATTTCAGATAACTGAAGATTCACTCATGGATAACTCATGCCTATCAGTTCAGTCAGAGACCTAGTTGAGATCAGATGGAGGGACAATATATTATCAGTTGCTAGAATATTCGTTTGTGAATATTTCTTGCATGCAGAAGGAATAGTATTCCTTAAGGATTGCGCAGTTGGATCAGAGGTTATAGTTAATGTGATGAGGCCAATTCACACATGTGATATCATTGTACCCCAATAAAAACTGCGCAAGGAAATAAGAGGCTTGGAGGGCTTGAGGAAGATATATGCTATGTCTATTGAGTCTCTGAGTTGTATTTGTTTGATTACAGATGAAATAGGATATCTTGAGAGTTGATTCTTTTTGTAACTTGAACAAGATTTCCACTTGTATGATAATACAGAGTTGGGGTTTTAGGTTGTTACTTTCCCTAGTGATATATCTTCTGTGTTATGGTTGATTACATCTCATTCTTAGTTATATTTGTTCTTGGTTGATGTTGCTCATGTTTGATTAAGCTTTGGCTAAATTGTTTGTAGAAGTAGATTAAGTGTTTTGCTTTAGTACATTGCATTACCAGGTGATCTACAATGCGAATTTATACATGGTATCAGAGCAAAGGTGATTAAGGAAGAACAATATACAAGAAGGAGAAGTTCGAGGTTTGGTTTCTGAATATTGAATTGAGTTCTTATCACATCTATTTCACTGATGGCGTTCATTGGTTTGAGATTTAAATATGCCCTTGATGGCAGTTCGAATTATATAGCCTGGAAGGATCGCATGGAGGTAGTATTAGAAGATAATGACCTAAAGGACTTCATTGATCAAGAAGTCCAGAAGCCAATTGATGCTACTCAACTAGTGGAATGGAAAAAGTGTGTGGCTAGAGCAAGGAGAATCATCCTGGAGGGAGTTCGAGATCACATTTTCTTGAGCCTCCATGGGAAGGAGACTCTCTTTTCGATGTGGAAAACATTGAAAGCTCTTTATCAAAATAACAATGATCAAAGGAAGCTGGAGCTGAAAGATAAAATTTAAAAGATCAAGTGTGAAAAGGGCGACACAATCTCTATGTTCCTGAACAAGCTTACCACCTACAGGGATGAGCTTGGAAGTGTAGGGATCGTGACTGTTGATGATGACATGGTGATTCTTGCACTCCTCGGTCTTCCTAAGAGCTGGGAGAGCACTCGGTTAATGGAAGAGCGAAACTACCATATTGGGAACGACTTTGATTGGATCTGATGCAGGAGGAGATAAGGCAAAGCATTAGGGATGGATCTTCATCAAAACAAGATGATGAAGAAAATCTAGCTTTAGCGAGTAAAGCTAAGAAAGGGAAAGGGATGGTGTCCCAATCCAAATCTTCTCATGGTGGGAATAAGGTTGACAAGTCAAAAGTGTGATGCTTTCACATTCATGAAGTGGGCCATTATGCAATGAATTGTCCACAAAAGAAATCCAAGAAGGGTTCCTCCAAGGGATCTGATGGTGATGCATTGGCCTCACAGTTTGAGTTGGATTTCTCACTCATCACATGCATGGTTTCATCCATGGTGGGATATTTTTGGGACCTGGACAGTGGAGCATCTTTCCACATGTCGGGTGATAAGAATATTTTTAGTACATTGGAGGAGAAGGATCTTCAAATGCGGATCGAGATGGGCAATGATGGAAAGTACTGTGTCTTAGGTGAAGGTACAATTGTGTTTCAGAGGGAGCGTGGTGCTCCTCTCACCCTATCCACTGTTAAGTATATGCCAGGTTTGAAAAATAATCTTGTGTCTATTTCTATGCCAGAATATAAAGGCTATGATGTAGTCTTTAGTAAAGGAAAAGTTTTCCTGAGGCATATCGGCACTCGATAGACCAAGCAAATTGGGATTCGAGTAAATAATCTCTACAAGTTGGACGTAGATGATTTTGTTGCACTGAGTTCCAAAGTAGAGGTGGTGTAAGGCCAAGATGTTGGTGAGCTGTGGCATAGAAGACTAGGCCACTTGCATCACGGGGCCTTGAAGACCATGCAGCAAATTTCTACTGGCTTACCTAAGGAAAAACTAGAGCAAATAGACATATGCAAAGGATGCACCCTGGGTAAGTATGCAAAAGCTTCCTTTTAGGATTGGGATAGTAGAGCTGGAGAAATCCTGTAGTGAGTTCACTTAGATGTATGTGGACCATTCTCTATAGCATCCACCGCTAAGAAAAGGTACTATGTTATTTTTGTTGATGATTTCTCTCATAGTTGTTGGATCTACCTTATGCAAAAGAAGGATCAAACCTTCTTGAGGTTTTGTGAGTTGAAAGCCTTGGCAGAGAAAGAATCTGGAAAGAAAGTAAAAGCCTTGCGTAGTGACAATGCTGGAGAGTATGTTTCCCAATAGTTTAAATACTTCTGTGCTGGAGGGGGGAATTAAACAAGAACTGACAACACCTCATAACCCACAATATAATGGGGTTGGATGAAAGGAAGAACATATCTATTATGGGAGCAGCTCGAGTGATGTTGCGTGACCAAAGCCTACCTCTTCATCTGTGGGCTAAGGCATGCAATACAACAGTGTACCTTTAGAATAGAAGTCCTCATCATTTTTTGGGGATGAATACACCTATGGAGGCTTTTTCAAGCAACCAGATGTGAGTCACTTCCACATATTTGGATCACCAGTTTTTTGTCATGTGACCAAAGATGTTCGGAAGAAGCTAGACCCAATATCTGAGTTGGGGATACTTTTGGGATACACAAATACACCCCACAACTATCGTGTGTTTCTGCCTACTAGTCAGAGGACTGTAGTTCGTAAGGATCTGAAGTTCGAAAAGTAGAGAGCCATCCGAGTGTCACTTGAGAAGGAGCTCAAGTTGCATGGTGATGAAGGAATTTTAGTTCTAAAGGAGGAGGAGCCTCCTCATGATGTGGATCAGCCACATGTAGAGGATCCAATAGTGGAGACCACCACTCCTGGAGAGTCTTCCAGAGATGGGTGGAAATGCTCGTGGGAAGCTGACATATTGATGCTAGATGCGAGAGAGAATGTGGGGCAACCATCCTCTCAGCGTAGCCAGAGGAGATCTCCCAAGAGATATACTGGCTACATGGCCTTGGTTGGGGAGTGTGTAGCAACCAAATATTCTTCTTTTCAGGAGGTAGTGCAGCAACCAGTGTGGGTTGATGCAATATTTAAAAAGTACGATTCTATCACACAGAACAGTGTGTGGGATATTGTCCCTAAACCTGGGGACAAGTCAATGGTTAGTTCTCGATGGCTTTACAAGGTAAAGAAGGTAGTTGATGGCAGTGTTGAGAAACATAAGGAAATTTTTGTTCCTTGAGGTCTCTCATAGGTTGAGGCGATCGACTATGATGAGACCTTTGCACCCGTAGCAAGGTACTCATTTATGAGATCGATGCTAGCTCTATCAACTAAGATGGGTTGGAAGATCCATCATATGGATGTGAAGATGGCATTCCTCAATGGCAAGATTGAGGAAGAGGTATACATTGAGCAGCCTAAAGGATTTGAGACCTTTGATCGTGAGTCGCATGTTTTCCGACTCAAGCAAGCACTGTATGGGCTGAAGCAAGCACCCCGTGATTGGTATACCAAAACTGATAGTTATTTCATTGGGTTGGGCTTCACCAAGAGTGAAGCAGACGAGAACCTTTACCACATCATGGTAGAAGGTAATCCATTGATTATTATACTTTATGTCGATGATCTGATTTTTATAGGTGATGATCAGCTAATCAAATCTTGCAAGGAGGACCTTGCAAGAGAGTTTGAGATGAATGACATGGAACTCATGCACTACTTTCTAGGCATGGAAGTGTGGCAGAAATATGGGGAAGTATTTGTATCTTAACGCAAGTATGCCAATAAGTTACTCAGGCGCTTTCACATGGAGAAGTGCAAACCCATGTAGACTCCTCTAGCTAGGAACTGGAGGAAGGAGGATGCTACTTCAGGTGAGGTAGTAGCTACTAGTGTTTATAGGCAGTTGGTGGGTTCACTTATATATTTGGTGAACACACGACCCGATTTATGCTTTGCAGTGAACCAGCTGAGTCAAGATATGGTTTAGCTTACCAACCTGTTTTAGAAGGCAGTGAAGCATGTGCTGAGATATCTCAGAGGCACTACACAGTACGGATTATGGTATAGGTAGACAGAGGGAGTGAAGCTGCAAGGCTTTATGGATGCAAATTGGGCTGGCAATCCATCAGACTGGGAGAGCACTTTTGGAGGAATATTCAAGCTTGGTTCAGCTACAATTTCTTGGTATAGAAGGAAACAAAGATCAGTTGCACTTAGCTTAGCAACGGCTAAACACATGGCTACAAGTCAGGTAGCATGCGATGCCATTTGGATGCGGAAGATTCTAGTTGGATTATTTGGTCAGATGATGGATCCTACACTGATATATTGTGACAATCAAAGTTGCATAAAACTCTCTCAGAATCAAGTGTTTCATGACAGGTCCAAGCATATAGATATCTATTACCATCATCTATGGGACTGTGTGGTCAAGAGGATCATGATGTTGCAGTATGTTTCGACCGACGAGTAGGATGCAGATAATTTGACTAAGGCATTATCAAAATGCAAGTTCGAGTTCCACAGAGACAAGATTGGGGTTACTGATAATCACTTTCTTGTTGAGAGGGAGTGTTGAGATTTGCAACAAGAAATGCTCAAAATAGAAAATGTTAAAAATAGCACTGCTATAAATAATCGGGATATAAATAGCAGTTCAGCCATTGGATTAGATACAATGGGTGAAAAGTGAAAGTGCTAAAAATATCTTTTCTAAAAATAGCATTTCAGGACCCCTTCTTATTTTAGTCAGTCCCTGGACTAAACATAGGAAGTGAAATTCGAATTTGATATTAATAGTAGTTTGTAAATTGATTAATTAATTCATTTTGAGTTAATTAGTTAAGGAATTATGAACTTGAAGTATATGTGAGGACATGCAACAGTTTCTCCTTTGATTGAGAGATTTATCCATCAGTTAAAGAGATAAGAGTGAGTTGTAATATTGAGGTGTAATTAGTTGGCTTAATTAACTGAGTCAAGTCAAGTTAGATTAATTTAACAGTTTGTTAAATTAATGAGAGTTCAGTTAGTTAATGCTTGTATTCATGTAACTATTATATTTAAGATAACTGAACATTCACTCATGGATAACTCATGCATGTCAGTTCAGTTAGAGACCCACTTGAGATCATATGGAGGGACAGTGTACTATCAGTTGCTAGAATATTCCTTTGTGAATATTCCTTGCATGTAGAAGGAATAGTATTCCTTGAGGATTGCGCAATTGGATCAGAGGTTACAGTGAGTGTGATGAGGCTAATTCACACATGTGATATCATTGGACTCCAATCAAAACTATGCAAGAAAATAGGATGCTTGGAGGGCTTGAGGAAGATATATTCTATGTCTATTGAGTCTGAGTTGTATTGTTTGATTGCAGAGGAGATAGGATAGCTTGAGAGCTGACTCTTTCTATAACTTGAACAAGATTTCCACTTGTATGACAATACAGAGTTGGGGTTTTAGGCTAGTGCTTTCCCCAGTGATATATCTTATGTGTTATGGCTGATTATGTCTCATTCTCAGTTATATTTGTTCTTAGTTGATGTTGCTCATTTTTTTATTAAGCTTCCACTAAATTGTTTGTAGAAGTAGATCAAGTGTTTTTCTCTAGTACATTGCATTACCAAGTGATCTAGGTGGATTTTGGTGGCCACCCACCTATCCCATTTGGACCCCACAACTGTCTCTTTCAGTTTTTAAGTTTCCTAAAATGTAGCACAGTTTACTATTTTTACCAGTTTTTCAGGTCCTGAACTTCAGGAGCCGTTTTGAGGCCCTAAACGATGTTTTTTGGGAAATCCAGGGGCAACATGGGTCCATGGACTATGCTTCCCTTCCCAAAGTTGTATTGCTCAGATAAATCTTTCTAGCAAGCTATTTTACACATCAAGTGGAGATCGGGTGCCAAAGTTACGACCCTGGGAAATTGATGTACCAATTTACCCAAATGGGGCCCACAATTTGGCGTTTCATCTTCCAGGGTTAGGTTTTCAGATGTTAAGGGTTTTCCATTGTTTCTCAACAATAAATAGGCCTTCAAGCCTCATTGTAACACAATTCAGAGGCATGTAGCTTCTACATCTCCTCTCAGAGATAAGCTACCATCACCCTAGCTGGTTTATTTCCATTTCTGTTTGTAAGCATATTCCAGTATTTTACATTAATGAAATGAAGTATTATTTTCGCTGCATCTAAGTGTTTATGGTTATCTCTGTAATTTGTTGCATTCTTGTTTAAATCTACATCAGTGGTATCGGAGCGGTCTACTTTTTCTCTTTGTTTTCTCTTTCCATGTCCCCAACGAGGTCAGGATATAAGGAGTTAGGGTTTGAACTGTTCGAACCTTTGCAAGACTAGCCTCGCAAATCCTGACAGCCTCCCATGGCGAATGAGAAGAAAGACAAGGGGGATGGACATCTTATCAAAATCTTGCACAAAGAAGCCCTCAAGTGGAAGAGGAACACAATGATGGAAAGCTTTGCGCAAATCCTTCAGCGGCTACCCAGAGGCGACGCATCAGCTTCCAACAGCTACTCGGGAAATGCCACGCCCTTTAAGGTACAAGTTAATTTTGAAATCCCCATATTCGAGGGTCAAATAAATGCAGATGCCGTATATAAATGGTTAAATCTATTAGATGGGTATTTTTCTGTTCATGAATTTTCGAGTCAGGAAAAGATTGTTTTCTCTCTTCTCAAAGGAGCCCCCGATGTCAAGGACTAGTGGGAAGCCTACTGCGAGAAGAAGGATGAAAGTATAGGGTCACTATTTTCAGCCTCACTCACTTGGGATTCATTCCGAGATTCCGTCAAGGAGCAGTACTACCCTGTCAAAAACTACGAGGACAAATACATAAAGTGGACCACGCTGTGGTAGGGAAGGGACCAAGATGTGCCAGAGTTCACAAACATTTTTCATACCCTTTGCAAAAAGTTGGTTACCAAAGGTTATGATCTACATCTGGTACTCAAATACCACAACTACCTGCATAGATACATCCAAGAAGAGATGGAGTTCCTGAACATCTCCTTGCTCGGCACAGCATACCGATATGCTGTCAAAATCAAGAAAAAGTTCAAATAGAAGAAACGAGACTTTGGATCTGCAAATCCAAAGACCAAAGGACAAAGCCATGGTGGGGTGACCCAAGAAAACCCATCGAAGCCATAAGAAAAGAACAACACCACGAGGTCAAAAAAGGACACAAGAAAGTGGTGTGAGTTCCACAAGAACCCCACTCACAACACAAGTGAGTGTTGGACAAAGTTGTTGCTGGTGGCTGAGTTCAAGGCTTCCGAATAGATGCATGTTATGACCCTAAGCCAAAACCCAAAAAGGGCAATGAAAAAGGGAAGTAGATCATTGATGGGGATCCCATCACCACTGTTGCCACCCCTAAGATCCAGAAAAATGAGGCCAAAGATCCAGAGGAGGGGGAACGTCTTTTCCACTCAGAGATGTGGCTGATGGGTTCGCCGCTGCAATTCATTATCGATAGTGGCAGCCAATAGAACCTCATTTCAGTAGAGCTCGTGAAGCGGTTGGGCATACCAACTACACCACACCCACAGCCATATAGTATCGGGTGGCTTCAAGAAGGACGAGATCTCAAAGTTCGCTAAATGTGTCGCCTTTCCTACAGCATCAAGCCCTTCACAGACGAGGTATTGTGTGATGTTACAACTCTAGATGTTTGTGATGTACTATTAGGCCAGCCATACTTGTGGAGGCGACATGCTGTGTATTAGTCAAGGCCTCACGCTGTCATTATTGCTTTGGATAATTCATTATACAGGATACTGGAGGTAACCCCACCTACTGGCACCTCTTTGATCTCTACTAATAATGGTAGCAAGCACATCTTTGAGACTAGGAAATTCATTTTCTGTCTGATTCGCTCTCAAAGTAAGGGGAAGGTTGTCACCACGTCCATGACCACTGCGAAGGGTTCCTCCACGCAGCATCAACAATAAGGGAATACGGTCATGACAGAACACAGGAACAACTTCTCCTCACCCACAAGGGTACCACACAAGCTTCAGGTGGCGAATAATGTTTTCTTGCATCCGTAGAAAGAATGCCTTACAAGAGCCCATCAGAAGTAACAACCACGTCGACATGGTCCTTACACCATTACTAAGGGTGTGGGAAATAATGATTTGGAGCACAACATTCCTCCATTCCTTCACTTGCACCAAGTGTTCAATGTGTACGACCCTCAACCATGCTTCCCACCATTACCGGACGCATCCGAGATTGCAGAATAGCTCACCAGGGACCAAGTTCAACAGATGGAGGAACTCAAAGTAATGGGGACCATTCCTTCCTAAGGGGGGAGGAATGATCTAGGTGGATGTTGGTGGCCACCCACCTATCCCATTTGGACCCCCACAACTGTCTCTTTCAATTTTTTAGTTTCTGTAATTGTAGCACAATTTACAATTTTTAGCAGTTTTTCAGGTGCTGAACTTCCAGAGTCGTTTTGAGGCCCTAAACAACGTCTTTTGGGAAATATGAGAGCCACATTTATCCATGGACCAATGTGTCTCTTCCAGAAGTTGTAGTGCTTGGACAGATCTTTCTAACGAGCTATTGTACACAACAAACGGAGATCGGGTTCCAAAGTTACCACCCTGGGAAATTGATGTACCAATTTACCCAAATGGGGCCCACAATTTGGCATTTCATCTTCTAGGATTAGGATTAGGGATGTTAAGGGTTTTCAATTGTTTCTAAAAATAAATAGGCCTTCGAGCCTCATTGTGACACAGTTCAAAGGCATGTAGCCGCCACATCTCTTCTCAAAGATAAGCTACCATCACCCTAGCTGGTTTATTTACATTTTTGTTTGTAAGCATATTCCAGTATTTTACATTAATGAAATGAACTATTATTTCCACTGCATCTTTGTGTTTATGGTTATCTCTATAATTTTTTGTGTTGCTATTTAAATCTGGATCAGTGGTATTAGAGTCGTCTGCTTTTTCTCTCTATTTTTCTTTGCATGTCCCCAATGAGGTCGGGATATAAGGAGTTAGGACTTGAACTAGTCGAACATTTTGAAGACCAGCCTCACAAATCCCAACGACCTACCATGGCGGATGAGAAGAAAGATGAGGGGGACAGAGATCCTATCAAAATCGTGCTCAAAGAAGCCCTCGAACAACAAAGGAACGTGATGATGGACAAATTTTCACAGATCCTTCAGCAGCTACCCAGAGGTGACACATCGGCTTCCAACAGCTACTCTGGAAACGCCACGCCCTTTAACACACAAGTTAATTTTGAAATCCCCATATTTGAGGGTAAAATAGACATAGATTTCATAGATAAATGGTTAAATCTACTAGATGGGTATTTTTCTGTTCATGAATTTTCAAGTTGGGAAAAGTTTGTTTTCGCTCTTCTCAAAGCAACCCCCCACGTCAAGCACTGGTGGGAATCCTACTACGAGCAGAAGGATGAAAGTACACAGTCACTATTTTCAGTTGAACCCACTTGGGATTCATTTCGGGATGCCGTCAAGGAGCAGTACTACCCTGTCAAAAGCTATGAGGACAAATACATAAAGTGGACCACACAATGGCAAGGAAGGGACCAAGATGTGCCAGAGTTCACAAGCATTTTTCATACCCTTCGCACATAGTTGGGTATCAAAGATTCTACTCTGCATCTGGTACTAAATACTGCGGCTACCTACACAGATACATCCAATAAGAGACGGAGTTCTTGGACATCTCCTCTCTCGACACGGTGTACCAATACACTGCCAAAATCGGGAAGAAGTTCAAACAAAAGAAGCGAGACTTTGGTTCTGTGAATCCAAAGACCAAAGGACAAAGCCAAGGTGGGGTGACCCAAGACATCCCGTCGAAGCTGCAATAAAAGAAAAACGCATGAGGTCAAAAGAGGATATAGGAAAGTGGTGTGATTTCCAGAAGAGCCCCACTCACAACACGAGTATCAGACCAAGCAGTCGCTAGTGCACGAGTTGAACGCTTCCGAATCAGATGCATGTTTTGACCCTGAGCTAGAACTCGACAACGGGAATGGAAAGGGGAGCAGATCATTGATGCAGATCCCAGTGCCACTCTTTCTACCACTAAGATCCAAAAAAAATAGCCCGAAGATCCAAAGGAGGGGGAACGTCTTTTCTACTCACAGATGTGGGTGAAGGGTTTGCCACTGTAATTCATTGTCAATAGTGGTAGCCGAAAGAACCTCATTTCAGCAGAGGTCATGAAGCGGTTGGGCCTACCGATTACACCACACCCGCAGTCATATAGTATCAGGTGGCTTCATGAAGGACGAGATCTTAAATTTTGCTAGCAGTGCTGCCTTTGCTATAGCATCAAGCCCTTCAAAAATGAGGTATTTTGTGATGTTACAACTATGGATGTTTTTGATGTACTATTAGGTTAGCCATACTTGTGGAGGCGACATGCTGTGTATGAGTCAAGGCCTCGCGTTGTCATTATTTCTTTGGATAATTCATTATACAGGATACCGGAGGTAACCCCACCTACTGTCACCTCTTTAATCTCTACTATGAATGGGAGCAAGCTCATCTCCCATACTAGGAAATTAATTTTCTATTTGATTCGCTCCCAAAGTAAGGGGATGTTCGTCACCACATCGATGACCCTCACGAAGGGTTCCTCCATGCAGCAGTAGCAACAAAGGAATACAGTCATGACAAAACATAGGAACAACTTCTCCTCACCCACGGGGGTACCACACAAGCTTTAGGTGGGTAACAAAGTCTAGTTGCATCTACAGAAAGAATGCCTTGCAAGAGCCCATCAGAAGTTCCGACCACGCTGACATGGTCCTTACACCATTACTAAGGCTATGGGAAATAATGATTTGGAGCAAAAAATTCTTCCATTCCTTCGCCTGCACTAAGTGTTCAATGTGTACGGCCCTCAACCATACTTCCCATCATTACTAGACACATACGAGATTGTAGAACAGCTCACCAGGGACCAAGTTTAACAAATGGAGGAATTCAATGCAATGGGGACCATTGCTCCCTAAGGTCAGATGAATGATCTAGGTGGATGTTTGTGGCCACCCATCTATCCCATTTGGACCCCCACAACTCTATCTTTCAGTTTTTTAGTTTCCGTAATTGTAGCACAATTTACTATTTTTCGCAGTTTTTCGGGTCCTGAACTTCCAGAGAAGTTTTGAGGCCCTAAACGATGTTTCTTGGGAAATATTGGAGAAACATGGGTTCATGGACTGATTTTTCTCTTGCCAAAGTTGTAGTTCTCAGATATATCTTTCTAACGAGCTATTGTATGCGTCAAACGGAGATCGGGTGCCAAAGTTACGACCCCGGGAAATTGATGTACCAATTTACCCAAATGGGGCCAGCAATTTGGCGTTTCATCTTCTAGGGTTAGGTTTTGGGATGTTAAGGGTTTTCCATTGTTTCTCAACAATAAATAGGCCTTTAAGCCTCATTGTAACACACTTTAGAGGCATGTATCTGCCACCTCTATTCTCAAAGATAAGCTACCATCGCCCTAGCTGGTTAATTTCCATTTCTGTTTGTAAGCATATTCTAGTATTTTACATTAATGAAATGAAGTATTATTTTCGCTGCATCTCTGTGTTTATGGTTACCTCTTTAATTTGTTGCATTCTTGTTTAAATCTACATCAGTGGTATCGGAGCAGTTTTCTTTTTCTCTTTGTTTTTTCTTGGCATGTCCCCAAAAAGGTCGGGATATAAGGAGTTAGGGTTTGACCTATTCGAACCTTTGCAAGACTAGCCTCACAAATCCTGACGGCCTCCAATGGAGGATGAGAAGAAAGACGAGGGGTACGAATATGCTATCAAAATCTTGCTCGAAGAAGCCCTCAAGTGGCAGAGGAACACAATGATGGAAATTTTTGCACAGATCCTTCAACAGTTGCTAGAGGCGATGCATCGGCTTCCAACAGCTAGTCTAGAAACGCCACACCCTTTAAGGTACAAGTTAATTTTGAAATCCCCATATTCGAGGGTCAAATAGACACAGATGTCGTATATAAATGGTTAAATCTATTAGATGGCTATTTTTCTTGTTCATGAATTTTCGAGTTGGGAAAAGATTGTTTTCGCTCTTCTCAAAGGAGCCCCCATGTCAAGGACTGGTGTGAAGCCTACTACGAGCAGAAGGATGAAAGTACAGGGTCACTGTTTTCAGCCTCACTCACTTGGGGTTCATTCTGGGATGCCATCAAGGAGCAGTACTACCCTGTCAAAAGCTACGAGGAAAAATACATAAAGTGGACCACGCTGCAACAGGGAAGGGACTAAGATGTGCCAGAGTTGACAAGCATTTTTCATACCCTTCGCACAAAGTTGGGTACCAAAGATTTTGATCTACATCTGGTACTCAAACACCGCAGCTACCTACACAGATACATCCAAGAAATGATGGATTTCCTAAACATCTCCTCACTCGGCACAGCGTACCGATACACTGTCAAAATCAAGAAAAAGTTGAAATAGAAGAAACGAGACTTTGGATCTTCGAATCCAAATACCAAAGGACAAAGCCATGGTGGGGTGACCCAAGACAACCCGTCGAAGCCGCAAGAAAAGAACGACACTAGAGGTCAAAAAAGGACACAGGAAAGTGGTGTGAGTTCCACAAGAGCCCCACTCACAACACAAGTGAGTGTCGGACCAAGCAGTTGCTGGTGGCCAAGTTCAAGGCTTCCGAATCAGATGCATGTTACGACCCTAAGCCAGAACCCGAAAAGGGGAATGGTAAAGGGAAGTAGATCATTGATGCGGATCCCAGCGCCACTATTTCCACCGCTAAGATCTAGAAAAATGAGCCCGAAAATCCAGAGGACAGGGAACGTCTTTTCCACTCACACATGTGGGTGAAGGGTTCGCCGCTGCAATTCATTTTCGACAGTGGCAGCTAACAGAACCTCATTTTAGTAGAGTTTGTGAAGCGGTTGGGCATACCAACTACACCACACCAGCAGCCGTATATCATTGAGTTACTTCATGAAGGAAGAGATCTCAAAGTTCGTCAGCTGTGCCGCCTTCCCTACAACATTAAGCCCTTCACAGATGAGGTATTGTGTGATGTTACAACTCTGGATGTTTGTGATGTACTATTAGGCCAACCATACTTGTGGAGGCAACATGTTGTGTATGAGTCAAGGCCTCACGTTGTCATTATTTCTTTGGATAGTTCATCATACAGGATACCGGAGGTAACCCCACTTACCACCACCTCTTTGATCTCTACTAAGAAAGGTAGCAAGCTCATCTCCCAGACTAGGAAATTCATTTTCTGTCTAATTCGCTCTCAAAGTAAGGGGAAGGTCATCACCACATCCATGACCACTGCAAAGGGTTTTCCCGTGCAGCATCACCAATAAGGGAATACGATCATGACAGAACACAGGAACAACTTCTCCTCACCCACAAGGGTACCACACAAGCTTCAAGTGGGCAATAAAGTTTGGTTGCATCCACAGAAAGAACGCCTTACAGGAGCCCATTAGAAGCAACGACCACATCGACATGGTCCTTACACCATTACTAAGGCTATGGGAAATAATGATTTTGAGCACAACATTCCTCCATTCCTTTGCCTGCACCATGTGTTCAATGTGTACGGCCCTCAACCATGCTTCCCACCATTACCAAACACATCCGAGATTGCAAAATAGCTCACCAGGGACCAAGTTCAATACATGGAGGAACTCAATGCAATGGGGACCATTCCTTCCTAAGGGGGGAGGAATGATCTAGGTGGATGTTGGTGGCCACCCACCTATCCCATTTGGATACCCACAACTATCTCTTTCAATTTTTTAGTTTCTGTTATTGTAGCACAATTTACTATTTTTAGCAGTTTTTTAGGTGCTGAACTTCCAGAGCCGTTTTGAGGCCCTAAACGATGTTCATTGGGAAATATGGGAGCATCATGTTTCCATGGGCCAATGTGTCTCGTCCAAAAGTTGTAGTGCTTGGATATATCTTTCTAACGAGCTATTGTACGTGTAAAACGGAGATCGGGTGCCAAAGTTACCACCCCGGGAAATTGATGTACCAATTTACCCAAATGGGGCCCAGAATTTGGCGTTTCATCTTCTAGGGATAGGTTTTCGGATGTCAATGGTTTTCAATTGTTTCTAAAAAATAAATAGGCCTTCGAGCCTCATTGTAACACAGTTCAGAGGCATATAGTCGCCACATCTCTTCTCAGAGATAAGCTACGATTGCCCTATCCGGTTTATTTACATTTTTGTTTGTAACCATATTCCAGTATTTTACATTAATGAAATGAAGTATTATTTCCGCAGCATCTCTGTGTGTATGGTTATCTCTATAATTTGTTGCGTTCCTGTTTAAATCCAGATTAGTGGTATCAGAGTGGTCTGCTTTTTCTCTCTGTTTCTTCTTTGCATGTCCCCAACGAGGTCGGGATATAAGGAGTTAGGACTTGAACTAGTTGAACATTTGCAAGACCAACCTCGCAAATCCCAATGGCCTCCCATGGCGGATGAGAAGAAAGACGAGGGGGACGAAGATCCTATCAAAATCTTGCTCAAAGAAGCCCTCGAGCAGCAAAGGAACGCGATGATGGACAACTTTGCACATATCCTTCAGCAGCTACCCAGAGGCGATGCATCGGCTTCCAACAGCTACTCTGGAAATGCCACGCCCTTTAAGGTGCAAGTTAATTTTGAAATCCCCATATTCAAGGGTCAAATAGACGTAGATGTTGTAGATAAATGGTTAAATCTACTAGATGTGTATTTTCTATTCATGAATTTTCAAGTCGGGAAAATATTTTTTTCACTCTTCTCAAAGCAACCCCCCACGTCAAGGATTGGTGGGAAACCTACTGCGAGTAGAAGGATGAAAGTACATGGTCATTATTTTCAGCGGCACCCACCTGGGATTCATTCTGGGATGCCGTCAAGGAGCAGTACTACCCTGTCAAAGGCTACGAGGAAAAATACATAAAGTGGACCACACAACGGCAAGGAAGGGACCAAGATGTGCTAGAGTTCACAAACATTTTTCATACCCTTCGCACATAGTTGGGCATCAAAGATTATGATCTGCATCTGGTACTCAAATACTGTGGCTTCCTACACAGATACATCCAAGAAGAGACGGATTTCCTGAACATCTCCTCGCTCGGCACGGCATACAGATACGCTGCCAAAATCGAGCAGAAGTTCAAACAGAAGAAGTGAGACCAAAGGACAAAGCCAAGGTGGGGTGACCCAAGACAACTCGTCGAATTTGAAATAAAAGAAAAAAACCACGAGGCCAAAAGAGGATATCGGAAAGTGGTGTGAATTCCACAAGAGCCCCACTCACAACACAAGTGAGTGTCAGACCAAGCAGTTGCTAGTGATCGAGTTGAACGCTTCCGAATCAGATGCATGTTTTGACCCTGAGCCAGAACCCGACAAGTGGAATGGAAAAGGGAAGCATATCGTTGATGCAGATCCCAGTGCCACTATTGCCACCACTAAGATCCTGAAAAAAGAGCCCGAAGATCCAAAGGAGGGGGAACGTATTTTCTACTCACATATGTGGGTGAAGGGTTCGCCGTTGCAATTCATTGTTGATAATGGGAACCAAAAGAACCTCGTTTTAGCAGGGGTCATGAAGTGGTTGGTCCTATCGAGTACACCACACCCACAGCCATATAGTATTAGGTGGCTTCATGAAGGATGAGATCTCAAATTTCGCTAACAGTGTTGCCTTCACTATAGCATCAAGCCCTTCACAAATGAGGTATTTTGTGATGTTACAACTCTGGATGTTTTAGATCTACTATTAGTCCATCCATACTTGTGGAGGCGACATGCTGTGTATGAGTCAAGGCCTCGCGCTGTCATTATTTCTTTGGATAATTCATTATACAAGATACCGTAGGTAACCCCACCTACTGCCACCTCTTTAATTTCTACTATGAATGGCAGCAAGCTCATCTCCCATACTAGGAAATTCATTTTCTATGTGATTCATCCTGAAGTAAGGGGAAGGTCGTCACCACATCGATGACCCTCGCGAAGGGTTCCTCCATGCAGGAATAGCAACAAAGGAATACGGTCATGAAAAAACACAAGAAAAACTTCTCCTCACCCATGCAATTAGCACACAAGCTTTAGGTGGGCAACAAAGTTTGGTTGCATCTACAGAAAGAATGCCTTACAAGAGCCCATCAAAAGTTCCTACCACGCCAACATGGTCCTTACACCATTACTAAGGCTATGGGAAAAAATGATATGGAGCACAACATTCCTCCATTCCTTCGCCTGCACTAAGTGTTCAATGTGTACGGCCCTCAACCATGCTTCCCACCTTTAACAGACACATCTGGGATTGCAGAATAGCTCACCAGGGACCAAGTCTAGCAAATGGAGGAACTGAATGCAATGGGGACCATTGCTCCCTAAGGGGGACGAATGATCTAGGTGGATGTTCGTGGCCACCCACCTATCCCATTTGGACCCCAACAACTGTCTCTTTTAGTTTTTTAGTTTTCGTAGTTGTAGCACAATTTACTATTTTTAGCAGTTTTTCGAGTCTTGAACTTCCGGAGCCGTTTTGAGGCCCTAAACGACTTTTTTTGAGAAAACATGGGAGAAACATGGGTCCATGGACCGTATTTTCTCTTCCCAAAGTTGTAGTGCTTATATATATCTTTCTAACGAGCTATTGTATGCGTCAAACGGAGATCGGGTGCCAAAGTTACAACCCCGGGAAATTGATGTACCAATTTACCCAAACGTGGCCCACAATTTGGCGTTTCATCTTCTAGGGTTATGTTTTGGGATGTTAAGGGTTTTCCATTGTTTCTCAACAATAAATAGGCCTTTGAGCCTCATTGTAACAAATTTTAGAGGCATGTAGCCGCCACATCTCTTCTCAGAGATAAGCTACCATCACCCTAGCTGGTTAATTTCCATTTTTGTTTGTAAGCATATTCCAGTATTTTACATTAATGAAATGAAGTATTATTTCCGCTGCATCTCTATGTTTATGGTTATCTATGTAATTTGTTATGTTCATGTTTAAATCTGGATCAGTGGTATCAGAGCGGTCTGATTTTTCTCTCTGTTTTTTCTTTGCATGTCCCCAACGAGGTTGGGATATAAGGAGTTAGGGCTTGAATTGGTCGAACCTTTGCAAGACCAGCCTTGCAAATCCTGATGGCCTCCCATGGCAAATGAGAAGAAAGACGAGGTGGTAGGAGATCTTATCAAAATCTTGCTCAAAGAAGCCCTCGAGTGGAAAAGGAATGCAATGATGGATATCTTTGCGCAGATCCTTCAACGGCTACCTAGAGGTGGCGCATTGGCTTCCAACAGCTACTATGCAAATACCACACCCTTTAAGGTACAAGTTAATTTTGAAATCCCCATATTCGAGGGCCAAATAGACGCAGATGTCATAGATAAATGGTTAAATCTACTAGATGGGTATTTTTTCTGTTCATGAATTTTCGAGTCAGGAAAAGATTGTTTTCGCTCTTCTCAAAGTAGCCCCCCACGTCAAGGACTAGTGGGAAACCTATTGTGAGCAGAAGGATGAAAGTACAGGGTCACTATTTTCAGCCACACCCACTTGGGATTCATTTCGGGATGCAATCAAGGAGTAGTACTACCCTGTCAAAAGTTACGAGGACAAATACATAAAGTGGACCACACTACGACAGGGAGGGACCATGATGTGCTAGAGTTCCCAAACATTTTTCATACCCTTCCCACATGGTTGGGTATCAAAGATTCTGATCTACTTTTGGTACTCAAATACTGCGGCTACCTACATAAATACATCCCAGAAGAGATGGAGTTCCTGAACATCTCCTCGCTCGACACAGCGTACCGACACGCTATCAAAATCGAGCAAAAGTTCAAACAGAAGAAGCGAGACTTTGGATCTACGAATCTGAAGACCAAAGGACAAAGCCAAGGTGGGGTGACCTAAGACAACCCATCGAAGCTGCAAGAAAAGAACAAAACCACGAGGTCAAAAAAGCACATAGGAAAGTAGTGTGAGTTCCACAAGAGCCCCACTCACAACACAAGTGAGTGTCAGACCAAGCAGTCGATGGTGGTTGAGTTGAAGGCTTCCGAATCAGATGCATGTTCCGACCTTGAGCCAGAACCCGACAAGGGGAATGGCAAAGGGAAGCAGATCATTGATGTGGATCCCAGCACAACTGTTGCCACCGCTAAGATCCAAAAAGATGAGCTCAAAGATCCAGAGGAGGGGGGACGTCTTTTCCACTCACATATGTGGGTGAAGGGTTCGCCACTACAATTTATTGTCGACAGTGGCAGCCAAAAGAACCTCATTTCAGTAGAGGTCATGAAGTGGTTGGGCCTACCGCCTACACCACACCTGCGGCCGTACAGTATCAGGTGGCTTCATGAAGGACGAGATCTCGAAGTTCACCAGCAATGTCACCTTCCCTACAACATCAAGTCCTTCACAGACAAGGTATTGTGCGATTTTACACCTCTGGATGTTTGTGATGTAGTATTAGGCTAGCCATACTTGTGGAGGCGACATGCTGTGTATGGGTCAAGGCCTCGCGCTGTCATTATTTCTTTGGATAATCCATTATATAGGATACCGGAGGTAACCCCACCTACCGCCACCTCTTTGATCTCTACTAAGAAAGGCAACAAGCTCATCTCCCAGACTAGGAAATTCATTTTCTATCTAATTTGCTCCCAAAGTAAGGGGAAGTTTGTCACCTCGTCCATGACCCCCACGAAGGGTTCCTCCACATATTAGCAAAAAAAAAAGGAATACGGTCATGACAGAACACAGGAACAACTTCTCCTCACCCACAGGGGTACCACACAAGCTTTAGGTGGGCAACAAAGTCTGGTTGAATCTGCAGAAAGAACGCCTAAAAAGAGTCCATCAGAAGCTCCGACCACGCCAACATGGTCCTTACACCATTACTAAGGCTATGGGAAATAATGATTTGGAGCACAACATTCCTCCATTCCTTTGCCTGCACCAAGTGTTCAATGTGTATGGCCCTCAATCATGCTTTCCACCATTACCAGACACATCCGAGATTGTAGAATAGCTCACCAAGGACCAAGTTCAACAGATGGACGAACTCAACACAATACGGACCATTGCTTCCTAAGGGGGGAGGAATGATCTAAGTGGGTGTTGGTGGCCACCCACCTATCCCATTTGGACCCTCACAACTGTCTCTTTGAGTTTTTTAGTTTCCGTAATTGCAGCACAATTTACTATTTTTAGCAGTTTTTTGGGTCCTAAACTTCGAGAGTTGTTTTGAGGCCCTAAACAACGTTTTTTGAGAAATCTAGGAGCAACATGGTCCATGGACCAATGTTGATATTCCCAAAGTTGTAGTACTCGGATAGATATTTCTAACGAGCTATTGTACGCATCAATCGGAGATCGGGTGCCAAAGTTACCACCCTGAGAAATTGATGTACCAATTTACCCAAACGGGGTCCACAATTTGGCATTTCATCTTCTAGGGTTAGGTTTTGGGATGCTAAGGGTTTTCCATTATTTCTCAACAATAAATAGGCCTTTGTTGTGGGGAAAAATGCCTATGCAGGACGATCCTATCCACCTAAGGTGTGACAGTGCCTTAGCAACAAACAGAGATAGCTATTCTAGTATTCTTCCCTTATGAATTAAGAATGAAGAGAGATGGATGGACTAACTAGTGTCTTCCGTTTGTCCCTCGATCCCGTTTCCCTTCTCTTTGGGAGTTCACAGCTACTTGTCTTCTCGCTCGCCCAGCTTCAACAGGTCTCTGCAAGATTACAAGAGAAGAACACTACACAAAGACATAGATTCATAAACATAACTAGTTCAGGATTAGAAGTAAACTAAACATACTAATGCAATCATACATCAAAGATACATCAGTATATAGGAGAAAACCAAGATAGCTTTATTGATGAATAACAAGGTTCAGGAAGAGATACAACCCAAAGGGCTCCAATCCAGCATCTCCTTCCCAGCAAAATGGAATTCCTATCTCACCTCCCTTCAAAGCATTAAGCACCCAATGATTCCAGTCTCAAACCAACAGCAATTCTTTGCAATAAAAAAATTCCAGCCTCCAGATCTCATGGAGGAGAGATCCATATATAGATGTTTTGGAGAGAGGATGAGTCAGCTTGAGATCTGACTAGTGTCCTCTCCCTCTGTCAGTTCTTGATTCCACTTGGAGGTTCTTGCTTCCACTTGGAGATTTGGAACCTCTTACTCATCACCAGTCGAATTCCCTGAGGCAAGTGTCATTTTGGAAGCTTCTTGGGTTTTGACACCTTGAGAAATGAGCTTGCCACATGTCCACTCTCGCTCAGCGCAGGTAGCCAGAATTGGCTTTGACATTCAGCACAGGTAGCCAGTGTTGGCTTTGACATTCAGCGCAGACAGCCAGTGGAGCCATTGACATGATCCTGAATTGACTTGTTTTTGAGCAGTTTCTGGTGGAGAACTTCTGTGAATTGTTGTGGTTTGTTAGCCTTGTTCCTCTAGGGGTAGGAACAACATGTTTAGGGACTTTGGATCCCTTAGATTATGGACATTTCATGCTCAATGTTGTAAGGCACAAAAATGTCTATAACAGTTGCCCCCTAAAGTATGAGGCTGTTTATCGGGTGAAATGCTTTATCCAGGAGGGTCCGAAGTTCATCCAATGCTGGGAGGAGACCTGTAATAAGATACAATACAATACATTAGTTTTCATACTTCTTTCATGATCTAGCTGAGGCGGGCATTCCCATGCTCAGCTTTATAAATCCATTTTCTGTACATAGAACAGACAACCGTCTGATGGTAGACTGATAATTTTGATGAAATTATCATCCTTTGAGTAGGATGATCATCTACTGCAATGATGTACATGTCAAATGTCTTTATCTTTCTTGAATATATATCGCAGCCCGGATGGATCAAACTAGATCCAGGGTCTTCAAACTCGTTCGATCTTCACTCTAAGTACAAGTCGATCCATGTGAGAATTGTTCTGAAGTCGAACTTGGAAAGACATCGCTTGATTACCGGTCAATGAGGTAAACCGTTAACAAGCGCGAGAGGAATCACCGATAATGATAATGACCCTCAAGGTACTGCAGTACAATTCACGTGGTGTGAATAAAGGACTTGGCGTCGAACACCACGCAAAATCTTTCGGTCGAAGGTCATTGATGTATACCTGTCGCCGGAAGTGAGAAACTTTCCATTGAGGCATGCAAGCTTCAAAGTACTGAAGGGGTTGTTCCTAGATCAACTTCTTGGATAATGAGTTGATGTCAACAAGAAGCGATTCGTCAAAGGAGGGCCTTAATGAATCCCACATCAGTGACACGGAAAGGAGCTAATGATTTTGATGGAGGTGAAAACGATCTGTGACATATGATTCAGGGTGGCGGTCATGAACGGATGAAGGATAATGTATGGCAGTGGATGGGACACGGTTGACTCTTTCTGAACGAATTCTCTTGAACATATGGCGACACTGATGCGATGGATCAGTAGCATTACCCCAATTATGGATGGTATGGCGAGACCATGGTGATGTGACCGGTGAATGAAACAACCCAACCCGATTGTGGTACGGAGGAAAAGAGTCATGTTCAAGAGCGACTTGCTACCATCAAAGTTTTCTTTAGTTTCTCCCAATTTTTCCCCAGTCATTGCTGACCAGTACCTCTTTATTTTTGTCAACCTTGAGGAGGATAACATATGCTTGTTCTATAACCTGCCCTTCGGGCAAGCCCATCACTATGTTTTAACGAGCCTAGCGATAGTGAAACTCGTTCTCGTCTAAAGACAAGTTTGTCGCTATTTAGTGATTTTAACGAGTCTAACGACAAGGATAACTCGGTCCTTTTCATTTTTTAAGAGTATGAAAAGGTACATAAAGTTAACTCCAAGATTCCTTTTTTGTCATCTAATCCCTTAAGTCCGAAAAAGTATAAAACAATACAGAAGGGACGAGTTTTCGATAGTTTTAACGAGTCGAACAAACAAGCGCTCAATCTTTTTGTGCAATAATCCCTCAGGTCCAAAAAGATTAAAATCTAGAGGGGGGATAGCACTTTTTGTCGCTTTAACGAGCTGGAAGGCCAAAACTCGGCAATCTTTTCATATTTTACGAGTCAGTTGAAAAGAGCTTAAAGAAGACTCGTCTTTTGAGGAACGAGTGATAAACAGGGTTAGCAGTTGATTCCAGGTACAGGTTGGAATTTTCCAATCACGGCAGTGTCACAAGGATGGCTAGGTGAAATCACTCTTCGCAGCTGTTCCTCAAAATGGGTAAACAATCATATGGAGGTGAACGATTGGCCAAATGAAAAGTGGAGGTGAAGGTACGCCCAAGGCTTTAATGGCTGATAAAGTTACATTCACAGTGGTTATTTACCGGGATAGGTTCATTTTTTAATGAGCTTGAACGCGGAAAAACACTACTCTATCTTATGTTTATTTTTTAACGAGCATGAACTATGCGCTAAAACTGCTTAGATCTTGCATTTATTCTTTAACGAGCATGAACTGTGTGCTAAAACTGCTCGATTATATGGTCAAACTTTGATTTTTTACCATAACTAGTTTTGCTCTTTTCAAAGATAGTACTGCATTCTCAATTGCTGCATAAAAATTAGTTAGAAATGAATAACATTTGTTTGAAAATGAGATTAAAACCCTAATATTTCACTTCGAACTACGTAAAAATCAATTAAAAATTGTTTTTACCTCTCATTTTACCATTTCATTTGAACTTGGTTTGTTGGAGCTTTGGAGGTACCTCTTCCCCCTTGATTTTCACCAGCTGATTCTGGGAGATTCTGTGGACGATTCTTGGCACCGTCTGGACCAGGTAGGAGCTAAACCCTAGCTCTTTCTTTTCATGGTTTTATTTTTCCATTCTGTGCATGTTTTCCTGTCTCCCTGAGCACCTGGGGTTTTGTTAGGGCGCTCTACCATCAGCGCAGCTGGTTCACTCGAAACCTGCGCTGAATGTCAAGCTGCCTTAAGGCAGTTTGACCTTCGATGCAGGTGGAACACTGGCTAGCTGCGTTTGACACAGAAAACTGGTTTTGTTGCACAGTTTTTGATGAAATTTTGCCAGTTTCTCATCAAATCCAGGATCTTACTCTTTCTCTTGTTTGTTTTGAAGGGACCTTTGAGCAAAATGACCCTTACATGGCGAGAACGAGAACATGAAGAAGAGAACATGATTGCCCTCCATGATCCTGTCACGGTGGACGCGCTGCGAAACTGTGGCCTGCTGAAGTTCTTCCGTATCTCTAGTATGAGAGCACAGATCTCCTTACTGCAGTATATTATTGATGCTTGGGATCCTATCAACCAAGTATTCCAGATTAGGGGCAAATCCATCCCCTTGACCATAATAGACATTTACTTCTTGACTGGGTTGTCAAGGCGGGGTGCCCCAATTTCTTTGTGAGGTTCGGCTCGAGGGAATGACTTCGTGAGAGATTATGTCCGCCAATATTGCAGGGAAGGATCTCAGCCAAGCAGAGACGGCAAGGTTGTTATCCGTGAGATTACTGACAGGTCTCTCAAGTCTATTCTGTATACTATTGGTAGGATGGTCGGTAGTGCATCTCTTCATGTTGCCAACAGATCTTATGTGCAGCATACCTTGGAGTGTCTCCAACCGAAAGCATTCAACTGGTGTGATGTAGTACTTCTTCAAATGAAAATTCAGTTGACCAAGGTAAAGGACAGGAAGCTGAAGAACTTTGGATTTGGTTCTATTTTGACTGCCTTTGCCTTGGAAAAGATACCACTGATGCAGCCTCAGTATATTGCACTCGACTTGCCTTCTCCTTATTCGATTCTATTTATTCATTCTTATTTTTACTAATTCCTCGTGTTTTGTTATTATTTTATTTTTATTTAGTTAGTTACTTTATTATTATTATTATTTTTAGCTTTTATTAATTAATTAATTCAATTAATTTATTATTTTTTAGCTTATTATTTTATTTTATCCCCTTTGAATTATTCATTCTTATATATTTATTATTATCTTATTTCATTTTTCGTTGTTTTATTAGTACTTTTCATTCATTTAGTTGGTTATTTTTGTTATTTTTATTAGTAATTTTCATTATTTTTATTATTATTTTTAATTTTTAATATTATTAATTAATTAATTTATTACCGCTTGATTTATTATTATTATTATTATTTTTTTTTTTGTGTGTTTTTTTGTTTTGTGCTTTGTTTTATCTATTTATTTTTATTTTTTCTCGATTAACTCTTAGTCAGATCCAGTGGTCTATTTTTGTTTGATTTCTCTTTAGTTTATTTATTTTTATTTTTGTGTTTGTATATTTATTTTTACTATTTTAGTTCGGGTTTTTATATATTTATTTGTTATTTTAATAGTTTACTTGGTTATTCTCCCTTAATTCCTTCTTAGAAGCGGTCCTTTGCAACTAATTTTCTTTTATTAGTATTTTGACCTTTAATTTTTTATTATTTATTGGTTATCTTGACTTTGATCCTGGTCCTCTGGTCAATATTAGCGGTTAGGTCAAACTAGCCGTTGGAGGCTCTGCTCGGTCTATATAGCATGCTTAGCTAGATCTGTTTTCTTCATCTTGTCCTGACGATGAACCACAATGGTTGGTTCGAAACGCGTCGACAAATGACTTTTCATGTGATTTACGCCGAAATCTTTATCTAACCTAATATGGATCACAGAAGCCTAAACTCTATTATTGAATCCTTGCCTTCTCCTATCGAGCCACGCATGCAGAGATGGGTTGATCGCATGTCTAGGCATGCTGGTCAATCTCAGATTTCTTTCACTGATGTCTTCTTCAGGTGCTTCGAGCGTCAGGAGATGGTCTATTCCGAGTATCCATATGTTGGCATGGATTTCCGAGGTGATCCGGATTTGGTATTACCGGATGGCGAACAGTGGGGCGCTATTGGTAAAATCTTCGACCATATCATTGTTTACTGTTTTTATTCATAATGTTTCTGTGCTTTACTCTGTCAAGACTTTAATCAAACTCTTGTGTGCATGCAGATGTTGGTCCTGTTCTTCCAGCAGTTCGCCTGAGAACGCCAGTCGCTGCCCCAGCAGGGGAGCCTGCTGGGAGGGTTATTCTTCGCGACCTTGACGTGGCCGAGACCCTTACAGTTGTGCAGGAGCAGGTCGAGAGCCTTACTCTCGGTATTCCGGATATATGGATCGACGAGTTACCTTTACAGTTGCAGCGGCATACTACTGGGGTGCCTAGACGATGGACTCGTCTCTTGCGCATGATTGCAGAGGCCGTGACGTGCTATCATGAGCATCACTAGGCTAGGGTGCCCCCTAGCATTTTTGAGTTTTTGGGTCATGCGACCAATTTTGTCTTGGTTACGGAACATTATGTGTAAACGATAAACAACTTTTATATATATTTTGATTTTCGAGGTTTATTCTGGTTGAGTTATATGATCCACTTGTACAACATTGATGATGCATTTATTTTTATAAATGTCGCAAATGTCTATCTAACACATAGTTTGCTAATGAGTCGGTTAAAGTGTTTAAGTTCCTGGAAATACGTGGGTATTGAATTAAATCAAACTGTCTTTACAAAATCTTAACCCTTAGAAACATACAATAAATAGCTGGATTGCGGACAGAATATATACCATTGAGTTGTAGTATCACGAGTTGTGAGTCTAGCCTGACGATTAGTCGGCGTATACCATGGGTGATGGCATCAGAGAGTAGTTCTATCAACGCGCTATACTCAGCGATATTATTCGTTGATTTCCAAATGCACACACCTCTGAAACTCACTAACTCGCCGCTTGGATCAAGAATGGCCCAGGCCGCGAACGACAGGTTCCGCGAACTACGACTCGCTCTGTCAACATATCCCACACATGTCTCAGAAAGGTTCGACATCTGCAATAAATGTAAAAAGGTGTATTACTCGACCAAAACAAACACTTTAGTGAAAACAAAATACAACAAAAGCACACAGGTTACTATTTAAGCATAGTAACGCTTGAGGTACAACCCATTGCGGGGTTGCGCCAGTGGAATTCCGTCATAATTCATTAACTTGTAGGCTCCTT
This sequence comes from Pinus tabuliformis, assembly GCA_031772625.1. Classification (NCBI taxonomy): domain Eukaryota; kingdom Viridiplantae; phylum Streptophyta; class Pinopsida; order Pinales; family Pinaceae; genus Pinus; species Pinus tabuliformis. The sequence goes on from CM062805.1 coordinate 340,733,526, forward strand.
TTTCTAACACTCGTTTAACAATATAGGGGCCCATCCATAAAGAATTAAATTTACCTGCTCCCAATTTGTCGGATTCTTGGTCGTAAAGCAAGACCAAGTCACCTTCTGAGAAGACACGGGGTTTGACATTTTTGTCGAACTGTGCCTTGACTCGTTTCTTATGGGCTTCGTTAGCCAAAGCGGCATCACGACGGGATTCATCCAATTGGATTAATTCCAAGAAACGTGCCTCTTCTTCTGAAGTTCCGGGGAGGAGATCAATTGCGACTTTAAGAGACGAAATTTCACACTGGACTGGTAAGACTGCCTCCAGGCCATACACTAGTTGGAAAGGTGTGAACCCGGTCGCATTTCTTACTGATGTTCGGTAAGCCCACAAGGTCGAGTACAGGATTAGGTGCCGCCTTATTTTGTGAACTCCGATCATCCTTTGCAACATACGCTTCAAGACCTTGTTGATCGCTTCAACTTGTCCATTGGCTTGCGGATAATACAGGGTAGAGCTGTCGTGAGATAGCCCTAGCTTGGCAGCTAATTCAACCATCATGTGATTGTGAAAATGCGACCCATGATCTGTAACTATAGCCTGTGGTACGTTGAACCTAGCAACTACATGATTGAAAAAGAAAAGGGCAGTTGTTTCACCAGTGTTATCTAATGTAGGCATCGCCTCGGCCCATTTGGTGAAATAGTCAACGGCGACTATAATATACCCATGCCCCCCGGTCGAGGTGGGGTTACATTGCATGAAATCGATGCCCCATTTGGCGAAAGGCCCAACAGCAACTATTGGCTGCAAAGGTGCGGGTGTTTTTCTGGTTTTGCTATCAAAAATTTGACAAGCATGGCAACTTCTGACTGCGGTTATGCAATCTTTGAACATGGTTGGCCAGAAGTATCCTGCTCGTAAGATTTTTTGTGTTGTTTCATATCCAGATTGATGCCCCCCACACACGCCTGAATAACACTCATTCAGGGCTTCTTCGGCCTCCTCATGGGTGAGGCACCTCCTCAGAACTGTATCGATACCACGACGGTAAAGCGTATCACCGACGATCATGTAGTCTTTAGCTTGGTATCGTATACGTTTCTGTTCAGAGTGAGAGGTGTTAGGCCTAAACTTTTGGGTTTGGAGATAAATTATGATATCTCCATACCACTCATTGCTTGTAGATATCAGAAACAAATTCTCGTCCACAATTGATTCTTTGGATGTTTCATCGTTGGACGACGATGGGAGATCGCACAATAATTCAGCGAAAACTAGAGCTTTCTTTGATTTGGATTTTACAAATTCCAGATCAAACTCTTGAAGGATCGCTATCCATTTTGAATATTTGCCCCCCAGCAACTGTCGCGACAGTATATAAGTCATGGGGTTGCAATCTGATAAAATGGTAGTTTTCCGAAAGAGGACATAATGTCGAAATCTTTGAATCGCTTGAACAACTACAAGCACTAGTTTTTGAACATAAGAATATTTGCTTTCTGTATCATATAAGTTTTTACTTAAATAATATATAGGATGTTCAATTCCATCGACTTCTTGAGCTAAAACCATCGCAATGGTCGTATTTGCTACAATTAGATACATGTTAAAATCTCTTTGATAGTCTGGGGCATACATTAATGATGCTCTTACTAGAGAATCTTTCAGAGCGTCAAAGGAAGCTTGCACCACCTGATCCCAGACAAAAGGTACATCCTTTTTTAAAAGACGAGTATAACCTTTAGCAAGTTCTGCGTAATTTGGAATGAACCTCCTCAGAAAGTTTGCTTTCCCTTGGAGTTTCTGAATCTGAAGCAAATTTGAAGGTGGAGGCAAATTAATGATTGCCTGAACCTTGCAAGGGTCGAGACGAATCCCATCCTTAGAGACTACAAAGCCAAGTAAACGACCAAAACCGATGCAAAACACACATTTGTGCGGATTGAGTCTTATCTTGTAGTGTCGGCAACGTAGAAATATCGCTCTTAAATGTTGCGGATGATCAGTCTGCTTTCGCGAATGAGCCGGAAGGTCGTCGAGATATGGTTGAACGATGTTCTTGATTTCATGGAAGGCATAATTCATTTCCCTCTGAAACGTCGCCCCTGCATTCTTTAAACCAAAGGGTAATTTTCGATAAGCGAATGTGCCCCACAGACAAATAAATGCAGTCTTTGACTAGTCCTGTGGGCAGATATTTATTTGATTATACCAGGAAAATCCATCCATAAATGAAAAGATTTCACATCCGGCGCATTCATCAATTATCTGGTTGATGAAGGGTGTAGGGTAGTTGTCCTTCGGACAAGCTTGGTTTACATCCCTATAGTCGACACACACTCTAATTGTCCCTTGTTTCTTCATAATGGGGACAATATTAGATACCCAATCAGTTAGAGGAACTGGGTAGATGAAACTAGCATGGAGAAGCCTTTCAACTTCTGCTTTAATGGTAGCGGCTTTCTTGGGGTGCACCTGCCAAAGCCGTTGTCTTACTGGTTTGATATCAGGATACATCTTAATTTCATGTTCAACGATACTCGAGTCAATGCCTGGCATTTCATCATATGACCAAGCAAAGACATCTCTGAACTCGCGAAAAAGAGCGTTATATATTTCCAGTTCTGAAGGAGAACAACCTTTGCCGACATAAATATTTTCTACAACATTTGTTTTAGTCGAGATATTTATGGCTATAGTCTCTCCAATATTGGATAAGTTCCGCTCGGAATCCACTGTATTTACAGTATTTGATAGGAATTCAAAAACTGAAGGGTGATAAAGGTCATGCTGAGTATCTTCTTCATAATCTGAAAGAAGGGAACGATGGTGGCAATCATTCCATGGTGTCCCCTCAATCAACATTGATTGTAGGACTCCTTCGTCAGTCCCATGCACTTTCGACCAAGGATCTAATGGGGTACCATAGTCTCTAGACCTATCTACCTAAACGCTTGATGAGCGTTGATTTGGGTTCGCCTCCCATGCCTAAAACATTGATTGCTACAATATTTCTATTGGGCTTGGGGGCAAAACCATTGCATGATCCATGTCGATATCGTCTTCTGCGACCTTCGTGGAAGATATCATGTTGCAGGCTGCTACCAATGCTATTTCTCCTATATAGATGGGAGGTGGAAGTGCGAAAGATCCCATTAATGTGGGGTCTCTCAGTAGGCCTACTCCGATATCTTGAAGCGAATGGTTGCTTCCATGGATCATGGGAATGCTTCCTGTAACTTGTGAACCATTAGGGAGGAAGTTTTGTTGGTCAACGATCGTAATCCCTCCTTGAAAAGGGAATGCGATCTTCCTAAAATAAGTCGACACTACAGCTGCCATGGCATATATCCATGGTCTTCCCAGTAGGATGTTATAGTCAAGATTCCCATCGATGACTTCAACATCTATTTCCACTGTTTTTCCCCCTAGTTCAACCTTCAAGTTATTTAGGATACCGTACGGGGTGTACGTCCTTCCGTCGAATGCTTTTAGTGTCGTCGAAGATCGCGACAAGGTTGGAGATCCTAAAGTTTTCCAGCAACTCATTGACATGATACATGTAGATGCCCCCTCATCAATAATTGTTCGGTGAATAGTTTTGTTGAGGGCTTTCACTTGAATAAGGAAAGCTAGTTGAGCTGGTAACTGAGAATCATATCCTTTGTGGTCGAAAGATACAAGATTGGAATCCTTAGGATCAATCCCACCAATAGTCTATAACAATGCCTACCTTTGGGACGGGCAAGTTTTTAGTACTTCAAGAGTCGACATAGCGGATGGTGATTGGGCCAAATCTTCCACTATGTTATAATGTTGCGCTGCTTTAGCGCGAGGATTAAATGTCAACTTGTGTACTACTCCCTTCGGCGGTTTTATTGTTAATTCAGGAATGATGGGTGGTACAATTTTTGTCGAAGTCATTGTCGAACTACTTGGTTGATCTTTACCTTTGTCATTTGACAGCTGCGGATTCCCGCAATCTTTGTTCCTTGTCGAAATCAAAGCATCATTTTGTTGCTTGGAGATTGACAACATTAGCACTTGTGACGGGGAAGCATTTCCACTATCAACTAGATTTTGACCTGGATTGGGAAACGGATCAGTTAACACAGCTGAGGTTTGCGAACTTTTGAAGAACCTCTTAAGCTCAGCTCTATATGGACAATCTTGTGTCCAATGATCCTCGTCACATATCATGCATGGACTTTTTGGTTTCCCTTTCCTAGGAGGGTTTGAAGAAGTTCTTTCAGGGGATGACTCACCCTGTTTCTTCTTCTTCCCTTTGTTTTGCTTCTTCTTGCTTCCTGGTTGATTGGTTTCTTTTCCTTTATCTGCTGATATGGCATTTACTTCCGAAGCAAGAATTTCTTCTTTTGCATTTTGATCTGAAGTCTTACGGGCTTTCTTAGACGAAGCCATTGTCGATTTCGCGTTTGCCGTGCCAATCACACCATCGCCGGCATGAGAGTCACTATTTGATTTAGGAGGAGGAGGAATTGAGAATTCCGGTCTAGGGGCGTCAGGTATTTTGTCGTAGAGCATGCCAAACTGAGTGTATACTAATTCTAGATATTGTGCACGAGCAATAACTTGCTCCTCTGTTACGACTCCCCCCTTGGCCACATCTTTCGTTATGGCAGGAAGTAACGACTTTATAAACCATTTAGCTAATAGCTGATCGGGAACATATGTTTTCACCATCCTACGACGACGACGCCACTCATGTATATGATCGGATATATGAGTGGCCGTTGTCTGCTTGAAGTTGGTTAAGATTTCTATTCCCGTTTCATACCTTATCGGTAACTGAAAATGGGTTAAGAAAGTCGTGGCTAGGGAACTGAAATTGTCGAAAGAGGCTCTAGGTAATTGAATATACCATTTTGCCGCTGGACCCATTAACGTCCTCTGAAAACGGCGAAGCCTTATCGAATCATCGTTCAGGGTGTTCGACGAACACCACAGATGAAAAGTCATCACGTGATTCGATGGGTCTTCACCTGGATTTCCATTGAATTTAGGAATGTCCGATGGAAGTTTGTGAGGAATCGCTGGCCACCAAGGGGCGTAAGCAATTGGATCGTTTGTTAACCGGTGTAAATCGGGTAACTCTAGAGTTGCCACGAATGGTAACTGTTGATTCAGGTTAGGTGAAGCATACCCGGGGTACGATGGAATTTCCTGATCAGTGGGCCTTTGCATACCAGCATAATGTAATTGATGTTGGTATGACTGATATGGTTGGTGGACTTGACCACCGTAAAGCGGTTGGTTTTGACCGTTTTGAATATACGGTTGTCCACTGTTCGCAAAGATCTGCTGCTTAGAACCTTGGTACACTTGCTGGAATTGTGGTTGTTGGTATTGCACCAGCCACGGTTGTGAAGCCATGTTCTGCTGCGCTATGCTAACCGGCGGACCAAGATGTGGGGTAATTGTACCCATTTGGACCTGTGTCACCCCACCAGTTCACGATTGTGGTTGTGTCACAGGGTCAAGGGGTTGTTGCATTACAACCTGAGAAATCTGAGGTTGACATACAACATGCATCGTTTGAACTTGTGACACTGTTACAATAGCTGGTGTAGTCGAGATGTTCGACATAGGTACACATTGTTGCATAGAATACACAACTCTTGGTTGTTGGGGTAGCATAGGTACCCAACCACTTGTCGTAACTCCAGTATAACCTGAATACTGCTGAGAACTCCCGTATGGGTATCCTCCCGGAGGGGGTAATGAAAGGGTATACTGCCCCCCATACAGTAGCAATCCGGAACTCAAGGGGATTTTTTACCCTTGGGGACTGGATGGCCCAAATTGACCTCCATAGGGATCAATTTGTCGAGTTTCAACATAAGAATTTCCAGATATTATTCCAGAGGAACAAACTGGAACAGACCACACTGTCGAAATAGTCCCTGGGTGGACTCCTTCTAGCGATTGCGAGCTAGTTGGGATAGATGGTACGCCGACAAACATCGTCGAAGTGACGGCAGGTACTTCTGCTGTCGCTGTATCATTCGACACAGTCCTAGATGTTGACGGCTGCTCAAACATCTTGAGTCTATCCAATAGATTGCCTAGCGAATCTACGGGAACTTCCACTGGTGATAGACTAACTTCTGATGTAGAAGGAAATAGAGTGACCCCTACTCCAAAATGGGTTGGAGTACTTGCTTGCGGATCTTCTACAATTTCCTCTATCGCAATCAAACCAGGTGGAAGAGGAAGACCGTCAGGTCCGTAAAATATTTCTGGTGCCGAAGAAGGGGTTGAATCGACAGCGACATTTGTTTGAGGAACAAGACTCTCTGGACCGGTTACAGATGGAACTGGTTCAGTAACACAAGTATTTGTTCTTAGACTAGGATCAGTGTCACTGTCCCTCTGTGGCTGTTGAACTTCTTCAATAGAGGCAGGGTTTCCAGAAATGTTTGGAGTAACCGGAATCTCAGATGTTGTTGGAACACTTGTTCTAACTTTGATAGGAGATTTCGAACCGGTTAAACGAGTTCGCTTTGTCTGTACTATTTTCGATTCCGGAGACAAAGACGGTTGACTCGTAAGCCTCCGCGAACGACGGGGTTTCAATTGACTTTCTTCCACTATTGTGGATTACTCGATCAACTAAAATACAACAGGGAAAGTGTGTTTCTGAATTGAATGAATTTTTAGACGCTTTAGACACAGCTTGCTTTTTCACTTTTAAAGAGTCGAGAAAAAGCTAAAGATGACTCTAGTCTCCTTCGATGTTTTAACGAGCCCGAAGTGACAAATTCTCGGATGGAAATTTTCTATTATAGAGTTTGAAAAAGGCCAAAAGAAGCTGCTCCAGAGTTCTAGGCAGAGGGTGTGCCAAACTTTTCGCAAAACTGCAGAATACTTTTTAGGGTACGGGTGGTCGATCTTCCTGAATGCTGTGTTCAGTGCATTGCGATCAGTAGGGCGGCCGACACGGCTTCCTAAGGATAAAGGTTATATTCCTATAGGGGTATCCCAATATATACGTGGATGTACATGGGAGCACAATCCGTACTGGAACTATCGTCCCTCAGGAGGAATCACCCACCTTCCACGAGATCGACAGTCACCAGGCTTAACGACGCCAGAACACGTCTCTAGCCTAGACCTCTATGTTGTGCGTTATGTTGCAAAGCGTTGTTAAGTTCATTCAGTTTATTTTAAGTTGATCTTTTTTAGAAGTTTTCCTTTCTGGATCACCACGAGATGTATGGTACAATTCCTAAATGCAGTTTAAGATGATAAGCAAGCTTTATATCTTTTCAACTTTGAAAATCCTAGCTACTAAGGGAAAAGAAAGACACCATCTTTTCTCAAAGAGCACTTAGCACACTCTAATGCACTTTTCCTAAATCAAACATGCAAACTATCAAAATGCAAATGCACAATGCAGGTGTTTGTTTTCCGCTTTCTTAGTATTGATGCCTACAAAGAAAGCTTTTTTTACAACTTTGAATTTGCTTTTAAATGACAAGTACAAACAAGTTTACTTTTTCGAAATCAACAAGGGTAGAAGAGATTACAGCACTTTGCAACTTTCGAAATGAAAACTTTTTTCGACACTTAAAAGAGACAAACTCAAACCAATAAGCAAAAACAAATGTATAATCAACTGTAAACAGCCAATGAACTCTCTCCTAAGATCACAATCAACAGATCTGAATCAAGGGCTACATGATGATTATTTCACTCATGCAAAAGAAAACTGTAAATGACGCCACAAACACATAAAAACACTCACAGTATTTTTGTACAAAAGGAGGCGGAATTCAAGCAGAGAAAAGGAGTTATCTGACTGGTACCTATGCTGGTTACAGGCTGCAAAAATCAGAGATCAAAACAGGGCAACAAAGAGCAGAGAACCCCAGTTGCACAAGGCAAAACTGGATCAGCGCAACCTCAACACTGGGGTTTTGACATTCAGCGCAGGTGGCCTTCACGAGATCTGCGTTGAAATGCAGAATCCCTTCACAGGGTTCGCGCTGAATGAGAAACGAGAGTTTCTCACTGGGTTCTGGGTCACAGATTGCTAATTAATCAACGGTTTCAGGCCAAATAAAAGCAACAAGCAAGGTACAATCAAAGGGATGCTTTGAGGGGGTACTAAGATCTATCACAAAGGATCATCAAATAATTTGTGAGTCCATTGTTCAGATCATAGACAAATCCAGTGATTGGATCAAAGCAGCAACTGTCTACTTTGCAACTGAGAATAGCAGATGCAGTTCGATTGTTGTTATTGAGTCTATGAAACAAACAATGATAGAGACACAAATAAACAAATCTCCCCAGCGAAGTCACCAATTTGTTGTGGGGAAAAATGCCTATGCAGGACGATCCTATCCACCTAAGTTGTGACAGTGCCTTAGCAACAGACAGAGACAGCTATTCTAGTATTCTTCCTTTATGAATTAAGAATGAAGAGAGATTGATGGACTAACCAGTGTCTTCCATTTGTCCCTCGATCCAGTTTCTCTTCTCTTTGGGAGTTCACAGCTACTTGTCTTCTCGCTCGCCCAGCTTCAACAGGTCTCTGCAAGATTATAAGAGAAGAACACTACACAAAGACATAGATTCATAAACATAACTAGTTCAGGATTAGAAATAAACTAAACATACTAATGCAATAATACATCAAAGATACATCAGTATATAGGAGAAAACCAAGATAGATTTATTGATGAATAACAAGGTTCAGGAAGAGATACAACCCAAAGGGCTCCAATCCAGCATCTCCTTCCCAGCAAAATGGAATTCCTATCTTCACCTCCCTTCAAAGCATTAAGCACCCAATGATTCCAGTCTCAAACCAACAACAATTCTTTGCAATAACAAAATTCCAGCGTCCAGATCTCATGGAGGAGAGATCCATATATAGATGTTTTGGAGAGAGGATGAGTCAGCTTGAGATCTGACTAGTGTCCTCTCCCTCTGTCAGTTCTTGATTCCACTTGGAGGTTCTTGCTTCCACTTGGAGATTTGGAACCTCTTACTCATCACCAGTCGAATTCCCTGAGGCAAGTGTCATTTTGGAAGCTTCCTAGGTTTTGACACCTTGAGAAATGAGCTTGCCACATGTCCACTCTCGCTCAGCGCAGGTAGCCAGTGTTGGCTTTGACATTCAACGCAGGTAGTTAGTGTTGGCTTTGACATTCAGCGCAGACAGCCAGTGGAGCCATTGACATGATCCTGAATTGACTTGTTTTTGAGCAGTTTCTGGTGGAGAACTTCTGTGAATTGCTGTGGTTTGTTAGCCTTGTTCCTCTAGGGGTAGGAACAACATGTTTAGGGACTTTGGATCCCTTAGATTATGGACATTTCATGCTCAATGCTGTAAGGCACAAAAATGTCTATAACAGCCTTTGAGCCTCATTGTAATATAGTTTAGAGGCATGTAGCTGCCACATCTCTTCTCAGAGATAAGCTACCATCGCCCTAGCTGGTTTATTTCCATTTCTATTTGTAAGCATATTCCAGTATTTTACATTAAATAAATGAAGTATTATTTCTACTGCATCTTTGTGTTTATGGTTATCTCTGTAATTTGTTTCGTTCCTGTTTAAATCCTAATCAGTGGTATCAGAGCAGTTTGATTTTTCTCTCTGTTTTTTCTTTGCACGTCTCCAACAAGGTCAAGATATAAGGAGTTAGGGATTGAACTGGTCAAATCTTTGCAAGACCAGCCTCACAAATCCCGACGGCCTCCCATGGCAGGTGAGAAGAAAGATGAGAGGGCAGGAGATCCTATCAAAATCTTGCTTGAACAAGCCCTCGAGCAGCAAAGGAAAGCGATGATGGACAACTTTGCACAGATCCTTCAACGGCTACCCAGAGGCGATGCATCGGCTTCCAAAAGCTACTCTGGAAACACCATGCCCTTTAAGGTACAAGTTAATTTTGAAATTCCCATATTTGAGGGTCAAATAGATGCAGATGCCATAGATAAATGGTTAAATCTACTAAATGCGTATTTTTCTATTCATGAATTTTCGAGTCGGAAAAAGATTATTTTTGCTCTTCTCAAAGCAACCCCCCATGTCAAGGACTAGTGGGAAACCTACTGCGAGCAGAAGGATGAAAGTACAGGGTCACTATTTTTAGCCACACCCACTTGGGATTCATTCTGGGATGCCGTCAAGGAGCAGTACTATCCTGTCAAAAGCTACAAGGAAAAATACATAAAGTGGACCATGGTGCGGTAGGGAAGGGACCAAGATGTGATAGAGTTCACAAACATTTTTCATACCCTTCGCACATAGTTCGGTATCAAAGATTCTAATCTGCATATGGTACTTAAATATTGTGGCTGCCTACACAGATACATCCAAGAAGAGATGGAGTTCCTGAACATCTCCTCGCTCGACACAGCGTATCGATACACTGTCAAAATTGAGCAAGAGTTCAAACAAAAGAAGCAGGACTTTGGATCTGTGAATCCGAAGACTAAAGGACAAAGCCAAGGTGGGGTGATCCAAGACAAACTGTCGAATCTGCAAGAAAAGAACAACACCATGAGGTCAAAAAAGGACACAGGAAAGTGGTGTGAGTTCCACAGAGCCCCACTAATAACACAAGTGAGTGTCGAACCAAGCAGTCGTTGGTGGCAGATTTCAAGGCTTCTGAATTAGATGAATGTTCTGACCCTAAGCCAGAACCCAACAAGGGGAATGGGAAAGGGAAGCAGATCATTGATGCAGATCCTAGCGCCACTATTGCCACCACTAAGATCTAGAAAAATGAGCCCAAAGATCTAAAGGAGGGTGAATGTCTTTTCCAGTCACAGATGTGGGTGAAGGGTTTGCCGCTGTAATTCATTGTCGACAGTGGCACGCAAAAGAGCCTCATTTCAATAGAGGTCGTGAAGCGGTTGGGCCTATCAACTAAACCACACCTGTAGCCGTACAATATCAGGTGGCTTCATGAAGGACAAGATCTCAAAGTTCTCCAGCAGTGCCGCCTTCCCTACAGCATCAAACCCTTCACAGATGAGGTATTATGTGATGCTACACCTCTGGATATTTTTGATTTACTATTAGGCCAGCCATACTTATGGAGGCGACATGATATGTATGAGTAAAGGCCTCACGCTGTCATTATTTCTTTGGATAATTCATTATATAGGATACCAGAGGTAACCCCACCTACTGCCACCTCTTTGATCTCTACTAAGAAAGGCAGCAAGCTCATCTCCCAGACTAGGAAATTCATTTTCTATCTAATTCACTCCCAAAGTAAGGGGAAGCTCATCACCAAATCCATGACCCCCACGAAGCGTTCCTCCATGCAACAGTAGCAACAAAGGAATACGGTCATGACAGAACACAGGAACAACTTCTCCTCACCCACAGGGGTACCACACAAGCTTCAAGTGGGCAACAAAGTCTGGTTTCATCTGTAGAAAGAATTCCTTACAAGAACCCATCAGAAGCTTCGACCATGCCGACAGGGTCCTTAAACCATTACTAAGGCTATGGGAAATAATGATTTGAATCACAACATTACTATTTTCAATGTGTACGGCCCTCGACCATGCTTCCCACCATTACCGGACACATCCGAGATTGCAGAACAACTAACCAAGGACCAAGTTTAGCAGATGGAGGAACTCAATGCAATTGGGACCATTGCTTCCTAACAGGGGAAGAATGATCCATGTGGATGTTGGTGGCCATCCACATATTCCATTTGGACCCCCACAACTATCTCCTTTAGTCTTTTAGTTTCTGTAATTGTAGCACAATTTACTATTTTTAGTAGTTTTTCAAGTCCTGAGCTTCCAGAGCCGTTTTGAGGCCCTAAACAACGTTTTTTGGGAAATCTAGGAGAAACATGGGTCCATGGACTGATGTTTCTCTTCCGAGTGATCATATAGATCTTTCTAACGAGCTATTGTACACATCAAACGGAGATCAGGTGCCAAAGTTACCACCTCGGGAAATTGATGTACCAATTTACCCAAATGGGGCCCACAATTTGGCATTTCATCTTCTAGGCCTTCAAGCCTCATTGTAACATAGTTTAGAGGCATGTAGCTGCCACATCTCTTCTGAGAGATAAGCTACCATTGCTCCAGCTGGTTTATTTCCATTTTTGTTTATAAGCATATTCCAGTATTTTACATTAATCAAATGAAGTATTATTTCCGTTGCATCTCTGTGTTTATGGTTATCTCTGTAATTTGTTCCATTCCTGTTTAAATCCATATCACCAGGTGATCTACAGTGCGAATTTCTACATGGTATTGGAGCAAAGGTGATTAAGGATGAATAGTATACAAGCAGGAGAAGTTTGAAGTTTGGTTTCTGAATATTGAATTGAGTTCTTATCACATCTATTTCACCGATGGCATTCAGTGGTTTGAGACTTGAATATGCCCTTGAAAGCAGTTCGAATTATATAGTCTGGAAGGATCGCATAGGTAGTACTAGAAAATAACAGCCTAAAGGACTTCATTGATCAAGAAGTCCAGAAGCCTACTAATGCTACTCAACTGGCGGAATGGAAAAAGTGTGTGGCTAGAGCAAGGAGAATCATCCTGGAGGAAGTCCGAGATCAAATTTTCTTGAGCCTCCATGGGAAGGAGACTCTGTTTTCGATGTGGAAAATGTTGAAAGATATTTATCAAAATAGCAGTGATTAGAGGAAGCCGGCGCTAAAAGATAATCTTCGAAAGATCAAGTGCGAAAAGGGTGACACATTTTTTGCGTTCCTAAACAAGCTCACCACGTGTAGGGATGAGCTTGGAAGTGTAGGGATCGTGACTACTAATGATGACATGGTGAGCCTTGAACTCTTTGGTCTTCCTAAGAGCTGGCATAGCTACCAGGGCTTGGTTAATGTAAAAGGGAAACTGCCAGATTGGGAATGACTTTGGTCGAATCTGATGCAAGAGGAGATAAGGCGAAGCACCATGGACGAATGTTCATCAAAACAAGATGATGAAGAAAATGTAGCTTTAGCAAGTAAAGCTAAGAAAGGGAAAGGGAAGTTGTCCCAACCCAAATCTTCTCATGGTGGGAAGAAGGTTGACAAGTCAAAAGTGGGATGCCTTCACTGTCATGAAGTGGGCCATTATGCACTGAATTTTCCACAAAAGAAATCCAAGAAGGGTTCCTCTAAGGGATCTAATGGTGATGCATTAGCCTCACGGTTTGAGTTAGATTTCTTGCTTATCGCATGCATGGTTTCATCCATGGTGGGATATGTTTGGTACTTGGACAGTGGAGCTTCTTTCCACATGTTGGGTGACAAGAATCTTTACAATACATTAGAGGAGAAGGATCTCTAGATGTGGATCGAGATGGGCGATGATGGAAAGTATTATGTCTCAGGTGAAGGTACAGTTGTGTTTCAGAGGGAGCGTGATGCTCCTCTCACCCTATCTACTATTAAGGATGTACTAGGTTTGAAAAAGAATCTTGTGTTTGTTGCTATGCTAGAAGATAAAGGCTATGATGTAGTCTTTATTAAAGTAATAGTTTTCCCGAGGCATATCGGCACTAGACAGACCAAGCGAATTGGGATTCAAGTAAAGAATCTCTACAAGCTAGAGGTAGATGATTGTGTTGCACTGAGTTCCAAAGTAGAGGTGGTGCAAGGCCAAGATTTTGGTGAGCTATCGCATAGAATACTGGGCCACTTGCATCATGGGGCCTTAAAGATCATGCAGCAAATTTATACTGGCTTACCCAAGAGAAAACTAGAGCAAACAGACACATGCAAAGGATGCACCCTGGGTAAGTATGTAGAAGCTTCCTTTCAGGATTAGGATAGTAGAGTTGGAGCAATCCTGGAGCGAGTTCACTTAGATGTATGTGGACCATTCTCTACAGCCTCCAGCGCTAAGCAAAGGTACTATGTTACTTTTATTGATGATTTTTCTCGTATATGTTGGATTTACCTTGTGCAAAAGAAGGATCAAACCTTCTTGAGGTTTTGTGAGTTTAAAGCCTTGGCAGAGAAAGAATCTGGAAAGAAAGTAAAAGCCTTGCATAATGACAATGGTGGAGAGTATGTTTCCCAGTAGTTTAAATACTTCTGTGATGGAGAAGGAATTAAACGGGAACTAATGGCACCTCATAACCCACAATAGAATGGGGTGGCCTAAAGGAAGAATAGATCTATTGTGGGAGCAACTCAAGCGATGTTGCATGACCAAAGCCTACCACTTCATCTATGGGTTGAGGCATGCAATACAATAGTGTACCTTCAAAATAGAAGTCCTCATCGTATTTTGGGGATGAAGACATCTATGGAGGCTTTTCGAGGAAGTGACCAGATGTGAGTCACTTCCACATCTTTGCATCACCAGCTTTTTTTCATGTGACCAAAGATGCTCGGAAGAAGCTAGACCCAATAGCTGAGTTGGGGATACTTGTGGGGTACACAAATACACCCTAGAACGATCGTGTGTTTCTACCTGCCATTCAGAGGACCGTAGTGCATAGGGATCTGAAGTTCGACGAGTAGAGAGCCATGCAAGTGTCACTTGAGAGGGAGCCCATGTTGCATGGTGATGAGGAACTTTTAGTTCCAAAGGAGGAGGAGCCTCCTAATGATGTGGATCAGCCACATGCAGAGGATCCAATAGTGGAGACCACCACTCCTAAAGAGTCTTCCAAAGATGGGCAGAAATGCTCGTGGGAAGCAGACAGATTGATGCTAGATGAGAGAGAGAATGTGGGGCAACCAAACTCTCAGCATAGACAGAGGAGATCTCCCGAGAGATAGACTAGCTACATGGCCCTAGTTGGGGAGTGTGTAGCAACCAAACCTTCTTCTTTTCAAGAGGCAGTGTAGCAACCAATCTGGGTTGATGCAATGGTAGAAGAGTACGATTCTATCATATGGAATAGTGTGTGGGATGTTGTCCCTAGACCTGGGGACAAGTCAATGGTTAGTTCTCGATGGCTTTACAACGTAAAGTAGCCAATCGATGGCAGTGTTGAGAAACACAAGGCAAGGTTTGTTGCCCTAGGTTTCTCATAGGTTGAAGGTATCGACTATGATGATACCTTTGCTCCCGTAGCAAGGTACTCATCTATGACATTGATGCTAGTTCTATTAGCTTAGATGGGTTGGAAGACCCATTAGATGGCTGTGAAGACAGTGTTCCTCAATGGGAAGATTGAGGAAGAGGTATACATTGAGAAACCCAAAGGATTTGAGACCTTCAATCGTAAGTCGCATGTTTGCCGGCTTAAGCGAGCATTGTATGGGCTGAAGCAAGCACCCCGTGCTTGGTATACTAGGACTGATAGCTATTTCACCAGGTTGGGCTTCACCAAGAGTGAAGCAGATGCAAACCTTTACCACATCATGGTAGAAGGTAAGCCATTAATTATTGTACTTTATGTTGATGATTTGATTTTGATAGGTGATGATCAGCTGATCAAATCTTGCAAGGAGGACCTTGCAAGAGAGTTTGAGATGAAGGACATGGAACTCATGCACTATTTTCTAGGCATGGAAGTGTGGCAGAAAGATGGGGAAGTATTTGTGTCTTATGGAAAGTATTCCAATGAGATACTCAGGTGCTTTCATATGGAGAAGTGCAAACCCATGCAGACTCCTCTAGCTGGGAACGAGAGGAAGTAGGATGCTACCTCAAGTGAGGTAGTAGCTACTACTATTTATTGGCAGCTAGTGGGTTCACTTATATATTTGGTGAACACGTGACCGAATTTATGCTTTGCGGTGAACTAGCTTAGTAAGGCTATGGTTTAGCCTACCAAGTTGTTTTGGAAGGCAACGAAGCATGTACTGAGATATCTCAGAGGCACTACACAGTACAAATTATGGTATAGACGGACAAAGGGAGTGAAGCTGTAATGCTTCAAAGATGCGGATTGGGCTGGTAGTCCATCAGACCGGAAGCACACTTCTGAAGGAATCTTCAACCTTGGTTCAGCTGCAGTTTCTTGGTATAGCAAGAAATAGAGATCAATTGCACTTAGCTCAGCAGAGGCTGAATACATGGGTTCAAGTCAGGCAACATGCGATGTCATTTGGATGAGGAAGATTCTAGTGGGATTATTTGGTCAGATGATGGATCCTACAATGATATATTGTGACAATCAGAGTTGCATAAAACTCTTTGAGAATCCAGTGTTTCATGGTAGGTCCAAGCATATAGATATCTATTACCATCATCTATGGGACTGTGTGGTTAAGAGGATCACGATGTTGTAGTATGTTTCGACCAAGGAGTAGGATGCAGATATTTTGACTAAGGCATTGTCAAAATGCAAGTTCGAGTTCCACAGAGATAGGATCGGGCTTACTGATAATCCCTTTCTTATTGAGAGGGAGCGTTGATATTTGCAACAAGAAATGCTCAAAATAGAAAATGCTAAAAATAGCACTTCTATAAATAACCGGGCTATAAATAACAATTCAGCCATTGGAGATCTTAGCTACAATGTGTGAAAAGTGAAAGTGCTAAAAATATCTTTTCTAAAAATAGCATTTTAGGATCCCTTCTTATTTTAGTCAGTCCCTGGACTAAACATAGGATGTAAAATTCGAATTTGATATTAACAGTAATTTGTAAATTAATTAATTAATTCATCTTTCGTTAATTAGTTAAGGAATTATGAACTTGAATTATATGTGAGGACATGCAACAGTTTCTCCTTTGATTGAGAGATTTATCCATCAGTTAAAGAGATAAGAGTGAGTTGTAATATTGAGTTGTAATTAGTTGGCTCAGTTAACTGAGTCATGTCTAGTTAGATTAATTTAATAGTTTGTTAAATTAATTAGAGTTCAGTTAGTTAATGCTTGCATGCATGTAACTACTATATTTCAAATATCTGAAGATTCACTCATGGATAACTCATGCATGTCATTTCAGTCAAAGACCCAGTTGAGATCAGATGGAGGGACAATGTATTATCAGTTGCTAGAATATTCCTTTGTGAATATTCCTTGCATGCAAAAGGAATAGTATTCCTTAAGGATTGCACAGTTGGATCAGAGGTTACAATGAGTGTGAGGAGGCCAATTCACACACGTGATATCATTGGACCCCAATCAAAACTATGCAAGGAAATAGGAGGCTTGGAGGGCTTGAGGAAGATATATTCTATGTCTATTGAGTCTGTGAGCTATATTTGTTTGATTGCATAAGAAATAGGATAGCTTGAGAGCTAATTCTTTTTGTAAGTTGAACAAGATTTCCACTTGTATGATAATACAGATTTGGGGTTTTAAATTGTTACTTTCCCTAGTGATATATCTTCTATGTTATGGTTGATTACTTCTCATTCTTAGTTATATTTGTTCTTGGTTGATGTTGCTCATGTTTGATTAAGCTTCTGCTAAATTGTTTGTAGAAATAGATCAAGTGTTTTGCTTTAGTACATTGCATTACCAGGTGATCTAAAGTGGGAATTTCTACATCTCTGAGTTCTTAAATTGTGAACTATAGTTGTCCTATGAGTCTTCTTTCCAACTCCACCAATCTAATCGAAATTGGATTCTCCAAGAAAGAGTTATGCCCAATCTCCCAAGATGATTTGTTATACACTTTTTCAGTAGAGAAAACTTATACGAAGTGGCCCATGTCATTGTTTCAACCTTCGGACCTAAAAATGATGCACCAAAAACTAAAGTTTGTGCTCTTTCTACAGCTTCTTACGAAATTTCAATATAAAACTCGGAGAGAAAGTTATGACAATTTTCCCAAGATCACTTGTTTGGGATGTAATTTGGGAGCCTGTAAAACCATAAATTCCTTAGATCATAGCTCTGAAAATATAGGGAGACAAGATCTTAAATTTTGACTCGAGGATCACCATAGTTGAGGATAAAATGGGTTTTTTTCGTATCTTCTGTAACGTTGCAGAAAGATAGTTATATCAAAAATTCCATGATGACCTGTTAGGAGCAGCGAAACCCTAGAATCCAAAGCTATAATACCAAATGTTATGAACTAGCTCACAAAACGATAGAAAAGATAGATCAACGACTTCAAAATCAACCTCTTAGAGGGGGAAACCTCCTTTACATCACAAAAATGAACATTTATTGGATGATACAAATGAATAAACCTTATTTGTATATATAGGAGTCTAAGGGGTACACTAACAACAATATGGGGACAATAGGGGCACAATAATAAAAATAATGGCTACAATGACAATAGTAATGGGGGAATCATTAGTATTATAGGGACCTAACACAAACCGTAGAAGACTTCCTTCCGGATTGGATCTTATGCCAAGCTAGCACCCCAGTTTTGTGGACCCTTTAGCATTATTGAGAGGATTGGGCTAGTAACCTATCGACTTGCAGTGCCTCTGGTAGTGAAATTGCATGATGTTTTCCTTGTATCATTTGCTTAAGAAGTATGTTAAGGATGTTAATCATGTGATTGATTGGTTTGTATTGCGGGTGGAACCAGATGGAGAATTACAGTCGGAGCTTTAGTGTATATTGTAGAAAATGGTTCTCATGCTCTGGAACCAAGAAATCAAACAAGTTAAGGTGCAATGGAAGCACTTTAGGCCCGATGAAGCTACATCAAAGATGGTGGATAAGATGTGAGCTATGTATCCTTCCTTTTTTTCGGTTAAGGCAAAGTAGCTTCAAAGTGGTTTGGTAAATGCTTTATGGTGGTCAATATATGCTTTATGGTGGTTAGATATGTGCTTTATGGTGGTTTGGTATATGCATTGTGGTAATTGATATATGCTTTATGATGGTTTGGTATATGTTATATGATGTTTTTATATATTCTTAGATATGGTGTTTGGTATATATTTTGATATATGATTTGGTATATGTTCTAGTATATATATTTTTGGTAATGTCGCTATATGTACACATGTATATGGATGTAAATACTGCCATGAGCTATGTTATAAAGCTTCACTATGCGGTATGGGTGTTATGTCATTATGATTATGCTTACATGTTACTATGTTATCATGTGGTTATATTATCATGATGTTATGATGTCTTGTTATTATGTTTTTATGTTGGTTTCTTCTCAGCAGGATGATCATTGTAAATACCATAGAAACCAGCTCACAAAAAGATAGAAAAGATAGATCAACACATTAGAGATAAGCCTCTTCAAGGGGAAACCTCCTTTACATTACAAAAATGAACATTCTTAGATGATACAAATGACAAGACCTCATTTCTATATAGGAGTCTAAGGGGTCATAATATAATCAAAGCTGACATAACAATAATAATGTGAGGGCACAACAATAACAATATGGGGACTATATGGTCACAACAACATAATAAGGGGGTTCTACTAATAATAATAAGGGTTTACACTAGTAGTATAGGGACCTAGCATTCCCCTCTCCCCTTCAAAAAGTGTTGTCCTCAATGCTTGAGTAGTTCTTGATGCTTATGTAGAAAATTCTTGTCCTCCCATGTGGAATCTTCAGTGGGTAAGTTCTTCCACTTGATGAGATACTCTAAAATTGATCGATTTTGTAGTTGTCGGGTTCTCGTTTCTGTGAATGCTCCAGGTTCCAATATGTTTTTTCCTTCCTTGTAAAGTTCTAGCAATATTGTTTGAACTAGGATCTTCTACAACTTTTGAATGAGTCGCCACACTTCTTCATCCTTTTTCCATTCATCCATTGCTTCATGTATCCAATCTAGTTGGATAATAGAAATAGCACAAAAAATGCTTCCACATCCTCATCCTTTCTTGAGAGTGCATCTGCAACAACATTTTTCTTCCCTTTTTTGTAGATGATTCCAAAGTCATAACCCAACATATTTGTGACCCATTTTTTATGTTCTTCTAAAGATAATCTTTGTTCTAAAAAGTATTTAAGACTATCATGATCCATTTTTACCTTGAAGTGTCTTCCCATTAGGTAAGGTCACCATTTCTTAAGTGCATGTAACATTGCCAACATTTCCTTCTTATAAATTGCTTGCTTGAGATGTAGCTATAAAAATACCGAATCATCTACATCAAAACTTCTTTCACTGTGACATTGATCTACTTGTTGTTTCATTAAATTCTACACCAAAGTGGCATTATCCTTTAAAAGTTAGAGAACTTGGTGTTGATGCTCCATGTGATCTTTCACTACTTGAATATTTTTCTTCTTGATATGTCATTCTATCTTAAGAGTTTTAGGAGTGGTAATTTCTTTGAATGCATTATAAGATATGGTTAGATTCATTTCTTGATGCTCGATGTGATCTTTCACTTCTGGAACAATTTTCTTCTTGATATATGCTTTTATCTTGATAGTTTGAGGAGTGGTAATTTTGGCCAATGCATTACAATATATGGTCAGATTCATTTCTTCTTTCTTGATGTGATCTTTCACTTCTTGAACCTTTTTCTTCTTGATGTGTCCTTCTATCTTGATAGTTTTAGGCGTGGTAATTCTTGCCAATGCCTTACAAGATATGGTCAGATTCATTTATTCTTTCTCTGGGGTTGGTTTTTGGTGTATATCCTCTTCTTTTTATGTTTCTTGATCCTTTTCTTCCTCCTCTTCATAATCTAAGTAAAATAATTTCTTCTCAGCACACTTATGATCCTTAGTGTATTTTTACCACAATTGTAGCAAATCCATTTTTCTCTTTTTCTTCCAATTTTTGTGGTGTCAACCTTGTAGGTTGTGGAAGGATAGGAGAAACAATACTTCCATATTTATAGTAGTGAGTGGTAGACTTACTTGTTGCCATAATTTTGCTTTGCACTTTTCTTTCCCTCTCCAATGAAACAGGTTCCCATTGATGAACCTCATGTTGAATGTTATCCTTTAAAGTCCCTATGGAGACATCAATCCTCTGCTTCTCTAGAATATAATTCTCCCTTATATTCAATTTTTGTAAGTCCTCAATGTTCTTTGCCATTGAACACTTTTATTTGAGATTTATCAATAGGCCAAAGAAGGTGTTTTTCTTTGTGTCCTCATAATGTGCTATCATTTCCTCCATGAAAATTGACCACGTAATAAGTGGTTTAAGAGAAAAAAGCCCTTTATACCATAAAAATTGATCAGGTTCTATGCAATACGTACCTTTTGTAACAATGGTACACCATGTAGATCAAAATATTCCTCCATCTATAGTATCCAATTTACTGGATCCTTGCCATCAAACTTCCTCATCTCGTTTTTTCTTGATTTTAGGAGCTCCATCTTGAAATTATTATAACTCTGTAATTTCATATCTCCAAGTTCTAAAATTTCGTCCTATAGTAGCCATCTGAGTCCTCTTTCTAACCCCAAAATTCTTATCAAGATTGGATTCTATAAGGAAGCATTATGTCAAATATCCCATGATGACCCGATTATAGACTAGTTCAGTCAAGAGAACTTGTAGGAAGTGCCACGTGTCACTGTTTCAACCTTAGGTCCTGAAATTGGTACACAAAAACCTACAGTCTATTTTATTTCTACAAATTCTTACGAAATTTCAATTTGATTCTCAAAAATAAAGGTATGACAATTTTCCCAAGGTCACTTGTTTAGGACGTAATTCAAGGACCTACATAAACCCTAAATTTCTCAGATTATATCTCCAAAAATGTAGTGAGACAAGATCTAAAATTCAGACCCAAGTTTCACCAAAATTTCCTTTCAAATGGGTTTTAATTTCTAATTTGGAACCTTCATAGAACAAATATTATAGCGAAAATTCCACTATTACCTATTTGAGATGAAATTCTGGAGCTTGAAAAAACCCTAACTTCCTCAGATCATATCTCCAAAAATATAGTGAGACAAGATCTCAAATTCAGGTTCGCGGTGCAGAATGATTTCTTCTAAAATGGGTTTTTATTTTAGTATCTGAAACTTTGTAGAAAAAATTTATAGCTAAAATTCCACAATGACCTGTT
This sequence comes from Pinus tabuliformis, assembly GCA_031772625.1. NCBI lineage: Eukaryota > Viridiplantae > Streptophyta > Pinopsida > Pinales > Pinaceae > Pinus > Pinus tabuliformis. Next base: position 340,755,380 of record CM062805.1, read on the forward strand.
TGGAGCAGCGAAACCCTAGAATCCACACCGCTGATACCAAATGTTATGAAACCAGCTGACAAAAAGATAGAAAAGATAGATCAACACCTTAGAAATAAGGCTCTTTGAGGGGGGAACCTCCTTTACATTACATAAATGAACAATTCATAGATGAGACAAATGAAAATACCTCATTTCTATATATAGGAGTCTAAGGGGTCATAATATAATCAGAGTCAACATAACAATAATAATGTAAGGGCACAATAATAACAATATGGAGACTACATGGGCACAACAATATAATAAGGGGGTTATACTAATAACAATAAGGGGTTACACTAGGAGTATAGGGACCTAACACTAGCACCACGGTTTTGTGGACCCTTTAACATTATTGAGAGGATTGGGCTAGTAACCTATCAACTTGCACTGTCTCTAGCAGTGAAAGTCTGTGATGTTTTCCATGTATCATTGCTTAAGAAGTATGTTAAGGATGTTGATCATGTGATTGATTTGTTTGTATTGCAGGTGGAACCAGATGGAGAATTACAGTCAGAGCCTTAGTGTATATTGTAGAAAAAGGTGCTCATGCTCCGGAACCAAGAAATCAAGCAAGTTAAGGTGCAATGGAAGCACTTTGGGCCCAATGAAGCTACATGGGAGATGGTGGATCATATGTGAGCTATATATCCCTCCTTTGTTTTTAGTTGAGGCAAAGTAGTTTCGAATTGGTTTTGTATATGATTTATGGTGGCCGATATATGCTTTATGGTGGTTAGATATGTGCTTTATGGTGGTTTGGTATATGCTTTATGGTGGTTGATATATTCTTTATGATGGATTGGTATATGTTATATGATGTTTTTATATATGCTTAGATATGGTGTTTGGTATATATTTTGATATATGATTTGGTATATTTTTGTTATATATATTTTGGTAATATTTCTATATGTACACATGTATATGGATGTAAATACTGCCATGAGCTATGTTATAAAGCTTCACTATGCGGTATGGGTGTTATGTCATTATGATTATGTTTTCATGTTACTATGCTATCATGTGGTTATATTGTCATGATGTTATGATGTCTTGTTATTATGTTGTTATGTTGGATGCTTCTCAGCAAGATGATCATTGTAAATACCATAATGAGCTATGTTGTAAAGCTCTGCTATGTAGTATGTTATCATGTTGTCATGATGTTTTATTTTGAACAAATATTTTATTGTAAATACTGCATCGAGTTGTGTTATAAATATCCATGAGAAGTATGTATTCTTTCAGCAGGTTGTTGAGGTATATGTGTGATTGAACACCAAGGATGGTGTTCCCCCAAGGGGGAGGGTTCTGTAACAATCCTAGGGAAAATTCCATGTAATAAAATTTAAAAACAATAACCATAGTTGATGGGACACTTGTTCCAAGATGAATGTTGGGAAAAATCCTAGTGATGGGGATCACTTGTGATTGTTTATGGCTAAGGAAATTGGCAAAGGAAATGGCTAAGGCTTTGGAAAGGAAACATGGAATTTCTGGCACATTTATTATGAAAATAATGGAAAATGAAAAATAAACGGGGCCTCCTCATTCATAAAAAGGATTTTGAGGATCAGTTGGTAACCCTTTGTTAGTTTAGTTTTGCAGCTCTCGCATTATTAGCTCTCTCTATCTCATACTCTTAGAGACTTAGAGTTTTCTTGGAGCACTCTTGGAGGGTGTGGCATACTTGGACCCTTGGAGCAAGAAGTCAAAGGAAGAGCAGGAACATGTAAGAAGGCATTGAGATCAGTAGCTACGTCAGATTTACTTGTAAGTACTCAGTTGCATGTATGTTTCCTTCACTAGTTTTGGTATGCATGGCATGTACATGTGGATTTTTGGTTGTGATATAAAATCGGCATGGAGGATGACCAAGATTGATAATGGATTTCCTAGCCTTGCCATTTCCTGGATAGCCATGGTGATTGTGGGTTTATTTCCATTATTGTGTTTTTGGTTGGTTCTCATGTTTCTTTAGCTTGGGTTGAGTTACTAGTCCTAGAGCCTTGGCTAAACAAATGCTCTAAAACCATGTAACAACCTGGATTGAGTTACTAGTCCTGGAGCCTTGGTTGGACAAATTCTCTGCAGCCCTTGGTGGGTTGAGTTACTAGTCCTGAAACCTTGGTTGGACAAATTCTCTAGATCCCGGTGAAAGTTGTGGGTTGAGTTACTAGTCTTGGAGCCTTGGTTGGAAAAATTCTATAGAGCCCTAGAAGGCTAGGATAGAGACCGATTCGATCATGGTTTTATGATGTTTGAATGTGAGGTGGAATCATTGTTTTATGGGTTGAGGTGGATGGCCCTTAGAAACCCATGATGATTTTTTTATTGATATGTTCTATGAGATTCCACATTCATGCTTGGAATATGGCATGAGGGTGAATCGATGAGGAGAAATTTGGCTCAGCCATTCTATGGCTAGGTGGAACATCGAAGTCCCATCCTGGGTTTTGATTTTGCATCATTAATGAAAGGGTATTTCTCCTTGTATTTCTATAAGAATTTTGATGGATTGTATGTGGTCTATATGGTTGTACTTTCATGAGTATTTGTGTCCCTATTATGTAAGTTATGTATGTGTTTTATGATAGCAACCATGTATGGATATCCTCATGTTTTTACTTGTAATTGAATGATCAATGTATCTATGATATAATGGATGGAAAGGAAATTGATGTGTTGAGGCATCAATGGTTCTTAATGATTCTCAGCTAAGTATGATACCCCTATGCTCAAAACTCTTAATTATACTTGTAGATTCCACATTTGCAATATGTTTGACAAAATGTCTGTCATGGCTAGTAGGGGTCCAGTCAAGATCTTGAACAAGTATTTTCTTTAGAACTATAATTTCCATGTTATTTTATTGATGTAAAGAGATGGTTCAATTATGGGTAGTGGCCTGGGCTTTGGGTCTGAAAAAGTCGCTCAAATCTCAAAGTTGATTACATAGCACTTATAATTTTTGTCTCTCATCACTGGCAGGCAAGCCTGCGAGAGTGACTTTTAGTTTCTAGTCACACTCACGCCTAAAACATGGGAGTGATTAAGCCTTGAATTATCGAAAATCTCTATGGGGCCCCAAGGCATGTTGTCTAAAGTATTGGATTGGTTACTGAGGGTCCCGTAGCTAATGATTAATGTATGTATGGTGTGTTTTCATCGGTTCCACTTCTTTAACATGACTTAGGAGGTCAAATTATATCGTAGTGGCCTCTTGTCACATGTTTACCCTGTTGGGTGTGGAGCCTGATTATCTTATTTATTCAGAGGTATCTCCGCATTAGACCCCAGTTCGTAACGGGGCAGTAATGTCACTCATCATTTAATCACCATTAAGGGGGTCGAAGGGGGATGATGGCAATTTTATGAGCCCCCTTAGCGGGAATTCGGTGGCAGTGCCCTCAAACCTACAAATAGAGGTAAATTTGCCTTGTAAAATATTGTAATTTCATTGTCAATCTGAGTCGTTTATAGGCAGGTGGTCTGACGGTAGAATTTATGTTTAATTTAGGGGTTTTTTTCCCTAGAAAGAAACCCCTTGCTATATGAGGGAGCTATATTGTGGTTGTAGAGGTCTGTATATGTTGAGCAAGAAAGATAGAGGAGATTGTGTGAGAATGAAGAGGGAATTACAATGGATCTACTGTAGGTTGTATCTCTTCATTTTGTTGGATAATATAAAGGAAGGATTGGTTGTTTCTCAATGGACATAACCCAAATTGGGTGAACCATGTATATCTCTGTCTATCTTGTTTTATGTTTTTTCGTTTGTTTGTGTTTTTGCAATATTTTATGTGTTCCATTTCTCTATAATATATCATTTTTCTAACATACCTTGGCTGGCTGGTTTCTTGGGTATATGTGGGAGGAGGGTGTTACAGAACCTAGGCAACTATCGACGAAGGTAAAGCGAAGGGACTCGGAAGTTAATCCTGACCCTCAGTTTTGGTTAAATCATATGCTCACACATAATGGTAGAAGGGGCAGCTTGGGTGACACTGAGCCCACACCAACCACTAATTATGTGACTATTACATGACCACTAGTGATGGAATAGAGGGTGACACCAGTGGAGGCTAGAAATTGGCACCATCACCCGACCCTATAGATAGTATGTAACCATGTCCTGACATAAAAGGATTTGGCCCCATCCCCCATCCTTATGGGAACCATGTAGCCCTCATCTGACACATAGGGTTATCGGAAAAATTAACAAAGCAACAAATTGCACTTTTTGCAGTGAGAATCTTGTATGTACCGGTTGAAATGATCACTCACCGAACAGAGAAAAGGGAAAAATTGTCACACAGCTAGCAGGTTTTGCCAATTTGTAGGACATATAACATAGCTTAGCTTGGAGAAGCATATCTTGCCCAATTTTTAACCTTTTTGAGCTCAATAATAGCCTAGATTTGGGTTTTCGAGTCTCTAGGACTCAATGACAGCCTCATTTTTTAGATTTGAGCAATTTTTTAATGGATGTTTTGCAAAATAAAGACTTTTATTGCTAGAGGCAGAGAAAGATATGAAACATTATGGAGGCATTTTTTAACATGGAGAGAGCCTAGTTAGAGGTTTTCCAACCTTCTAGTTTCATCTGCAACAACCATTACTTCTATAGAGCAGCTCCTTTCAGGTTTTTCTCAATGTGTTGATGAGGGAAGCCCTTTTTAACTCTTGATTGTGGAGGACATGAATTTTTATGCTTTTTTATTTTTGATGGAGTACAAGGACAATTGTGTGAGAGTCCTTTTTATGTTGACATTTTCATGAATTTCTATAGGGTGTCATTTTTTGAGTGAGAATTCTTTGTAGGAGAATGTTTCTTTGTCGAACAAATAACGCACCCTATTGTCAACAAATTGTATGTACTCATTTACTATTGAAATCAATATTTTACTGTAGTTGTTGGAGCAAGCCCAGAGATGTAGTGTAGGAAGGGTGAACTCCATTATCAAATATTGATTTCTTCTCTTAATGTTTATCATTTTGAGATACATGTGAATTTATTTCTCTTTTAAGTCCAAGTGGAAAACTTGACTCACATTATTGAAGAGGTTGCGAAACTTGTTTACCTTAAAGACACATTTTGTTAACTTGCAAAGTGTTAGAGGACGGTCCGTTTTTTATAGGAGGAGTGTTCCTCCATTTAGATCAGGTGGTACCAAAGCCAGGTTCTAACCAAGTTGCAAGTATGGGCAAGAAATTGAAGCGTGAAAGACTTGAAGAGTTGGAGGAGATTAATTTATCTCTTCGAATGGAGAATGTTGAGCTAAGGAGTTTGCTTGAAATTTCAGAGTAGGAGAAAAGAAAAATATGCCTACAATTGCAGCATTTAGTGGAGTAACAAATTGTTGTGTGTTCCATCCCAGAATTAGAAAATAACCTCTCTAAGATGAAGCCAATTTATGGTCATGGTCCGTAGACATGATATGGACCCTATGTTCATAATGATGCTTATGGGTTTTGACAGCATCTGGAAGATTCTCCTTATTTTCTAGTTGATAAAAGTGGTTTTATTGAGTTATCGTCCACTTTGTCATCAACATCTGAAACATAAAATATGGGTGACAAGTGAAAGCAGGTAATTAGAATTTATAGTTCTACTCCTTTAGCTAATGTTGGTAACACATAGTTTGCATCTTCTTAAAAGAGTACCAAAGGTATTAGTATGAAACTATTAAATCAGATGGGTTATGATAGAAGAGGCCTCAGAATCAATGGCCAAGGTATCATTAATCCTATCAAGGTGAAAGAATGACCATAGTATTGAGGATTTGGTTATGTTCATGGAGAAATTAGAGAGTGCTCTAAAATTGTTGAGGCAAAGAAATCATCAAGTGATAGTATGTCACACCATGATGGTAGTTATGATGGAAAATTGTCTCCAAAGAGAGATGAATGTTTCAAGGGACATGCAAATTCTAGACCTCATTGTCAAAGTCAAAGCCCAAGGGACAAGTATAAGTGTCATGGGGATTTTACAAATGTTGGTGATTTTGATTATTTATGGAAAAAAATTCCTTGCACATTTTGTGATGAAGATGACCATTGTGTAGTTGGTTATGAGAAACATAAGGCGATGGTGAAAATAATAGATGAAATCGTTGGGACAAAGAATGAGGAATATTTCCATGTTATGAATACTTCATTTTTGATGGGCAAGCAAAAGTGTTTTTGTACCCATTGTAGCATGGATGGGCACTAGATTTAAAACTATTGGAAACTCCATCTGGAACTTCATCCTAAGAGGGAAAAATAGGTCATGTGATCCCTTACAAGGAAAGTGACAGGTGGAAAAATGGAAACTGGTGTAGTTCCTAAATAAGCCTTCTAAGAAAAGTGCATTAAAAAATAAAACCTGTACGCCTAGGATAGGGCAAGGATGGGTAGACTATTTTTTATAGTTTGTTTGCTTTGTAAAATTGTAATTACTTGTTGTATTTTCCTATTTGGGTACTTTGTAAAGTGAATTCATATACAATCACTTATCTACAACAAGTGTGTTTTCTTTTACATGTTATTTTATTTTGGCTTGATCATGAGTCCAATTGTTTGGGGACTTTTGGATGAGCATTTGTATTTCATCTAGTATGTCTATAGTTGTGTCAAGCACTCATGGATACAAGTGTTTTGATATGAAGCTTCTTTGTGAATTTAATCTTTGATAAATATTGTGTAGAAGATGACCATGATTATGTGGAAAAAGATAAGCATGTCATTGAACAAATGTAGCTAGTGAATCTAAGACTATAAGCGCAGCTTGAGGATAACAAAGAAAAATACAAATCAGTGCATGGTGAGCATTGAGTTGCTTATGATTTCTAGGTGGAAAATGAATTTTAGGTTCAACAAGGAAGGAATTCAACGTGAATATTGTTTGAGCCAACAAAAGATGTTTTTGGAGAGAATGATCAAATTCCATCCATTGAAGTTTTTTTCCTACATGCTTAGAAGAATTTTTGCTTAATTCTTGACAAGAAGATAAGGACTTCATGTAGAGGCAAAGAGTACCTTGACTGGATCTTTAAGGCACCGAGTCAAACAGAACAAGAAGGATTGAGATCAAGAAATTTAATGAGATTTTTCCTCACTTATTTACTAATTCAAGATAAACCTTTGGAGGACCAAATGTTCCTAGTGGGGAGGTATGATCCAAAGATAAAAAATAGGCTCAAAAATGAAGGTTCTTGGAATCTCCCAAAACTAGCGTCAAGGCATAGTGTTCATCATCCTAATTCCAATGAAATGACCCCAATCTGACATTGTATTAAGAAGTTATGATGTTTTAAAGTTTTTGACCAAAAACTAAAATGTCAACAATAGGGTTGACTGGTTTACTGACTCGGCATTCTGTATAGTTGACATCATCATTTGACTATGTAGGGTATGGTATCAAACAGGCCAATCTTGTGCTCACACATGTCATCTTCTTATAGGGTTCATTTTGTGATGAGCATTTGTATTTCATCCAGTATGTATACAGTTGTGTCAAGCACTCATGGATACAAGTTTTTTGATATGAAGCTTCTTTGTGAATTTAATCTTTGATAAATATTGTGTAGAAGATGACCATGATTATGTGGAAAAATATAAGCATGTCATTGAAAAAATGTAGCTAGTGAGTTTAAGAATATAAGTGCAGCTTGAGGATAACAAAGAAAAGTACAAATCAGTCCATGGTGAGCATTGAGTTGCTTATGATTTCCAGGTGGAAAATGAATTTTAGGTTCAAAAAGGAAGGACTTCAACGTGAATATTGTTTGAGACAAAGAAAGATGTTTTTAGAGAGAATGATCAAATTCCGTCCATTGAAGTTTTTTTCCTACATGTTTAGAAGAATTGTTGCTTAATTCTTGACAAGAAGATAAGGACTTCATGTAGAGGCAAGGTAGAGTACCTTGACTGGATCTTTAAGGCACCAAGTCAAACAGAACAAGAAGGATTGAGATCAGGAAAGTTAATGAGATTTTTCCTCACTTATTTACTAATTCAAGATAAACCTTTGGAGGACCAAATGTTCCTAGAGGGGAGGTATGATCCAAAGATAAAAGATAGGTTCAAAAATGAAGGTTCTTGGAATCTCCCAAAACTGGCGTCAAGTCATAGTGTTCATCATCCTAATTCCAATGACATCACCCCAATCTGACATTGTATTAAGAAGTTATGATGTTTTAAAGTTTTTGACCAAAAACTAAAATGTCAACAACAGGGTTGACTAGGTTGCAGACTGGGCATTCCTTATAGTTGACGTCATCATTTTACTATGTCGGGTATGGTATCAAACATGCCAATCTTATGCTCACACATGTCATCTTCTTATAGGGTTCATTTTATGAAGTGTGGTTGGCCCATATGGTCTAAGGTGGCCCAATCAGAGGCTGACATGCGGCCCAATCGTAAGGTGCTACATGGCCCTCTTTGATTGGTCAAAAAAATTATTACGGACCCAAAGTCCTCGGTGAGGTTCGACCATTAGACCTCCTATGGAATAACACAATGATCCACCAACTAGCTATTAAACAAGCTAATAATTATGATAGTTCATTGTTTATATTTTAGATCTGTCCCTAGATCATGTTGGCAAACATATTTCCATCGGCAAAGTGCTTAGTGGAGAGGGAAGGGTTGTAAACCTTGACCCATGGTCTCATTTCACCCAGGCGACCACTAGCGAAGGTAAGGTAGAGGGGTTAAGTGGTTAATATTGACCCACGGCTTTGGTTATGCCATATACCCACACCCAACAATAAAAGGGGTGGACTAGGTGGCACCTAGCCAACACTGGGCCCCAATCCCCTGACTATTATATGACCACCGGTGATAGAGAAGAGGGTGAAGCCGACACAAGAGGGAAGTTGGCCCCATCCGCCGGCACTATGGATAGCATGTAACCACATCCCAACATAAAAGTAGACAATGCTAGCGGGGACGAAGAGTTGGCCCCATCCCCAAGCCTTATGGGCATCATGTAGCCCTCATTCGGTGCATAGGGTTATTTTTAAATTCGAAACTAGAGCCAAACTCCATGTGGGTCAGCTTATTTATGGTAGCTAATATTTTTATTGGATCCCTCTCATCGAGAGGTGTAGGATTGATCTAAATATCATCCGATTCTGATAAGTATTTATGGAGATATGAATTTATTTACATTATGGTTTTATTATCTAGCCAACCAGCTCTTACGTAGGCTCAAGAAGCCCAAACATCAAGACTATTCATCGTATATGTTTTAGTATAAATATAGAGGACTTGAAGTCATTTTGCCACACATTCTCTACGTGAATTCATCCTCTCCACGTCTTGGGTTTTTGGAGAAGGAGAAGACACATAAAGAGAATATGTTGGATGCCCTAGCTGCAGATATAGTTGTAATAGAATGAGCTGCAGTCCATACGTTATGATGAGGACACATCCACGTAGAAGATGAGGTCTTATCTACGCTAGCAAATGAAGATCTATCTACACATATGTAGGAATGGAAGACTTCTACACTCGGTCAATGTAAGACCATATACGCTATTCATGAAACGTGATGAATCTCCTTACATGCAGTTCATGACAACATGATGCCCTCAGTCAACGTAAGGATGATATACGTTGTTGCCAAAGCATAGTTCATAGAGACACTTACATTCAAATCATACAACCAACATGATGCCCTAAACATAGGACAGAGATCAATATATACGCAACAAAATCTATGAAGCCGTAGTACAACGTAGTCATGGTCCTATAGATACTTACACACAAATAATACACATTTATATAGTGTTCATGGTTACGCTCATATGTTGGGTATAGACTAAGCCATAGTTAGAAGGAGCACTGTCACCGTTATATGCATGACATAGAAACAATTCAAGAAGACTTGTTATCCGCAGTGAATACGCTGTATGAAGAAGGGAAAATGAGGAACCCTAATCTGCCAAGATACACAGCCAAAGGAACATTGCATGTGGAAGCCTAATCAAAGTCCTATAATGCAATTAATGAACCTGTTCACACAATCAAGGATGGAAGAACCGCAGTCATTACAGTAGTGACTTAATCACAATCATAATTGTTGTCAAATGAGGTAGCCGCAGATCATACATGAAGGAGCCAGCATAACTGTAGAAGTATGTGATCTGGGCACATCTATCTTGGATAGTTGAAGCATACTTCGGATAAGGATACAGTGAATGAAACACCCGCAGTCTTGATGTGATATGATCACAACAGCCATCTCGGCTTCGGTTGGATGAAGAACCTTAGTATATGGATCTCGGTGACTTACATCTTGTACAGCAGTGACTTAATATATGCAGTCACATAACAAGGATCATAGGCAACAATGTAAACACTGGATAGTCATGTATATATGCTACAGTCATGGTTAGTAATCACAAGTATGGGTTGTATGGTGAAATTATGAAGCAGCACGACACATGGGCAGCATGAAGTATGAATTCATGGACAACTCGATGTATGGGCAGCACAATGATCATGTGTTGGCATTATGACACAGGATTGGCATAGGTTTGGCTCAATGACATCAGTGTTGTCCTTGATGGCAACTCACTCAAATAGCAGATCACAAGTCCAGGTTCTCAAAATAGTAGAAAAAAATATACCTGCAGGTTCATGTTCATAAAGTCGGGGACATACGCAGGTGCACTGAACAAAAGCTGCGAACGTGTACGCAGGTGATCCGAACAAAAAGTGCGGACGTAAAGTACAAGCACTTTCATGCAAAGAAAAAGTACACACGTGGGAAATCTTATGGTTGGTCCATGGTATTTAGTCCGAAATTTTTGATCCTATGGTTTTGGTCCGTGGTTTTGCATCTAAATTATTGAACCCAGGTATTAGGTCCCTATTATTGGATCTCTATGGTATGGGACCATGGTTTGAGTGAGGCCTAGACTATAAAAAGGAAAGGAGATCATTTGGTTTGGGCACTGATGTGTTGAATATCTTAAGAAGAGCAAGATCTAAAATTCTGTGATCGGTTGGTGAGTTATAGCTGGACCTATACCAAGGAGAAACCTAAACATTACAAGACAAATCTACTGATGGGGCGAAATCTCTTTGGTGCAAGATCAGATTTGTAAATCTAATAGGATGGGGTATAATTGAAGTCTGAAAAATTATCTATACCTGCAAGTCCGACACAGCACAGGTGCGGATACCCACAGGTCGGACACAATTCAGGTGCGGAGATCCGCAGGATCGTCACATTGCAGGCATGGATATCTGCAGGTTTTACATAGTGCAGGTGCGAAGGCCGCAGGACCGACAGAGTGAAGGTGCAGATACCCGTAGGTTGGCCACAGAGAAGGCCTGGATGTATGCAAGTTTCTATTGGTGAAGTTGCGGACTTTACCTTAAAATATGTTTTAACTGCTTTTGTCTATTACTGCAATGTTTAGGGTTCTGAATTGGTGTCTGGTTACTGGTACTGTGTTTTCAAAAGTTATTGATTCAGTATTTGCACAAGGAAGTTTATTGACTGTAGATCTATTTGATGTTTGATTGATATTCATGGATCTAGTTTGAAAATTTATGAAATGTGGTGCCTGGAAGAAAAGAGAAGTCTTCTTTAGGTTGGCACCTACGTACTAGTACCTCAACTAGTACAAGAGATAAGGGGGTTGTAGCTCCCTTCCATAAGAGTCTTGAGAATGAGAGAAGGTTGTAGCCTTTTGCAGGTTGAAGCCTGCGTGCTAGTATAAGACTGCACCAGTATAGAATCATTGTAAAAAGAAGTTTCTAATTGAAAGAAGATAGAGACATATTGCAGTAGGTGGTTTTCACCCACATTAGGCTTCCACCTTATATCTTGTGTTCCTTTTGTGTGATTGTCTATTCTACTTTTCTATTCCTTCTTACTGTTATATGGTTCTGACACACAGATTAATTATCAACATCTGAAGAATAAATTAAATTATAAATCTGGAAGGTATATGCAAGTTTCAATAGTCAGATCGACAAATCCTTGTATAAATTGAGAAGAATTTGATAATACTTATTCACACCCCCCCTCTCAATATTATTTCCAACAATTGGTATCAGAGTAGGTCCTTTAGGAAAAGCTTGATTTCTTGAATGAAGATCTATCATCATGAGAAACTACAAAAAAGAAGCATCTATCAGGCCACCGATTTTTTATGGGAGCAACTTCGTCTATTAGAAGGTAAGAACCACTGATTATCTTAAATCTCTTGGTACATAAGTTTGGGATATTGTGGAAACAGGATACACATTTCCATCAGCAACTCCTACAGATGCAACTAGTAAGAAGCAGTATGAAACAAATGCAAAAGTTGTCAATACTCTATTAGGAAGTCTATCTCAATCAGAATTCGTCAAGGTTATGTAGCTCAAAAGTGCAAAAGAAATATGGGAAAAGATCGTTCTGAGCTACGGAGGAGATGAACAGGTAAAACGAGAAAAATTTCAAACTCTTAAAATTCAATATGAATGTCTTAGAATGCATAATGATGAAAGTGTGGCTAGCTATTTCCTACGTATAGATGAGATCATAAATTGTATGAAAAACTTGGTGAAGAAATAAAAGAATTTGTTTTGGTTGAAAAGGTTCTAAGATATTTTTCCTCTATGTTTGATTCAAAAGTTTCGGCCATAGAAGAAAAGCAGAATCTACAAAGCCTTACCATGTCACAGCTGCACAAAATTCTAACTACTTACGAAATGAGAAAAGGAGGACCGTCAGATAGGAGAGAAGCTACATTCAAGGCTTCAAGAAAAGGAGATTATTATGAGTGAGGACATATGTCAGAAGAGGAGGAAGAATCAAATTTTTTCAAGAACCTTCAACGGGGAATTGGAAGATTCAGAGGTAAGCTGCCTTTCAAATGCTTTGCTTGTGGAAGAGTTGGTCATTATGCTGCAAAATGTCCTCATAAAGATAAAGGAGACAAAGGTAAGGAACCTATTAGATGGAACAGAAAACAAAATGTAAATAAGAAGAGCTATTACACGCATGAAGATAGTGATGGATTGTCAAATAGTGATGAAGATGAACAAGGTAATGATGATAGACTTTTGATGGCTTTTGAAAATGATGATTTCTTGGATGCTACAAATGAAGAAGGGATTTATGAAGAAATTTATAAACTTAAAGTTTGTTTAGAAGAAAAGAATATGATTATAGATACTCTAACACTCCAACTTGCTGAAAAAGATAAACACAATGAATAGTTAGAATGTGAAATTGTGGGACATAGAAAAGAAATTGAGAAAACAAAAGCCCTTAATCACAGATTTTCTAAAGGATCTGAAACTCTAGATGAGATTATCAAAATGCAGCATTCTCCTCTAATTAAGATAGGTCTCGGATATTCCGAAGAAGCATCTCAAGCTCAGAAGCAAGCACAGAAGCCATCCACCTCCAAAAGTTATCTTGATGCAGCAAGGAGAAGTGAACAAGTCGATAATCGACATCAAAAGCACAATGCAGACCACCAGGTAAATCAAGGAAAATTTGCTTCAAGAATGATCAAAGATTATCAAGTAAATCGGGGGCAATCTACTTCAAGGATGAACAAAGCTTCAACCAACCACAAGTAACCAATTCTCAATTTGGCTCAAGAATGGATGGAAACTACAATCATATGGTTGGTAGATTCGATAATCACAGGACTTTCTTCAATAGCCAATGTTTCTCTTGTCATAACTTTGGCCATAAAGTTGTTCAATGTGTTGCCTACAAGACCATCATGACTAGGGAAGCTCAAAAACAAAGGAGTATGACTGGAATCATGAAAATAACCCACAATAACTTCTCTACTCTTGAAAATGAAATAGAATGTTCTATCTGTAACAACTTTGGTCATGAATATTCTGAATGCAGAAGCAGGTTTCGACAAACAACTCAGAAGGAGCAAACTTCATTGAGTTCCAAAACATGGAAAAGGAAAGAAATGAAACCGGAAAGATGTGGGATAGCCTTATATGCAGAAGGATAGGAAAATCAATGGTACATTGATAATGGATGCTCGAAACATATGGCAGGTGATAAAGAAAAACTTCAGTCATATAGTGCCTTAGAAAAGGAAAAGAAGGTCTCATTTGGAAACGACACCCCTGCATTCATAAAAGGCAAAGGCTCTGTTCGTTTGAAAGAAAAGGTCAAGGCTAGAAGTGTTATGTATGTCGATGGCTGAAAGCATAATCTATTGAGTGTCAGTCAGATGTGTGATTAGGGAACTAAGGTAATATTTCGATCAAATGGATGTATTGTTCGTGAGCTCGATACAGGAAAAACAGTGATCAGAGGCATTAGAACTCCAAATAACTTATACATACTCAAGGGAGGACAACAACAACGCTATTTAAGAAAGAATGATGAACACTAGCTATGGCACAGAAGACTGGGGCATCTTAGCTTCTCTCAGATAAGGAAAGCATGCAAATATCAGGCAGTTCGATATCTTCCTGACATCAGAATTCCAGACAATACAATATGTAAATCATGTCAAGTTGGTAAGCAAACCAGAACTAATTTCCTTGAGAAGGAAGGCTCAGCTAGTAGGCCACTTGAACTTGTCCACACCGATATATGTGGTCCAACTATGAAAAGGTCAGCTCGAGGAGAAGAGGATTTCATATTGTTCATTGACAACTTTTGAAGGATGTGTTGGATAGGACCCATGAAGTATAAAGATGAAGCCTTCGAAAAGTTCAAGTCATTCAAAGCTTTGGTTGAAAACGAATCAGATCATAGAATCAAATGCCTCAGATCTGATCGAGAAGGGGAATTTACCTCAAATGAATTCTTCGATTTTTGTGAAGAACATGGAATAACAAGGGAATTCTCCACTACAAGGACTCCTCAGCAAAATGGATTAGTGGAAAGGATGAACATAATAGTTCAACAAATGGCTCATGCTATGCTTGATGAGTCTGGAACTCCAGCAACCTTCTAGGGTGAAGCCGCATTTGCCGCTGTTACTATTCTCAACAATAGAAACGTCCGAGTAAACAGCACTCTGACTCCTCATGAACTTTGGTATGGTAAGACTCCCACGGTAAAATGCTTCAAAATTTTTGGAAGCAAATGCTACATTAAAAGGACTGATGAAAATCTTGGCAAGTTTGAACCTAGAGCAGATGAAGGCATTTTACTTGGCTACTATCCCCAAAGCAAAGCTTACAAATGTTACAATAAAATACTTGGTAAGATTGTTGAAAGTATTGATGTAGTGGTTGATGAAGAAGGAAACACTCCTAGGTAGAAGATTTTGAAGATGGCAAATACTATCCATCAACATCAAATCAGATTCATAATGAAGAAGAAGCTCATGAGGCTCTAGAAGAACAGATAAAATCTAAAGATTTCGAAGATGGCAAAGACTATCCGTCAACATCAAATCAGATTCATAATTAAGAAGAAACTCATGAGGCTCCAGAAGAATATATATTGATAGAGGAAAAGACTCCATCCAGATACGTTCAGAAGAATCATCCAGAATCTAAAATTTTGGGGCAGAAAGAGGTAGGTGTACAAACAAGGAGAACCATTTCAGAAGCTTCAAGTTATCTAGCATTACTCTCCTCCACTGAACCACAAAATGTAAGAGAGGCTTGCAAAGATGAATTCTGGGTCAAGGTCATGGAGGAAGAACTCGAGCAGATTGAAAAGAATAATACTTGGGAGTTGGTTCCTAGACCAAAAGATAAGAATGTCATAGGGACAAAATGGATCTTCAAAAATAAGCTGAATGAAAATGGGGATGTGGTTAGAAACAAGGCAAGACTTGTTTGTAAAGGGTATGTGAAACAAGAAGCCATAGAATTTGAAGAAACATTTGCACCAGTTGCCAGACTTGAGGCTATAAGGATGTTCCTTGCTCTGTCTAGCTTTCAGAAGTTCAAAGTATTTCAAATGGACGTGAAGTCTGCTTTCCTAAATGGAGACTTGGAGGAAGAAGTATATATTGAACAACCAGATGGGTTTATTCTTGGAAATGATCCAGAACTTGTATGAAAACTCAAAAAGGCTCTCTATGGCCTTAAACAGGCTCCTAGGGCGTGGTATTATCAGTTGGATAAGTAACTCCATCAACAAGGCTTTATAAAAGGATCAACTGATAGCAATCTATATATAAAGGTTGACAATGAAAAGATGCTAATACTTGTTGTGTATGTTGATGATATCATCTTTGGCAGCAATGAAGAAGACATGAGTCAAAATTTTGCCTTCGTGATGCAAAAGGAGTTTGAAATTTCCATGCTTGGTGAGCTCACGTGTTTTCTTGGTTTACAAGTCCAACAAAACAAAGACGGTATTTTTCTATCAAAAACCAAGTATCTCAAGCAGATCTTGAAGAAATATGGGATGGAGGATTCGAAACTAGTATGTACCCCTATGGTGACAGGATGCGGCCTCAGTGCAAATGATGAATCGTCATCCGTACATCAACCAACCTATAGATCCATGATTGGTAGTCTGCTCTATCTAACAGGTACCCGACCAGACTTTATGCATGTAGTGGGAATAGTTGGAAGGTTTTAGGCAAATCCAAAGGAAACTCATCTTCAGGTAGTTAAGAGAATCTTCAAGTATCTTCAAGGATCTCAAAACTATAGCTTATGGTATCCTAGAGGTACATATCTCACACTTCATGCATACACAGATGCGCATTGGGCAGGAAGAGAGGATGATAGGAAAAGCACTAGTGGTGGTGCATTCTTCATGGGTCCTAGATTAATATATTGGTTGAGCAAGAAATAAATCTCTTTTGCATTATCTACAGCAGAAGCAGAAGATGTAGCTACTGCATCTTGCTACACACAACTCCTTTGGATGATGCAAACATTGCAAGACATGCAAATCACTTGTACTCCATCTATCTCCATCTTTTGTGATAATACAAGTGCAATCAGTATTTCAAAGAATCCTATCATGCATTCAAAGACTAAGCACATACCAATCAAGTATCATTTTCTTAGGGAACGAGTGCTTGAACAAAAGGTCAAATTGGAGTATGTTCCCTCCAAGGAACAAGTTGTTGATATTCTCACCAAACCACTGCCTAGGGAGACCTTTGAATACCTCGGACAAAAGCTGGGGGTAGTTGATGCATCATCTTGCTATTGAATCTTATCTGTTTCAGAGATTGTTGGTTGTATGCGAGTTTCATATGGGGTATATGTGTACATTCGCTGGTTTATATTGAAAAGCAAGGATGAGAAGAGTCCGCTATGGATATGTCAGAGACTAGTAGGCACAGGTTCAGGGGGAGCATATATTCTTCTAATAATGCATTGTTGGCATTATTATAGAAGATCTTGGAGGAGAAGGAGAACATGGATGCTGATCTAAATAATGATTGACAAATGTTGTTGACGTTTTGCCTCTATGTCTTATATTTCTTTTGTCAAAGTCATGTAACGGCCTATCTTGTTTTCCCCACTATGCTTGGGATGGATAATGTAATGTGCTTATCATGTATCCCCATTTGATTGGGTGGATGAGTCAATGGTATATTCCCACTTGGTTAGGAATTGTATGTATGAGTCTTTGGTGATAGGAAGGTCTGTTATGGTGTATAATGTCATATTTCTTTTGTAGAATATATTCTTGCAGATCTTTCCTATATGTCAAGGGGAGCTTGGACAACAAAGAAGAGCAGAGATTTTAGCATGTACTCAAGGGGTGCATAACCCTTTGCCCTTGATTTCAAAGGGGGAGAAAATACTTTGAGTGACTTTGGGTTGCCATCAAGTCCAAAGGGGGAGATTGTTGGCATTATGACACAGGATAGGCATAGGTTTGGTTTGATGACATCAGTGTTGTCCTTGATGGAAACTCACTCAAATAGTAGATCACAAGTTCAGGCTCTCAAAATAGTAGAAAATAAGATACCCGCGGGTTCCTGTTCATAAAGTCGTGGACATACGCAAGTGCGCCGAACAAAAGCTGCTGACAAGTATGCAGGTGCTCCGAACAAAAAGTGCAGACATAAAGCACATGCACTTTCATGTAGAGAAAAATAGTGCATGTGGGAAATCTTATGGTTCGCCCATGGTATTTAGTCCGACATTTTTGATCCTATGGTTTTGGTCCGTGGTTTTGCATCTAAAGTATTGAACCCAGGTATTGGGTCCCTAGTATTGGATCTCTATGGTTTTGGACCATGGTTTGAGTGAGGCCTAGACTATAAAAAGGAAAGGAGATCATTTGGTTTGGGCACTGATTTGTTTAATATCTTAAGAGGAGCAAGATCTGAAATTCTGTGACCGGTTGGTGAGTTATAGATGGACATAAACCAAGGAGAAACCTAAACATTACAAGACGAATCTACTGATGGGGCGAAATCTCTTTGGTGCAAGATCAGATTTGTAAATCTGATAGTTTGGGGAATAATTGAAGTCTGGAAAAATTATCTATACCCGTAGGTCTGACACAGCGCAGGCGCGGATACCCACAGGTCCGACACAGTTTAGGCGCGGAGATACGCATGATCGTCACAGTGCAGGCGCGAATATCCGCAGGTTTTACATAGCAAAAGCACGAAGTCCGCAGGACCGATAGAGTGAAGGTGTGGATACCTGTAGGTTGGCCACAAAGAAGGTGTGGACGTACCCAAGTTTCTATTGGTGAAGTTGCGGACTTTACCTTGAAATATGTTTTAGTTTCTTTTGTCTATTACTGCAGTGTTCTGGGTTCTGAATTGGTGTCTAGTTACTGGTACTGTGTTCTGAAAAGTTATTGATTCAGTATTTTCACAAGGAAGTTGGTTGATTATGGATCAATTTGATGTTTGATTGATATTCATGGATCCAGTTTGAAAATTTATGAAACGTGGTCCCTGGAAGAAAAGAGAAGTCTTCTGTAGGTCAGCAACTAAGTACTAGTACCTCAGCTAGTACAAGAGCTAAGGGGGTTGTAGCTCCCTTCCAGAAGAGTATAGAGAACAAGAGAAGGTTGTAGCCTTCTGCAGGTTGAAGCCTGCATGTTGGTATAAGACTGCACCAGTACAGAATCATTGTAAAAAGAAGTTTCTAATTGAAAGAAGATAGAGACATATTGTAGCATATGGTTTTTACACACATTGGGTTTCCACGTTATATCTTGTGTTCCTTCTGTGTGACTGTCTGTTCTACTTTTCTATTCTTGCTTACTGTTATATGGTTCTGACACACAGATTAATGATCAACATCTGAAGAATAAATTAAATTATAAGTCTGGAAGGTATATGCAAGTTTCAATAGTCAGATTTGCAAATCCTTGTATAAATTGAGAAGAATTTGATAATACTGATTCAACCCCCCCCTCTCAGTATTATTTCCAACATCATGAGTAGCATTAATATGCATGACACAACATGATGGTGCTACACGGTAAGGTGCAGCAGATGAACGAAATGGATAAGTGAAGTTGTCACATGGGAGATTCAATTAAAGCAGAAGGTCTTCAACTGATCTCATTGTTATAGGAAATGAACTATGCTCAGATCCAGATAAGTCAAAGTGTTGACTTCTGTTGTAAATGTATTATCTCTCTCTCTCTCTCTCTCTTTCTCTATTGAACTTTGAAGATAAAATAAGATTTGATCAAAGGGTTTCCCCACACATTGTGGGGTTTTTCCCTAGCTAGTGACACATCTTGTGTCCTCTTGTCTTGGCTTGTCTTCTGCGATTTATATTTATGTTCTATCCGCAGTTTACTTTATGCTGATGTGATTGCTAATATGGAAAAGAAATGAAATAAATTGCTCCAGCATAGAACATACCTAAAAAATAACATGGATTCAGAGTTGAGGTGAAGACAATTCCCAAGCAAGAGTGTAAGAGCAATCACCAAAGATAGTTGGGACAAGACAGAAGGATCAATGGGTTCCTCATAATTCACATAGGGTGAAGTCAAAGCAGAGCATATTATCAGAATGGCACAGTGGAACTTCTGATGGCCTACCTAAAGATCACTTCATTGGGAAGTTCGGATCTAAGGGTAGAAGGAAAGGCAAATGTTTTGGTTATAATTTTGGCCCTTATGCAAAGGAGTGTCCAAATGGTATAGATGTAGCTCATCAAGAACACGACTGGCTCTTCAAGGAAGCAAGGAACCCCAGGAATGGAAGTTGAAGATGGTGACAGGAAATCCTAAATTCAAAAGGAGCATGAAGGTACTTGTTTGAGATGTACCAAAGGAAAATATTATAAGGGAACCATCCCCCTCATGCCACAGGTCCACAGGTTTGGAACAACACAAGGAGTTTATTTCATGATCATGAATCTCTTTCAAGCAGAGCCCTCTATGGCTTGAAGCAAGACACCACGAGCATAGTGTGCGAGGATCAATAGCTGTCTGATGAAGCTGAGATTCACAAGGAGTGAAATCAATCCAAACCATCTGAAGGTTGTGGATGATAGACCTCTCATACCAACACCTATGTCTGATAGGTGTAGACCCTCTCATTTGTAGAAGACAAAGGGAGTAGGATTCCGAATGTGGAAAGATAAACTACAAGCTTGTGACTACCTTGAGGTGCTTAACTTTTAGAAGTTATATGGTAGTGATGTCAGACCAGATTTGGGAAATGCCTCTAAGTTTCAAAAACTCATTTGCATTGATGTTCTTGGTGAACCTCCGTCTAAACATATGTTTTGCACATAGCACTGTGAGCTCATATTTGGTTGAGCCTAACTAGATTGGTGCCAAGAATCTTTTGAGATGTCATCAAGAAACAATCTCTCATGGATTGAGATACAGTGTCGTAAATATGAAACTACATGATTATTTGAATGTTGATTAGGCAGGTAGTGTGGAGGATCACTGGAGCACTTCTTAGTGCTATTTCTCTTTGGATTCTACTTTGATATAATGGATGAGCAAGAAGCAGAAGTCGATTATTGAGACCGGATACATATCTATGAGTATGATCTTGTATGAAGCTGCCTGGTTGGGGAAGCTCTTCAATGAGTTGTTTGTACACATGATGAATACCATTGAGATTCTCTGTAACAACCAGAGGTGGGATTTGATTATTGAGGAATCCTGTATTCGATGCTTGCTCCAACAGATAGACATCATTTGGGATGTAGTAAGTCGATGAGCAAGGAGGCTCAATTGCATTAAGATGATGTACAAGTCGATACACCTTGTCAAAGCCCTGAGGAAAGATATAATCTGTGATTTTCCCAAATGACTTGGAGTTGTCAAGAAACCCTTGTACAAGGGTCCTGCATGTTGCATACATTGAGCTCTAGGAGCTCTGAGGGCTTGTGGTTCTTACTGGAGCAACATACGACCACAGGGTGACTCACCCTCCCCTGGTGGTGCACACTAGAATAAGATGATTCGCTCTCTTGTGGGACAAGATGATTCGCTCTCTTGTGGAACAAGATGATTCGCTCTCCTATGTAGCAGGATGATTAGTTCTCCTGTGAGGTTTGGATGATGTGTTCTCCATGGTAACTGTAGCAAGATTGATGTGTTCTCCTGTGAGACATGGATTGATGTGTTCTCCATGGAAACTGTAGGAGGATTGATGTGTTCTCCTGTGAGGCATGGATTGATGTGTTCTCCATGGCAACATGGATTGATGTGTTCTCCATGGCGATTGTAGCAGGATTGATATGTTCTCCTGTGAGGACAATATTGATTAGTTCTCTTGTCGAGGCATCCTACCCATGTAGTCTGGGACTCATGGGAAGTACCTCTCATCTGATCAATGAGCAGGGAAATGAAGCTAGGGACCATAGTAGTACTGATGGATGCATTGTTGTATCTACGATACTCCCTACGCTAGGATGACTTCCATTGATTTGGGATCAATGGAACTGGTCTGGGACCAGTGGTAGGAGTTGTACCATACTATGACACTGACTTCGGGTCAGTGGAGGCTGGTGTGGGACCAGTGGTACATACTCTGAGACTGAGTTTGTGTCAGTGCAATACTGGTCTAGGACCAGTGAGAGTGGTACATACTGTGATGCTATCTTCGGGTCGGTTGACACTGGCTTGGGACCAGTGGTACACTCTCTAAGACTGTGATACTAGTCTGGGACTAGTGGTAGGATTTGTACCTTGCTATGACACTAACTTTGGGTCAGTTGAGACTGGTCTGGGACCAGTGGTACATACTTTGAGACTAAATTCATGTCAATGCAATACTGGTCTGGGACTAGTGAGAGTGGTACATACTATGACGCTGACTTCGCGCCAGTTGAGACTGGTCTGGGACCAGTGGTACACTCTCTGAGACTACGATACTGGTCTGGGACCAATGGTAGGAGTTGTACCATAATATGACGCTGACTTTGGGTCAGTTGAGACTGGTCTAGGACCAGTGGTAGGAGTTATACCATACTATTACATTGACTTTGGGTCAGTTAAGACTGGTCTAGGACCAGTGGTACATACTCTAAGACTAATTTCGTGTCAGTGCAATACTGGTCTAGGACCAGTGAGAGTGGTACATACTATGACGCTGACTTTAGGCCAGTTGAGACTGGTCTGAGACCAGTGGTACACTCTCTGAGTCTACGATATTGGTTTGGGACTAGTGGTAGGAGTTGTACCATACTATGACGCTGACTTTGAGGCAGTTGAGACTGGTCTTGGACCAGTGGTACATACTCTGAGACTGACTTCATGTCAGTGTAGGACTGGTCTGGGACCAGTGAGAGTGGTGCATACTATGATGCTGACTTTGGGTCGGTTGAGACTGGTCTGCTACCAGTGGTACAGTCTCTGAGCCTACAATACTGGTTTGGGACTAGTGGTAGGAGTAGTACCCACTACGACGCTGACTTTGGGTCGGTTGAGACTAGTCTGGGTCCAATGGTATGCACTCTGATACTAACTTTGAGTCAGTGGAGAATTGTATGAGACATTCTCAATGAATTCTTCTTCTTCATAGTTCAGCAAAGCTGAGCAAAGCATATCAGAGCCAGCAGAGCTGAGGAGAGCAAAGCTAGCAGAGCTAGTCAAGTTGAGCAGAGCAAAGTTGAGTAGAGATGGTAGAGCCAGCAGAGCTGAGTAGAGCTAGCAGAGCCAACAAAGCTAAGAAAATCAGAGCTACTAGAGCCAACAGAGCATAGCAGAGTGGAGCACAGCATAGCAGAGATAATAGAGCTGAGCAGAGTTGGGCAGAGCAGTGCAGGGCACTGATGGCAGAGATAGTACAGTTGGACTTATGGATCAACGGATGGAGTTCTCCCTAGTTCAGAGGAAGTGTTAAATTGGAAACTACAGCCAAACTCTAGGTGGGTCAGCTTATTTATGGTAGCTGATATTTTTATTGGATCCCTCTCGTCGAGAGGTGTAGGATTGATCTAAATATCATCCGATTCCGATAAGTATTTATGGAGATATGAATTTATTTAGATTATGGTTTTATTATCTAGCCGACCAGCTCTTACGTAGGCTCAAGAAGCCCAAACGTCATGACTATTCATCATATATGTTTTAGTATAAATATAGAGGACTTGAAGTCATTTTATCACACATTCTCTAGGTGAACTCCTCCTCTCCACGTCTTGGGTTTTTGGAGAAGGAGAAGACACATAAAGAGAATACGTTGGATTCCCTAACTGCAGATATAGCTATAATAGAATGAGCCACAGTCCATACGCTATGATGAGGGCACATCCACACAGCAGATGAGGTCTTATCTATGCTGCCAAATGAATATCTATCTACACATACACAACAATGGAAGACTTCTACACTCAGTCAATTTAAGGCCATATACGTTGTTCATGAAACGTGATGAATCTCCTTACACGCATTTCATGACAACGTGATGCCCTTAGTCAATGTAAGGATGATATACACTATTGTAAAAGCACAATTCATAGAGACACTTACATGCAAATCATACAGCCAACCTGATGCACTAAACATAGGATAGAGATCAATATAGACGCAACAAAATCTATGAAGTTACAGTATAATGCAGTCATGGTCCTGGAGATACTTGCACATAGATAATACACATTTATATAGTGTTCATAGTTACACTCATATGCTGGGTATAAACTAAGCTGTAGTTAGAAGGAGAACTGTCACCGTTATATGAATGACATAGAAATAGTTCAAGAAGACTTGTTATCCACAGTGAATACACTGTACGAAGAAGGGAAAATGAGGAACCCTAATATTCCAAGATACATAGTCAAAGGAACGTTGCCTGTAGAAGCCTAATCAGATTCCTCTAACGGAGCTAACGAACCTGTTCACACAATCAAGGATGGATGAACTGAAGTCATTACAACAGTGACTTAATCGCAGTCATAGCTATCAAATGAGGTAGCCGAAAATCGTACATGAAGGAGCCAACATAACTAGAGAAGTATGTGATTTGGGCACATCTATCTTGGATAGTTGAAGAATACCTTGAATAAGGATACAGTGAATGAAACGCCCGTAGTCTTGATGTGATATGATCACAATAGCCATATCAACTTCAGTTGGATGAAGAACCTTAGTGTATGGATCTCGGTGACTTACATCTTGTATAGCAGTGACTTAATATATGCAGTCACATAACAAGGATCATAGGCAACAATGTGAATGTTGGATAGTCATGTATATATGATGCAGTCATGGTTAGTAATCACTAGTATGGGTTGTATGATGAAATCACGAAGCAGCACAACACATGGGAAACATGAAGTATGAAGTCATGGACAACTCGATGTATGGGCAACACAATGATCATGAGAAACATGAAGATGCATGATGCAACATGATGGTGCACAGTAAGGTGTAGCAGATGAATGAAATGGATAGGTGAAGTCATCACCTGGGAGATTCAGTTGAAGAAGAATGTCTTCAACTGATCTCGTTGTTATAAGAAATGAACTATGCTCAAGTCCAGATAAGTCAAAGTGTTGACTTCTATTGTAAATGTATTATCTCTCTCTCTCTCTCTCTCTCTCTCTCTCTCTCTCTCTCTCTCTCTCTCTCTCTCTCTCTACTGAACTTTGAAGATAAAAGAAGATTTGATCAAAGGGTTTCCCCACACATTGTGGGGTTTGTCCTTGGCTCGCGCCACATCCTGTGTCCTCTTGTCTTGGCTTGTCTTCTGCAATTTATATTTATGTTCTATCTACAGTTTACTTTATGCTAATGTGATTGCTAATATGGAAAAGAAATTAAATAAATTGCTCCAGCATAGAACATACCTAAAAAATAACAGTTATTAGAAAAATTAACAAGGAAAAAAATTGCACCTTTTGCGGCAGGAATCTCGTTGGTCCTCAGAAAAATTGTGATGCAGTTAGTAGGTTTTTCCAATTTGTAGGACATATAGCAGAACTTAACATGGAGAAGAATCTCTTTCTCTATTTTTAACAGTTTTGAGCTCAAGAAGAGCTTAGATGGGGATTTTTGAGTGTCCTGGACTCAATGGAAGCCTTAGTTTTATGATTTGATCACTTTATGATGGAATTTTTACAAAATCAACTATTTTAGTGCTAAAGGAAGAGACAAATTTGAAGCAGTATGGAGGCATTTTTTTAGCATGGAGAGAGCATGGTTAGAGGTTTTAAATCCTTCTAGTTTCATCTCCAATAGTCATTACTTCTGTAGAGAAACTCTTTTCAGTATTTTCTCAATGTGTTAATGAGAGAAGCCCATTTTAACACTCGATTGTGGAGGAGTTTCATGTTTATGCTTTTTATTTCTGATGGAATACAATGACATATTGTGTGAGAGTCCTTTTTAGGTTGAAATTTTCATGAAGGGAGTCATTTTTCCCGAGTGAGAATTCTTTGTAGGACAAACAAGGCACTCTACTATGAACAAGTTGAATGTACTCATGTACTGCCCAAAGATGTAGCCCAGGAGGGGTGAACTCTGTCATCAAATATTGGTTTCCTCTCTTAATGTTTATCATTTTGATATTCATGTGAAATGTTTTCTCTTTTAAGTTCATGTGTAAAACGTACTTCACATTCTTGAAGAGGTTGTAAAACTTATTTACCTTTAAAGACCCATTTTGTTAACTTGCAAAGTGTTAAAGGATGGCCATTTTTTTATAGGAGGAGTGTTCCTCCATTTTCAAATCATATATATTGATCAGAAAGCTCTGAAGACTGGCTTGATACTGAGGACTCAATGTTCTAATATATAATATGGTAAGGAGGCCTCTCCCATATTTGTAAAGACCAATTTGTTTGAGCTAACATTGATGGATACTTAGGAGCATGGTTGGAAATAATAGGTCTTCAAATCAGATTTCAAAGAAGATAGCAGGGAATTTTTCTAGTTCAAAGAGAGTAGATATAGTAGTGGATTACATGATGGGGTTGGAGAAAATCCAAGTGGAGGAGGTTCTTCCAAAATTAGCTCCCTCGCTAAGAGGGAGTGTTTATTTTTCTAGCTCAAGAAGGTACTACTCGTATTGTGTATTAACTATAAGGACCTTTTTTTTTAATGTTTAGGAGCTTACATTTGACATGTGAAGTGTTCAAGTTATTTGCACTAATGAATATGTGTTGCATGAGATATGCATGTAAAGAAAGATAAATTTATGACTAGTACTTGAGTTAAATTAAAGAAAGATAAAGATAAGAAAGTTAACTAAATTTAAGTACCTTATCTTCAATTAACTTGATGAGTTAGAGTTGGCCATCAATTTTAGCTTAGAAAAGTTATAAATTAAGCCTAAGGGTTGAGGCAGATACATAATAAAACCATAATATTAGGAGAAATGTCTTAGTGGGCATGTGTTAGGTCAAAGAGTCTGTAGTGGGGGTGGAGATCCAGATCTACAAGAGAGAGAATATCTACTGGCTAAGATCCAAAGTATTGTAATATGTATTTTCTTAGTTGGGTCATTATCCCATGACCAGAGCCAAAATAAGTTATGAGTTTTAATAATGATGAATTTATTTGTTAAGAAGATTTTTTTTTGTGATTCATGTGATTCAAATCTTCAATTTCTTCTACTAAATATTTTTTTTAAGAACCTAGCTATGTATTTATTCATTAATTTTTTACTTCAGATTAAATATCAGGTGTTGGTTTTGGGGAAAATCTAACAAGATATAATGAAGAAGAGGGAGATATAGAGGGAGTGAGAGATACTGGGATGACAAGATAGAATATAGATGAGAAGGAAGGATAAAGAAATAAATTTAGAGAAAGGAAAGAGATGGAGGAATAAAGTGAGAGGGATAGAGATGACAATAGAGAGTGATGGAGGAGAGAGCAATAGACATAGAGAGGGAGTGAGGGAAAGTGAGAGTAGGGATAGGGGCAAGAGAGGGGGGAGAAATGGCATGAGGGGGGAGAGAGGGAGGAAGAGAGAGAGTGATGGGGGAGGAGAGAGAGAGAGAGAGAGAGAGAGAGAGAGAGAGAGAGAGAGAGAGAGAGATAAAGAAGGAGGGATGGAGGGAGATATAGATAAAGAGGGAAGAAGATATATAGCGACATAGGGAAAATTGTAAATGGAAATAGAGAGACTGTGAGTCAGGGTGGGAGAGAGAGAGAGAGAGATGGGTATGGAGAGAGGGGGGAGGGAGAGAGACAGATATAGAGAGGGAAGAAGATAGAGATAAAAATGAAATGTAAATTTAAATAGAGAGATATAGAGTGGTGGGAGAGAAAGAGAGAGAAGGAAGGAGATAGGTATAGAGGAGAGAAAGGAGGAGAGGGAGATTGTGAAATGAGATAAAGAAGGAGAGAGAGTGGAAGAAGAAAGAGAGGGTAGGAGATAGAGAGTGAGAGATAAGAGGAGAGAGATGGATGGAGAGTATGGACAAATATAGAGGGGGGATAGAGAGGGAAGAAGAGAGAGAAAAATATAAATAGTGAGACGTAGAGAGAGAGAGATATGGAGGAGAGAGGGAGAGAGATAGTGAATGACAGAGAATGAGAGACGGATAAAAATAGAGACAAATATGGAAGAAGAGAAAGAGAGATGCAAAGAAAATATGGAAGTGGAATAGAGATATAGAGATTGGGGCAAAGGCGAAGATAGAGAAGGAAATAGATAGGTAGGGATCATAGAGAGGAGGGAATGGATACTAGGATAGGAGAGATGAAGGAAGAGAGAGAGCAGAAGAAGAGAGAGATAGAAGGAATAAGAGAGATAAAACTGGAGATAGAGTGTGTGAGAGCGGTATTTAGATTGATGGAGAAAGATAAATAGAGAGAGAGAGAGAGAGAGAGAGAGAGAGAGAGAGAGAGAGAGAGAGAGATGGAGGGAGATAGATACAAAAAGCAAAGAAGATCTAGAGAAATATAGACAAATATGTAAATGGAAATAAAGATAGTGAGAGGTGGGGAGAGAAAGAGATGGAGAGTGTATGATAAAATGAGGGAGGAGAGAGAGAAGGAGGGGAGGGATACTAAGAGAGGATAAAGAGAGAGAGGAAGAGAGAGTGGAAGAAGAGAGATATAGATAGGAAAAGGAGAGAGGGACAAGTGGAGATAAAGAGTGAGAGAGAAGGAGAGAGGTAGAGATGGAGAAAATGGAGGGGGAATAATAGAGACATAAAAATACATGGGGGGAGACATAGTGAGGGGGGGAGAGAGAGAGAGAGAGAAGAATATAGAGATAGAGAGGGAATAAGAGAGATATAGAGAGGGAACAAGAGAGAGAGAGATTGGTGTAGATAGAGATTGAGAGAGGACTAAGGAAGGGATGGAGAGAGTGGATTAAGAGGAAGGAAGAGTTAGGGAGAGGGAGACATAGTGATGGGGTAGAGTGAGAGAGAAACATTCAGGGAGTAAGGGAGATAAAAATAAGGGGACATTATGGAGATAGATGTAGAGACAATGGAGGATAGAGAGGGATGAAGAGAGAGGAAAATT
This sequence comes from Pinus tabuliformis, assembly GCA_031772625.1. Classification (NCBI taxonomy): domain Eukaryota; kingdom Viridiplantae; phylum Streptophyta; class Pinopsida; order Pinales; family Pinaceae; genus Pinus; species Pinus tabuliformis. The sequence continues at coordinate 340,784,196 of CM062805.1, forward strand.
AAGAGAGTGATGGGGTAGAGAGGTAAATGGATAGAGAAGGAGTCAATGGGAGAGAGAGAGAGGGAGAGGGAGAGAGATAACAAGAGAAGGAGATATATAGAGATATAGATGAAGGGGAATAGAGAAGGAGAGATGGAGAAAATGATGGGGGGATTGAGAAGGAGAGAAAAAGGATAGAGGGAAAAAGATGAAGAAAAAAGTGTGCATTCATTCTCTAATGTGTCCACAATACTTTAATTTCTGAGCTAACATGATCAGGAGAGAGAGTAAGGTAGGTTGGGTGGTTATTTCCATGGGAATTAGTCTCAAGAATGCATATGTGTGGTTGTGAATGCATGCACATTCCTAAGAATGTGTGTTCATTTAGTGCACTTTTTCTGTTGGCCTTAACCCAATTAGCTTTCCACTCACCTGACATCCAAACAAAAATATAGCCAAAAAAAACATAAGACAAGCTATTTTTTACATTTGGTATTGGTTTTTGTGTAATATCAAAGAATATATTTGGGCCAATTGTATTATCGGAATCCAAGTTTTTGTCTTATTGTGAAAATAGAAGAAAAGTTTTATGTAACTGGAAGGAAATTTGCGTAATTTGAAGACAAGTACTACCTTGTTGAAGAATTGGAAATCATTTTTTTCTTCTCATGTAATTGGAAGAAATGTTTTATCTTTATGTGAAATTGGACCACAATTTTTTTCCTTTTTTGTAAGATTGGGAGAAAATATTTGTTTTTTCATATATATTTGGAGGACAATTTTTGTAATTGGAAGAGAATTTGTATCTTCATTTGTAATTAGAATACAATTGTTGTCTCCTTGTAATTACATCCTATTTAACTATAGGGAACCATTGTAGTTAGAAAATAAATTCCTTAAGGAAAAAACAACCCATAGAAAATAGTATTGATGTCCTTAAGGAAAAATAAAGCTATAGAAAAGAAAAAAATATATATTACGTGCTATCAGGGGTAGCTGTCAAAACATTTGGCCTCAACAAGGGGTTGGAATAATCAAGTAGTGGGTCAGGTTACATTACAGTTGTCAAGTGACATAAATTTGTTCGACGACATTACTTAAAATGGACTTATATTGATACCATATAATAAGGGTTTTGTGTCAAAACCCAAACCCACTAATATGATGATATGGTAAGCCCTTCACCACGATAGTTGGTTTTGGGTGATTTTGTGATTTATTTCTTGGAGCTAAGGTCTTCAGACTCCTTGGTGTATTTGCATAGTTTTAATGTTAAATATGGAGAAGGTATAGGGCTTAATCTAGTATGCCTGGAGCTTAGTGCTAATTTTATAGAGCTTGGTAATATAACATCAGTTAGAAGGTTGGGCTAGTGATTAAGAAATAAAACATGATTGGAACTAGAAATTACATCCCAATTAGTTTCCTATCAAATAATGTAATTGAAAACGACTATGTATTCAAAGAGAAAAATAGGCATCTAGGTGGAAGACCAAAGTGATTGCACCTATCATCGAAGGGGTATCAGAGAAGAATTTTATTTGGTAGATAATTTATCTCTAAGGCAGGTAACACAAAAAGAAGAAAAATTTAGAAATAAGGCTATGAATAAGAGTAAGAAATTGGTTTAGATAGTAGAAAGAGCAATTGAAGTTCAATATAACAATGAAAGAGAAAAGGTAATTGAAGAGCTAGTGGTGGATCAACACAAGCATCGAGAAGAAGAATTAAACGTAGGAGATCATATTAGGAATGTCCCTCACTTTTGTGAGGCTATTAGAGAGATTAAAAGAAGACCCTAGCATATTGTCAAGAAAATATTAAAGAAGGATGAGAAAGAATAGAGAATGCAAATATTGAGGTAATATAATTATCCTTAGTATATCCGATTTTATTAGACGAATGTAATCATATGATGACAAGTTATGAGAAAGGATTTATATTTACTAGAATGATAGATTATTTGATGAAAAAATATAAGATATGCAAATAGACGTTGTAGAAAAAAAACGTTATGTATCCAGATATAGTTCTAGCTAAAGGAAATTATTGAAAATAAGAGACACAAAAGGTCTTAAAGGTGTAGCTTTAATAAGATCTTGTAGGAAAATTTGACTTTTGATAGTTCTAGAGAGTATGTGTTTTTGTAGGTAGTAGAAAATAAATAAGAGAGAAGTATGGTAGAGACTATTAAAATAGATGAACTATAAAAAATTCCAACTAAGGTTGGGTGGAAGTTGTTGAGGAATGAGAGTAACATCTCAAGAGAAGTGAGTGGAGTGAAAAATCCTAAGAAGAGTAGAGGAAACTTAAGAGGTTCTAAAGGATGAAACCATGGGTAAAACACTAAGTTAAAGAGAGAAACTTGCTGAGGTATTTTATAGAAAGGTGAAAAAGGACTTGTTACCATGAATGTTTATTTGTAGATCACAGTTAAGCATGGATAAGAAATGGGATAAAGAGATTGTTGAGATAAATGAATAACTTAAAGTAGTGATGATGCTACTATGATAGAGAATTGTAAAAGAAATGAGGTGTGGATTGAGGTTGAAGAAAAAGGTCAAGTGAACTATTGTAAAGTTGAAGTTGAGAAAACTTCAATATAGAAAATATTCCTTTGGAGTAATAAAAATAGTTCATTTTTGTAAACCTGAATAGGGAAAAATTCTTGGAAAGGATGATGAGGAAGGTGAGGTGCAAGTTTAGAGGCTTGAAGAGTACTTGGATAACCTAATAAAACACCAATATAGGATGCAATAGGAATTAAAAGAGATAAAAGAGCCGTGTGGATTTGAAAATAAAGGTCATGTTTATGTAGTTTATGAAGATAGATAGGGTAATGAAGTTACCATGAAAGAATATGAAGAATTTTGTCATGCAGGCATAAAAGAGGACAAGACCACGAGAGATGCAAAGATACAAGGAATCACATGAGGAATTACGAAAGACCTCCTAATAATAGATCCAATGGGAATTTGGGTTACATGACATGTGTTATTATGAGAATATGGTACACTCATTTGTACGTAATAGAAGAAATTAAGAGTTAGTGATTAAAATATATAGAGGTTACATTTTCAGCTGGAAACATTATGAAAGGAAAAAAATCAAAATATTTCCTAAGGTTGAATTAAAAAATCAACCCTCGTGGGTGCCACAAAGATGAGAATTAACTACATTGTGGATTTTCCATCGACAGGTCTGAGGTTCACTAGAATCCCAATTAGCACCTTAGGATGTGAACTTGCTTGAAAAACACTTCATCTCTTTACATGATAGGCTGACCATTCGAGCCTTGAGCCCCAAGAAACCTTAATGGCAAGAGGATGGTAGTTCCCATCTCATTTATGAGGCAAAAAACCTCATTGATGAGCCAAAGGAGGGAAGGAGTGTTCGAAATTTCTATAAATACAAGTGCATGGAATGCCAAAAATAAGAAGAATTTGTGCATTTTTATGCCGCCAAAATTGCTCCAAATAAAACTAGCACACCTTTCTAAGGAGCATTCCACCATTGTAGAGAATTTTCTATGCTTCTTTGAGAGAGTAAGAGCTTGCAAAAGAGATTGAAAAGGGGAAATCCTTGTTGAGAGTTGTTGAGCATAATTTCTCAAGAAACTTTCTTCAAGTGTCTTTGATACTTTCTTTGTAACTCTTCCACCACCAACAATCAATAAAGAGGATCATTTTCCTACTCATTTTCTTATTTGTTTTGCTTCACAAGCTTTTTTTATTTTATTTATTTATTTTTAGTTTAGCTTTTTGTTTATGCATTGTTTCCATTTGATTAAATGCTTTGTTGGTCCATATTTGATCACCAACATAATTCATTTTTTTGTATGCTCCTTGTAGGAAGCAACCACACGTAAGGAAGGTAGTTTTAGGACTTGTAGGAAACCAAACACACCATACAACATGACAACATAGAGGCTTCAATCAAGGAGATGACATATTTTGAGAAAGAATTGAAATTTTTTGAACTACATCTAGCGAATCCTAGGATTGAAGATGGCTACACAACAGTTGCAAATATAGAGCATATAAAAATGTCTAGTAGTATTGGTCTAGTTGGAGAATCTGAAAAAAATTGTAGATTTTGAAAAGGAAGAAAAGAAGAAACCTTCTAAAGGAAAAAGCAAGGATATATTTACTATAACAAAATTCATCTAGAGGTAAAATGGATGGTAGCATATAAGGAAGGAAATTCAAAGAGAAAAGAAAAGAGAAGATTTCAAAATTAAGACAAAGTTTCAAGAAAAAGGAACACAAAGGAAAATTTGCAATCTAGGGAAATGTGGATCAGGATTTGAATAGAAATAAAAACATTAAAAAAATTATCTTATTTGCACAACAATAAAATAAGAACCAAGATGTTATTTTTGAATTAATTAAGGAGAAGATAGGTGTTAAACTTATTATAATTTTAGACTTTAAGAAATAAATTTCGAACATTAAATGTATAAAGGAGGAGGAATACTACATTAATATGATATAGGGACTAAGTGTTTTGGGACATATGTTTTTTTATTTTTAGATGAAGACAATAATAAGAGTTCTAAAAATGAAGGTAATTAGTCTTCCATATAGGAGAAACAATATGAGAGAAAGTAGTTAGGTGACTTGAAGATTTAGAAAGAGTAAAGGATAGTTCTTATAACTCTTATTAGTATATTGTTGAAGCAATGTCCTATGAGCATGGAAAAAAGTATGCTTTGATAGAATATGAATACTCTCTTGAAGGTAAGGATCAAAGAAGATGTGGTATTACAAATATCTAGAGTACCATGTGTGAACAATTTTGTTATGTACACAACAAAAAATAGGACATTAAGCAATTATCTAGCAAGATTAAAAATGGTTGAAGATGTGGTTGAACACAACATCAATATCAAGTTCAATCAACATATTACAAAATATCAAGGAAAAATTTATGCAAGAGAGAGATAACATGGCGAAAAGAGTAATCCTAGACATGTGAATGAGTGGTTGTGTGTTCTCATATCAAGTAGGGAATTAATCGCTTTTGAAACTAGGAAAATTCTAATAAAAATAGTGGACAAATGGATAATTAAAGCAACGAGGGATATTTATGTTCTATGATTATATAGATATAGACAAGATAGAAAATTGTTCATAGGTTCTCAAGATGAGATAAATAAAGCATCTCGGATACAGAATATTATGGATGAAATCAAGAATTAGAATATGCATTGAATTAAAATGCAAAAGAGTTGATAAATATTGCATGGAGAAACATTTTAAATTATTGAAGGAAGTGGTAAGACACATATGTGATAGTAGAGTATATTGTTGGCTAAAGCTGTTGGAAAAATATGTAGGTGTTGAAGATATGACAAAATCCATGCAAAATAATTTACACAGAAATAAAATATCGAATGTAGAAGAGTAGTAATTGTATAAACTAAAAAAAAGAAAAAATTATGAGAACATAATTAGTGGGGAATCATTACAAGTGGAAATTCAACATCAAAACCCAATTTTTTTAGAGTACTTATGATTAAAAAACAAGTGGACAACAATAAATAAAATTATGAAATCTGAGAGGAGGATAAAATGCAGTGGTTGCACCTGTAATTGAAAATGCCAAACAATAGGGGAGCTACAACTAGTCAAAACGTAACAGAAGCAGTAAACGACTCATGAATAGGGAAAGTTATAACATAGAGAGGGGAGTGTGTGAGATAAGAGAGAGTATATTAGAGCGAAAATATTTCGTGGAGACCAGAATGGGTGATAATGTAATAACATTGCAGTCCTATGTTGGAAATAATACTGAGAGGGGGGGTGAATCAGTATTATTAAATTCTTTTTAGTATGCCTTCCAGATTTATACTTTAATTTATTCTTCAGATATTGATCATTAATCTGTGTGTCAGTGCCATATAATAATGAACAAGAACAAGAAGAATAGATAAGCACACCAAAGAACACAAGATATAAGGTGAAAACCCAATGTGGGTGAAAACCACCTGCTGCAATATGTCTCTATATTCTTTCAATTAGAAACTTCTTTTACAAGGATTTTGTACTGGTGCAATCCTTTACCAGTATGCAGGCTGCAACCTACAAAGAGCAACAACTCCTCTCGTTTTCCAATCTCTCCTGGAAGGGAGCTATAACCCCCTTTGCTCTTCTACTTCTTTAAGGACCACGTTTCATTAATTTTCAGACTGGATCCAAGAAGATCAAATAATCATCAAGTACATGCAAATCACCCAATCTCCTTATACAATCAACAAATGAATCACCCAACTTCTCAGAATGTTGTAAACAGAAAAGTAATACCAGAAATCTAAACCCAGAACTCTGTAGCAATAGATAAAAGACAGCCAAAAAATGTTTCAAGACAGGTCCACAACTTCACCAATATGAACCTGCGGATATTCGTAGCCTTTCTATGCCTAAATTGTGTAGATCCACACTGGATCCTTCTGCTGATCTGCGTACCACCGCACTTACTCTTTCTACTGAACTGTGTATCTCAGCTCAGATCCGCACCCTCACTGACGGTCTGACAGCGTACCTCCACACTGGTCCTTCTGTGCCTATGCGTACCTCCGCAATGTGATTTCTTCTGTGCTGCGTACCCCACACTGCGCCTTCTGCTGCGCTGCGTACCCCCGCACTGCGTCTTCTCCTGCGCTACAAACCCCCGTACTTACGCCGTGGATCGCTTTCGAACCTCTGATTAGGGCCAAATTAATAGACCTCTAATGTGTCATAGACAGTCAAGTCCACAGATCTGATCATCACCCGAGAGATCACGACTTATCAATAGATTCGCCTTAAGTTTTCTCCTTGATTTAGATCTAGCTTTGTAAAACCAATCACCCAAAATTTCAGATCTTAAGATATTTAAATTTTGCAAGTGACTAGCCAAGTGATCTCCTTCCCCTTTTTATATTCAAACCCTTATCCACACCATGGGACAAAACCATCAAAAACCAATACAAGGGATCCAAACCGGGGTTCAATAAATTAGATCGTATACCACGGGCCAAAACCATAGGATCGTAAGAGACAGGCTAAATACCAAGGGCCAAACATAAGATACCCCACGTGAGCGCGCTTCTCTGCATTGGAGTGAGTGAACTGGGGGACCGCACCTTATGAAAGGTGAACCTGCAGGTGTGTCTGCACTCCTTAGATGGCGAACCTGTGGGGCCGCACCTTTTGAACGATGCACCTAGGAACCTCTTATTTTCCATCATTTTAAGAGCCTGACTAGAGATTTGCCACTTGAGTGAGTTTCCATCAAGTACAACACCTGTACCATAAAGCCAAACCAGAATCATAATGCCAACAATCTCCCCCTTTGGACTTGATGGCAACCTCAAGATCCTCATCGTCATTCTCCTCCTTTGATATCAAGGGCAAAGGGTTATGCTCCCCCTAACGGTAAACCAGATCTACAAACCATAATCCACCATAGACCACAAGAGAAAGAGATAGAGTCATATTGCAGCAATATTTAGATCAACATCCATGTTCTCCTTCTGTGCTACCATAATGCCAACAATGCATTATATGTGCTCCCCCTAAACTTGTGCCATTTGATCTTCGACCAATCCATAAGCCAGCAAATGTACACGTATACCCCATATGAACCTCGCGTACAACCAAAAATCTTTGAAACAGATGAGATTCAACAACAAAATGATACCTCAACAACCCCCAGCTTTTGCCTGAGGTATTCAAAAGTCTCCCTGGGCAATGGTTTGGTGAGTATATCAGCAACTTGTTCCTTAGAAGGAACATACTCCAACTTGACCTTTTGTTCAAGCACTTGTTCCCTGAGAAAGTGATACTTGATCGGTATGTGCTTGGTATTTGAATGCATGAATGGATTCTTTGAAATGATGATTGCACTTTTATTATCACATAAGATGGAGATAGGTGGAGTACAAGTGATTTGAAAATCCTGCAAGGTCTGCATCATCCAAAGGAGTTGAGTGCAACAAGATGTAGCAGCCACATATTCCGCTTCAGCTGTAGATAAAGCAATCGAACTCTGTTTCTTGCTGAACCAAGATACTAATTTGGAACCCATAAAGAATGCACCACCACTTGTGCTCTTCCTGTCATCCACGCTTCTGGCCCAATCTACATCTGTATAAGCATGAAGAGTGAGATCTGTATCTCTAGGATACCATAAGCCATAGTTTTGAGTTCCTTGAAGGTACTTAAAAATTCTCTTCACTGCCTGAAGATGAGTTTCCTTTGGATTTGCCTGAAATCTTCCAACTATTCCCACTGCATGCATGATGTCTGGTCAGGTACCTGTTAAATAAAGTAGACTTCTAATCATAGATCTGTAGGTTGGTTGATGCACTGTTGGCGATTCATCATTTGCACTGAGACCACATCCTGTGACCATGGGGGTACATACTGGTTTTGCATCTTCCATGCCATATTTCTTCAAAATCTGCTTGAGATACTTGGTTTGAGACAAGAATATCCCACCTTCATTTTGTTGGATTTGTAATCCAAGAAAATATGTCAGTTCTCCAAGCAAAGACATTTCGAATTCTTTCTGCATCACCAAGGCAAAGCTTTGACTCATAGCTTCTTCATTGCTGCCAAAGATAATATCATCTACATACACAACACGTATTAGTAATTTGTCATTTTCAATTTTTATATAAAGATTGTTATCTGCTGATCCCTTTGAGAAACCTTGTTGATGAAGATATTTGTCCAAAAGGTAGTACCAAGCCCTTGGAGCCTGTTTAAGACCATAGAGAGCCTTTTTTAGTCTGCATACAAGATTTTGATCATTCCCAAGGATCTTCTTCATCAATTTCTCTGTGGGGTATTGTCATTGATACAATGACAATACCCCACAGAGAAAAAGTAATCAACATAATATTACTCCATCTAAAATTTGATCTATATTTTGATTCTTGGTAGGTAATAGTAACTTCTTCTTCTAAGTCTCCATTCAGAAAAGCTGATTTTACGTCCATTTGAAATACTTTGAACTTCTGAAAGCTTGAGAGAGCAAGGAACATTCGAATGGCCTCAAGTCTAGCAACGAGAGAAAATGTTTCTTCAAAGTCTATTCCTTCTTGTTGAGCATACCCTTTACACACAATTTTGGCCTTGTTTCTAATTACTTCCCCATTTTCTTTCAACTTATTTTTGAAGATCCATTTTGTCCCTATGACATTCTTATCTTTTGGAATAGGAACCAACTACCAAGTATTGTTCTTTTCGATCTTCTCAAGTTCTTCATTCATTGCCTTGACCCAACATTCATCTTTGCATGCCTCTCTTACATTTTTTGGTTCAGTGGAGGATAGTAATGCCAAATAGCTTGAGGCTTCTGCAATTGTTCTTCTTGTTTGTACACCTGCTTCTTTCTACCCCAAAATCTGAGATTCTGGATGATTCTTCTGAACGTACCTGGATGGAGGTTTCTCTTCTATCCTTATCTGTTCCTTTGGTGCCTCTTGAGATTCTTCTTCATCATCTGTCTGATTTGGAGCGTAGTCTACATTCTCTTCGATATTTTCATGATTTACTTGCCTAGGGATGTATCCTTTTTCATCAACCACTACATCAATGTTGTCAACAATTCTTCCAAGCCTTTTATTGTAACACTTATATGCTTTGCTATGGGGAGAATAACCAAGGAGAATGCCTTCATCTGCTCTAGCTTCAAGTTTTCCAAGTTGTTCATAAGTATTCTTAATATAGCATTTTCTCCCAAAAATTTTGAAATGCTTTATCGAAGGAGTCTCACCATACCAGAGCTCATGAGGAGTTTGAGTGCTGTTCACTTGGACATTTGTTTTGTTGAGAATAACAACTGCAGCAAAAGTAGTTTCACCCCAGAAGGTTGTGGGAGTCCCAGACTCATCAAACATAGCACGAGCCATTTGTTGGACCGTTCTATTCATCCTTTCCACCACTCCATTTTGCTGAGGAGTCTTAGCTGTAGAGAATTCCATTCTTATTCCATGTTCTTCACATAAATCGAAAAATTCATTTGAGGTAAACTCCCCACCTCTGTTGGACCTAAGGCACTTAATTTTGTGATCTTATTTGTTTTTAGCCAAGGCTTTGAAAGATTTTAATTTTTCGAATGCTTCGTCCTTGTGTTTCATAAGTCCCAACCAAACCATCCTGGAGAAGTCGTCAATGAATAATATAAATTATTCTTCTCCTCGAGGTGACCTTGTCCTAAATAGACCATATACATCTATATGGACTAGTTCAAGAGGCCTGCTGGCTGATCCTTCCTTCTCAGGGAAGTTAGTTCTGGTTTGCTTACCAAATTGACATGATTTACATATGGTGTTGTCTGGAATTTTGATATCTGAAAGACCACGAACTGCTTGGTATCTGCAAGCTTTCCTTATTTGTGAAAAGCTTAGATGCCCCAACCTCTGGTGCCATAACCAATGTTCATCATCCTTGCTCAAATAGCATTGTTGTTGTCCTTCTTCAAATATGTATAGATTATTTGGAGTTCTTCTACCTTTGATCATAGTTTTTCCTGTATCAAGATCACGAACGCTACATCCATTTGATCGAAATATTACCTCAGTTCCTTGATCGCACATCTGACTGAAGCTCAATAGATTATGCTTCAAGCTATCAACATACAAAACATTTCCAACTTTGACCTTTTCTTTCAAATGAGCAGTGCCTTTTCCTTTTATGGCTGCAGGAGTATCATTTCCAAAAGAAACTTTCTTACCCTTTTCTAAAGTAGTATATGATACAAGTTTTTCTTTATCACCTGTCATATGCTTCAAACATCCGCTGTCGATGTACCATAGATTTTCCTACCCTTCTGCATAAAAAGCTATCCCACATCTTTCTGGTTGTGGTTCCTTTGTCTGCCGAAACCTGCTCCTGCATTCAAAATCTTCATGACCGAAGTTATTACAGATAGAACATTCAATTTCATTTTCAAGGGCCGAAAAGTTGTTATAGGTCCTTTTCGTAATCCCGGTTATCCTTCTTTACTTTTGAGCTTCTCTAGTCATGACTGTCTTATAGGCAACACATTGAGTTGCTTTGTGACGAAAGTTATGGCAAGAGAAACATTGGCCATTGAAGAAACTTCTACGATTATCAAATCTACCAGCCAAATGATTGTAATTCCTCTTGTCATCCATTCTTGAAGCAAATTGAGAAGTTTTTACCTATGGTTGGTTGTAGCTTTTGTTCACCCTTAAGATGTATTGCCCCTAGTTTACCTGGTAGTCTCTGTTTGTAATTCGTCCCTGCTTACCCTGATGATCTCCATTGGGCTTTTGCTCATTCCTCCTTGCTGCATCAAGATAACTCTTTGAGGTGGATGCTTGAGATGTTTCTCCATTATAACCAAGACCTATCTTAATTAGAGGAGAATTTTGTACATTGATAATCTCATCAAGAGTTTCAGATCCTTTAAAAAACTTAATATTAACAACCTTTGTTTTCTCAATTTCACATTCTAACTTCTCAAGAGATTTTTCTTTTTCATCAAGTTGAAATTGCAGAGTATCAATGATCACATTCTTTTCTTCTAAACATGTCTTGAGTCTAGAAATTTATTCATAAAAGTCATCCACATCTATAGCATCCATGTAATAATCATCTTCAAAATCCATTAAAAGTTTAATATAATCATTACCTCGTTCATCTTCGTCACTATTTGAAAGGTTGTCACTGTCTTCATGAGTGTAGTAACTTTTCGTAGTTGCATTTTGTTTCTTGTTCCATCTAACATGTTCCTTCCCTTTGTCAATCTTATCCTTGTGAGGACATTTGGCAGCATAGTGACTGACTCTTTCACAAGCAAAGCATTTGAAAGTTAACTTACCTCGGAACCGTCAAGTACCCCGTTGAAGATTTCTGACAAAATTTGATTCTTCTTCTTCTTCTGACACGTGTCCTGACTCGTAGTACTTGCCTTTCCATGAAGCCTTGAAGGCAGCTTCTCTCCTGTCTGATGGACCTCCTTTCCTCATTTCATAAGTAGTTATAATTCCGTGCAGTTGTGACATTTTAAGGCTTTGTAGTTTCTCTTTTTCTTTTATAGCAGAAACTTTAGATTTAAACCTAGGGGACAAAGATCTTAGAACTTTTTCAACCACAACAGCCTCTTTTATTTCTTCACCCAAATTTTTCATACAATTAACAATCTCATCTACACGAAGAAAATAGTTAGCCACACTTTCATCATTATACATCCTGAGATTTTCATACTGAATCCTGAGGGTTTGAAGTTTGCTCTGTTTACCTGATCATCTCCTTCATAGCTCAGAACAATCTTGTCCCATATCTCTTTTGCATATTTAAACTGCATTACCTTCACAAATTCTGATTGAGATAGGCATCCTAATAGAGTGTTGACCGCCTTTGCATTTGTTTCATATTTTTTCTTCTCAGCCGGATCTGTAGGAGTTGTTGATGGAAAAGTATACCCTCTATCTATGATATCCCAGACTTCTGTACCAAGAGATTGAAGATAGGCAGTAACTCTTATATTCCAATAAACGAAGTTTGTCCCATCAAAAATCAGTGGCCTGATTGATGCTTCCCTCTCGTAGTTGCTCATGATGCAAGATCTTTCTTCAAGTGATCAAGCTTCTTCTGAAGAACCTGCTCTAATACCAGTTGTTGGAAATAATACTGAGAGGGGGGGGTGAACCAGTATTATTAAATTCTTTTCAATATGCCTTCCATATTTATACTTTAATTTATTCTTCAGATATTGATCATTAATCTGTGTGTCAGTGTCATATAATAATGAACAAGAACAAGAAGAATAGATAAGCACACCAAAGAACACAAGATATAAGGTGGAAACCCAATGTGGGTGAAAACCACCTGCTGCAATATGTCTCTATCTTCTTTCAATTAGAAACTTCTTTTACAAGGATTTTGTACTGGTGCAGTCCTTTACCGGTACGCAGGCTGCAACCTGCAGAGAGCAACAACTCTCTCTCATTCTCTAGTCTCTCCTGGAAGGGAGCTACAACACCCTTTGCTCTTCTACTTCTTTAAGGACCACGTTTCATTAATTTTCAAAATGGATCCAAGAAGATCAAATAATCATCAAGTACATGCAAATCACCCAATCTCCTTATACAATCAACCAATGAATCACCCAACTTCTCAGAATGCTGTAAATAGAAAAGTAATACCAAAAATCTAAACCCAGAAATCTGCAGCAATAGATAAAAGACAGCCAAAAAATGTTTCAAGACAGGTCCGCAACTTCACCAATATAAACCTGCGGATATCCACAACCTTTCTGTGCCTGAACTGCGTAGATCTGCACTGGATCCTTCTGCTGATCTGCGTACCACTGCACTTACTCTTTCTGCTGAACTGCATATCTCAGCTTAGATCCGCACCCTCACTGATGGTCTGACAGCGTACCTCCGCACTGGTCCTTCTATGCCTCTGCGTACCTCTACAATGTGATTTCTTCTGTGCTGTGTACCCCACACTGCGCCTTCTGCTGCGCTGCATACCCCCGCACTGCGTCTTCTCCTGCGCTGCAAACCCCCACACTTACGCCGTGGATCACCTGTGAAGCTCTGATTAGGGCCAAATTAACAGACCTCCAATGTGTCACAAACAGTCAGGTCCATAGATCTGATCATGCACCCGAGAGATCGCGACTTATCAATAGATTAGCCTTAAGTTTTCTCCTTGATTTAGATCTAGCTTGTAAAACCAATCACCCAAAATTTCAGATCTTAAGATATTCAAAATTCGCAAGTTACTAGTCAGGTGATCTCCTTCCCCTTTTTATACTCAAACCCTTATCCACACCATGGGACAAAACCATCAAAAACCAATACAAGGGATCCAAACCGGGGTTCAATAAATTATATCCTATACCACGGACCAAAACCATAGGATCGTAAAAGACGGGCTAAATACCTAGGGCCAAACATAGGATACCCCACGTGAGCGTGCTTCTCTACATTGGAGTGAGTGAACTGGGGGACCGTACCTTATGAACGGTGAACTTGAGGGTATGTCTACACTCCCTGGATGGCCAACCTGCAGGTCCGCACCTTTTGAATGATGCACCTGTGAACCTCTTAATTTCCATTGTTCTAAGAGCCTGACTAGAGATTTTGGACTTCAGTGAGTTGCCATCAAGTACAACACCTATACCATAAAGCAAAACCAGAATCATAATGCCAACATGCTATGGGAATTCATCTTTTTATTCAATGAATGAATAAATGACACAGGTTGGTTTTACTTTTTGGTTTAAGGAAAAATTGTCTTGTATCCATTTATATGAATTCCAATGAATCATATAATTTTGTTATGTGTGATTTTTGGTTCATAGTACCCTATTGAATAATCAATTTGCACCAAGGAGTGAGGCTCATAAAGACTCTTTCATACCCAACAAAAACCATGCTAGTGACCATACTAACTAGTTTTCATTCCAACTTTGAAGTCCAACATTTGGTTTTATTTTCCTATTAGATAACCATATCCCATGGAGTTTGAAATTTTGGGTTTATATGAAGTTCATCCATCGGTAAGTGAAGGAATTTGTGAAATTTTCACCATTTTACTAGAGCTTGGTCTTTTGATAATAGGATTTCAGTGCACAATTTTACTCCAGCATTGATGGTCCAGCAACTATTTCCTTCATATTGTATTTTAGGGAAAAAATGATATTCATGTTAGAAATAATGAGAGCGGGGTGAATCAATATTTTATGAATTTTAAACAAATTATAGATCACAGAGCATTAACCATTCACATTACATCAGAGGTACACAAGATGACTATATAAATAATTTATTTATTTCTTGAGGAAAGCTACAACTTTCTGTTTAGCAGTCATAACAAGAAGGGATACAACCCATGATTATTTACCAGTGAATACTAGGAGGAGATACAACCTGTGGTTTACCAGCATCTACTAAAAGTAGGTGACAACCTTCTGAATGAGGCTACAACTTACTTGCCTAGCACCACCATCCTACCCTTAAAAATAATATATAAAATAATAATATTTGGCTCTCATACAGGGGATAATGTCCCACTTACAACAAGGCTAAATCATCTTCAAAAAATCACTATCATGAAACTTTCACTACAACTATGTCATTGAACACTCATTTCTTGAATTCATTCACAATTATGTTATTGCTGCAACTCTTGTTCTTAATTTGCTTCCACAGGCAAAAACCAGTGTGTCATTGGTCTACCCTATGACCTTCTTCTACTAGTCTCAAATTTGATTTCAAAAAACATAGACTCATCACATTGTCACCTTCAACATCAGGTCTAGTCCTTTTTCATGTATAATATGCAAGCTACTATATAATTGACTTTTAATAGAAAACATGTAAATAAATTCAAGAATATACAATCCAAAAGAAGGTATCTCAAAAATGATTGAATAAGTTATTAAAATGGCTATAGAATAGGCCTAGATTTGCTTCAGGAAGATTCTTGGCTTCTTCCTCAAGAATATATATTAATGTCTCAAATTCAGAATACTACCTCAGACACCAAACTAAGATCTCTACTGTAGTTTTCCTCATAAACATAACTTATATATTTACCACATAATGCATTTGTATTTTCCATAGAATAATGCCTTGCAATAACTTCATATACAACCTCAGATGGACTTGGGATAGGGCCTTAGAAGGACTTCTAATAAGGCCAGTGACAAACTTTGGATAGGGCATCAAAAGGACCTTTGATAGGGTCTCAGATATATTTTGGATAGGGCTTCAGAAGGACTTATGCTAGGGACTTAGAAAGGACTAAATTCTTCCCAATAATCCACAAAAAAAACACAGAAACAGGCTCAAAAACCTTTGATTTCTGCTTACCATATTATCATCTAGAATTTGGTCTAGCCTAAGTTTTATTCTCCAATGTTAAGGGAAACCTAAAAAACACTCACTGTGAATGTCTTGTATCATATTACCAAGAAACACTCCAAAATTTATCCAAAATATATGTCTTAGCATTCTTCACATAATTCCTATTAGGGTTTGACCTTTATAGAATTAGAAGACATCTTGATGATTCGATACTTTATTTTGCACTATTTGATTTCCATGACTAGGGTGTGTGTGTGTGTACACACACACACACACACACATACATATATCTAGATAGATATAGATAGACATGTACATATATATCTATATCTATCTAGATATATGTATGTATATATATATATATATATATATATATATATATATATATATAGATATATATATATATTTATATATATATCTGTGTGTGTGTGTGTGTGTAGAAGGCATCTTGATGATTCGATACTTTATTTTGTACCATTTGATTTCCATGACTAGGTGTGTGTGTGTATATATATATATATATATATATATATATATATATATATATATATCTGTGTGTGTGTGTGTGTGTATTCTCTTAAATGTAAATATAAAAAAATATACAAATTCCCTAAAAAGACATGTCTTTTCACTAGAGCCGATATGAAATAGTTAGAGCCAACTTTTAGAAGAAGGATTAGGATTCTTTAAAACTTATTTTTTTCTTTCATGATAGCCACTTTCAAGTCTATCTTGGAAAATGGACTTATGTCAATATTAAATTACAAATTTGACCTTCTTCTGGGGGGATAATGAAATATTAAGGCCATGAATTTGTGGGGCATGATATGGTGATACACCCATCAATTTGGGGCATAAAAATTATAACAAGAATACCTCTTCAACCCAGAGGACCCACAAGGTTTTCCACCTATAAAAAATTGGTGTGAAAATGGCTACTAATCTAGAGCATTCTTGCATCTAAAATCACTAACTTGTGCATGCATATCATCAAACAAGTGATGGCCCATTGACCCTTTGAAATAAATGATAGTTTCTTCCAAAAATATCCCTCTTTATTATTGATGTCAACACTCATGGCCCCCTTTCATCGTTCTTCTCCTACATCCATGCTTCTCTTCCTTTCTCTTTATCTCCCCCCTTTGAAATCAATGGAAAAGGCTGTCTTTCTTTTGCAGTGTTTCCCACACTGACGATATTTCTTCTTCAACATGTTTTCTTATATAAACATTAGTGCATTTTATTTATTTCCTAATCTGATTAGGATCCCACTTCATGTCACATATGTATTCTATGCAATATGTCTAGAAGTTTGGCATTTAAAGCATTTTATTTTGTACCTAAATGAAAAATCAAATGTTGTGTGCATTTTGTTGGATAATCATTGACTTGTCTACTTCTAAACATGCTTCCAGTGTTTTGATATATCCTTTGTAGTTAACCATGGTATGGGCTTTGTAATCCCTAGCAATATTCTCAAAATTTGTGCATGAACAACAACAACCAAGAAATATAATTTCTTACCTTGGTAAGATGGATTTCCATGATGGTCTTCCAAAATTTTTACACATTGGAGGATGTCTAGTATTTTGTGTCTCTTCTCGATAAGGTATCTTCTTGAGAAAATTAGCATAACTTCTTCGAGTGGAACCTTCATGCTTCTTATGATTTTCCCTTCAAATTTCAACAAAAAATATTCCTCTTTTAAGTTTTTCTTCAATATTCTCCTTCAAGGACTTGGTGCTTGCATCTTATTTTCATGAAGGTTCACCTGGCACAATCCATTACACTTTTTATTGAGCTTGTTCCCATTAATCCTTAATTTTACAACTCCTTCTTCACACTTCTCGTAATCATCTTCCTTCTTCTTTAGCTAGCATTTGGTCACTTCTTCAATTCTTCTTGCTCCTTCAAGTAGGTTATTCAAGGAGATAATTTGTTCTTTAATCCTACTCTCTTGTTGATCAAATTAAGCTTGTAATTTGATTGAGTTATCAAATTTTTCTTTAAGATGATTTTTCAAAATTGTTTCTCTCATTTTTTCCTCTTGAACCTCAGTCTTTAGGTGAGCATATTCCTTTTCAACTTGTCTTGCATAAATTTCTTCTATTCTTTCCCAAAGATCTTTAGCTGAGGAACATTGTTGCACCTTGTCTTTTACAGAATCTGATAAGCCTCTTAGAACGATATCGATTTTTATTCCATCGTATTATTTTGAACTCTTTATGGTTGTATCTCTGATAAAAACCAAAAACCATATATAATATATGGTTTTAAAATATATCTCCATAGACACACTTTATAACTCATAGTTTTTTCCATAAAAAACTGGAGGTCGTGAAAACATGAAACCAAGGTTAACTTGATCTCTAGTAATGACTTCAATATTTTTTTGCAACATTACAATGGAGGATACTTTATTTTCCTTTGCCTTAGAGAATTTGGAGGCTTTCCTTTTTTCCCTTACCATATTTGTTCTCAAGATATACCTCTCAATTCTTAGACTACGATGAAGGAACCTCACTCTAATACTAGTTGTTAGAAATAATGAGAGGGGTGTTGAATTGGTATTTCATAAATTTTAAGAAAATCACAAATCACAGGGAATTAACCATTTACATCACATCAAAGGTACACAATATGAATATATAAACAATTTATTTGTTTCTTGAAGAAAGCTACAACTTATGATTTACTACCTAAAACTAGAAGGGATAAAACCCATTGTTATTTACCAGGTACTACTGAAAGGCGATACAACCCTAGTTTAGCAGTATCTACTAGAAGGAGGTGACAACCTTCTAAAGGAAGCTACAACTCCTTGTATAGAACCACCATACCACCATTAATAATAAAATATAGAACAAAATCTTGGGCTCCTTTACCAAGGACAATGGACCATTTAGAACAATGCTCAATATTCTTCAACAAATCATTATCATGACACTTTTGTTGCAACTATGTCATGGAAGACTCATCTCTTGCATTCATTCACAATTCTACTATTACTGCAACTCTTGTTCTTATGCTACTTCCATGTGTACAAACTAATATGCCACCGATCTACCCTATGAAATTCTTCTACTAGTCTCAAATTTGATTTCAAAAAACATAAACTCATCACACTATCACCTTCAACATCAATTCTACCTTTTCATGTTCAATATGAAAATTTCTATATCACTAACTTTCAATAGACAATCTATAAATGGTTTTAGTAATATATAATCCAAAATAAGTAATCTCAAAATAGATGGAATGAACTACTAAAATAAGGCATAGAATAGGCCTAGGTTTTCTTTAAGAAGAGTCTTGGGTTCTTCCTCAAGAATTCAAATTAATGACTCCAACTCAAAAGACTTCCTCAAACATTAATGTTGGATCTCTACCATAGATTACCATAGATACAGAACTTAGATATCTACCATATAATTCCTTTAGATATACCTCAGACAATGCCTTGGAATAGCTTCCTATAGTGCCTTAGACAGAATTTGAATATGGCCTCAAAAGGAGTTCTAATAGGGACTCAGAAAGACTTCGAATAGGTCCTCAGAACAAATTATGATTGTTAGGTAAAATTGACTCGGGGTTTGAGTCAAGGTTGACTTGGTTAAATAGTAGTGGTTTTGGGCACATGGTATAGTGTACCCATGGTATTATGGTCTATGGTATTGTATGTAATAGAGCATATAAAAGGGTGGGAATACTTCATTGTATGTAGGCTTGGAGGTGAGCAATGAAGGCTCACTTGGTCGGATTGGCCAGGGTTTTGGCCAATGCTAATGACATGTCATTAGGTTAGGTTTTTCCCCGGATTTGGGGTTTTCTTGGATAAATATTATGTGTATAATATTTATGTGTATTGTTGCTGGTTATTTTTATTATTCCTCTCTGTAAATATCGAAAAATCTCGGTAATAATTTATCTCTCTACCATAAATTTCTTAAAAAATGGTATCAGAGCTAAGTTGGCTTCAAAAGGACAATTTTTGTTGCCAAGGGTTTGTATTGGCCTAGTAGATAGACAGAAAATTAAGTTTTTCTTGCAAATATGGATGAAAAGCCATAGGTTGTGAAGAAAAGTTGCACACTATTGGGTCATGAGAGATTCAGTAGATGAGGAAGATATGTGAACATGGATTAATTAGTTGATGAACCATGTACGTGAAAAGAATGCCTATATAACTAACAGTTACAGTGGCCGGTGACCCATGTAATTTGGTAGACGGGTTCTTTTTATATGAACATTGATGTCATATGTACAAAGACAACAACAAGGGTAAACAAATAAAAAATTATAATGGAGTGAAATTTTTAATATGCATGTAAATGGGCATACTAATGTGAGACCACGTAAGGCATGTGCACCCCTGTGTAATTACAGGTAAAGTTTTGGTTAGACCTAGGTAATAGGGGGATGTCGTGTTAACAAATCCTGGGTAAAAGCTTTGAAGGGGGTAAGGGCTAGAGTGAGCGGGATTTCCTCACTTAGCAAGTTTTGGCTAGATTTAGTCAAGGAACACCAAGTCAAGTTTAAGGGGGGACTTGTTACATAAAATTGACTCGAGGTTTGAGTCAAGGTTGACTTGGTTGAATAGTAGTGGTTTTGGGCACATGGTATAGTGTACCAATGGTATTATGGTTTGTGGTATTGTATGTAATGGAGCCTACAAAAGGCTGGGAATACTTCATTGTATGTAGGTCTGAAGGTGAGAAGTGAAGGCTCACTTGGCCAGATTGGCCAATGCTAATGAAATCTCATTCAGTTAGGTTTTTCCCCGGATCTGGGGTTTTCCTGGATAAATATTATGTGTATAATATTTATGTGTATTGTTGCTGGTTATTTTTATTATTCCTCTATGTAAATCTCAGAATATATCAGTAATAATTTATCTCTCTACCATAAATTTCTTAATAATTGGTATTAGAGCTAAGTTGTCTTCAGAAGGACATTTTTTGTTGCTAAGGGTTTGTATTGGCCTAGTAGATAGAGAGATAATTAAGTTTTTCTTTCAAATCTGGATGAAAAGACATAGATTGTGAAGCAAAGTTCCACAGTACTGGGTCATGATAGATTCAGTGGATGAGGAGGATATGCACACATGGATTAATTAGTTGATGAACTATGTACCTGAAAAGAATGCCTAGATAACTGGCAGTTACAGCAGCTGGTGACCCATGTAATTCGGTAGATGGGTTCTTTTATATGGACATTGATGTCATATGTACAAAGAAAACAACAAGGGTAAACAAAAAAAATAAATTATAATGGAGTGAAATTTTTAATATGCATGTAAATGTGCATACTAATGTGAGACTAGGTAAGGAATGTGTACCCATGTGTAATTACCAGTAAAGTTTGGGTTAGACCTAGGTAATAGGGGGATGTTGAGATAAAAAATCTTGGGTAAAAACTTTGAAAGGGGTAAGGGCTAGAGTGAGCAGGATTACCTCACTTAGCAAGTTTTGGCTTGATTTAGTGAAGGAACCCCAAGTCAAGTTTAAGGGGGGACTTGTTATGTAAAATTGACTCGAGGTTTGTGTCAAGGTTGACTTGGTTAAATAGTAATGGTTTTAGGCACATGGTATAGTGTACCCATGGTACTATTGTCTATGGTATTGCATGTAATGAAGCCTATAAAAGGTTGGAAATACTTCATTGTAATGTAGGCCTGGAGGTGAGCGGTGAAGGCTCACTTAGCTAGATTGGCCAGGGTTTTGGCCAATGCTAATGAGATCTCATTGGGTTGATTTTTTGCCTGGATTTGGTTTTTTCCTCTATAAATATTATGTGTATAATATTTATGTGTATTGTTCTTGTTTATTTTTATTATTCCTCTCTATAAATCTTTGTAAATCTCAGTAATAATTTATCTCTCTGCTATAAATTTATTAACACCAATAAGGCCTCAAACAAAATTTGGGTCGGGCCTCAAAAATGATGAAATTTTTCCCAAAACTACCACAAAAATGGAAGACTAAATTAAGCCCAAAAATATTTTATTTTTTCTTACCACACTATCATCTGGAACTTGGTCAAGCCTAAGGTTTATTCTCCAATTTTAAAGGAAGCCTAAAAAACACTCATAATGAATTTCCTGTATCACATTACTAAGAAACACTCCAAACTTGCTCAGAAGGCATGTTTTGGCATTCTTTAAGTACTTCTTTTTAGGGCTTTACCTCTACAAAATAAGAAGAATTCTTGATGATCTTGAAAAATGTGCAACAAGAAATACTAAATTTAGAAAGTGCTAAAAATAGATCTGCTAAAAATAACATCTCTAAAAATAGCAGTTTGGCCAGTGAAGTCATTGGCCACCTTGGGTGAGAGGTGAAACTGCTAGAAATAGAATCTTCTAAACATAGCCTTTCTAGGTCCCTTCCTATTTTTAGCAGCACCTGGTCTAACTATAGGAAGTAAAAACGAATTTGGTCTTACCAACACACTAAAATATTAATTAATTAATCTCCATGAGTTAATTAGTTAAGGAAAAGAAAACTTGAAGTCTTTGTGAGAACATGCGATTATTTCTCCACTAATTGGCGAATGTGTCCTTGATTTGCTCCACTGAATGAGGAATTAAGGATGAGTTCTATAATGAGAGGATTAATTGACTTAGTTTAACTTAGTCAAGTCTAGTTAGATTAATTTAACAATTTCTTAAATTAATGAGTGATACTTTGTTGATTCTTGCATGCATGTGACAACTATTATTTTCAGATAACATAGTATTCTCTCATGAATAACTTGTGCATCGAAGTTCAGGCAAAGACCTAGTTGAGATCAGATGAGGGATAATGTACTATCAGATGCTAGGATGTTTCTAGTAAGTATTCCTTGCATGAGGAAGGAATCTAGTTTCTTCTATGATTATGTAGTTGGATCTAAGGTGACAGCAGGTATGGTTATCCCAACTTACAGCCTATATATTGAGGCCTAGGTAGTCCATGATTTTCATCTTCTGATTACATAGAGAGTAGGATAGCTATTGAGCTAATTATTTTTGTATGTTGTTGAGGATCTCCACTAGTGCTTTCCCTAGTGATATATTCTGTGTTATGTGTGATTGATTCCTTCTTATTAGTTATATGTGTTCATGCTTGAGGTTGATCATGGTTGATTAGCTTCTGCAAAGTTTATGGTAGATGTAGATCTAGTATTGTGCTTTAGTACATTGCATATATCAGTTGGATCTGCAGGTGAAATTTCTACATGATATCAATGAGTTAGCTGATTTGTAGAGAAAATCCTACATGGTATCAGAGCACAGGTGATCAAGGAAGAAAAATATACAAGAAGGAATTCAAATTTTATTATTCAGGATATATATCTCAAGTTCTTGTCACATCTATTTCACTGATGGCATTCTATGGTTTGAGGCTTGAGTATGCCCTTGGTGGTAGCTCAAACTATATAGCTTGGAAGGATCGTATGGAGGCAATATTGGAAGATAACGGCCTTAAGGACTTCATTGATCAAGAAGTCCCTAAGCCTACTGATGCTACTCTAATACACCCATCCATTTGGGACATCAAACCTCAAACATAAATATTTGTTCAAGAAAGTGGACCCACAAGGTGTGCCACCTATGAAATGAAATGCTGTGACAAATGCTACCAATATATAGTGTTCTTATATCCAAATTCACTAACTTGTGCATGTACATCAGTAAACAAGTTTTGGCCCATCCACCCTTTGACATCAATGGCAATTTCTTCCAACAACATAATGTCTACAGTTGTTAACTAATGAAAACTTGGGAACAAATATGATGTTTTTGGTTGTCATTACTATTATTGAAACATTCACATATTAAATTTTTGTGTAGTTTTCCAAAATAAAGGTCAATACCCAAATATATAATATATCCTAGTGTCCATCTCTATTAATTGGCGAAAATTTTCAATTGAATATTTTTCGATTCCATTGAGCAAACCGATATCATATATCCGAGTAATGTTATATTGGAGGTTTTTTGAAGTTTTATTAAATGTTGATACCCCGATATATGTTGACTATTGATATCCTTGGAGAGCTAGCCTTTCGGTGCCATCAAGTGATGTAAATTTGTTTGGTGCCATTAACTAATAGGGAGCTATATTAAGCACATATTAAAAGGTTTATGCAACAAAATCCTAACTTCTCGATATGTTTATATGATAATAACTTCGGAATGATACTTGGAGTTGGGTACTTGTTTGGTGTAGTGTGTGCTAAGGTCTTAGGAGTGCTTATGGATTTGCATAGTTGTAGGGTTAAGTGCAGAGTATATATAACACTCAATCCAATATGATTGACACTTAGTGCTAATTTTATAGATATTCTAAATATAACATGGGTTATATGGTTAATTTGGTGCTTAAGCACTTGAATAGGGTTGAAGGAATTAGATCCTGATTAGTTTCCTATAAAAAAGGGACTTAACAATAAGTAAGTATTCAAAGTGATCGTTAGAGTTTTGTGGAATGTTGAAGTGGATGCACTTTGAATCATAATCATTTGAGGCTCATTCCTATCAATATTCAACAATATACAAAGGTGCTTCCTCTCATCCTTAACCACATTCAAGTCTCTATGATTGATCCTTGGTGTGAAAATAATTTGATTGACATCTATATTGAATGTATGAATTCCAAGGGGATATAGGAGGGAAAAAACGTGCTGTGGGAAAAAACGCGTAGCTAGGGTTTCTAAGAGTTTTAGATCTTGCTCCTAATGGAGGGCCGCAGAGGAGAGAGCTCCACTCCCTCCTACAAGGAGGCCGTAGCCAACAGGGGCAAATCCCCACTAGGAAATGTCAGCGGTTCTGGGGAAGAGAGAAAGAAAAATACTAATGAAAAGGAGATAGATGGGGCCAGGCCCAAGGAAAATTTCAGCACTAAGACAAGGATGAAGAAGAAAAAAGCCAGAGAACAAGGGACAATAAACTAAAGGGACCATGTAGACCCAAAACAGAGACTACAACTAGAGTAGTGCTAAACGATCCTGCACTACAGGCACACAGGGAACACATGGAGACCTACACTATAATCTGCAAATTCATGGGACTATGGCCCACGAAAAAGGCTTTACAGATTTGTATCAAGTACCACTAGAAACCCAAACGAAGCATTGATCTGCATCTTAGATCAAAGGGATTCTTCACTGTGGTGTTCACAAGTATCAAAGACAAAGACAGAATATTCAAAGGAGGACCCTACTTTTATGCAACAACTGGCATCTATATGCGGCTCAGGATGATGAACTTTGTTCCAAAGAAAGAAACTTTCACTTTGGTTCCTGTCTGGGTAAGGCTCTATTCTCTTCCTCTTGATTACTAGCAAACTGAATCACTTGTTTCCATAGGCAATCAACTTGGTCATTTTGTCAAAGCTTCGGAAGCCACAAGAAGGGGAAAATACACTTCCTATGCAAGAATCTATGTAGAAATGGATCTATCAGGAGCCCTTTCGGATGAAGTCATCTTGGAAGTTTTTGATGGGGATTGGGTGCAAACAGTGGACTATGAGCATATCCCATTCAGATGTCGTAAATTCCATGAACATGGACACTTTTTCAAATATTGCCCTCTTAGAAGAATAGACAATAGAAGTAAACAAAATGCAATGAAGAACATAGAGATCTTTTAGAAAGTGGCAAGTAAAGGAAAAGGAGGCAAAAAAGGACCAAAGCATCTTCGTAATGAGGATCAAAAGGCCAGTCAAAATAGGTATCAAGCACTAGAAAAGAATGAAGAAATGGCAAATGAAGATCAATCTATGGAGGATGGCCCTAATGAAAAGGAAAAGGTAGAAAACTACAACCCAACACAAAATATTGGTAATAAGGAAGAAATTATGATGAGTGAATCAGAACTAGATATGGATTAGGAAATGACCCAGAGTGAAACAGATTCAGAGGATCATGAAATTCAAGAAATTCTAGAAAAGGAACACCTAGATCTGGAAGGGTTCTTGATGCAGGGAACCACAGGAGGGATAGATTCACTACCCTAAGAAGATTGTAATAGAATTAAACAACTGTTTTTATGGAAAACTCAGGAAAATGGGTTAGATAAAGGTAAAACCATTGACAAGAAAGAGTACAGAGGTGTGAAAACAATTAAATCAACTCCAGGATTACCTACCAGAAATGCAGGAGAAAAAAGGGGTAGAGAAAATCAGAAGGACCTCTTGATGGAGTGTGGAAAGTTAATGATAGACTCAGGTAAGATGAAAGACCTAACTAGTTACTCCTTTACAAATGTTGAATTATGAAGTTCACATCCTGGAATATTAGAGATCTAGGTAGTAAAAGGAAACAAAGAATGCTAAGTTATAGAATGAAACAAGAAATGCCAAATATGATCTCCATCCAGGAAACCAAATGTTCCATTCATAAAGTAAAAAAAATTCATAGTAAATGGCTCAATAGATTCAAATTTTTATAAGTTAAAGCTAAAAGCATAGCGGGGGGCATTCTAACTCTTTGTAATCCCCAAAAAATAAACATAATAGATGTTGAAGCATCCAGAAATTACTTATCAGTGGTCATGCAACTAGTGGAGATTTCAAAAACCTTCCTAGTCACAAATATTTATGGCCCTCAAAAAATACATGACAAACTCAAATTGATAGACTCCCTAACAAATCTCAGGAATAGACGAGATGGGATTCCTTAGATCTTGGGAGGTGATTTCAATATGATCAAGTCTCTTTTGGAAAAAAAAAGGAGGAACTAGAGTGCTAGCCAAAGATTCTTTAGCGTTCCAATCATTCACAGAGAATATGAAATTGGTTGATTCAGAATTAAGCAATGGCTTTTTTACTTGGAATAACAAAATAGGATTTGAGGCATAGGTATCCTCTAAATTAGATAGGTTCATGATTTCAGAGGAGCTGATGATTATAGACAAAGAAGTAATAGCAAGAATCCTTCCCTTCAGAGGGTCCAATCACTGGCCGATTCAACTGGAAATCAAGGGTATGGTTTCTCCCAGAAATAGGCCCTTCAAATTCAAGAACATCTGGCTCTCACACCCGAATTTCATGAGTAACATTGAAAAATGGTTGTTTGAAGACTTGCAACTTCAAGGATCACAAATGTACCTCCTTCATAAAAGACTAAAACATGTCAAGTTCAGACTCAAAGAATGGAACAAGAAGGATTTTGGAAAAAAATTTGTGAACAAAAAATCTTTGGAGATCAAAATTCAGGAACTCAACCACGCATTGATCCAAGATGGCTTTGACAAAGTCAAAAGTGAACAGGCGGACAAACATCATCAAGAATCGAAAAATTTATGCAAACAAGAGGAAATATTTCGGAGGCAAAAATCTAGAGTTCAATGGCTCAAAGAAGGAGAAAGGAATACAAAATTTTTCCACAGATCCACCATAGCTAATAGAGCACACAACATAATCTCTTCGATAAAGAATGAGAATGGGGAGCTTCAGAACACCCATAAGAATATCGAAGCTGTGTTTCTTAAACATTTCCAAAACATCACTGGGAAAACAATCCAAATAGGGAACATTCCATCAAGGAAATGATAAGGCATATCCCTAAGTTGGTGTCTAGAGAGGACAATTTTAACCTCAATAGGCCTATTACTGAAGAGGAAGTAAGCGAAGTTCTCAAAGATATGTAGAATTGCAAAGCCCTAGGCCCGGATGGTTTCAGTGTGGATTTTTTAAAAGCATGTTGGCATATTGTCAAACAGGACATTCTGAATGTGGTGGAGGATTCCAGGTGTAGAAAAACCATTCTGAAAGCCCTCAATACCTCCTTCATCTCTTTGATCCCCAAATAGGATTCAGCACAAATGGCAGATAAGTACCAACCCATAGCCTTATGTAATGTAGTATACAATATAATATCCAAGGTGGTTTCCAACAGACTAAGACCTCTCCTTCCTCACTTAGTATCAGAAGAATAGGCAAGTTATGTGGAAGGCAGACAAATTTTAAATAACATTATTCAACCCCATGAGGTGGCTCACACGCTTACTAGTAAAAATCAAGCGGGGATGATCATGCAATTGGATATTGCCAAAGCATATGACAAGGTGAATTGGATTTACATCAGGAAGGTTCTCACTGCTTTTGGTTTCGATCACAACTGGGTTAGATGGGTCATGGCTCTGGTGACTTCATCCAGCTTTTCAATTTTGGTGAATGGCTCTCCCTCAAAGATTTTCATTCCTTCTAGAGGCCTCGGGCAGGGAGACCCACTCTCTCCCTTACTTTTTATTCTCATGATGGAAGGACTTGGCAGATCCATTAAGCATGTGAAGGATTTGGGCAAAATCAAAGGTCTTTAATTATCTGAGAATGGGTAAGCTCTGACTCAGCAACAATTTGTAGATGACACCATGCTGTAAGGAATCCCCACAGTCAAAGAAGATTCATCTTACAATCAAATCCTAAAGGAATTTTCCATGGCTACAGGTATGGAAGTCAATCTCTCTAAATCAAAAATCTTCTTCTTTAACACTAATATTTCTATTCAAAGAAATATCTCAAGAATTCTTGGCTTCCAAAGGGATTCCCTCCCCACAAAGTACTTGGGAATCCCTCTCACAGCCAGACCTATGCACAAGAGTACCTGGGAATAGGTGCTTAATAAGATGCAGGACAGAGTCAGAAATTGGACCTTCAAAGCCATGACCTTGGCAAGCAGGTTGGTTCTGACAAAGGTGGTTTTACAATCCATACCGGTTTTTATGTTATCAACCCTCCCAGCTCCCAAAAGGGTTTTGGAGCTATTAAGGAATATACAAAGAGAATACCTCTGGGGTAAGGAAGAAACTAAGAAGAAGTGGGCTCTGGTTTCTTGGGATAAAATATGTAAACCCAAGAGTCATGGGGGTCTAGGCTTGGATGATCAGGATATTCTCAGTAAAATGCTTGGAGCCAAGCTTTGGTGGCGATGGGTTCAGGAGCCAACAGCCCAGTGGGCAAGGATCTAAAAAGAGAAATATTCCAACTCTTGGCACACTAATGATCTCATAAGGATTTCTGGTAATTTAAAAGGATCTTACATCTCGAACAAAGCCTAGGAAAATAGAAGCATGTTCAAAAAAACAGTTTTTGGGAAATCAGATCAGAAGATCTTGCACTCTTTTGGGAGGACAAATAGCAACAAGAGTCAACGCTGTTAACAGAGGATTTTTTAAGCCTCGAGTAGGAAACCGATTCCCAAGGGTTAAACAAAGTTAAAGATTTCTAGGATCCTCCTCAGAACTCTGGAAAGTGGAGACACTGGAGGAAAGAGATGATAGCCCCATTAAAATTAAAGCAGAGGCTCTCGAGAGCTTGTTGAAACAAAGAATGATTTTAGTAATAGAGGGACGAGATCAATTGAGATGGGGAAATAACAATAAAGGCACCTTTAACCTTAAGGAAGCTAAAGGTATTCTTCTTGAGCTTGATTCCAGTGTTCCAAAAAAAACCTGGAAGCACCTCTGGAAGCACCAAGGTTGGATAAAGATTAAGCTTTTCATGTGGTTGGTTCATCATAAGAAAATTTTAACTTGGGACAACATTAGGAAAGGGGGGGTTTTGGGGCCTTCTAGATGCCAGCTCTGTGAAGAGTAGGAGGAGACGATGGAGCACATTCTTAACAGCTGCTCTTACACCATCTAAATGTGGGATCCTTTCTCCACCATTTTCCATCTGACAGATAGGGACAGAAGTAGTATCACAAATACATTAAACAAGTGGAGAGGAAACTATTCAGAGAATGAGTTACTTAACTTGACCTGGGCCGTCATGCCAAGCTTCATTATCTGGAATGTTTGGAAAGAAAGAAATAAAATAATTTTTAAGAATGAAAAGGTTATTCCTTTAAGACTATTTGATCTAATCCTAAAACAACTCAGGGAGACAGTGAGTATCACAGTTCACAATCTCCCTAAAAATCCCCCGACTGAGACTGAGCTCAAAACTCTCAGACAACTAGGAATGGAAGGAATTATTCCCCAAGGACTAAGCAAGAAGAACATAACTATGGAAACATAGAAGGACATCTGGAAACCACCTCCGAAAGGCTATCTGAAATACAACATCGATGGGGCTTCAAAAGGCAACCCCGGAACAACTGGTTTTGGAGGAGTTCTAAGAGATGATGAAGGCAGTATTATCTTTATCTTTCACTACCATTTGGGAAGAGCCACAAATAATATGGTAGAACTAATGGCTACGGAACAATGTCTAGAGTTTCTGATCCAGTACCAATGCTCAAATGTCATTGTTGAAGCGGACTCAGAGATCACCATAACCTCTATGAAAAGCATCAATGGCAGATCACGACTGAAGAAAGTCTCAACACACTGGAAACTAATCCAATTCTACCAAAGAATCCACGTTCACCTCCAGAAGCTTTGTACAATGAGTTTCAATCATGTTCGTAAATCTGCCAATAAACTTGTGGACCTTCTTTCCAACCAAGGGGTGAATAACGGTAATGGTGGAATAGCAAAAAAGTGGCAGGAGATACCTCAAAACATATTAAAAGTTCTCTATGATGAACAAGCTACAGAAGATAAAGACATGTTTAGATATCGAGCCAGGTTGACTAGCACGAATTGAGTTCTTCGGTTAGATTTATTTTTCCTTTCAACATGTACTTGATTGAAAGGCAAGCAAATGTTTGTCTCATTTTACCCCAGAGGAAATTGAAGGAGGTTCTCAGTTCATTAGTAGATAAGGTGCATGGTCTTTTCCCAAAAAAGAACATTATTAGAGTTTGGTTCTATAGTAGGAATAAACAAAATGCGGGGTCTGTTTTTCCGGTAGGCGGAATTCTCCCCCTTTCCACTTTCGGGCTTGGCAAACACGGCATGGATGGTTTTCTGGTGATCGTGTGTTTCATTAGCAGTTTATGGTTTTGCAATTTTGGAAGCGATTCCATAGAGATTATAACACGTGGCAGGTAGTTGACTTTGAAACCGCCTTTGATCGCGCACTATATCTCTGTCATGTTAGGCTGCACGATATAATTTCTGTTTGTTGGATCTAGCAGCCAGGATCAACGGCTGGGATAGATCGTGCTGTTGTTGTGGGGCCAAGCGGGCTTGGTCCTTTCATCTGTTTTGGAAAGTTGTCTCCCTCTTTCGTGGTGTGTGGAATTTGCATGGTCAGGGGTGTCTACGATTATAGGTGGGCTCAGGGAAGTTTGTTTTTTTCTAGAAGTGTGGGTGGGGGCCTTGGATGTCTTTTCGTATTTATTTGTCAAAAATTTAGTTGATCTCTATAGTAGCTTAGGGGGGTCTTGATCATTGGTAGGAATTCCTCTTCCCGTATTCTATCTAAGGATCAGGTTTTATGTACAATATGTAATTTTTCTTTTGATTTAATGAAATAGAAGGATTGGCTCTTGCATAAGCAAAAGGAATGTATGAATTCCAAGGACACCCTATAGAGGGCTTGCATTATCTTTATAGGCAATTTCATCGTGATTGACCATGATAAGTCATGTTTAGGTCATGAATATCACGTGTTTTATTTCCATGACCATTACACTTTCTCTAAATGGTTCGTTTAGGGATTAATATACTCATTTTCCCTCTTTCCATGTTTATACCTTGAAATCCATTTCTAGTCCACAAAACCTACTCATGGCACTTTTATCTAACTTGGATGTTAACAAACACTCATCCATGGCCCCAATAATTATCTATGGAATGTGTTTATGAAACATTATAATTTAGGACATATGTTATTATTTAGCCATGGTACTTTTGTCCCCCTAATAGGTGAAACTTAATATACAACATTTTTTGTGGGTATTCAAAGATGTATTCAACACTATAGATGTAGAACCTTTGTGGATAGTAGGTTTTTTCCATGGCTACTAAACCCAGCAAGCATCATTATGGCATCAATCCCATTATTCTCCTTGTATGGCCTTGTTCTAAACACCTTCCTTACACACAAGTAAGCTTGTCATAATTATGTGTGTGCATTATAGGAATGCAACTGCATGCACATTCTTTTCATTTAGTTTCTTTTAGGAAACATCACCAACTTTGTAATACATATTAATTGACTTGTTTTCTTTGTATTTAAGCCCAAACTGACAAACCTAATGGTTGAGGTTACAAACACATCAAAACCTCCATTTTTCTTAATGGCTCTTAGTATATCTATTTTTCACATTTTCTTTTCCTATAGGATACACAAATACATTAGCAATGAAATTGTGGACACATATATAGGAAACTACACAAATTCAAAATATTTAATATAAAACACACACACACATAGTTTGTACTATTTTTAATAAATTTTCATCTTGATATATATGAAATTATTAAAGTACATGTCTTTTATTTATGTTATAAGTTCTTATAACTTTAATCATTTTTAGAAAAGTTATATGTTGCACTAAAAAAATTGATATTTCCTTGTAATTTCAAAAATATATTTCAAGGATATCATGAGTCTCATAATTTAAGAAAAAAAAATTAGAAAAATAACATTTTAGATTTTAGATTTTAAAAAATGAAATTTGCATAGGAAAAATGGGTTCTCTATAACTCTACTTTTTTTAAGGAAATTATATCATTTACATATAGAACACTTACATTAAGGAAACTTATGCATTATATTTTGAATGACAATTAACATACCACTATCAGATAGTCATACACAAATTCTAAAAATAAAACTTACATTTTTGGAAAGCTAATTCAAATTTCTATGTTTAATAGCTTTACACTATATTCAAATTTGTTCTAAAAATATCTTGAACATTCTATCTCAATTAATATATTATTGTTTTTCCATTCTATATTTAGATTACCATGGATAAATATGTATTATATTAAAATTTGTATGCTATAGATATGAAAGACATGGATATTGTTTTGGGATATTTTTGGATGGACTTGATACAAACAAGTATGAATTTGTGATGTAATTTTTTGGAGCTTTGGTACAAGAAAAAGAAAATTACAATGTGGAATATATTCATTTCTAAGAAGTAAGTTCATGTTGATGGCCAGAAATGACCATTCAACGTTATAAGGAAACCATCAGGTCGGAAACTTAAAGCAACTCATTTTCCATTTGGAATGGTGGTTCTAACTAGTTAAATTAGGTCCAATTACATTATCTCTATCTTTTTTTCCTTAAAGTATGTATTTTACTTACAAATAAAGAAGAGACATTAGATCAGCCCTCTTATTGAGCTCAAGAAAGAAAATGATACTTAAGCTAAATTATTGGTTTAGCTAGGCCACTCTAAAGTCTTCCCCATGTGTAAGAGGACTTCTAGAAATAAATCCTAAATCTATCTTGATTGAAATAAATATTAGTACCTCTCTCAACTAAGAGAAATGTAAAAGGGGATTTGGATCAACTTTGAATTTAGAATAAAAATGACGTCAATAAGCTAAGGAAATAGTTCCAAGACTTATTACTAATTCAAGCAAGTATATGTATTTAGCTATCTGATGAATAGTCATCAAACTCTGGTGCACATACATCCAAATTTAATTAAAATGAATTTAATCTAAAACATATATGACTATATTAAGGAAATAGTTCTCATAAAACAATCATTATTAAAACCAAGATAAAATTGACATGAATTTGTTAAATAGTTAACAAGTATGCCCTATTTATCTATTCGAATTCATAATCAAACATGATAGCAATTAGATCCATCATTAAAAGAAAGCTTTCAAATGATTAAGACGAGCATGTAATTAAATGAATTCACAATAGTGCAAACGTTTGAGAACACATACTTATCTAGATTAAGAATTGCCTCAAATATTATTAAATGCAATCCACCAATCAACCTCTATCTCTAATAATAATGTACAAGAATTAAAGATTTGATCATAGCCTTTGAGTGCATGAAATTCTTAGAAAATTTCATGGTAGCATGAAATTTTCAGAGTTGAAATACATCTCTTTCAATCTCCACAAGTATGGTCCTTACAACATATTCTCTACAAAAATCTTGTTCCCTACAGTAGCGCAAAAATCCCTCTCTTTGCATAAAATTTCCTCCCCAAGTGTCAGTTCTGAAAACTCTCAATCTTATACTCTAAACACTATATTTATAATTACAATATCAAAAAAAAAATGAGAGAGTTGTGGGAGAAATAAATTTGTACCCGTAAATTTAATTGGTCATAATTATTTTTCCTCTCTTGTTGCAACAATTTCATTGTTTCTAATCTTCTCTTCCTCATCCTCCCAACTGCTCTCATGCCAAAAACTAATCAAAATTAAATTAAAAATGCAAATCAAAATAAAAAATACTAAATCTGGGAAAACAAACATCTCTAATCAAAATTTAATTAAATAAATAAATAAAAGGAATTTGAGCTTCACAATAATTCTTATGAAGATATTTTTTATGAAAGAAAACAAAATCGAATGGATCTGCGATCACTAGAAGCTTTGGGAAAATGAAAATGCAAAAACTAAACTCAAAAAATTAGTTTTGGTTACAAATTCGGAGCTTATTTTTCTACTAAATTTTAGATTCATTTAATGATCGAATTTGGTCATGCACTTTAAAGACATTACCCATGATTGTATATATCTAATGAGTCATCCTT
Organism: Pinus tabuliformis; assembly: GCA_031772625.1. NCBI lineage: Eukaryota > Viridiplantae > Streptophyta > Pinopsida > Pinales > Pinaceae > Pinus > Pinus tabuliformis. The sequence goes on from CM062805.1 coordinate 340,818,581, forward strand.
GGCCTCATTTGGCCAAGTAAAACTCAACTTATGAGCTTCCAGAGAAGTGTTAGAATTGTCATAATTTTCGAAAAATTTCTACCTTGGCCAAAATTAGGAAATTTTAATTCAAAATTTAATCCTAATTAATTGTACAATTAAATTAATTAATAGTTAATTAATTATAAATATTTTAACTAATATTTAATTAATTAATTATATTTAAAGTTTTTTTAAAATTATTAAATTAATTACAAATATTTTAACTATAGATTAATTAAAAATGAAATTATTAATTAAATATTATATTATAACTACAAATTCAATAAAAATGAAATAATTAAAAATTTAAATTAGATTAAAATTAACAGGACAGGTGTCATTATTTAAGTGGCTACTGGTTCATGTACATGTGCCTTTGCAAATGGAGGAAGGTGAAATTTAATAAACCAAATTTTAAACAAACCAATCAGAGCTCTAATGTGACAAACCCATCGAATTTTAATAAACCCATCGAGTTTATAAGATAGGCAATCGAAGATTTTATAACGAGCCCATCCAAGATTTTATAAGATAGTCCATTGGAGATTTTATAATGATCCCATCGGAGATTTTATAAAATATGCCCCGATAAAATTGCCCGATACAATACATCGAGGGAATGTAAGGGATTGGGAAATCAGAACCTCCAGACTTAATTTTGACAACACAAGGTGGTGAGCTATAAGGTATATCAGAGGTGAGTATTATCATAATTTTTATATATAAAAAAGTTACAATGTATATATGTTGCGAGGTTTAGAAAAGGAGGTGATGGGAGAGGAGGGAGAGGAGGTGCCACGTGGAGTGGGACTTTTTCTCCATTTTATAAACAAAAACCACTTTATAATTAAAATTCCTGTTTGAGATTTTGGATCTCATAATTTCTTTTAAATTGAGATTTAACATAGACTTCTGAAATCCGAAAACACCATAATTTTAATTGTTCTACAATTTGGTTGTAGAAATTTTGTAAGACTGTTAGTGAAAAGTAAATTAATTAGTAAAAATTAACTAAAAAATAATATTTATATATGATTGACAAAAATTAAAATATTATACATTTTGTACATTTTTTAGCCCTTATGTAAAAATTATTGAACTTTGCAGAAGCGTCATTTGCAAATCGTGCAACCAAATGAGATGAAATGAGTATCGATGGAAAATTAGCAGAAAATCGAACGCAATGAAGCAATCAAAAGAAGAATATGAAAGAAATTAAATTTTGGAAAAATTGTAAAATACTTAACCAAAAGAAAATATTAAAAGGTGATTTAGCCAAAATTTATGGAAATGGTCCCCATTATTTCAAATGAATAAGATAAAAATGGGTTGTTGAGTTTTCTCCTCAATAATTGGCAAGACATGGAGAAGAACCAGTTATCTCTGGTTAAGAGATAGTGAACTTCACTCTACCCAAAGGTTAAAAATAATGGATTCCATGAAATTGTAACATAGTAAAACATTTCACATGGGTTTCACATTAAATAAATTAAGAAATATAGGTTCAAAAAGGTAAGTACTCAAAGAATACTGAGTAAAAATCATGAATCCAAATTTTGGGAAACAAATATTTTAAGATTACCTCGTATGACAAATAGAAAAAAGTACAGATAGGAGTATTTTTCTAAAGCATATATCCATCGATATGAATGGTCTCTGACATCACTTCGCTGCTAGTGAGCCTAAACAATACCCTGTCGAAGTTGTATTTTATTCCGTACAAGCATAGCCCCATTGCTAGTGAACATCCATATCCCCCATGGGTTTACTTGTATTTCCCATGCTTCAACTTTTAATCACCCTTTTGATAAGCGTATTTGCGAGATTTAGTTTATGATATACCTGAGTGAAAGAGGTGGGATCGTAATAGAGACTTAAGCAAATGGATATACCTTTTCAATAATGTTGACTCAATATTTCCTCACGACTATCAATTAGAGCCTTTTATATGAAGTGGAGGGATGGGAGGGATCCATTGAGTTAAAAACACATTAGTTATTTCCTTGAAAAGGTGAAATATATCACTTAGAAAGGATGTGTGTTCCTCCACAAAAAGTATTTTAAAGCAAGAGGGCTTCATGATTCCATAAATATATACCTTTAATGGTAAGTGAAACTCATTGAGTTAGATAGAGTAAATATTTCCCATGTATGCCAAACACTATTGGGTGAGAAAAAGGCCTTCCAAATAGATCTTGGTGGAGTCACCGAAATCAAACCAAAACCAATCGTGGAGAGAAAAATAAATGAAAACTAAAGTGAAAAAAGAAATCAGCAAACTCTGAAATGTCAAATAAGAAGAGGAAAAACCCAGCTTTAAAATATAGACCCCAACAAGACTAACTATCAAGATGTCTCATCCGCATGGGGTAGCTCAAGTGGCAATGGTCGTGGAAATGAAGTCTCACCGAACCGGAGATCTTGGGTTCGATTCTTGTGCTACCCTCCGCAAAAATGGGGTGAATAACAGACATGTAAAAACTTGAAAATGAAAGGGTCCTACCAAGCTTACAAAAAAAAACTATCAAGATGTCTCAGCAAAAGAGTAAATAGGAAAACCATGTGTGTGTTAATATTATCTTGAAATTTTAAAGAATTTTATCTTGCAAATTTATAAGCAATTAGGCTCTCAAACCATAAAGGTGATTAATAGTCATGTGAAGAAATTAAACCAAATGAGAAGTTTCTACCTCCTACAAATTTTCTCATTTCATAGAAAAGCCTGCAATGAAGGCATCTTAAGAATTTTTTGATCAAAACAATGCTTGAGAAACAAACTAAAAGGTTTAGGGACTCCCCAACTTAGCTGATTTGAACATCACTATTGCTCTTCCAAACAATCGAAAGAAAAAAAATAAAGATAATGACTTCCCAATCTAAGATAGTAAGGGTGTAAAACAATTCTTGAGATTCCGAAAAACCAAGATATATATTCAGAAAAAACTAAAAACAAAACTAAAAACAAAATGTAAAGAAGTGGAAAAGGATGACTATGGGTGTATGAAATTTATCATTGCAAAATTTTGCTTAATTTTACTTGAGTAATATCATTTTCTCCAACAAAGATAGTCTTTTATTTTAATTGGAAGTAAAATCATGAAGAAGTTGCAGCCTTTTAAATCTCATTGACCCAAAATAATCATTTATTAAATATAAACAAAAGCAAGCAGTAAACTAGAAGAAAACAATGTTACATGTTCAAGGAATCTGAAGTAAATAAAATCCATCAGAAATGAGAATGATGATGTACTTCTCTATGAATTGCAATGGCAATTGTTCTCTTTATATTTCAGATTTCATATTTCAGAAATGTGCTCCATGATTTTCATAAAATGTCAAGAAACAAGACCAAGACCCCAACAATGCAACAATGGTTTGTGAAGACAAGGAGAGGACTTGAATCTTCACTTGATAAATATGGAGTGATACATCAGAAATAGGAAAACTACAAGAGAATTAAAAATATAGGTTTCCCATGATCTATAACCTTTACCTTTTCCAAATTCCTTATCAATTGTTGCAATATTATAGTGGCTTCTCAAAATTGTCTTTGAAAATCAAATGAAATATGCACATTAAAATTTGATCAAGATGATATGATGAACATCCAAATAGTGAGACAAAGACAAAAATGTAAGCGAACCATAGGTGATGAAGTTTTCATTAGCCAAGAAATTTGTCGAGAAGGGTAAAAGGAGGCCCATGTGCACACACCATGAAGAATGTATATGAACAAAAGTCACAAAGTCATCTTAAGAAATGAAAGCTTGGGTTTTGATAAAATTGTAATTATAAATACATCCAAGCTCTCAAACTTCATGATAAACTGATAAATCGAACTATATAGTAATGGATGAATTGTTGAGAAGCCAATAATATTATATAATCTGATATCTCACTAGTTAGAGAAATTAGAAGTCCCAAAACATAGAGAAATGTAAATCTTGGAAGAATGAATAGTAGAGGATTAGAAATCCAAGATTTACAAGATAGAGTCTTTGAGTCGTTTCTGTAGAAAGGAATGTGACTAAAGTGGATGCAAGATGAATGCAATGTAAAGGTTCAATTCAACCTAGAAAATATAAGATTTGAAATGGGAAAAGATAAAATCATGGATAGGATCACTTTTACAACTCGGTGCAATATTTTGTTGTTTAATTTTCCTTTACATATGAAAAATCTGAACAAGAAAGAGTCCAACATTTTATTTTAGTTCCATCAATGAGAGGTGGAATGTGATTATTGACTCAAATTGCTAAATTTTGCAAAGAAAGGAAATATGATCATAACAAAAGCTATATAATAATCAACAAATACTTCCCTGAACATGTTACAGATTAGAAAGGGTTGACTACTTTCTTATTTCTAAAACTGATTAATAAAAATCAAGCCTCCAAATCAAACCAATGAAGACCTGCAAAAGAAGCAAAAAAAAAAATAAGAAGTAAATTATGAAAAAGAGAAAACTATCAATATATTAAGATGAATATGTTTATGCATACTTGGAAGATTCTGATGATGAATTTACCTTATAGATATCGACATTTTCTTGTGTATTATCTTTGATTTTTCATATGTTCGAATACCGTCTATTTAACAATTAAGTAATGAGCAATTTGCATCAGTTTCCCATTTAAATTGAGGAAAATGTGGTAATATTGACCACAAAGAAATGCTTGTGATTTTTGGGATATTGGTATGCTCAGCTATAATGATTCTTCGAAATTTCATCCTTCATGATTTTGTTTGAGAAAATCAATTCAATCTTATGATGAAATTTTGTGATGAAGGATAATCAATAGCGTCACACATGTGTATGATCGAAAGCACTCTAAGCCAAATTTTCAAAAAATAAATGGATAACAAAGGAAACATTTGAGTCAATTACTTGTTTATTAAAAATCAACAAATTAAATTGAAAACAAGAAAGAGAAAAATAACTAAACTAATTCTATTCCTAATCTAACTAACTGAGAAAGCATATGACTAAGTATACTCATACTTCCAATGAAGCCACTCTCTTAGTTTTGATTTTGTACATATGAAAATGTCAAAAAATAGCAATAAATTGTAGCTAAATCATTAAAAGAAAAACTCAACCTACTATTTACATTTAAGTTTTGAAAAATAAAATTATTTACAAAATTATTACCATGAAACTCTTCTAACAAAATATTTATAGGGTCACAAAAATTAGCATGTATTTATAGGGTCATAAACATCAGGCTTGGATTGAATAATACATTTTTAAATATTGAAGCCTACTGAACACTGGCAAAATCAAAAATATTTTGGAGCAGTAAAACTTCCAGATGTTTTTTAAATGGATTGATAAAATATGGATGAACATTTAAAAGGTTTCTACAAGTATTCCATTGTTGTTCAGAATGTAATGGTGCACTCTCAAATACTATAATTGATGATGAACTTATTTTAAAATCAAAAATAAATCAGTAAAAAATGATCATTAAATAAAATTTCAAAATAAAAAGTAGCTAATGTTCATGCTTAAAATTGTGAAAAAAAAAATCATATACACTTATTAATGTGCTTGATGAATGCTAAGAGTTTAAATGCTTAAAATTCCAATACAATGTGATCAGAAATTTAAGAATGAAATTCAAAAGAAAAACAAATTCGAAGTTGGGAAAAAGAAAGCAAAGAAAATTAAAATTTACATTAATGTTACAAATAATAGTACAACATGGTCAGAATTCATTTGCAAAGATTTCCTTACCACAAGTGTCAACGGAAATTATGAAATTAAAATCATTATTTGCATTCACTTGTGGAAAAGTGAAAATTTCAGGAATATGACATAAAAAGGCTATCGTATGAATCACAAATTGGGATGGAGTCACCAATACTAAAATTACTATGATGATTTTGAGAATGGACCGAAATTATTTCCTGATTATTATTTTTCTCAACTTCAAAAATAGATTTCTTAAGGAATGAGAAATATGGAATTAAGTCAAAATTATTTTTGAAGAAAGAGGGAAATGAGGTTCATAATTTTCAGTTTTCAATTCATCATCACAAATAAATTCATTAATGTTCATTTCCTCTAAATTAAATAAAAAAGAACCAGACAAGTAATTGAATAATTGAATACCAAATTAAGAGAATCTTCAGGAATATTGATTGAATTACAAATTAAATTTTCTCTACCAATATCAAAAATTAATAATTCTTTATTAATATTAGTTCCTTTGTATTCTAAAATTAAATTTGTATTCAAAGGGACTATTGATTGATTATGAATTAGATTATTATTGTTAAAGATATAAGGGTAGAGAGAAAAATAGGAAGTTGAATATATATACCTAAAGGTTTATCTATGCATAAATGATTTCTTATTTTCCAAAATAGACAATTCAAATTCTTCGTGCATTTGATCGATCTATGAATTGTTACTGAGTCTCACCATCATTTGCAATTTATTATCAGCATATTGTGAACTAATTTCAGCAATAGACTGTGCATTGCCGACATTCTCTCGTTAATTTAATTGTTGTTCATTTCTACTAATAGATTGTGCATCTTGTTGAATTTCTACTTGATCGACATTATCTAAATTTGGAGCGGATATGGCATAATGATTAACATTTGTAATTTCAGTTTGTGAAGAATTGGAGTTGTCATTTTGAGAAATTGTATCATTATTAATAATGATACAAGAAGGACGATCAGGGAGGCTCTTGAGATTATAAAACACCCACAGAATCACAATCGGGACAATGGATACAATGGTATCCAGATCAGTGGTAGTTGGCTTCCCTTGATTAGAAGGTTAGAACCCCAAAATCTTCCTAGATAATCAAGTAGTTTTTTTTTTTTTTTTTTAGGATAATAGTAATTCATAAAAATTAAAATATATATTATGATTAGGTTTTATAATTTAGGGTGATGTATTTACAATCTCTCTGCGGTAATAATTTACGATCTCTCTATGCTAATAATTTAGGATGATGTATTTACGATCTCTCTAGGATAATAATCTAGGGTGATGTATTTACCATCTCTCTGTGGTAATAATTTACGATCTCTGCGGTCATAATTTACGATTTCTTTTCGGTGATAATTCATGATCTCTCTGTGATAATAGAAAAGCAATCTGGGGCACGTGCATCTGCAGTCTGTATCAGGTACACACATTCCTTATATTTTTCTAATACATATTTTCTCATATATTTTCAAGTATGAATAATTCACCATAATTACCAAAGATTACCAGAGGTAGACCTAACATAGTTACTCTACAGAGCCTCTATGAGTATATAGAGTCTTTAGAGAAATGTAGAGAAGAAAGAGAAGTCAAGCTACAAATAGAGTTAGTAGCCATGCTAGAAAATAAATTCACATCCCTTGAAGACAAGATCCAAAAACAAATAGAAAATGAAATAGAACTATTGGAGAATAAGATGGAGGAAATGAAGACTAGGTTGCAGGTTATAGAAAAAAAAACCAAGATATGAATCAAAAATCCCAGAAACTAGATGTTTATACTTTAGAGAGTCTTAAAATGAAGGACATGATTAAAGAGGTAGAAGAAAAATTTAATAGCCGCCTCACCCTAAATAGTGTGGCAGGTAAATTAGATATCAAACCAATTAAAGATGAAATGAAAAAATTGATAGAAGTAGACCACGAGAGTAACAAAATGGCCTTGAACCTTATAATCTTTGGTTTGAAAGAGGAGGTAGACGAGGATACTTTAGCCATAGCCCAGACAGAATTACATAATAGATTAAAAATTGAAACAACTTGTCTCACAGAAGCAACAAGGTTGGGGAAACCAACTGAGAATAAAGGAAGGTTGATCCGAATAAAGGTGAGCTCTACTGACCATAAGTATGACATACTTAGTAAAACCTCAAGTCTAAAAGGAACGAGAATATATATAAATTAAGATCTCATTCCAAAAGATCAAGAAGAATTGAGAAAGGAGGTTCAAAAGGTAAAGGAAGCTAGGAAGGAAAGAAAATGGGCAATAATAAAATATAGAAAAGCCGTTATTCGAGATGGAAACCAAAAACATAATAATAAATAGCAATTCAACATGCTCTCGATTCTTTCTTGGAACTGTCGGGGCTTTCCATGCAACAAAGGCCCCAAGCTAAGTTGGATCTCGAATGATGTTGATATTATTTTGCTTGTTGAACTTGGGAGCAGGAAGAATCTAAGGTCCCTAACATAGATGGCTTTACATTATGGTCTACCTGGAATAAGTGATCCTCCCGTAGAGGCATTGGGGGTATATCTTGTTACATTAAGAAGAACATCTCTCCTCATGTTAAAATTTATAAAAATGACCCTTACAACAAATATAGTTGGATAGAAATTATTGACATTTATGATAAAAAGACTTACTTATAAATCTGTTATAGCCCCCCCCCCCCCCCCCATCAATTCTAACTTCTATAAGAAAAAAATCTAGATAAAAATAGTCCTTACAATGGTTTAGAGAATGATATTTCTAACCTAAGGAATGAAGGCAATATCCTTTCAATGGGTGACTTTAATGCTCGAACTTCAAGCAACCGAGCTATTCTTCTAAGCAATCATTCCAACCCTAATCTTCTTTGGTTAGACGAAGACCTTCCTCTGGCTAGCCGATATAAAAGGAGCTCTAAAGATCTCGAGGAGAATTTGTTTGGGTCGGAGCTAGTCAAGATTTGTAGTGCTCAGGATCTCATAATTTACAACAGTCTAAAGAAATTTCCCAATTCTAGCCAGATGACATGCATCCATGGGCTTGGTATCAGCGTGGTAGACTATGTTATCTCTGATCTACCTCTATATAATGAAATAACAAATTTTGACATCTTAAACAACCACGGGCCTGACTCTAATCATAGGCCTCTACTTATAACTCTCAATTTTGTCATGCATAGAGATCCCATAGAAGATAATCCTTATAGCCAAAAGAAGTTAATCTTTGATAGAAATAAAAAATATCTCTTTCTAAATGAATTAAAAACTAATTTTCTTCATTTATCTAGTATAGACAACATAGAATATCTCTATCATAATTTTGCTACAACCCTCTCATATTCTATTAACAAGTTCTCAATTGAAGTTTCAAGTAATAAAATAAATAGCAAAACCAACCCATGGTATGACAAAGATTGTAAAAGTGTGAGGAGAGAAATTAAGGAAGTTGTTGATGAATCTCTTAAAATTGGAAAGATAAAAATATACAAAGCCCTAACTAAATGAGAAAAAGACAATATATTCACAAAAGACAAGAGAATCTCTTACACCTCTCTAAGGTAGCTCCTAAGAAATTATGGAGGCAAATTCTAACTAGGAAAACTAAAGATAATAATAAAATTGCTTTACACAACTGGAATTCCTATCATAAAAAGATTTATGAATCTCCAAATGTCATGGATAACTTTGAAAACATGCTCACAACGAAAGAAGTTTTCTCATTAGAAGACATTGATTTTGGGGTTAATCGCTTGCTAATGGGAAAGCTAAGGACATTGAAGCTTACCAGGTGGAAATCTCAAAAATTGGAGGTCCTTTCCTCATCCCCCACATTCACAAGATTTTCAATCAAGCAGTCAAGCAAGGGTTCCCTAAACCATGGACTCAAAGCCTCATTATCCCTATTTTTAAAAGTGGGGATACAAATAACCCCTCTAATTATCAGACAATTATGATCAACCCTCTCCTAGCCAAGTTATATGGTATTATTTTCGAAAGTAAGTTGAGCATATGGCTTGAAAGTGAAGGTAAGTGAGCTAAAGGCCAAGCGGGTTTTAGAAAGCAGCACTCAACAATAGACCACCTCATTACTCTTAGGATAATTGTGGAGGAATTCCGCAATGATAAATCCAATCTCTTTTGTTGCTTTCGATACAGTTCCTAGAAACAACCTTTGGAACAGATTAGAAGAGCTAAAGGTTCCTTTTGAGTTGTGAGTTGCTGCTATAAGGTTATACGAGAATGTAATTGCCAAGTTAAAGAGCAATGAGGGGTGGTCGAAAGATATTAAGTGTAATATCAGAGTTAAACAAGGTTGCCCCCTCTCCCCTACCCTATTTGGCATTTACATCAACAAGCTAGAAGGTTGTTTAGAGGAATCAGGTTGTGCTGGCACGATCTTAGCTAGGATAGTCATCATCCTTCTTCTCTACGCTGACAATATTGTTCTTCTCGCAAGGTGCACATTTGATCTTGATAAGCAGCTTATACTTCTTAAGGAATTCTTCTCTACCATGCGTATGATTGTTAACACTCACAAAACAAAAGTTATGATTATCAAATCTAAGAAGGACACTTACGCTAATTTTATGTATGACAATAGTAACTTGGAGGAAGTGTCTTCCTACAAGTACCTAGGAATTGATATTCATCACAAGCTCAACTGGAACTATAACATTGTGAAAAGGATTAATGGGGGATGGAAAGCTTATTTTGGTCTTGAAAATAATTGTAAAATGGCCAGCCTCGTAATGTGGGATAGAAAGAAGTTCCTCTTTGAAACATTAGTCACTCTAGTTATCTTATATGGATGTGAGGTGTGGGGTTGTAGCATCTCTAGAGAATCCTGGAGAAATATTGAGTAAATCCAGAAGCATTCTATAACGTATAACCTCAAAATTAAAAGCAACAAACCTTATCCTATTCTCCTTATAGAAGTGGGTCTTTCCCCTATTGAGAGCCTAGCTATGACTAGGCTTCTATTGTACAAGCACAAACTCAATAACATAGGAGGCCATAGACTTCATAAGCTAGCTTTAAATTCCAGCCAAAACCACCTAAGACTCAAACGAAGTTGGTATAAAGAAACCAGGGCCTAATTAAACCATTGGGAGATTGACGAGAATGTTGCATTTCAAAGCATTAATAACATTAAAGATATTGTTACTTCTAGGTTCAAAGAAAAAATGTGATGTGAGAAAGATTTAGCAGCTAAAAGAAAATTAAGACATTATAAGGAGGTCATCAACCCCACCCTAGAAGATCAAAAGTATCTCTCTGTTTTAACTAGCTCAAAGAATAAAATTAATATAGCCAATATTAGAACGAACTCTCATGAGCTCCATAGTGAAACAAGTCATTGGGCAGTTCCTAAAACACCATGGATAGAAAGGTTCTACCATCTCTGTGAGAATACGGACATCGAGGATGAAAATCACTTCCTCTTAGAGTGCCCCACATACAACTACATTAGATCTCAGTTTCAAAATCTTTGTTGCAATACTAACCTTTCGAGCCTTTTATACTCTCAAAATTACAGGGAGCTCGGGAAGCTTCTCTCCAAGCTTTTTGAGCATAGGAATAAAATCTTAAATCAAACTAAATAATTCATTTCGCTAGGTCCGATAGACCAAATTTTGGTCTCAGTGGACGTTAACCACCACCATCATCATCATAATAATAATTATTATCTTTTAAATTTAAGAATTATTTTATTTATATTTATAATAATAATAACAACAAATTAATTATAATAATAATGAGTTTTTTAACTAGGAATAATAATTATTAATAATATAATAAAAACTATCTATTCTAATATAGTTTAACAAAACTATCTAATCCTTTGAAATTAATTTTAATAAAAATAAATAAAATAGAATAAAATAATTATTATTCTTAATAAATAATTATTACTATTTAATTCTTATAATCATAAAAATAATGAATTATTAATAAAGAATAATTGTAATAACAATTATTAATTAAGTATAATAAGAATTATTTTTAGAATTGAAAACTAATTAAAATCTAAACTAGTATTACTTAACAATTAAATCTATAAATAATAATAATTTATTTATAATAATAATAACAACTATTATTATTTACTACTTAGAATATTAATTAGTCTATTGAGTAGAACTAATCTACTAATCCCATCACACAACATAAAATCTAATCTATTATAAAAAAAAATAGAATAAAATAATAAATTAAAGAAATTTTTTTATAAAATCCATTTAATTGATGAGCTATTACAAGATTCAACTAATATAAATTAAAATAATAATAATGAACAATTTAAATCAAATTATGATAAAACTTTTATTACTATTAATAATAAAAATAATAAATAAAAATTAAATGAAGTTATTAGTTGACCTTTAATCAAAATATTTCTTTAACTATTTATCCTACCACAAAGCTCTTCTTCTATCATCATTCAAATTGGTCTTGATGATGGATCCCTGTTGGGATTTGAAACATTTGACAAAAATATGGTTTCTACTATGGAAACTCTGAGACTAAGCTCAAAAGAAATGAACCACTAATGCCTTAAATCCAGAATGGATATATTTTTTGGTTCTTGATATTTATCATTGGACAGAGACACTAAATGTTTAAACCATCTAATTTATTGGAATTTAGGAGGAAAACGTTTACACTGAAATTGCATTAAAATTAATCTAAATCTAATAAAAAACATATCCAAAGTCTCACCTTCCGTCCTACTCAAGTATTCTAACTGATCACATAGCTTTTGATAATCATATTCCTGAAATGCGTGAAGGAAAATATTTGAAAGCTTGCCCTAGCTATGTACGAACGAAATTGGAAGTGATAAGCACCAATCTTTGGATTTTCATGTCAAACTAAGAGTGGAGATCCTAGTTAACAATCCATATACACCTAGAATATATGGAGCTCCAAAAATTCATAAGGAGGGCATCCATCTCAGGCCTATAGTAAACACAATTGATGGACCCACATACCACCTCACAAAGCGCCTAACCAAGAAACTAAAACCTTTAGTGGGAAACTCTAATTCCTTTGTCAAAGACTCTATCCAATTCATTGAGGAAATTAAGAACATAAAACTTGATCAAAACGACATTTTAGTAAGTTTTGATGTTACCTCACTATATACCAACATCCCTATTAACGATGCCATGGAAGTTATATGAAAATTAACCAACCCTGATACATCAAAGCTAATTGAAATTTGCCTAAGATCCACCTTCTTTAGCTTTATGGGCGATGTTTATGAACAAACATGTGGAGTTGCCATGGGGTCTCCTTTGTCCCCTATTATTGCCAATTTATTCATGGAATAATTTGAAGCCAAATCCCTCATGACTTCACCCATGAAACCTAAATTGTGGAAAAGATATGTTGATGACACATTTGTCATATGGCCTCATGGAAGAGAAACCCTAGAAACCTTCAAACAACACCTAAATAGTCTATCCCCTTCCATTAAATTCACTATGGAACTTGAGGTCAACAATAGCCTCCCCTTCCTTGATATCCTCATCACCAGGAATGATGATGGCTCCATATCTCACCAGATGTATCACAAAATGACTCACACTGAATAGTGTTTGCATGCCTCCTCACATCATCATCCCACCCATAAGTTCGGGGTCCTCAACACCTTAGCCACCAAGGCTCTGAGAATCTCTGACAAAGAACACCTTGAAAAAGAATAAGAACATCTTATAGAAGTTTTCCTAAAAAATGGATACAACAAACTTCAAGTTGTTAAAGCCATAAACAAAGCAAACACCGAACCTAAGAATAATAAAAATTTTGACAACATTGTAGGTAAAGTTAACCTCCCTTACATTCGTGGAACTACTGATAAAATCTCCCACATCCTAAAAAAGAACATGATTTTGACCACCTTCAAACCTTTAAACACCATCCAAAGTTGCCTCAATCTGATAAAAGACAGAATTGATCCTAAGTGTCATAAGGGTGTCTATTTAATTCCTTGCTCGTGTGGCAAGCTCTATGTAGGTGAAACAAGAAAATCCCTTAACACCAGAATCCAAGAACACTCAGCTGATATTAAACATAATAGATCCAAAACATCAGCTTTAGTAGAACATTTTAATAAAACCAAACATCAAATTTGTATTGAAAATACCCGCATCTTAGCCAGAAGTGATCACTACTTCCTAGGAAAATTCAGAGAAGCAGTAGAAATCAGCAAGCATCCTAATAACCTCAACAGAGACGACGGATGGACCATAAGTGAGAATTGGATTCCCACTTTATCATCCACTCTAACCCCTCCCTAAACATCTTTGGAAATAATAATAAAAATTTAAGTATAATTAACATTAATTAGTCAAAATTAATTAATCATAATGAATTATAAGTTAATAACAAGAGTTTCAACTTAATAATTACATTTATAATTAAAAATAAAAACTAATTATGACTTATTAAATTAATTATAATTTAATATGAAATTGTAATAGTTAAACATTATTTAATATAAATAAATTAATAAATTAAGTATAATTAAAATTTAATTATTAAATTTAGTATAATTAGAATTTAATTATTAAATTAAGTATAATTAAAATTAAATTATTAAATTAAGTATAATTAAAATTTAGGTATAACAAAAAAAAATTAAGTATAATTGAAACTTTATGAATTTATCTATCTAACAAGCCATTATGGGCCTCATTTGTCTTAGTAAAACTCAACTTACGAGCTCCCAATGTTGAAGTGTCAAAATTGTCATAGTTTTGGAAAAATTATGCCTCAGCCAAAATTAGGAAATTTTAATTAAAAAATTATTCCTAATTAACTATACAAATAAATTTAATTAATTATTAATTAATCACAATTATTAAATTAATTATATATAAAAATTTATTAAAATTATTGAATTAATTACAAATCTTTTCACTACAAATTAATTATTAATTAGATATTATATTATAATTACAAATTAAATAAAAATGAAATAATTAAAAATTTGAATTAATTTAAATTATTTTAAAATATAATGGGACACATGTCATTATTTAAGTGGTCATTGGTTCATGTAGATGAGCCTTTGTAAATGGAGGAAGGTGAAACCAATATGACAATTTTTAAACAAACCAATTGGAGCTCTAATGTGACAAACCCATCAAATTTTAATGAACCCATCAGATCTTTTTTAATCAGATGTTTTTTGAGAAAAATCCCCAATTCCATAAGTCCCGAGGTTCTAATATGGCATTGGGCATCGAGGGTCTTCAATATCAAAAGTTTAATTGAAAAGGTCTCGATGAAACTTCATACCGGTGTACGATTATAACCAATATTTTATAGTAACAAGCCTATCCAAGTTTATAACGAGCCCATCGAAGAGATTATAAGATAGGCCATTATAGATTTTATAATGAGCCCATTGGAGATTTGATTAGATATGCTATCAGATATTCTATAACGAGCCCACCATATATTTTATAAGATAGGCCCCTATAAAAATGCCCAATACAATACATCGAAGGAATGTAAGGGATCAGGGATTAAGAACCTCGAGACTTAATTTTGATAGGCCCTATTGGAACTCCAGGAAGCTCTCCTAGGTTGTAGCTTGGAGATGCCTGGTAACATATAATCTTCAATATTGTTCTTAGAACTATTGTAATGGATGAAGGTTTGAATCAAGCCAGATAACCACTTCAACTCTGTTTTACTCCAGACATGCATTGACACCCTCAGCTTGACAAGGCTTTAGACCACTAATGCTCAATATTTTATAGATTCAATGGATAGATGGAGAATACTGACTGTACCAAAAGATGCATACACAAACATATATGAATGGCTAGCCACAGGAATTAAATGAAACATCCAAATCTAATTTATCAATGTAGAGATAAGATGGCAGTTATTTGGCATTAGACACAGGAGAAACATGAATAACCTATTCAATTATAGACCCAATTTATCGATGCAGAGATAAGATGACAGTTATCTGGCATTAGACATAGAGGAAATTATGAATAGACTTAATATCCAAGTGCAATCTTAGAACAGAAGAGAAATGGACATTTAACATGTAACAACAAAATAAGCTTGTAATACTGCAATGAAGATGAGAAGCTGCCAAGAACAGAGTATCTACAATCTCTAGAAGTTGAACCCTTGTTCCTTTTATCTTTCAGCCATTTATAGGATTTTACAATACTCTCTAGCTCTCTAGGGCTCGAGATGTCTTAATCTATCCCCCCTGGCTTCTAGCTGCTTGATGCCATAATTAGACAGACATGAGCATAGGGGCGCCATTTCTAATAAACACAGTAACCGATTATGATTACTTCACCGCACTGTCAGGTGGCTCGATCATGCCATGATGTTCCATGATCATTTTTTTAGTTCGGTTGCATTGTGCTGCTATTTTTTCCCTTCTCATCCATGCCTTCTGTTATTTCAGTTCAACTATCCGCCTGCCACAGGTACTAACATAGCCAACCACTTTCCTCCCTAGATGATTGATGGGAAGCAGGATACGAGGGATATGGGCTGTTGGATCGAGGGGAATGGATGATGGAGATTGCGTGCAAGAGGCTAGAAGTAGTGATGGGAGCAGAATAAGTCTGAGCCATCAGATCTCAGATGAGCATATTGGACGGCTATCGAGCGGAGGAGATGCTCAGACGATAGTGCCCAGGGGTGGTTTTTTTTGGGTGGTTATGGTCTCTATCGGGCACTCATCGGGCGGTAAGCAGTAAAGGGTGGAGTCCACGCAATGCCACTCATTGCATGCCATGTAGCAGCAGATGAGAGAGAAAAACCGCCTTTATCAGCCGAGTATTCATCTCGCTAGTTTCCCGCGCGATATGAGAGACAGCCGTTAGATCTATCAGGGGTGATCTAACGGTGGAGATCGATCGAGCAGGTCTCACCGATCAGGTGAAACGTGGGCCGTTAGATTGGTGGGCATGATCTAATGGTGAAGGGACACAGAGGTACAGGATGCCCTTGATAAATGTGTAGAGGGCGTGTATGGGCAGAAAGGTAAGGGTTTTTGGGTATTTTGGGTTAATTTACTTAAGGATAAGGCAAAGAGGGTTTCGTTATAATGTGAGGGTTGGGTTAGAATATGAGAAGAGTAGAATGTAAGTAGAAGAGTGAGGAAAGTGGGGTGATGGCTCGTGTGGGGACCTCTCTAGGGAAACAAAGCAGACCATCTCCTTCCTTTAGCCTTCAAAATGGCATTGCTGCACCTCAGGGCTAACACTGGCTCCTTCTAGGGAAAAAAGCCTCCTTGTGAGGTTTCAAGAACTATAGACCACTGCCTTTCCAGTAAAACCAAAATCAAATGTTCCTCCTAATGTTCTATTGAGCATGGATTCTATTTTGGCTAAAAATAAAAACTGAAAAAATATTTACAATACCAAGGCTTTGAAGCCTTAAATGAAATAAAGTTTCAAAAGCCATCCATTAACTGGGCTACCAAAAACATCTTCCCCCTCCAAATTGTGCAGAATGAAATTATTCTTCCTCTAGTCTTGAGAAATGATAAACTGACCTGTCCATAAGGAGTCAAACTTACCATGATTACCTTTCTTTTCCTTAAATGCATCCCATTTGAGAACCCAGTCACCAACCTGGAAACTATCCACTTTTGCCTTTCTGTCAAAGGTTTCCTTGATTTTCTACTAATGAGCTTTTGACTTTTCACCTAGATGCTCTCTGATCTACTGTAATTCAACCAGGTTATTCATCTTCCTTACCATGTCATTCTCTTCATAATTGTCTTCTTACAGGAATTTGGCCACAAGGAGAATTAATTGGATAGGAAAAATAGCATCAGTGCCATAAACTAGCTTGAATGGAGAATTTCCTATGGAATTCTTGTTAGTAACCCTATCAGCCCATAGTGCAAACTTCAACTTGGAATCCAAGCTCTTTTTGTTGTCTTCCAATAGCTTTTTGATTATCCTCACAAGACTCTTGTTAGATGATTCTACCAGGCCATTGCCTTGAGGATAATATGAGGTAGAATGCACCAAATGAATGCCGATGGATTCACACATGTCTACCAATTATTTTTCCCTAAAAGTTGTTGCATTATCAGTGACTAGTTTGTTTGGGTAACCAAATCTAGTGAAAATATTCTCATTTTAAAACTTTATGACAACCTACTGATTAGCATTCTTAGTAGGTATAGCCTCAATCCATTTGGTGAAAGAATTAGTGGCTACCAAGATCCATTTATGTTGGCCACTGGAATGTGGATTAATCTCACCTATGAAGTCCAAGCCCCACTGCTGGAAGGGACCATTGACATGTACTGGCTTCAAAGGCAGGGATTTTAGCTTCTGTCTTCCTACAAACCTTTGACATTTGTCACGAGACTTCACAAAAGAAAATACATCAGAGAACAAATTAGGCCAATAATACCCAGCTCTCAGGATCTTGTGGGTTATGGTTTTCCAATAATGGTTCCCTCCGCATATTCTAGAACGGAACTGGTGCATGACTTCCACAGATTGTCCTTTATCTATACATCTCAAGAGGATTCTTGATGGGTCTTTCAGTTAAAGAAAATTTTTATTAATGCAAAATTTGGTTGATCTGAGTTTAATGGCTTAGACTTGACTTGAGCTATGCCTTGGAGGGACCTCTAGTTTCTACAAAAAATGAACTATGTTGGAATACCATTCACAGGTGGCTAGATTTTCAGCCAAATACTGATTCTGCTCTTGCTTTTTCTGCTACTTCCTCTGTCTTCTCACTACCTGAAATTGAACCCATGCAATTTATGTCTAGCAAACTGCAATTTTCCTTAGCCATGAGTTTAGCCAAGCCCTGGCCTTTGACCAGCTTGGTGGGTTTCACCTCTATGTTGAACTCTATGAACTTTGTGATCCATTTAGCTCTCTTTCCATCAATGTCTAGCTGAGTTAGGACATCTTTTATTGAGGTTGAAGGTACATATGCAATCACTTTGGAATGCAGAATATAAATTCTGAAGGCCTTCAAAGATTTTATGAGAGCATAAGCTTGTTTTTCAATAAGGTCATACCTTAGTTTAGCATCCCTTAGAGTTTTGCTGAAAAAGGCCACAAGGTTCTCTACACCATCATTTTTCTGCAATAGCAGTGTTGCAAGTGTATCATAAGAGGAAAAAGAGAAGATATAAAACTCCTTGGTGTAATATGGGTTGATTAGAGTGGGAGCTTCCATGATAGCTTGTTTAATAGCTTCAAAAGAGCTTCTTGCAGCATCTATCCATTTTACCTTTGATCCTTTCTTCATCATGGAAGTGATGTGCTTCACTAGCTTTGCAAAGTTTGGAATGAACCTTCTGACAAAGTTAATCTTACCCAAGAAAGATTGAATATTCCTTTTTGAACTTAGGATGGACAATGTCTGAATTGCTCGAACTCTGGCTGGATCAATCTTCACACCTTCAACAGAAACAATATGTCCCAGAAGTTTGCCTTCTTCTAAAGAAAACTATGATTTATTTGGGTTCACAAAAATTCCAAACTGTCTTCACTTTAGAAACACCTTCTTCAAGTGCTACAAATGGTCCTTGTGACTGTTGGAAAAAATTGTTACGTCATCAAGGTAAATAAGGACAAAATTTTCCTTCTCTCCCACAAAGGCTATGTCCATGGCCCTCTGAAAAGTAGCCCCAGCATTCATCAGTCCAAAAGGAATCTTGGAGTACATGAAAGTGCCCGAAGGAGTAGTGAAGGCAGTCTTTTCTTGATCTTTTGGATGCACAACAATCTGATTGTAACCTGAAAATCCATCTAAGAAAGGCATGACTCTAGCCTTTGTAACCTTTTGCAACAAGTGTTCCATCTTAGGTAGGGGGTAGTTTCCTTTCTAAAGCATTTGTTTAGATTCCTGAAGTCAATGCAAAGCTTGATTTCCCCATTCTTCTTTCTGACTACCACCAGCTTAGCTATCCACTTTGAATACCTTAGGGGAACTATGATCTTGGCATCCAATAGTTTCTTAATTTCCTTTTCAATCAAAGGCAGTAAGAGAGGGATGATAGGTCTTAACTTCTGCTTAAAAGGGATAGTGTCCTTCTCCAGTGGGATCTTATGTTGAATGATGTTTGTGTCATAGGTCTTAAGATCATTGTACTCCCAAGCAAAGACATTAGCAAACTGCTTCATTAGGGTGCAATACTTAGAACTTTGGGCAGCAGACAAGTGGGTGGATAGATTTATGTACTTTGGATGATCTAGGCTCCCTATATTATGTTAGTGAACTGTAGACTCATTTTCTTTTTTGGTAGGCTTATAAGGTACATCATTATGGTCAAACAACTTTTCTAGGGGAACCAATCCTTTGGGTATATGGTTACTAGGTAGCTGAACAATGTTATCCTAGCCAATCTTGTTCTTTAGCTCAAACTAGTTGCATTCTTCTATTGTTTCGTTTTCTTGGTCAATGTGTATTTCAAAAAATTCATCAATGACTTGTAAAACATATTAATCTCATCATCATCTTCAAAAAATTTCCAATATTTGACATTGTCAGGCAGAGATGGTTTATATTTCACATGAACTTTATAAGTCAATTTAGGAGGCAAAGGATGGATAAACATGCTAGAAGACACAACAAGGGAATCAACAAGATGGTTCTTCATTCTAGGGATTTAAGAAATACTGAAACTATTAAAAGAACCCTTGAGCTTCCATACCTCATCTCTATATGCTTTCAGCCTTGGATGCTTTGCTTGGAAAGTTTTGTTCCCTTGTTCAATGATAAGGTCTACATCTCCAAACATCTTTAGACCTTTGATTCCCATCTCTTTAGCAGTGTTTAAGCCCAATATCAAAGCTTCATACTCTGTTATGTTATTGGTGACCTGAAAAGTTAACTTGAAAGATAAATGAATGCATTCCTGTGTGGGGGACACAAGGACTACACCTGCCCCTGCAGCCTCCCTAGAGAAAGCTCCATCAAAGAACATGTCCCAAATTTGTGGGCCTTCTTCCTCTATGATCTGGCAAATTGGTTTCCTAAGCTGCATGGAGGCCAACCGGGATTCTTAAATTTGAAGAATACATGCTCCAAAATCAGTGTCAATAGCATAGATGGCATGATTAGTGGGGTTCTTCTAATCACTAATGATATAAGCCAACCGAACTTCTCTGTATAATCTCCTACTCTCACCTGCAAAAACTGGGACAGTAGCATAGGACAGATCATTTTGCAATGTTCCACCTAATCTCCTGATCCAACCTTTGGAAAGTAACATCCCAAACTTGGGGGGCACATCTGCTACCGCAATATCCATCATCATGCTCTTCATAGGCATCTAAGACAAGGTGATGGCTAGGTCTTTGATTAATCCCAAACATTTCACTTTTCTAGAGTCAAAAGAAAATAGGTCATGATAAGGCTTGGTAATTTCAAGACCCAACTCATCCATGACAACCTTAGGCATTAGATTATGGCTGGCTCTTGTGTACATAAGGTAGTTGTGAAGGATTTTTTCATGAATAGTCAAAGAGACATAGAATGATGGGGAGGTGTCATCATAGCTTTCAATCATTGGGCTGAGAACAATAGCTGGTTGTCATCTTGCAGGTTTACATAGTCAGTGGAGGTTTGGATGGCACTAGGTTCAAGGGCCTCAAGGATAGCTCTCTTGAAGGACTCATTCTTCACTAGTTCGACCAGAGGTATAAGTATTCTTAGCTTCTAAATTTTTGATTGAAAACTGTAAGAAGGGGACTTGTCTAGGCCTCTTACCTCGTGAGCTGGAGCTTTTAGGATGATAAGATCAACTGCTAGTCACTTCTACTTATTAGCTTGCTATTCTGCAGGGACAGCAGCTCTTTGAATAGGGGTTCCCTTGCCATTATTCATCTTCGACCTTAAGTTATATCTTTTCCGATCTTCAGTTTGTAGAACAACCTCACCATCCCACTCTCGGTTGATCTGGTCATTGAATAATGACTTTTCATAGGCAGCTAGGGTCAAAGAGGAGGCACTTCCTTTGTCTTCCATACAATGGATCTCATCATCTTCTACAAACTACTCCTCTTCCATGACTACATTCTGGAAAGGGGTCTTCACCCTTTGGTCTTCATTGGCATCTTTGCTTCTTTGCAAAATGTGCAACTACTCATTAGCTCTTCTATATGGATTTGGATTCCTGGGAGAAAAGGTATTAGGAACTCTTCCATTCCCAGGGTGCTGCTCAACCTTTAATTTAGGGATTTCAGAGGCTAGTGACTCTATCATCTTGGTCATTTTATCTATCTTGGGGTCTAAATATGATGAAGATTCGCCCCTCTATCTCCTTCTATCAACATTACCTCTGAGCTTCTCTACAGCCATGACGTTGATTCTACGTCCAAGGCTGCATCCTACATATTAGCCAAAGTAGCACATCGCCTCTCCCTCAACAGTAGGTAGAAGTAAGAGTCAAAAGCACTGGCATAGGTGAGTTTAGTAGAGTTGGTGATGGGTTTTACTTCAGCTGGTATCTTGTTGTACATTTGGTTAAACCTCTTATTAAAATCAGATAACACTCACCATTTTCCCTCTTTAAGTTTCCAAACTTGGTGTGGTAGTACAGTAGATCCTTCTTATCCCCCCAATGCTTTAGAAATGGATCATTTAAAGCCTCAATATCTGCTATAGACCTTGGGGTTAGTTCTCTGAACCATTTTCTACCCTCTCCATCTAGGCTTTAGACAAAGACTCTCATCCAGACATCATCTTCACTAATGTCCAAGTTATCATCATAGCTATAGAATGATTCAAGATGTTCTTCAGTTGTAACACCTTCAGTCCTAGCGAACTTAGGCATATACTTCTAATATTCTCCAGTAGGCATGGCATTCAAAGGGGTGGGCAGTGCTAAAGGTCCATACCTAGCAGCTATGATTCTTTCCATTTTGGTGGGTGCTTGTGGACCTGCCATAGCTATGGTGGCTATAGGAGTACCGGCAGTCTGAATGACAAAAGGCTAAGGAGTGACTGATAGGACTAAAGGGTTATGATGGATAAGAGGTGAGGTTTCCTTTGGGCTTACAACAAAAGGATAACCTAAGGAATAAGGATATTTATGAATCTCTGAGATTTTTTCTTCACTGCTAGTGTTAGATATCATACGCTCAACATGTATTTGTTCTGTTAGAAGCCTTTCCTAAAGAGATATAGAAGATTGTTTAGGTTTACTTGAACCTGATTTTCCTTTCTGCAATACCTTTCTTTATTTGATGATTTTTTTAGGGTCGGGTACCGGATCAGCTTGTGGCTTCTGAGGATTTATCTGAGTATGCATCCCAAACTGAAGCAGAACTATGAAGTGAAGTCGCCAAGAGGTTTGGCCTCCAGTAGATTCGCTAGATAGATGATTACAACCAAAATAGTGTCCAGACTTTGTCTATCATCAAAACTAGATCTGTGTCGTCTCCCAGGGAAGCTAAGCTTCAATCTCCTCTCCCCAGCAGCAGCGCTAATTATGTTGGAACTCCAGGAAACTCTCCTAGGTTGTAGCTCGGAGATGCCTAGTAACATATAATCTTCAATATTGTTCTCAGAACTATTGGAATGGATGAAGGTTTGGATCAAGCTAGACAATGGCTTCAACTCTGTTTTACTCCATACATGCATGAACACCCTTAGCTTGACAAGGCTTTAGACCACTAATACTCAATAGTTTATAGATTAAATGGATAGATGGAGAATACTGACTATACCGGCAAATGCATACACAAACATATATGAATGGCTAGCTACAAGAAGTAAATGAAACTTGCAAATCTAATTTATCAATGCTGAGATAAGATGACAATTATCTGGCATTAGACACAGGAGAAACATGAATAACCTATTCAATTGCACATTCACTTTATCGATGTAGACATAAGATGACAGTTATCTCGCATTAGACACAGAGGAAATTATGAATAGACTTATCCAAGTGCATGCTTAGAACAGAAGAGAAATGGACATTTAACATGTAACAACAAAAGAAGCTTGTATTGCTAGAATGAAGATGAGAAGCTGCAAAGAACAGAGTATCTACAATCTCCAGAAGTTGAACCCTTGTTCCTTCTATCTTTCAATCATTTGTAGGCTTTTACAATGCTCTCGGGCTCTCTAGGGCTCGAGATGTCTTAATCTATCCCCCTTGGCTTCTAACCGCTTGATGTCATAATTAGACAGGCATGAGCATAGGGGCGATGTTTCTAATAAACACAGTAACGAATTCTGGTCACTTCACCGCTCTATGAGGTGGCTCGATCCTGTCATGATGTTCCACGATCATTTTTTTAGTTTGGTTGCATCATGCTGCTATTTTTTTCCTTCTCGGCCATGCCTTCTGTTATTTCAGTTCAACTGTCCACCTGCCACGGGTATTGACAAAGGCAACCACTTTCCTCCCTAGGTGATTAATGGGAAGGGATATGGGCCATTGGATCGAGGGTAATGGATGATGGAGATCATGCATAGGAGGCCAGAAGTCATGGCGGGAGTGGAATAAGTCCGAGCCGTCAGATCTCAAATGAGCAGATCAGACGACTATCGAGCGGAGGAGGTTCTTGGACAATAGCGCCCAGGGTTGGTTTTGTTTGGGTAGTTATGGTCATTATTGGGTGCTCATTAGGCGATAAGTGGTAAAGGGTGGAGTCCACCCCATGCCACTCATTTCATGCTACGTACTAGCGGATGAGAGAGAAAAAACACCTTTGTCAGGCAGGTATTCCTCTCGCTAGTTGAATGCGTGATATGAGCGACATCCGTTAGATCTGGGGGGGGTGATCTCATAGTGGAGATCGATCGAGCAGGTCTTGCAAATCAGGTGAAACGTGGGCCATCATATTGGTGGGCATGATCTAATGTTGAAGGGACATGGAGGTATGGATGCCCTTGAGAAATGTGTGGATGGCACGTATGGGTAGAAAGGTAAGGTTTTTTGGGTTTTTTGGGTCAATTTACTTAAGGCTAAGGAAAAAGAGGGTTTCGTTATGATGTGAGGGTCAGGTTAGAATATGAGAGGAGTAGGATGTAAGTAGAAGAGTGAGGAAAGTGGGGTGATGGCCTGTGTGGGGACCTCTCTGGGGCAACAAAGCAGACCATCTCCTTCCTTTAGCCTTCAAAATGGCAGCACTACACCTCAGGGCTAACAAGCCCTAATAACATAATGTGGTGAGCCACAAGGTATATCAGAGGTGCGGATTATTGTGTTTTATAATAATAATAAAATATGATGTATATATGTTATGAGGTCCTCAAAAGGAGGTGATGTGAGAGGAGAGAAACGAGGGGTCACGTGGAGTGGGACCCTCCCTCCTTTATATAAACGACATCCACTTTATAATTAAAATTCTCGATGTCAAAGAAAACTATAGCCATTTTATAATTAAAAGTGTGTACATAAATAACTATAGACACTTTGCAATTTCGAGATTTTGAATCTCGTAATTTCTTTTAAATTGCAATTTAACATAGCTTTCGAAATCTGAAAACACTATAATTTTAATTTTTCTACAATTTAGTTGTGGTGATTTTGTAACACCGTTAGAGAAAAATAGATTAATTAGTAAAAATTTACTAAAAATCAATATTTGCACATAATTTACAAAAATTAAAATATAATATAATTTGTACATTTTTTATCCCCGGTGGTAAAAATTATCGAACTTCATAGAAGTGCCATTTGCAAATCGTGCAACCAAATGAGATGAAATGAGTATTGATGGAAAGATAATGGAAAATGGAACACAATGAAGAAATTAAAAGAAGAATCTAGACAAAATTAATTTTGGCAAAATTGTAGAATACTTAACCAAATTAAAATATTAAAAGGTGATTTAGCCAAAATTTATGGAAAGGGTCCCCGTTATTTGAAGAAATAAGATAAAAACTGGGTTGTTGAGTTTTCACCAAAATATGTCTCAATGTATCACCTAAAGAAGTCCTTCGAAGGATACAAATTTCACTACCTAATGACATATTAATCAAAGAGTTCACCATTGAATTAGAAGAAGAGCCTAGAGAAGAAATACAAGAAAGTAAAAGGGAAGGGAATAAGTAGGAAAATTAAGTTGAGAAGCTAAATGTATCAAACGAACAACATGTTAAATAGTTAAAGAAAGAAGAAAATATAAGAAAAGTTGTTGTGTATTGGCATCCCCACCACTCAATGGTACACAAATAACCAAAGAAAGGGCATGAGTGATAAGAAACTTTCTTGTTGTGAAGGAAAATCCCCTTTGCAAACAGAGGCAATCCCTTTAGCCCAATGAGTGGGTCTAGCAACAAACTAAATAAACTAACATACAATTTCATATTTTACGTTCGACAAATGCAAAGAGAAGGAGAAATCTACCTCGCTCTAATGCTAATCACTCGATCCTTGGATATGGCTTTGAATATTTCGCTCCAAGCCTCACTCCTTACTTATTCTTCATGTCCAACTACCTATAAGGAATATCAATGAGCTATGCAAAATACACAAGCATATATGGCATAAACTACTTAATAGATCAAGGAGTATTAAGCTAATAGCATAAACATTTATGCAATTATGGAAAGTGGACATCAAATATATGTATTAATAAGCTATAAAGGGAAGCATACAACCTATGCCTTGATGTTGGAGACCTCCTTTTGGTGGATTTCCAAGTCCAAGAAAAGACTCCTCAAGCACTCCTTCTCCAAGCTAGAATGGCTAACCTGTAAGCATAATCTCAACATAGGTTTTCAACAATCAATGATCAACCATTTGGGGATGGAAGGGAGTGAATTTATAGGAAGGGAGAGGGAGTTAGGGATCCACGAAAGAGTGAGGAATGTCTACATCTTAAGGAGAAATCCCTTGAAGATAATATCAAGAGCCCAAAATTGGAGAACTCTACCATATCAACAAAAAATAATATCCAGCTCGTTGTTCCCAAAGGTTCTAGTGTACAAGGATTCTCCTCTAGTTTGGGAAAACTTGCCCGAAGAGGTTCAATGCAAGTTTTTGTATGAAAACCCACGCTGGCAGTGCAAGTGTATGAATCAACAACCTACCATCAGCACGGGCAGGTATTGGAGCAAAACACATTGATGCTAAAATTAGGGTTTTTAGTCAACCTTCTTCAGAACAGATTCACGACAGTTTTCCTTTGATTCTTCATGGTGGTTTGGGTCTATGTATCATGATGGATATGCTATAAAGTATTCAAAGTTTTGTCTCTTTGGGATATGGACAGGAAGCAAAAAAGAGGTGTGAAAAAATATTGTGTAATAGATGACCCCTAAAGTATGAAGGCAAAACAAGGAGTGATGGTTGTGATGCTTTACAAGTTAGTGCATAGACAAGAACAACACTGTCAGGAGACCGTAAATTGAGCATATGCATATACATATACACCTCTGACATCTCTAATGATCATGCCTAATGATACATGAATAGGCATCTAATAAAAAATGAATATGTGGTATGGACGTAGCGATCCGAATAGGAGGGATCATGTGCAAAGATCCTTGGTATGGTCACAACCATCCAAATAAAAAGGATCATGAATATGGGCCCACGGTATGGTCACAGTGATCTGTCTAGAGGAAACATGTGCACAATCATGAATAACTCATAACTCCACGCAACCTAGACTTTATCAGACAAAATCTAGGCTCTTGTGCTCTGTCTCAACCCAATCATTGTACGAATTCTAATCATGCGATAGAGGCATCAAAGTTGAACATGATAGGAAACAACCTAATTACTAGTCAATGACGTAAATTGTTAACAGGAACAAGATAAACCACCAATAATGACAATGGCTCTCAAGGTACAATCATCACAATCCATGGATGTGAATAATGAAGAAACAGTCGAAAACCCATGGAATCATCCAATCGAAGGTCAATGGTGTAAACATGTTGTCAAATGCGAAGAACTTTCCATTGAGGCATGAAAGCACTAAGGTACTGGAAGGGATTTTCTAGATCATCTTTCTGGATATCAAGCTAAGGTCGACAAGAAGTGATCCGTCGAAGGAGGGCCATAATGAATCCCACATCATCGACGCAAAACAGAAGGATGTAGTAGAGTAGATAAGTTTGATCCAAGATTGTGGCAGAAAGTCAGACAATGTGTAAGTGGTAAATAATTACAGATAGGACTTCTCTTGAACATATCAACGACACGACTCCAAAGTTTGGCAGCATTTGACTCAACATAGGATTAGAGGTCATGATGATGAAGTAGTATAATTAGACAAGAGGAAAAATGGATTCCCCAAACCTAGGAAGGCAAGTGACTAAGTAAGGATATCCCAAACCTGACACAAGCAACAAATGAGTGTCATGTTCAAGAGCGACATGTTTCCTTTACAGAATACAAGAGATGATAGCTTTTACTTTTCCCCCACCATTTATGGTAAGTACCTCATATATTTTTTATCGCAATCTTGAAGGGGATGACATATGCTTGCCATATAATTCCACTCTTTGGATGAATCCATCCTACTAAGTTTTACGAGCCCTAGGAAGGGGAAACTCGGTCTCATCATGGTGACAAGTCTTGCGTCATTTATGTTTTACAAGTCTGACCAACGTGATACTCAACATCTTTTCGATGTTTAGATAGTTTGAAAAGGAAGCGGAAAAGAAAACTCCAAAGTTCCCTTTTCGTAAATCGTATCTTGAATCTGAAAAGGTAGAAAATGATTACAGGAGAACCTCTTAGACATGTTCGACTAAGGTATTCCTTTTTCGTATAACATTCTATCTCAGCCGAGATAAGGGTTAAACTTATACTGAGTAGACATCATTTCATTTACTTTTATGAGTTCGAAACGACAAGTACTCGGCAATATTTTCATTTTTCGCGAGCCAGAAAAGAGCTTAAAGATGACTACAAGGGATCGCTTTTTCATTTATTTTTTACTAGTCCAAAAAAGTGATAAAATAAAACTCGTCAAATCTTAACAATGCAAACTTTGAAACGGGAACTATAAACTCAAAATAGGAATGCTAAAAACGAAAAGTGTTGATGCTGGAATAACACTTTTTTTTGTAGGGTAAATTTTCAACATGTTTTAAAAATCACAAGGAAAACCAATTTTTTGTGAAAAAATTATGCAAAAAACACCCAAAAAATGAAAAGCATTGATACTGGAATAACACTTTTTTTTTTCTAGGCTAAATTTTCAACATGTTTTAAAAATGGCAGTGAAAACCAATTTTTTGTGCAAAAATTGTCCAAAAAACACCCTCAAAATGAAAAGTTTTGATGCTAGAATAACATTTTTTTTTCTAGGGTAAATTTTCAACATGTGTTGATGAAATAAGGTTTTTTTTTTCAAGATAAATTTTCAACACTTTGAAATAATGGCGTAAAGTATTTTATCATGACTCCGAAATACATTAAAATTTCAAAAGAATAATGAAAACATAAAATTAAAAATAAAAACCAAAATTTAAACAATGAAAAATAACAAAGCATAAATAAAATTATATATTAAAACAAAACAAAAAATAAAAAACAAAAAAAAATGTAATATATAAAAAAGACAAAAAAAATAATCAAACATTAAAAAAAAATTTAAAAAAAAAAAATAACAAAAAAAACAATCAAAAAAATAAAAAAAATAAAGAAAAACCTATAAAAGATATGAATTAAAAAAATATAAATATAAAATAAAAAAATATAAATAAAAAAATAAAAAGAAAAACATATTTTCAAAAAAGAATATAAAAATGTAAAAAATAAAAAATAATTTAGTAAACCATAAAAATAATTGGAAAAAAATAAAAACAAAAACAAAATTAAAAAACTATAAAATTAAGTAAATAAAAATTCAAAAATTTAAAGAACTAATAACAAAAAACTAAAAATTTAAAAAAAAATGTAAGCAAATTAGATTTAAAAACAAACTAAAAAATTAACAAAAAAACCCAAAAAAAATTAAAAACTACTAAAGTTAGATTAAAAACATTTAAAAAAACAAAACAACCATTAAAATTTAAAAAAAAAAATGTGCCCCCACGGGCCACCTCCGAATGGCATGTGGGGGCGCGGCCATGTGCGGTGGAGTTGCCAACTCCACTGCCCATGGTCATGCCCCACAGGCAGTTGGGTGGTGTTGTGGCCACCAACAACCCCCCTCTTTGTTTGGTATTAGCAATAACACCAAGCAAATGGGGACCCTTAATAAAAAATCCAAAAAAACATTTTATGAAAATTTTTGTATTCAACTCCTTAAAACTCTATTGCATCGCGAGAAGAGAATAAAACATTTTCTTATGAGCATAATAAACTGCGAAGAAGCGACGCGAAATTCATCGCATCGCATACATTATGAAGCACTCTTAAATGAAAAATCTTAATAAAACTACGACTGCCGATATGCGACGTCGCATATCGCAACATCGTGTAAGCAACACAGAATGATTGAATGACTAAGCGCGATCTGCGATGCTGCAATCTGCGATGAATGCGATTTGTAATAAATACGATCATGAATTTCTGCGATGACACATCTTGACGACGTGATCCGCGATGCTGGGATGTGAGTCGCATAAATCACCCATCGCAAATTTTCCTCGGCACAGTATTAAAGTAAAGTTGTCCGTAAACCAAAATTGGGCGCGCGCCTTAAAAGAAATTAATGAATGTACGCCAATGTATTCAAGAAGGACAGTTTTGTGTTTTTCGAAGAGTCAGTTCGCTATGGGTGTCATGATTTTATACATTCATAAGAGCTTAAAGCATTCATGTCAATCTTTATTATCATTACTCTTTTCCTTTGCGTAAACTATAAGACAGGAAATAACATGAAGCAATGTGCAGGAAACATCTAAGGAAAAGGGGAAAGCGTCAATGCTCAGAGAACAGAGAAGAGATGCCTTCATAAACGGATGCTGCATGCAACAGGACCACAGATTCCAGAGTATCACTCAACAGATGCTAATGTCAATAGGCCATCCAACGGTCAAAGTCAAAAGCGCACAAAAGCATCATGTTTGCAAAAGATCCTGAAGCTTATGCCCGGTAAAGGAAAAAAAGGTGCTAAAGAAGGAAAACGCACCAGAAAATCCCGGAACAAAGAATGGAGGCAGTTTTCGATGCATAAAATTGTTCAGAGAGAAAAGTCCCTAACTTATTCAGTCATTCGCAAGGCCGGAAACCGAAATAGCAAAAGCAGAATCAGTTTGAGAGAAATTTGGGTTATTACCAAGTATACATGCAGTGAATACACCCAGCCAGAGGAAGATTCTCGAAAATATCTTCTAGTTTACCAGAAAGTGGTGTCAGCGCTTGTTATTTCTATTTTCATAGCTCAAACGAAAGCAGAAGGCGACCAGCCGACTCTTCCTAGGCGAATGTTGCATGCTTGCAGCACTAAGGAGCAAATACAGAAATGGTTAGGAATTAGATTCAATTTTTAGAAATAGTTTTGCTTTAGCAGAAGGGCGGTCATTTAAAACCGTATCCTAAATTTATGTAATTAAGTTAATTAGTTAGCAGTATTTAAACCCTTCTCAGGCATTTGGAGAGGGGTCCAGAAATTTGTCAAAAACGTGTCCTCGGAACATGCACTTCTACACCCTCAGAGGAGGTTTTGATGAATGGATGGATCGAGATTTATTAATGTTTGCATTTGATATCTGCTACTGATGTTGCAATTTTGTACTCTTAGTAGATGTTAGAACAAGTAGAGATAAATCGTTTTTGCTTGAAGCTTATGAGTAGGATTAGTCATAAATGGTACTTTTATCTCTTGGCCATTTCTGCTTATATTCTTAAAGTGATATACAGTTTTCAGTTTTTTATATGTTACTGCATGAATGTGTGAGTTACCATTTGGCACTTTTGTACGGTGGAGTCATTTATTTATGTTTGATATATGAATAACTTATTATGTGATATGTTGTTCACAACTGTTTTGCCTAACCTTTTATGCAAAGTGGTTTATCTTAATTGATTTCTATTCTTATGATAGCTGAATGATATTTATTACCAGTTATTGCTTGAAATCTCTTTAGATCGCATAATAGAAGAAATACACCCCGGGTTAGCGTAGATTACATGTGTTGTTTCTCATTAGATTACAATAGCGTAGAGTTAGTTTAAAAGTTTGAATTAAATTAGCTTTAAGTACTCTTAGATCAGCATCATCCAACTCTGCACACACACACACCCTTAAATTGGGAAACTGGTCCCATTGTCCCCAGTCGGACCCGCTATACCAAATGGATAAGGAGCTGCCAACCAAGGTCTGGACCGGGTGGGTATCCCCCTTGTTGTCGACCCGATTTTCGAGGCTTCAACAGGTGGCCAAGATTTTATTCTAAGAATCAGATCTTAGCTACCGAGCAGCCTGTGTGGGCGTGGCTATGGGTGGCCCAGGGCCATGCCCCCATGAGCTGACGGGTGACAGATATCTGATCCTACTTCGGCTGGCCAATGATCCGAATCAGGTCCTAAAGAACTCTCTAAGTTTTCATAACTCTGTAAAATTCATGCCATAGTTTCAAATTCTTAAGAAGGTCAAGCTTATTAGAAATATCCTCAAACAGTTGTAATTTGTGAGCAGTGCCAAGCAATGAGGACCCTCGATCAAGCGCACCAATCGTTGGCCCATGGTAATGTGTGTTGCCCTGAAACAGCAAAACCGGAAGCCTTTTTGAGAAACGGTAGAGGTTTCTGATATGCGATTAGCGACAACAACAAGTCGCTAATCGCATATTGTCGGGAAAACTCCTCAGAGAAGAAAAAGCCCCGAGCGACTGGAGCTGGAAAGTAAAAAACCGTACGGAATTCACTAATTCCGTCAAAGGCAGGTCCCACACGAAAACTGATAGGATATCAAAAGGGCTTCGAGAAGTAAGCGGTTTCAACCAAGTCCCACCCGATGCCATACACTAGGTGCCAAGCGTCCACCAAAAGAGAGAGCAAACCGCTCACATCGAATGGGTAAACGTCATGCAACTTACATGCCCGATATGGATGGAGATCGTAGGATCTGGAGGCTCCAGATCGACGGCAGACATGCAATCTAATAAATGATCGGATTCAACAAGGTAAACAAGTTGAGTTGTATAAAGTTTGAAGTCTGGCATGAACGATGAGTTGGTAGAGGAATCATGTTCGTGGGCATTCTAGGAGTTAAACGGAAAAAATGACCGTTCAAACATTTCCAAGAGAAATGACACTCAGTTCGTTATGAAATAGGTGGCCACCTCCCTGTGAAGCGTTATACAGTGATGATGACACGGGACAGAGGAATTCAAATGGACAGAGGCAGGAGAACTAGAGTGGTGGGAAGTGGAAATGAACAGTCAAAAAGCAGATTGGTTTTAAAGCCACGAACTGACAAAAACAAAGCAGGTAGTGAGAGAGTTAGTTAAGGCAGAAAGCCAAGAGCAGAGAACAAAGAGAAGAAGTCGAGCTGACCTGAGGGTAGCATCGAGCCAAATAGAGACAGAAAGAGTCAGAGAGTCAATGTACTCCAGAGAAGGCTTGAGAGGTTCAAGCGAACTCCTTTGTACATCCCTGTCATGTATGAGTCTCAAATTGGGCTCATACTACTATGACCAATAGAGGTCTTTTTTAGTAAGGAGTGTCTGTGTACTCTAGAGACTTGGGGAATCCAAGTCCAGTGCTACTGATTTATATCTGTTGAGTGAGACTCAAATTGAGCTCACTGTTGTAAAACTCTACTTTTAGAACATAATAGAGAGGCCACCATTGAACTTTGGACCAGGAGATGTATACCAGGAGAATTGGGTGAACTCCTTATTAAACTTGTTGTATTTACATGTTTTACTATTGTGTTTTCTCTAACTACTTTAGTGTCTATGTATTTCGCAATCTTATCAATCCATTGCATAAAGTAAAATAGGCACATCCATGCACATGAGTCTGTAATACCTTTAATTCTTTCTCTTGGATAAATTCCAAATCAAGTGGTATCAGAACTATAGGTTACTAAGATTAGACAAGCTTGTGCTATATTATATTGTTGAATGCTAACTAGATCAAAGCTTAAGTGAGGAGAAGGAGAATTGGTTGAAACTAACCCTAAAATTGGAAGAGTCTATCCTAAGGGGAAAATGTCAGAAGAAAGTCCCTTGGAATCAAACCCTCAATTCATTAATAGTTTCATGACCATGAGAGCCATGGTAGGGGAAATGTATAGAGAATTTAAGAAAGGTAGAGAGGAAGATGCATAAAACTCCAAACAAGATAAAGGAGCAGAAGAATCTCTCCTCCATGACCACTCTAAAGGCAAGGGGAAAGAATAAAAACGTCTGACACCTCCTAGTAGCCCTGAAAACAAAAAGAAGACATTTTTGATTAAATTAGATGTTAAATTTGATTTACCAATATATGATGGAGAGTTGAATGCAAAGAAGCTAGATAATTTGATTAGACAGATTGATGTTTATTACAGAGTGCAAAGCATTGATACAGAGAGTAGTAAGATTCAGCTGGTCAGCCTACACCTTGGAGGCACTGCCTTGGTATGGTGGGAAGGCAGGACAGAAGCTGACATGAAGAAACATGGTAAGATTCTTTATGTCTGGAGTGAATTTGTTTTTGTAATTAAAAATCAATTCTATCTAGTGGCCTATATGCAGCAAACCATGATGAGTTGGAAAACTCTTTAACAATTAAAAGGGAAAAGTGTACAAAGTTACACTCAAGAATTTAGGAAAAGAGCTTTGATTCTAGGAATTTCTTTAGACTCACCTGAAACTCTGTTGAAGTATATAGGTGGTCTACATAGCTACTTAAGGCACACTATTCTCATATTTAATCCCACTAGCATAGATGAGGTATCTATTCAAGCTACACATCTAGATGCTAGAGGAAAGAATGTGAACCCAGAAGTTGGGGGATCATCAAAACCCACTGCAAGAAAGAATGAGGAGAAAAGAAAATAGAAATGGAAAGAGAGGAAGACAAATACTATACAAAAGACTAAATATTCATGCACTCATTGTAAAAAGGATGGGCATGATGATGAACACTGCTAGATTTTGCATCGAGAGCTAAACCCCAAGAAGTATGATGGCAAGAAGAAGAAGACTACTACAGCTATTCAAAAGGATTTGGGATCAGACTCAGGAGACGAAACAAAAATTGTAGCCATAGGTATAAAAGGTAAAAAATTTGAAGCATCTACTAGTAATTCTGCACAATCTACTGTTAATGAAGAAAATGATAGGAAAATACATGATCTTTTTCATATCCGAGTAGTTTCCAAGCATCAATAGATTGATACTTTGTTTGATAGTGGCTCACAAGTAAATTCAATTTCTGGAGCAATTGTAAAGAAGTTGGGATTACTAACCACACCTCACAAAAAGCCATATCCATTAGGTTGGTTATATGATAAAGCACAGATACAAGTGACTAGACAATGTAAAATTAGGTTTTCTTTTGGGTCAGCATTTGTATATGAGGTTGAGTTAGATATTGTTCCCTTGGATATATGTGGAATTGTTTAAGGAATTCCTTACTTGTATGATAGAAAAGCTATTTTCTATAGAGCTGAAAACAAGTATCAACTTGTTAAAGATGGAATCGAATATATTGTAAGAGCTCATAAACTCAAGAATAATTATACTATCATAAACTCAAGGCAGATGGAGATAATTGTAAATTCATGCAAACAATTTTTACTGATGGTTGTAAAGGAAAATAAACTTGATAAAACCAATGTATTTGAGGGTTGTAATGCTAAATAGCAAGCTAATTTAGAAAAAGTTGTTCCAGAATATGATATACTATTCCGAGAACCTAAAGGTCTGCCACCCAGAAAGCAAATAGTACATGATATTAATTTGCAATAATATGCTCCATTCCCTGACATCGGAATGTACAGGTTGTCCACTTTAGAGAACGCAGAAATCAAGAAATAGGTACAGGAGTTGCTCAAGAAAGGGTTCATAAGACCTAGCACATCACCTTGTGGGTCTCCAATTGTCTTGGTGAGAAAGAAAGATGGCTCATGGAGAATGTGCATTGATTACCAAGCACTGAATAAGATATTGATCAAAAATCGTTATCCCCTTCCTTGCATAAATGATCTATTAGATCAGTTGAAAGAAGTTGTTTATTTTTCCAATTTCGACTTGCATAGTGGCTACCATAAGGTCAGATTTGCAGAGAAAGATGCATGGAAGACTGCTTTCAAAACAAAGAAGGGATTGTATGAGTGGTTGGTTATGCCTTTTGGCTTAACTAATGCTCCTACTACTTTCATGAGAATAATGAAAGATGTACTCAGACCTTTTATTGATGATTTTGTCATTGTATATTTGGATGACATTCTTATATTTATTAAAACATGGGAAGAACATTTAAAGCATGTCAAGCAGACTCTAGATGTTTTGAAAAAAGAGAATCTTCATGTTAAACTCTCAAAATGTGAATTTGGAAAAACATCTTTGAATTATTTGGGTCATATTGTATGGGGTGGTGAATTGAAGATAGATCTCTCTAAGGTTGTAGTCATTGTAAACTGGCCTAAACCCAAATCTGCTACAGAAGTTAGAAGCTTCTTAGGAGCAACAAAGTATTGGAGAAATTTTATTTCTAACTTTTCCTTGATTGCAGCTCCCTTACATGCTTTAACAAGGTTGAACAAGGTGTTTCAGTGGGAAGAAAAATAGCAGAAAGCCTTCAACACCTTAAAAGAAAAGATTAGTACAACACCAATACTAGCACTGCCCAATCTTCAAAGACCATTTGAGATTGAAATGGATGCCAGTGACTATGCCATGGGAGCAACGTTGATGCAGCACGGTAAACCCATATGTTATCATTCTTAGACATTTAGTTCTGCAGTAATTAATTATCCCACATATGATAAAGAATTGTATGCATTAGTACAGAGTGTGAAAAAGTGGAAACATTATTTAATGGGCAAAGAGATAGTTATACATATTGATCATCAACCACTTCAATATTTGCACTCACAAACTAAGTTGCAGCAATCAAGACACTATAGGTGGATGGGTTTTCTACAACAGTTTCATCTTGTCATCAGATATGAAAATGGCATACACAATAAAGTTGCAGATATGTTGCCCAGACCAATCATAAATGCATCTGCTATACTTAACCATAATTCAGTCTTGCATGAATGCTACATTGAACAGTATGCTCAAGATATAGATTTTAAAGATGTATATGCAACTTTAAGTCATGGAAAACAAGTAGAAGAATTAGATTATCATGTTAAGGACCAACTCTTGTATCATTTGGGAAAGTTATGAATTCCTCAAACAAAAATAGTAAGGACAATTCAAGAAGCACACACTTCTCTAATATCAGGTCACTTTGGTGTAAGTAAAACAATTGCACAATTGCAAAGATTTTGTTATTGGCCAAAAGTGAATGAGACAGCTTCTAGATATGTAAGAGGGTGTACCATGTGTGCTAAAAGCAAGCCCAACAATAGAAAATTGGGCTTGTACACTCCACTACCAGTTCCTTCTCATCCTTGGGAAAGTATTTCTATGGACTTCGTTGGGGAACTGCCTAAATCTAGAAAAGGTCATGACTATTTATATGTTGTTGTGGATAGGTTCAACAAAATGTGTATTTTAATACCTTGTAACAAAAATATTACAGATGAACAAACTGCAAAGTTGTTCTTTCAACATGTATGGGTTCCTTTTGGATTACCTACTTCCATTATATCTTATCGAGATACCCGATTTGCTAGGAAATTTTCTTCAAGTTTGTGGGAATTGATGGACACCAGACTGAAGAAGAGCACAACGTTTCATCCACAAACAGATGGCCAAACATAAGAAGTCAACAGGATAGTGATCCAGTTGCTCAGAGGTTATTGCAGCAAGCATCCCAGGCTTTGGGATAAACATTTATGTTATGTGCAGAATGCTTACAACCAAGCTAAACATTCTTCTACACAGAGATATCCTTTTGAGACCTGTTTTAGTTTCAAACCAAGGTCTCCTTTGGATTTTTTCTTTGGTAAAGACATAGCTATTGATGGAAACAGTGATGTGGACAAGGCAACCAAGTTCATCGAACAAATCCAAGAGATTCACCAGGCAGTATAGGAACAACTGGAAAAGAGCTAAGCCAAGTACAAGGCAAGGCATGATAAGCATCGGACTAAGCATAGTTTCCAAGTGGGTGATCAAGTCTGGTTGTATATCATCAAAGACAGAATGCAAGGTGAAGGTAAGAAGCTGAAGCCAATAAGGTATGGACCTTTCAAGATACTTGAGAAAATTGGTGAGAATGCTTTTCACCTTGATTTACCAACTTACATGCACATCTACTCAGTTGTTAATGTAGACAACTTGAGACCATTTGAACCTTCATTGATTGAAGATCCTAAAGAGCAGAGTCAATTGCCTTCTATTGATGATCTATTACCTGAATATCTCAATGAGTTGTAGGAAGATACAACTCTGGACAGGAAGGTGAGAACTATGCACAGGGGGGATGTTGAGTACCTGAGGATTGGACTCAAAGGTTCAAAACCAAGCAATGCGAAATGGATAGAAATTGGGCAAGCAAGGAATTTGTACCCTCGATTGATGCTTAAAAACTAACTTTTGGTGGTCCAAAATATTTTTTTAGTGGGAAGGTTGTGATCCGAATCGGGTCCTAGAGAACTCTCTAAGTTTTCATAACTCGGTAAAATTCATGCCAAAGTTTCAAAGTCTTACAAAGGTCGAGCTCATCAAAAATATCCTTGAACAATTGTAATTTGTGAGCAGCGCCGAGCACCGAGGACCCTCAGTCAAGCGCGCCGACTATTGGCCCATGGTAACATGTGCTACGATGAAACAACAAAATGGGAAGCCTTTTTGAGAAATAGGGGAGGTTTCTGATATGCGATTAGTGACATATCACCGAGAAAACCCCTAAGAGAAGAAAAAGCCTTCAGCGACTGGACCTGGAAAGTCAAAAACCATATGGAATTCGTCGATTTCGTCAGAGGTGAGTCCCACACGAAAACTGGCAGGATATTGAAAGGGCTTCGAGCGATAAGTGGTTTTAACCGAGTCCTGCCCGATGCCATACACTGGGTGCCACGCGTCCGGTGGAAGAGAGAGAAAACCGCTCACATCATACGGGTAAACGTCATGCAACTTACCCACCCGATATGGACAAAGACCATAGGATTTGGAGGCTCCAGATCGATGGTGGACATGCAATCCGACGAATGACCAGACTCAATCGGGTAAGCAAGCCGAGTTGTATAAAGTTTGAAGTCTGACATGAACGATGAGTTGGCAGAGGAATCATGTTCCCAGGCATTCTGGGAGTTAAACAAAAATAATGACCATTCAAACATTTCCAAGAGAACTGACACAGTTTGTTATGAAATAGGTGGCCACCACCCTATGAAGCGTTACACAGTGATGATGATGCTGAACAAAGGAATTCAAACAGATAGAGGTAGGAGAACCAGAGCACCGGGAAGTGGAAATGAACAGTCAGAAAATAGATTGCTTTAAATCCACGAACTGATAGAAGCAAAGAAGGTAGTGAGAGAGTTAATGAAGGTGGGAATCCAAGAGCAGAGAACAGAGAGAAGAAGTTGAGCTGACCTGAGGACAGCATCGAGCTAGACATAGCCAGAGAGAGTCAGAGATTTTGTGTACTCCAAAGAAGGCTTGAGAGGTTCAATTGAACTCCTCTGTACATGCATGTCATGTATGAGTCTCATATTGGGCCCATACTACTATGACCAATAGAGTTCAAGTTTACTAAGGAGAGTCTGTGTACTCTAGAGACTTGGGGAATCCAAGTCCAGTCCTACTGATTGATATCTATTGAGTGAGACTCAAATTGAGCTCACTATTGTAAAACTCCCTTTGAAAACATAATAGAGAGGCCACCACTAAAAGCTGGACTAGGAGATGTAGCCTAGGAGCATTGGGTGAACGCCTTATTAAACTTTTTTTTATTTACATGTTTTACTGTTGTGTTTTCTCTAACTGCTTCAGTGTCTATGTATTTCGCAATCTTATCGATCAGTTGCATAAAGTAACATAGGCACATCCATGCACATAAGTCTATAATACCTTTAATTCTTTGTCCTGGATAAATTCCAGATCACCCAGTGGCACGTGGGAGCGAGGCCCTAGGCAGCGAAGCTGTACGCAGCTCCACCACCTAGGGTCGTGCCCCCATAGGTCGTTGGGCAGGTGAAGTCTAATCCAACTTTCACACTAAATTGGAAGAGTTTCCTCCAGACCATACACTAGGTGAAATGGTGTGAATCCAATCATGGTCTTAGCTGCGGTTTGGTAAGCCCAAAGAGCGAAAAATAGCATAAGGTTCCAATTTGATTTATGCAACCCAATGATATGTTGAAGCATAGTAAGCAAGATTTTGTTAATTGCTTCAACCCGGCCATTGGCCTGTCAATAATAAGGAATTGAGTTGTCATGACACAAACCCAAGAGAGCAGAGAGCTCTACCATCATGTAATTTCGGAAATGAGATCCATGAGTAGTAACAATGGCTTGAGGGACACCAAATCAACTATGACATGGTTGAAAAGAAATTGAGTAGAAATTTTACTATCAACATCATGTGTGTACATTGCCTCAACCCATTTAGTCAAATAATCAACAATGACGATGATATAACCATGCCCCCTGACCGAGTGAGGGTTACATGTCATGAAATCAATACCCATTTAGTAAAGGGGTCGACGGTAACAACTGGGTGTAGGGGTGTGAGTGGGGCACGCTGTTTACAGTTGTAAAGCTGGCAGTTGTGAAATTTGTGGACCACTAAAATGCAATATTTAAATATCAAAGGCCAAAAATATTCAGCAATATTGTAATGCTAGTGTTACAAATCCATTTGGGCACATCAAATCCCAACATCCATATCAATGTTTTAGGGCTCATCAAACCCTAAATTCAGTTTTTTCATGCCCTAAACAAGTCACCTCTTTGAATTCCTCCTTCCGAGACAGTTTCATGACTTGAAGACATGTAGAAATAGCCTCTAGAGGGACCAGCGCAGGTAAGCCCTTATGAGGCTGCACTGTAGAATAGTTAAGTCCACTGCCAGGGTGCTTTGCAGAGCCCTTAGGCTTCCTTTCACCTGCATTGGGTGAGAACAAATGAAATTCACATAGGGTTTTGGGAATATTCTTAGATTTTGGAGTCATCTAGAAGGTTCCCTCACTTATTGACTCCTATGAGCTCGAAAATGGATGAGGAATGAGTTAAGGTGCATCCTATACTCTCATCCCTTCCTCCATGGAACTAATTCTAAGTATGGAAGGCCATTCAATGCCATAAAACCTCCTTCATCTTCCTATAAATTGACCACTCATCTAAGTTATTAGTGGCTGGATTATATTGAATTGTAAGGAGATAATGCTGCTATGAGATTTGGCTCTGAAGCAAGTATTATAATGATACAAGTTTGCATGCTTTTGATGTGATGTGGATGGGATCCAAGCTGGAGGAATGCCTTTGAATTAGACACCAATGGTTGTAATTCCTTCTTCTATCTAATAAAGTGTTTTAACATTTTTCCCATATGTTTGTGTTGTTTCATATTGCTTATATGTGTGAATTGTATCTGATTCCTTTCACCTATATTAAATAGATAGTATGCTTTGATCGGTTCTTTGTCTTTTGTTGTGTTTACACGGTAATTCTCAAGTATATTAAGTACGGGAAGGAGCGACCGGATCGATACAAGGGAGACGAGAGGAAAGCAGAACTACAAGTAAGTCTTCTATCTTCTCATCTTATCTATTGCTTATAGGAAAAGTCTAAAACACTTTAAACTATTGTTCTAGATACAACTACCTATCTAGGGAATTAGTATTTATCCATAGATGTTAAATTCTCCAAAAGAAATTGGCGACTTCGTTGGGGCAAGATCCTCTTTCCTAGTAGCTTATCCACCTCCTAAGACATCCTTGTAGACCCTACTTGTGTTCATTGTTTGTATTTCAGCTCTTTTGCATTGAATTTTGGTCAAAATTTGAGGTTAGATGACTCTTGAGTGGCCTCTCAGAAATTAGCATAGGCTTGGTCAGGGGACAGTGCTCTGTAGAGCACCCTTGAGTGAGAGTTAGTGCTCTCTAGTGTAGTTAGTCCCTCTTTGACCTGTGCTGATCAAACTTAGGTAAAATTCCCACCTTTGGATTGAGTTTTTTCCAAATTTCTTCTATTTGATTGCTTGTTGATTGATCAATGAATGTCATGTCTCAGAGAACAATTTTTTATCTCCTTTGCCAACCCTACTTTGAATTGATTGATTAATGTTTCTTAAATGTTTTATTTTTCATTATCAGTCTATAGTCAAAGTTAGAATATAGTTGATTAATCTTCCTTCGAAAGAAAGTGTCATAAAGTCTTCTTTTCCTTCGAAAAAAAATTGTCGTTAAAGTATTTGTTCTTATTAAAGATTGATTAATTATACGTGCATATTTCCCTTTCGTTCATCATGACATTAAGGGATTCAAAAAGAAAAACTTGCATCGTTCATATTGTAGTTTGTGAATGCTTGAAAGGAATAGCTAGGGAAATTGCATTAGATGTGCTCTTTTCTCTTTGTCAAAAATCTGATTGCTCTATCCCTACTAGCTAATGATTTTCATTTTTAAATTGAATGGAAAGAATGGTTATCATATTATTTTCATTTTAGGAATTCCACACATACATCACGTGGTGAACCTTGAAAGGCAAATTCTAAAGAATTTCAACTTAAAGTTTATTTGAATTTACCTAATGGATCATTGTCACCTAACGAAAAACATTTAGAGGTCTAGGCTAGAGATGTGTTCTGGCGTCGTAAAACAAAGCAGCTACCACTAACTTGTCTACAATACATCCCGAGTGTGATACCTCATTCCACGTACGTGAGTATATCGTAGTTCGTCCACATACCTTCGGGTATATAGGGTTGTGTTACAATATGTAAAGTATATGGGAATGCTCTCACTATGCAGTTTTGCATTAGACACCGCTTATATGGATTGGGCCTCCATGTACTTTCAGGTATATATGGGAGGAAAACACTAGGTTTCTATCCATCATTAGGTAACCGAGTCGGTCACCTTGTATATTGTGATACACTAAACATAGCATTCGAGGAAATTGCCTACCCATACTTCTCGATTCGCCAGGAGGTA
Organism: Pinus tabuliformis; assembly: GCA_031772625.1. Lineage (NCBI taxonomy): Eukaryota > Viridiplantae > Streptophyta > Pinopsida > Pinales > Pinaceae > Pinus > Pinus tabuliformis. Next base: position 340,861,435 of record CM062805.1, read on the forward strand.
TTCTGCAGTTCACAGTTGCTTGGTAATCCTTTTGCCTAGATCATCCCTCTTTTGTTTTGTTATGTTACTTTTATTAAAATAAAATTAATTGACGGTGGATAAAATCCTCCATGCTCGCTCCTTAGTTGATCTTAGGTTGAAACATATGGCGAAAAATCTGGAATCCACCAATCAAGGAATTCCTTTTGATGGAAATCCTATTCCTTTTCCTCCTTTCAGAAATATTGTTGCTCCATTTATGGCTACATTGTCCCTTTTGGGATTTACCATTGCCTTGCTAGTATGGTTGTTTTCAACCTCCTTGTTTCAAAATGTCGTGATTTCACCACAATCGAGTACTCCTCCAACTGGAAAAAATCAACCTTCAATTGATCCTAAAGTTGACCCTTTGCCTTCTTCCTCGATTGTTTCTTCCTCTCCTCTCCCTCTTCGCCTGGTGAAAGTATTGGTACTAGTAACCAGGTGGCTAAGAAGAAGAAGAAGAAGAAGAAGAAACAAAATTAGCAGAGGGGCGACCAAGCAACCATTGCTTTGAATGTAACATCTAATGAGAAACCATCCATCAAGCTTCACAAAGTTCAATATCCATGCAAACTTTGTACAGGAGACCATCTTCTTCAAAATTGTCCTCATATTCCTCAGATCTTAGACGAATGGTCTTCTCGTTCACATAATCATGTGTCATTGACATCTAGATATCATGCTAGTGACACACCATCAACTAGTGGTAGTAAAGTTCATGGAAAGAAGGGTAGAGTTAAGTTTCCCTATAGGTTACGTGAAGGGAATCATCCCATTCACCTTTTTCCCTATCTGGATGAAGCCAAAAAGTGTTGGCTAACCGTCTTGCTTTTCCACAATGACTTCCATCTGGTTACAAGAGACTTTCCCTTAATCCTTCATTAGTTGATGAATTTACTGACTCAAATCAATCGTCGGTCAAACCCACTCTCTCTAGAAGTGAATCCTATGAGTCTATAGCTGACCCAAATCAACCGGTCGAGGAAATAGCTGACCCAATTTCACCTTCAGTTAATTGTACCTTTCCCGAAGAGAGTGAATATGATACCACTCAAGTTCTTTTCATTTCTTCAGATTCTAATGAGCTTGGGGGAAGTCCTCTTGTTCCATCAAGACAGGAGGAAGATCCTCCCGCTCTCATAACAAAAGGGGTTAATTCTCTCGTTCTTATTGTACCCCCTCCAAGTAGTCTAGTTACTTCCTTTGATTGGAATCGACTAGCAAGATTCTATCTTCCTTCTTATGTGCCTTTCCATATCGTAGTACAAGTTTGTAATATGATTGTATCTGGTACTATTATAGATGAAGGTGCATCTGCGAGTATCCTTTCCTCTATTGCTTGGCAAGCACTCGATTCACCGCAACTTGTGCCAGTTACCCAGAATGTGTTGGATTTTAATAGAGGAACCAGTCAACCATTAGGGATCCTTCCTCAGTTGCCTATTACTTTGGGAGGAAAAATCGTTTATCTGAATGTGATGGTAGTCTCAAGCCCTTTAGATTACAATTTACATCTTGGGCACGACTATGTTTATGACATGGGAGCTATTGTTTCAACACTCTTTCGAGTGATTTGTTTCCCGCATGAAGGTAGAATTGTCACCATTGACCAACTTTCATTTCCCCATCCAAATATGGATTCCAGAGAACCATCTTCCCTAAATTGTCCTTTTGTACCAATGGTATCATCCCCACCACAGGTTAATTATGTGGCAACCAGTTCCATGCCTACATCAACTGACGATCAATTCTATGATGTTGTACATTACGTACTGAGGGCATTCGAACCAGATCTCAATTTCCTTGATACAGATCCCTTCCAGAGCATTGTTCTCCCATATGATGAGAACATCTTGGAAGTCGTGACCTCTTATGAGTCATGATCAAGGAATATGAGGATAGTTCTTTTATCGTGTCAACCTCATTAAAAAATGAAACATCTCCCATGGGGATAGTTCCATGTCTTGTGTCAACCTCGTTAAAATATGAACCAAGGATACGAGGATAGTTATTTTACTGTGTCAACCTCATAAAAAATGACATAGGTCCACGAGCATAGTTCCTTGTCTTGTGTCAAGCTCGTTAAAAAAGAAACAAGGAATCTGAGTAGAGTTCCTTGTCTTGTATCAAGCTCATTAAAAAATAAAACAAGGTCCACTAGAGAAAAGTTCCAAGTCAATTCTTTGATTAGATATCGTAAATCCCAATCGAGTCTTTAACTTGATCTCATAAAATAACCTTTATTCCATCGACTTGATAGCCATGAGTAGTCTACTTAGGTGAATATAATGAAGCTTGCGGGGGCATTCACCTAGTGGTAAAGTTAAGTTTCCCTATAGGTTATGTGAAGGAAATCAACCCATTCACATTTGTCCCTATCTGTTTGAAGCCAAAAATTGTTGGATGATCATCCTGCGTCACTACCATGACTTCCATCTGGTTACAAGAGACTCTCCCTTTCATCATGCTTGGGGCATGTAAACCAATTTCAAGAATAGTTTTTCATTTCAATCTTGTGTAAAAATGAAACTGAATCCAAACATAGTTGTTTGTTTCAAGCTTGTATAAAAATGAAACTGAATCCAAGCATAGTTCCCTATGGTTCAAACTTCTATAAAAATGAACCCATCTCCATTTTAATCTTTGTGATTGCCATTCTATCAGCCTCTTCCATCAGATGAGCCTTCGTTTTTCTCCTTCCATCGCTATCTTCTTAGCCGATCCTATGCTTTCACTTGGTTGTTTTACCCTTTTTTAGGAACAGTTGCAATGAGTGGTCTTATTAGCCAGCCTCTTCACATAAATCAGCATGTTTTGAGAAGTTTCAACATCACCGGAACGAGTTGTTATCCTAGACACCACTCATTCCTCAAAGTTGACTCCTCTTTTAAGATCTTTTTAGACTGCCTAAATATGAAAAGATTGTCGAGTGCTTGTCCTTTCTAGCTCGTTAACATATTGGAAATGATATCTCTCTTGTATTATTTTACACTTTTTCAGGCTTGAGAGATTAATTTACGAAAAATAACTTGTAGATTTTTCTTTTTGTCCCTTTTCAAACTCTCTAAACATGAAAAGGACTGAGTTATCTTTGTCATTAAACTCATTAAAACATCAAATAGTGAAAAACTTGTCCATCTACACAAGACTAAGTTTCACCTTCGCTAAACTCATTAAAACATCAAATAGTGATGGATTCACTCGAAGGGTGAAATTATACAACAAGCATATGTTATCCTCCTCAAGCTTGATTAAAAAAAAGAGGTACTGGTCAACAATGACTGGGGAAAATGGGAAAAGGGGGAAAACCACTTTATGGTAGCAAGTCGCTCCACTTTCACTTCATCTCCATGACTATTTGGGTTGGGTTATCTGCTTGACGGTTATCATACCTATGGTCTATCACACCATCCATTACTTTGGTTTGGGTCAATGTTGCCAATTCATTCAAACTATTTGGATTGGGTTATTTTCTTTATGGTTATCATACCTATGGTCTATCACACCATCCATTACTTTGGTTTTGGGTCAATGCTTCCAATTCATTCATTGTCGATGATGTGTTCAAGCGAAATCATTCAACTGCAATACTCATAAGCCTTCATTTTCATGACCACCATTTCCGAACCTTCTATCGTCAGTCAAATTCCATCTCTAAAATCACTACACTCGTTTAGTGTTGTTGATGTGGGATACATCAAGGCCCTCCTACAACGAGTTGCTCCTTATCGACATCAACTCATTATCCAAGAAGTTGACTTAGAAACACCCTTCTAGTACCTTGAAGCTTGCATGCATCAATGGTAGGTTTCTAGTTTTCATCAATAGATATGCATCAATGGCCTTCAACCGAAAGACTTTGTATGATGTTCGGCATCAAATCATCCATTCACACCATGCAGAATGTATTGTAGTACCTTGAGGATCATTATCATTATCGGTGATTTCTCTTGCATCTGTTAACAACTTACATCATTGGCTGGTAATCAAATGGTGTCTTCTTGTGTTCGACTTCAAATCACATATTCACATAGTTAGACTCGTACTTGAGCAAACGGTTGAACGGGATAGAAGACCCTGGATCTAGTTTCATCCATCCAAGCTACGATTTCAAGAGTACTAAATCATATGTACAATAGCTTTACATTTGTGGTCATTCTAATCATGGGTCTATATCTGTAGATGACTGTCTATGTACATGTAATGAAAGTTTATAAGTTGATCATGGGTATGCCATCCCTCACCAATTCATGTAAAAATCAAATATAATGATATATGTATTGTTATTGATGCAGGTCACCTTCCACTTCAATACCTACTCATCACATCGTAAAGCATTTCATTCGACATTGGCATTTTTCTGACTTCATGCTTTAGGGGGCAGCTGTTACAGATCCATTTGGGCACATCAAATCCCAACATCCAGATCAATGTTTTAGGGCTCAGCAAGCCCTAAATTCAGTTGTTTCATTCCCTAAACAAGTCACCATTTTGAATGCCTCCTTCCCAGACAGTTTCATGACTTGAAGACATTCAGAAATAGCCTCGAAAGGGACCAGCGCAGGTAAGCCCTTATGAGGGTGTGTTGCAGAGCAGTTGAGTCCACTGCCAGGGTGCTCTGCAGAGCACTTACGCTTCCTTTCACCTGCACTGGGCGAGAATGAGTGAAATTCACATAGGGTTTTGGGAATATTCTTATCTTTTGGATTCATCTAGAAGGTTCCCTCACTTATCAACTCCTATGAGCTCGAAAATGGATGAGGAATGAGTTAAGGTTCATCCTATCCTCTCGTCCCTTCCTCCATGGAACTAATTCTAAGTATGGAAAGCCATTCAATGCCACCATTAATGACAAAACCTCCTTCATCTTCCTATAAATTTACCACTCATCTAAGTGATCAGGGGCTGGATTATGTTGAATTTTAAGGAGATAATGCTGCTATGAGATTTGGCTTTGAAGCAAGTATTGTAATTTTCACATGCTTTTGATGTGATGTGGATGGGATCTAAGCTGGAGGAATGGCTTTGAATCAGACACTAATGGTTGTAATTCCTTCTTCTATCTAATAAAGTGTTTTAACATTTTTCCCATATGTTTGTATTGTTTCATAATGCTTATATGTGTGAATTGTATTTGATTCCTTTCACTTATATTCAATAGATCGTATGCTTTGATTGGTTATTTGTCTTCTATTGTGTTTACAAGGTATTTCTCAAGAGGATTAAGTATGAGAAGGAGCGATGGGATAGATACAAGGGAGACGAGAGGAAAGCAGAGCTACAAGTAGGTCTTCTATCTTTTCACCTTATCTATTTCTCATAGGAAAAGTCTAAAACACTTTAAACTATTGTTCTAGATTCAACTACTTATCTAGCGAATTAGTATTTAGCCATAGATGTTAAATTCTCCAAAACAGCTAAGCATCTCGTGCATTCGGATTGTCAGATGATTTCCAAAGGAGACCCTTAGAAGGTGGTCACATAATGGATTCATTACTAGGTCTCTAAATATGAAGAGGACTGGTACTGGGTGGAGTAGAAGTAGAAGGTGTATCAATAACTTCTTTCTCCACAGTCTGTTTGTGGAGGATTCAGATAGTCTTTTGACCAAGTGGTGTTAGAAATAGGTATTGTTCCACTCATATAAACCTAAGAACTCAAAGATGTAGAATATTGTTGTTGTTCGACCAATTGGGTCTATTGTGATGTAAAAGGTTCTTTTAGTATAGTCAGTGTCCCCTAAGTGCCTTTGAACAAGCGACTAACTTTTGCACAATAGGGAAAATCCTTAGTATAGTGATCCTCCTTAAAAATGAAGCAAGGATATTTGGGCTTACATTTAAATGTGACATCAGCAGATGATTTTGGAGGATCTTGTTTTGGGGTATCAAATTTTTCTATTCCTTTACCCTTCTTTTTACCTTTCGAGGCTTTGTCTGCCATGGCAGACTAAACGACATTAACCTCAGAGGTTTTACCAAGATTTGGAGAGGGATTTGAAGGGGGATTGGATGTAGTATTGTAGATGGATTTTTTCTTCAAATAAGATTTACTGGAAGTTTGAGTCACTAATCTAATAATACCACCAATAGGTGGTATGTCTAGAAGTTTAGAAGATGCTAGATCTGTAGATGGTCTGGGAGCATTAGGCAAAAGATCATATAATGTGTCAGATTGGGATACAACAAATATAAATATTGGGTATGGGAAATGGCTTGATATTCGGTTACAAAACCTCGCATAGCCATGTCCTTGGAAATTTGGATGACGAATGATTTGGTAAACCATTCAGTTAACAGCTCATCAAGTGTATCAAACTTGATAAGGCGACACCAACATCTCCACTCATGGATATGATCATTTATGTTGGTAGTAGTATTTCATTTCAAAGATCTAAGCAGATGGGTACCAATTTCATATCAAACTAGTAACTAGAAGTGATTAAGGAAGGTCATTGCTAAAGAATTGAAGTCTTGATAGGCACCTCGAGTTAACTCAATGTACCATTTCACAGCAACACCAGTCAGGGTTTGCTGGAGAAGACATAAATGAACAAATTCTTCAACCTAGGAATTATATGAACACCATAAATGGTAAGTCATAACGTGGGACTAGGAGTTTATTCCAAACTTTCCTTTAAATTTTGAGCAATCACCAGGAATCTTAGTAGGAACCGGAGGCCAATATGGCAAATGAAGTATTGGATCATTAGTGAGTCTTAACACATCTGGTAGTTCCAATGTTGTTATAAATGGAAATTGTGGATTGAAAGGCACGCGAGGCCTTTAATAAGGCCTCACTTGTGGATTTTGTCCTTGTTGGTATGGTTTCTACGCTCCATGTGGTTTATTTTGACCATAAGGAGCTTGATATTTCCCTCACGGAGGGGTATTCTGACCATACAAAGGTAGATTCTGCCCCCACAAAGATGGGTTTTGACTAGGATAAGATCGATACGGACTCGCCATGGGCTATTGAGAACCATAAGGTGGATAAACATCTTGCGAGTCATATGGATTATAAGGTTGTTGTTGCAACTATTGACCCTAGTGGTAAAATTGTTAGCCCTACTGCTACAAGGGTTGACCTTATGCCTGTAAGGGCTGGCTTTGTTGATAAAAGGGTTGGTTTCACTACTGCAAGGGTTTTCCTTGCTGCTGCAATGGTTTTTGATAAAACCCTTGTTGCACATAACGTCCTTTTTGTACATAAGGTTGTTGTTGTTGGAAAGCTCCTTGTGGAATTTTTTGAGTTACGGGGTGATACTGATAAGTTTCAGCTTGAATTTGACCAGATGCCCCAAATGATGGATTTGAACCAGGCTACATTTGGCGGCCTACCTGTTGAGTAAAATGTGGATTTTGAGGTTGTTGTTAGCCATACAGAGGGTAGGTTTTTGGTAGGGTATCTCAGCTGAAAGAGGCTAGTGATATGATATTTGTCCCGATCTAGATGGAATTGATGATCCACTAGGATAAGGTACACTGCCAACATTTTGACTAGCTCTGGTAGCATGAGCTTGAGATGCGCTCACATAAGTTCCACCCAAAACAATAGGTACATATGGAGGAGGTGGTTTGTTCCCCCCATGTGGCGGGATATGTGGTGGCACATATTGTCCACTTAATGGAGGACCTTAGGAACTTATAGGGACACTAATTCCCCTAACTGTAACTATCAGTTGTACAAGAATTGAAGAAATTGTAGTAGGTACAGGAATTTGAGAAGCCATGTTTGAAACAAAGAAACCAGAAGTATGCATGGCACTTGATGACCAAATGGGATTGTGATAAAGTGAAGACACACTTGGAGTACCTGAAACCAATTGAGCCAAAGACGTATAACTAGTTGGAAACAAAGGTTCACTACTTCCAGGTGGCGGTGGAGGTGCAACACTTCCCATATAGGGATAACCTTCAGGTGGAAATTCATATTCATAATCATTGTCAAAACTAGGAGTACCTTGAGAAGAGGTTGGAAACTCATCTTCTAAAGCCATGGGTGGAAACATTTGGTGAGGAAACAATAGTTGAGACTTCTGGAGGACCTTGAGAAGAGGTTGGAAACTCATCTTCTGAATCCATGGGTGGAAACAGTTGGTGAGGAGGAATCCAAGATGATCATGGAGATAACTCCAAAGCCACACCAGGATTATCATATGGATTATATGGTTTTTGAGGAGATATAACCAATGGATCAAAAAGTGGATTCAAAGAGAATAAAAAAACCTATGTGGACTCTCAAGAGTTTTTGTATTAGATTCCTGAGATGATGAGTCTTGAGGTGGAGGAAGAGAAGCAAAGGGTTGAATAATAGGGATCCAAGTTCAATACCTTGTTCTTCAAGTGACTGTGAAAAATCAAGATGAACTCCTTGTGATGACCCTCAGATGATGAAGGGGAAATGTAAGTTGAACACAGTGGTTAATCTATGATGATCTTTTCTCAAAAACAATAATGGGTGGTCGATTTGAGCCCAAAATTAAAATTCACTATTAATCAGGAAATATGAGGCCAAGGATAATTGCATAGGTAAGTCACATTATTGTGGGCAATTAAATTTAGAACTTAAAAAAAAATAAAAAAGGGTGTATTAAGCAAGAGGGTTTACCAAGTATCTGTGAACCGTTATATACACCTTAGCTGAAACCAAGGACTTAATGTGTGACAGTTGATCTCCTCGAATGTTGTGTTCAATGTATCATGTTTACAATGCGGCTAACTTGGTTACCAATGGATAAATGATAGCAACCTAGTGGTGTCTCCAAATATATATTTTATGGTACACAGAGCATAAGTTTGTGTTAGCGATGTTTAATGAATAATCATTCGGTGAGAGAATTCCCATATATTTTCCATACTAGAGTACCTTTGATATACCCGAGTACTGGAGAAATTCCAATATACTTCCATACTAGAATGGGATTTCATCCTCAGGATACAATGCAGGCAATTAACGATAGTTGCTAGGTTTATAGACATCAAAACATGTCTCTAACCTAGACCTCTAAATTTTTGTGTTAAGTTCCAAATTCTCCTTACGTTAATTTAGTAAATTTTAATGTTTTCTTGAATTATGTTTCAATTTTGGGCTCAAATAATGTCACCTTAATCCTAGAACGAAAATATATGAGAAAAAGGAAATATTTCATTTCAATGAATTCTATACTAGCAAAGGAGGAAAGTCCAATCAATTAATGCATCAAACAAGAGAATGCATCAAACAATATGCCTCCACTAACTTTTCCAAATGCAAAATGAAAGAGAAAAACTAAACGTCACTTTCACTAATGAATATGTGATCTATTAAAAGAAAAAATGGCTTTTACTTTACTAAGATGAACTTTACCTTTATGATGTTCTCTTTGATTTTCATATGCTCATATGCAACTAAGCTTCAACTAAAGAAAAATGAAGATTTCAAATCAAAATAATCCTAATGTGAACAAGGCATCAATCAAATTAACACCAAATTCAAAAGAATTCAATGAAAATGTCTTTCACTTTATCTTTTGAATAGAAAAGAAAATATACTCATTTCAATCTGTAAACCAAAAAGTATAATCTATGCTTGATAAATGACAACGATGGATTTCAAATGGAATATGACCTAATACAAATGAATAACAACCTTGCACAAGAAAAAAAAAACCAATCTAAATCAATGTTTCAAGTGATTTTACCTGATAAATAGACCTAATCATTTAGAAAAGCAGAGACTCAATGACATTCACAAGCGACAAGTGACAATCAAATGACCTATAAACCCTAAAATCAATCCAATTGCACTCAAACACTTGAAATTTTAAAGAAGTAAGAATTTTCTAATAAAATGAGGTAATCAATCAAACCATCAATAAATCTAGTCATTTAGGACAAAAAAGACCTCAGGGACTCAGACACACTGGAGTTTGAGAGAGAAACCCTAGGGTTTTCTCCAATATCAGGGATTAAAGTGGTTATTATGGCCAAACTGGTGTTGAACAGGGGATGAGCATGACTATTCTAATAATAAATGCACTGGAAGCATTGTTGTTAGAGTAGAAAGAACGTTGGGCGAGGAATAAGGAAAAAAATAAAAATAATTTCACAAATACTTCCATATTGAAAACTCTAAGATAGAAACCACTGATTTTGTAGGCCTATACAAACCCAAATAACTGATAACAAGATGGTCGATCAAACTAATCAAGAGAACAGTTGAGAAAGGAGAATGAAATGGCTATAGCTTCCCTAGTGGAGTCACCATTTTGTTACGAATTAAAATCCCTTATGCGAACGAAGGGGGTCCCTCTAGCCTAATGAGTGGGTCTAGAAACAAATTAAACAAACTAACATACATTTTCTATCTTATGTTTGAAAAATGCAGAGAGAAGGAGAAACCTACCTCACTCTGATGTTAATCACTCGATCCTTGGGGATGGCTTTGAATCTTTTGCTCCTAGACTCACTCCTTACTTTTTCTTCACGTCTGAGTACCTGCAAGGAAGATCAAAGAGCTATTCAAAATACACAAGAATATATGGCATACATCAAACATAAACTACCTAATAGATCAAGGAGTATTAATCTAGTAGCATAAACATTTATGCAATTATGAAAAGTGAACATCAGATGTATGCATTAATAAGATAAAAATGGAATCATACAAAATGTGCCTTAATGTTATAGACCTCCTTTTGGTGGATGTACAAGTCTAAGAAAAGACTCTTCAAGCACTCTCCTCCAAGCTAGAATGGGTAGCATGTAAACATAATCTCAACATAGGGATGCAACAATCAATAACCAACCATTTGGGGATGGAAGGGAGTGAATTTATAGGAAGGGGGGGGGGATTTAGGGATCCACAAAAGAGGGAGGAAGGTCCACATATTAAGGGGAAATCCCATGATGTTAATATCAAGAGGCCCAAATGGGAGAGCTCGACCATATCAACAACAACCAATATCTAACTCGTTGTTCCTAAATTTTCTAGTGTACAAATCTTCTCCTCCAATTTGGGAAAACCTGCCAAAAGAAGTTCAGCATGGGTTTTCTTATGAAAACCCACATTAGTAGCATGAGTGTATAGCTAAGCAAACTTCCATCAGCATGGGCAGGGATTGGAGAAAAACGTGTTGATGCTAAAATTAGGGTTTTTAGTCAACATTCTTCAAAATGGATTTAGGGCAGTTTTCCTTTTATTCTTCATGGAGGTTTTGGTCAGTATATCATGATGGATATACTACATAGTAGTCAACATTTTATCACTTCAGGATATGGACAAGAAGTGAATAGGAGGTGTGACAAATATTGTGTAACATTTCTACAAATCAACATAGAAATGTATTGGTATCCAACATGGGGGCGCATGGGGGAATAAAAGAAACACATAGAGATGTCAAAATAGCTTGATGTAGACATGGATCCGAAGAAGAAAACTAAATCATAATTGGTAAAATGCCATAGTTGGACCTAATATCCACATTTTAGTAGGATTGAATGATCTCATCCATGGCACCAATTGGGTGCATTTCTTAATATTTTATATTATATGATTTCTTCCCAATTTTTAAAAAATAAAACATACCAAGGGGGATGGAATGTAATATATGTATGAAGGATAATATGGGGTACATAGGGAGGAACTAAGGGGAAAATTAAAACAATGTGACCATAATAATGGAATAGATCCACCATGTAATTAAAAAGAAATAATATAATAATAAAGGGTATTTTGCATATGTCCATTGGAACACTCGTGAGAAACTATAAATACACATCATTATCATTATATTGGAGGTGTACTGGATTTTTTTTTTGTAGAAAATATAGCTTATTGAGTGGCTTATTGTCATAGGGAGTAGTTAATAGTTTTACCCTACTCTAAACGTCCTCTATATTCTTTTATTTTTCATGGTGAACATTTTAATATCTTTAGTGTTTAATGGTTTTTATTTCTAAATCTTTACACATTATTCACTTATATCTAACAAGGTTAAATATACCTCCTATATTGATTACATCAAGATTGAACACTGAGAACATTATTATATGGTGATTTGGTCTCATCAAGGTGCATATATTGTGTCTAGTTAAATAAGAATCCTCAAATAATGGAGCAAATTAATGATGCAAAACCATAAATATTAGTTATATTACAAATAATTCACATGTAAAAATTGAAACTCTCTTAATGAATTCATAAGTTTAATTGTTATTTCAAAACTCTAGCTAAGATAGTTATGACATTTAAAGATGTCTCTTGGGAAATTGTCTAAGATAAAGGTAGTGGTAATAAACATCATGTTTAATCATCCCTCTACTTGGATTATAAAGCTCCTCTGAGTGTGCAAAGTTTTCTATACTTGTTTTTCATATTTTTATCTATTTTATTTTTCATTTATTTATTAATTATGCATTATTTGCTTGAGTATGTAACATGAGCATAGGATAAGAAACAACTTTGATATATTGATATATAATAGTAATGGTTGGTTATCTATATGCAACACATTTTATACGTGAATTTTTGTGTTTATAAATTCATAAATATAATTTAATAATTGCTAATGATTTTTATTCAATAAGCTAAAAGTTATTAGTTATTCATATTAATGATAAATAAATAAGTTACAATATGTTTGATTGATTACAAATCAACAAACTAATATATGTTACTAGTTGATTTTATTTTTTTGCTGAAGCAAGCACCGAACCTTCTAGTTCATTAATTCAAAAGAAAAAATACATATTGTACATAAAACCTGATCCTTTACAGGAAATCGGGAAAAAGGAGTTCCTGCCCATGACCAAGACCCCCAAGCTATTACATTGATTGCCAAACTTATGAGAAAAAAAACATGGAAAGGCTACAAGAGCCCCCACCCACTATGGAAATTTCGAAAAAACATTCCGAGAGCAAACATACGACCATATACATCCCCGACTGTGCAAAAACCACAAACCACGAAAGAAAGAAAAAACGTGCCAAACTGGATCCATGGATAGAGCCCAGTTGGCCCCACATAAATAGCACGATGTATCCCAACTATTGATCCTAGCTGCTGGATCCAATGGTTACTGATCATATCGCATGACCTAACACAACTGAGAGATATTGTCCAATCGAAGGTGGTTTCAAAGTAAACCAACTTGCCACATGTTACTATCTCTATGGGATCTCTCTCGAAACTACAAAACCATAAACCGCTCATGAGTAGCGTAATCACCGAAAAATCAACCATGTCGTGGATTTTCAGCCCGAAAGTAGAATGCGGAATTATGGCTGCCGGAAAAACTAACCACGTGTTCTGTTTATTCCTGCTACGAAACTGGAGTCTGATACTGAGCTTGTTTTGGAAAAGACTCGGCTACTTGTCTTCCGATGAACTGAGAACCTCGTTCCATTAACTTCAGGAAACAAGAAGACATGCTTTAGCTTGCTTTTCTACCAAGTACATACTGAAAGGTTGAATAAGCTCTTACCAGAAAAATCAATTTACGCTCGTCAGCCTGGCTCGATTGTTAAACACTTCTTTGTCTTTTGCAGCTTGATCTTCGCAGAGAACTTTTAAACGGTTTTGAGGTATCTCCTGCCACATTTTTGCCATTACGCCATCAACATTGCTTACCCCTTGGTTGGCCAGAAGGTCCGCTAGTTTATTGGCAGATCTTTGAACGTGGTTGAAACTAATTGTTCAAATTTCTTGGAGGTGAACGTGGATTCTTAGGTATATCTGGATTAGTTTCCAGTGAGTAGAAACTTTCTCCGGCTGAGTACCACAGTTAATTCTTTTCACAAGGTTAATGGTAATCTCCGAATCCACTTCTGCAATGACATTTGATCCATGGTTCTGGATCAATAACTTTAGACATTGTTCCAGAGCCATTAATTCTGCCATATTATTTGTGGCTCTTCCCAAATGGTAGCGGAAGATAAAGATGATACTGCCCTTTTCATCTCTTAAAACTCCTCCAAAACCAGTTGTTCTCGGGTTTCCATTTGAAGCCCCATCAATGTTGTATTTCAAATATCCTTTCGGTGGTGGTTGCCAGAAATCCTTCTCTATAACCATAGTTATGTCCTTCCTCATCAGTCCTTGGGAAATAATCCCTTTCATTCCCAGTTGTCCAAGAATTCTCAACTCAGTCTCAGAGGGGGGATTTTTAGGGAGATTACGCACTGTGATACTAACTATCTCCTTGAGTTGTTTGAGGATCAAATCAAAAAGTCTATGAGGAATAACCTTTTCATTCTTAAAAATTCTTTTATTTCTTTCTTTCCAAACATTCCAGATAATGAAACCTAGCGTGAAGGCCTAGGCCAAATTAAGGAACTCATTCTCCAAATAGTTCCCTCTCCAATTGTTTAGGGTATTTGTGATACTACTTCTGTCTCTATCTGACCGTTGGAAAATGGTAGAGAAAGAATCCCACAACCAGGTGTGTAAGAGCATCTATTAAGAATGTGCTCCATGGTCTCCTCCTGCTTTTCGCAGAGCTGGCATCTAGAAGGCCCCATAATCCCCCTTTTCCTAATGTTGTCCCAAGTTAAAATTTTATTATGATGAACCAACCACATGAAAATCTTGATCTTCATCCAACCTTGGTGCTTCTAGAGGTGCTACTAGGTATTTTTGGGAACACTGGAATCAAGATCCAGGAGAATACCTTTGGCTTCCTTGAGATTAAAGGTGCCTTTATCGTTATTGCCCCATCTCATTAGATCCTGCCCCTCTGTAACTAACATCATTCTTTGTTTCAGCAGGCTCCCAAGAGCCTCTGTTTTAGTTTTAATGGGGTTGTTATCTCTACAGTGAATTTTTCTCCAGCTTCTCCACTTTCCTGAGTTCTAAGTAGGATCCCAGAAGTCCTTGACATTGTTTAACCCTTGGGAATCTGTTTCCTATTTGAGGCTTAAAAAATCCTCTGTTAATAGAATTGGTTCTTGTTTCCATTTGTCCTCCCAAAAGATTGCAAGATCCCTTGCTCTGATTTCCCAAAAACTATTTTTTTGAACTAGGCTTCTATTTTCCCAGGCTATGTTCCAGATGTGAGATCCTTTTAAATTTCCCGACATTCTTATGAGATCATTTGTGTTCCAAACCAATTAAAGTATTTAATTAACCAAACTTTTTTTTCTTTCATTATTATTTTCTCATTTCATTATCATTTATAATAAAAATATTTTTAAGACTTTAATAACGTTAAAAGAAAAAAAAATCTCTAGGGTAGGTTGAGTGAATGGAAAAGGAGAAGAAACGTTATGCAGTTGTAGCAATGGAGTGTGCATCAACGAATTTCTTTCCTCATTCCATAGGCATTCAACTAGCACCAAGACTGCAAGCGACCAACCCTTGGGACAGTCAAGGGATTGGAACGAAGTTGAAGTGTGGGAACAAAATCCCAAGGGAAAAAGGGATCTTCAGTTCACTAGAAAATATGGTGAAAATGTTAATGGGTACAATCCATTTATGATGCTTATTCAAGAACCAGGAGTAGAACAGACATGGCCATCAGAGGGATAGATGCTTGCAAAATGTTTGTTGAAAAGGTTGAATGAGAGATGTACCAGCGGAATGGAAAAGGTGAGAAAGTATGTTACGCGTTTGACAAAATTCATCAGTTAGACATGGAAGGAAATAAGGATTGTTATCTCCAAAAATTCCCAATATTTGTCAAATCACTATGAAGAGAATCCCTCTACATCATGATTAATGAATTTTATGGTGTATTCATGCTTACAAATAATATTAAATAGTTGACAGTAATTCCAGTGGGTTCATTGAGGATTCTTTACAAAGGAAAGAAACTTAAGATGGATGAGGTACTCCAAGATTATGGCATCAATAAGGATGCCTCCATCTCTCTTATTTCTTTCTTGAATGGTGGAGTTAGGGGTAGTGGAGTATCCTCAGCCTAAAATTATTTTTCCTTAAAAGAAGCCCTCAAGATAGGATCCAACTCTCAACATCTGCAGGAACCACCTAAGTCATTCTAGGTGGATGAAGTTAAGTATGTACCCTCTGTTGAAATTTCACACTGAGATTTGGAGCGCTGCCTTCATCTCTACACTGAGTCAAGCCTCATTTTCTACTTCAATGGTTTATGTCCACACTTGGTGAATATTTATAAGTGAATGCATGTGGCTTAGACCAAGAAGTGAAAGGTCATCTTCTACTCTAAGGGTTTCCTTATATTGTTGTCCATTGAATCAGAAGATTACTAGAATGCCCTAACTGGTGAGCATTGGTTCTCGGTTAAATTTGGTATGTTCATAACACTCTAGTTCCCAAATTTCAATCCCTCTAAAACATTCATTATTAAGCTTCCTATTTTGGGTTGGATTCCTAATTCTCCTTCCCATTTATAACACTTTTCAGGTTTTTTAGGGAACAAGTAATGAATTTGGTCATTCTCTAACCACATATACCTCTTGAGGGAAGTATGGCCTGTACACCTAAAAAAGAATATGTGTGAAAATTGACATTAGAAAAGGGTTTATGGATCAAATAAATTCAAAAATCAGTGATTATCATTGGACCCGATCTCTGGATTATGAGAATATTTCCTTTCAATGTCATGTTTGTCTTCCAATTAGGCATTTACAAAACTCCTACCCTTATCAAATTCCAACAAGAAACGATACAATAGAAATTGTAAATCTAAGAGTTGGAAACCTTGTGACCCGCCCTATCTTTGATAAAAAAAGATGGGGATGTCGAAGATGATATGATTTCGGGGGATGAGGATCAGATTGTCACTTTTCATCAACCTTATAAGGATTTAGTAGGGACCCAATTCCCCCTACAAATAAGAAGTTGGTAAATAAAGATGTCTCTATGGGTATGTTGAAGCATGCTCATTAATAGACATCTTCAAACGCTAACAAGGAATCTCCGTCAATTCTCAACAACAATCTACAAATTATGTTGATTGATCTACCTCCTGTCGATTTGAGCAAGGTTGTGGGAAAGAGAGGAAATAAATTCACTCTGAAGAATGTCCCCAAGTCAGGTGATTCTTTTGAGTTTGTCAAATCCATGGTGGTTTCTTCTTCTGAGTCTATCAGATCCATGGTCTATTAAAGTCCTTAGATGGATAGCTTCCTCATCAATATAATCCTACTTTTTTATAACAAAAAGTTTTAATTTACAAAAAAAAGTTAAAAGAAAAAACATATTAATAATATTAAAAATAAACATATTAGAAAAGAACAACTTTGACTGTGGATTTTTACAATAAATCATATTGTTAATAGCTTTTAGGAGTGAATTATGTGTATGAGCTTGAAGGATCCAACATTTTGAGTGGGCACTCCACCCATCATCAGAGACAAATAAATCTAAATGAATGAAACAAATTAGGGAAACGAGGAATATAAATCCAAAGATAAAGATGATCACTAGATAACTATTGGAAGGAAAAGAGGAAAATTCAAAGATTCAAAAGAGTGTTATTTTATAAAGTTCACATTCAAAAATTATTTCCAATTTTCGTCTCCCCTCCTTCCCTCCAATTGTAGAAATTCCCATTGTAGATCAACAGATTATGCAATATACTAAAACACAATACAAGATCTAGTTCTACAACACTTTGCAGAAGCTTAATCGAATTCAGCAAGATCAAGAGAACACATATAATTGAGAATGAGAAATCAATCACACATAACATAGAAGAAATAACCCAGGGAAAGCCTCGGCCTAAAACCCCAACTCTGTATTATCATACAAGTGGAAATCTTGTTCAAGTTACAAAAAGAATCAGCTCTCAAGCTATCCTGCTCTCTCTGCAATCAAACAATATAGCTCACGGACTGAATAGAAATAGTATATGTCCTCTTAAAGCCTCCTATTCCTTGTGCAATTTTTCTTGGGGT
Organism: Pinus tabuliformis; assembly: GCA_031772625.1. Lineage (NCBI taxonomy): Eukaryota > Viridiplantae > Streptophyta > Pinopsida > Pinales > Pinaceae > Pinus > Pinus tabuliformis. The sequence goes on from CM062805.1 coordinate 340,879,315, forward strand.
CCACTGAAGCCACATGTGTGAATTAGCTTCATCACACTCACAAAACCTAAAGAAGTAACTGCACAATCCTCAAGGAAAGAATTCCTTCTACATGCAAGGAACATTCACAATGGAATATTATAGCAGCTGATAGTACACTACCCCTCCATCTGATCTCAACGGGATCTCTATCTGAACTAACATGCATGAGTTATTTATGAGAGAATATTCAGTTATCTGAAGTGCAGCAGTTACATGCATGCATGCATTAACTAACTGAACTTACATTTTTTTTTTTGTAAGCTAAGGTGGAACTATTTCTATTATAGCGGGTTAAAACCATTGCATACATACGGTGGCCTCAACCCACCCAGTAGGGAAACCGGGTCTGTTGGCCATCTAAAGTTTTTAATAGCCATCCAAAAACAAAATTTAACTAGTCTGCTTGTCCATGCTATATAAACTATCCATTCAAAAAAACTACCACTCTTTACTAGCTGCATTATGAAAATTAAACAAAGGGTGGCGATCTTTTCTATTTCCTAACTAAAGAAGAGATAGACATATCTTGACAAAGTCATTCTTCCATTGCGCTCAGTTGATGTTCCTCCTCTTTAACCTCCTGATTGAGCTTCTTGAGCTGTTGCTATATCTCGTCAAGCTTTCCATCTTGCATCATGATGGTTATCCGCAATTTGTTTATCTCCTTCTTTCGATTAGGAATACCTTAGGCTAGTTCGGCTATCTCCATGGCTACCTACTCTATAGCCTTAGCTAGCAGTCGTTTCATGACCCAATACACATGTAAGGCCTGTTTATACAGAGACATGCGACCTCTGGTGTTGCCAGGATCTGGTAACAGGTACTCCCAATCCTCCATCTCAGAACTAACTGAACTTACATTAATTCAACAAATAGTTTGAATTAACCTAACTGGATTTGAATCACTTAATTGAGCAACTAATTACAACTCATTCTTATCTCTTTAACTGATGGATAAATTCCTCAATTAATGGAGAAAATGTTTCATGTCCCCACATAGACTTCATGTTTCCACATAGACTTCATGTTTGAGTTTCCTTAACTAATTAACTCAAGATGAATTAATTAATTATTTTACAAACAGTGCTAAGATCAAATTCGAATTTTACTTCATTATTTTAGTTTAGGTACTAACTAAAATAGGAAGGTATCTCGAAATGCTATTTATATAATTCTATTTTTAGCACTTCCATTTTTCATTCCTTATTGCTATGTTCAACACTGGTTGAATTGCTATTTATAGCAGTGCTATTTTTAGCATTTCTATTTTTAGCATTTCTTGTTGCTATTTTCAACACTAATAGGTAATTTGTGATGACCATTCTCTTTGGATGCATATTTTTTCTCCTCCCTCACTCATATCATTCATTTAACATTATTTATCTTGGACAATGGGTAGAATTTCCACTCAAAACATTTTGTTTTAAATTAATACACATAATTCACTAAAACCAACTATAAAAAAATCAAACACACACACCTTCAAAAAGCATTCTTCTTTCAATTCAATGACACTAAGATGAGGGGATAATCCAATATAAGTGAAAATCTCATTTTGAAAATTATATTGGTTTAAAACTCGTCAATTTTTCTTACAAAACAAAAACTTAAAGGCTCATGAGCAAGAAACATAACACTTTGTTATAACATGGAGATAAAGTCATTGGTTCCTATTTAACTTTTAAATTGTCCATGTAATTTAATTTCTATTCATAAGAATGTTAATTTTATTTTTCTATATAAATAATAGAGCCATATACTTTAATTTTTTAATTTCAATGAAATAAAATTATGTATTTTATATATGAAATTTTGATATATATATATATATTATTGTTTAAATAAGATATGAATTAAAATTAAATTTATTAATATTATAATCTATAAAATATTATCAACTTAACAAAACCCAATATATCTAAAAACAAACATGTAAAAAAAATTCATCCATAAATTATATATACTCTCTTATGAAACCAACTCACAAAAATATAGAAAAGAAATATAAACGCCTTAGAATTCAGCCTCTTCGAGGAGGCAACCTCCTTTACATTACACAAATGAACAATTCTTCGATGATACAATTGACAAGACCTCCTTTATATATATAGGAGTCTAAGGGGTCATAATATAGTGAGAGTCGACATAACAATAATAATGTAAGGGCACAATAATAACAATAGTTGGCTTCTATGGGGTACAATAATAAAAATATGGGGACTACATGGGTACAACAATATAATGAGGGGGTTGTACTAATAACAATAAGGGGTTACACTAGTAGTATAGTGACCTAACATGCCCCTCTCCTTCAAAATGTGTTGTCCTCAACGCTTGAGTAGTTCTTGATGCTTATGTATAATATTCTTGTCCTCCCATGTGGAATCTTCAGCAGGTAAGTTCTTCCACTTGATGAGATACTTTTTGATCGATTTCGTAGCTGTCAGGTTCTTGCTTTTATGACTGCTCCAGGTTCCAATATGATTTTTCCTTCCTCATCAAGTTCTGGCAATATTGTTTGAACTGGGATCTTCTGCAACTGTTGAATGAGTGGAAACACTTCTTCATCCTTCTTCCATTCATCCCTTGCTTCGTTTATCGAATTTGGTTGGATAATAGAAATAACACAAAACAATGCTTCCACATCCTCATCCTTTCTTGAGAGTGCATCTGCAACAACATTTTTCTTCCCTTTTTGTAGATGATTCCAAAGTCATAACCCAACATATTTGTAACCCATTTTTTATGTTCTTCTAAAGATAATCTTTGTTCTAAAAAGTATTTAAGACTATCATGATCCATTTTTAACTTGAAGTGTCTTCCCATTAGGTAAGGTTACCATTTCTTAAGTGCATGTAGTATTGCCAACATTTCCTTCTCATAAATAGCTTGCTTGAGATGTAGTTTTAAAAATACTCAATTGCCTACATCAGTTGATCTACCTATTGTTTCATTAGATTCTGCACCAAAGTGGCATTATCCTTTAAAAGTTGGAGAACTTATTGTTGATGCTCAATGTGATCTTTCATTGCTTGAATCTTTTTCTTCTTGATATGTCCTTCTATCTTGAGAGTTTGAGGAGTGGCAATTTATTCCAATGCATTACAAGATATGGTCAAATTCATTTCTTGATGCTCGATGTGATTATTCACTTCTTGATATGTCCTATCTTGATAATTTAAGGAGTGGTAATTCCAGCCAATGCATTACAAGATATGGTCATATTCATTTCTTCTATCTCGATGTGATCTTTCACTTCTTGAACCTTTTTCTTCTTGATATGTCCTTCTATCTTGAGAGTTTGAGGAGTGGTAATTCTTACCAAGGCTTTACAAGATATTGTCGGATTCATTTATTCTTTACTTGGGGTTGGTTCCTGGTGTATATCCTCTTCTTTTGATGTTTCTTGATCCTTTTCTTCTTCCTCTCCACAATCAATGTAAAATAATTTCTTCTCATCACACTTATGACCTTTAATGTATTTGTTATCACAATTGTAACAAAGCCCTTTTGCTCTTTTTTCTTCCAATTTTTGTGGTGTCAACCTTGTAGTTGTGGAAGGCTAGGAGAAACAACACTTCCATCTTTATAGTCGTGAGGGGTAGACTTCCTTGTTGCCATAATTTTGCTTTCCACTTTTCTTGCCAACCTGAAAGCCTTCTCTAATGAATCAGGTTCCCAAAGACGAAACTCATGTTGAACATTATCCTTTAAAGTCACTATGGAGACATCTATCCTCTACTTCTCTCGAATATTATTTTCCCTTATATTAAATTTTTGAAAGTTCTCAATAGGGTCTACCATTGAACACTTTTCTTTGAGATTTATCAATTGGCTAAAGAAGGTGTTGCTCTTTGTATCCACATAATGCGCTATCATTTCCAATGTGAAAATTGACCACGTAACAAGTGGTTTACATGAACAAAGCCCTTTATACCATAAAATTTGATCCGGTTCTAAATATGAAGATGAAATATATATATTTTGTAACAGATGCACCTCATGTAGATCAAAATATTTCTCCATCTGTAGTATCCAATTTACCAGATCCTTGCCATCAAACTTCCTCATATCGCCCTTTCTTGATTTTAGGAGCTCGATCTTGAAACGATTATAACTTTGTAATTTCATATCTCCAAGTTCTCAAATTGCGTCCTAAAGTAGCCCTCTAAGTCCTATTTCTAACCGCATAAGTCTGATCAAGATTGGATTCTATAAGGAAGAGTTATGTCAAATCTCCCACTATCACCAGATTATAGACTCATTTAGTAGAGAGAACTTGTACGAAGTGCCACATGTCATTGTTTTAACGTTAGGACCTTAAACCAATCAAGGTCATCTGTTTAGGATGTAATTCGAGAGCCTGCAGAAACCCTAAATGTCTTGGATTGTATCTCCAAAAATATAATGAATGAAAATCATAAATTCGGGCCCAAGCTTCACCAAAATTACAGCTCAAATGGGTTTTGATTTCAGAGACTGAAACTACGCAAAAAAAAGTATAACGAAACTTCCACGATGACCTCTTTGAGATGGAATTTTGGAGTTTTCCAAAACCCTAAATTCCTAAGATCATATCTCTGAAAATATAGTGAAAGAAGATCTGAAATTTGGACTCGAGGTTTAGAGCGATTTCGGGTCAAATGGGTTTTTGTTTTAGGTTCTGAAACTTTGTAGCAAAAAAGTTATAGCGAAAATTCCATGATGACCTATTTGGAGCAGCGAAACCCTAGTCCAAAGCTGTGATACCAAATGTTATGAAACTAGCTCACAAAAAGATAGAAAAGAAATATAAACGCCTTAGAATTCAGCCTCTTCGAGGGGGGAAACTTCCTTTACATTACACAAATGAACAATTCTTCGATGATACAAATGACAAGACCTCCTTTCTATATATAGGAGCCTAAGGGGTCATAATATAATCAAAGCCAACATAACAATAATAATATAAGGGCACAATAATAATAATAGTGGGATTCTATGGGGTACAATAATAACAATACAAGGACTACATAGTTACAACAATATAATAAAGGGGTTGTACTAATAACAATAATGAATTACACTAGTAGTATAAGAACCTAACATACTCTTATAAGATTATCACAAATTATATATACTCTTATAAGATTATCACAAATTATATATAGTCTTATAAGATTATCACATTAAAATATCACAAATTATATATACTCTTGTAAAATTATCACATTAGACTAAAATTATGGCTTAACAAAATTATGCCTTCGTAGACTTAGCATTCAAATCGGTGCGCGGAGGTGGGTCCCTTATCCCACAAACAAGGGGGTCTCATACACCAATTTAGTGTCTGGCTTGACTGTGACCTTAAAAATGGATATTATTATTATTATTATTATTAACTTAACACTACACCCCATAATCATTTATTCTACAAAATATAAGCCATATTAAAATTTTAACCTAAAATAAAATTGTAATACCATTTAAATATTTAATTTCAATAAATTTTCACCATATTTCAATCAAATGTACTCAAAAATATATTACATAAACAAAACGCGACATTTAAACTATGACATGTGACATAAAGTTGTTAAATAAGCCGACCTAAAAATGTTTTTGAAACGACGTGTTAAGGTTTTACCGCTCACTTTATTTATAAAACACAACCCTTTCGAAAAAATAGTTCCATTTGAAACCACAGAGGCCGGGTTGTGAGCTGTGAATTAGCAGCCGCGTTTGGCTCTGAAAATTTCTCGCCGTAACCATTTTATTTTGACGGCCAGCGCAATGGTCAGTATTTTAATTGGGTTAATACATTACTCTGATCGCAACACAGAGTTCTCCGAATGTTGGGCAAAACAATGATCTCAACGCAGAGTTCTCCAAATGTTTTTATTGACTAAATATTCTGATGTTCACACAGGCTTTTGGGAGAGGAAAACCAGGGGCTCAAATATGTGAAGAGGTTTTCCAGATACAATTTCTGTCGAGGAGAAAAGCATTTATTCGAGCTTTCACAGAGGGTCATTGCTGTGCTTTTGTTTGTTTGTTTGTTTTTTTTCATGTGGTTCACCAATATTTTGGTCAGTGATCCACTGAAAAATTTGGGCTACTCACTCCTCTGCCTACTACAAGACCTGACCCCAAGGGCTTGCTGAAACCCTGTAACCTTCCTATGACGAGGCACAGTTTTTGACCAACTGAGCTAATCCTTGGAGCACAAACACTATTGTCACCTTTAAAATCTTTATTCTTCTTAGACATATTTGCCTATCATTTAACATTTAGGGTTTTTTATTGCAGATTTGAAACTTTTGCTGGAAAAATGCGATCCAAGTAAGTGTTCATAATTAAATTTTAAAGTAAAATGACTTCATTATTTCAAGCTGGATGGAAAGTTACTGTAAGATTTAGTTGAACTTAAAAATTTGAATTCCCTTTAGAATTGATTTTAACTTCACAATTTAAGACCAGGATTTTTTGAAAACATTTTGCTTTTAAGATGAAGATTTTCAAAAACATTGTTTTTATTACGAATCATGTGGTTAGAATCCTAATAAGTGGTTCAAAACACATCTAAACACGTTGAACTCAAAACTCCCATGTGATTTATCTCGAAAAAACTTGGTTTACAACATTTTTTAAATCAAACAAAATTTTAAAAGCTTTTCATAATTCCATTAAATCAAAATTTTATAATCTGCAAGGGTTTTTTATAATCATTACCCTACACCGCTAAAGCAGTAAGTCTTAATACCACGTTTTTTTTAAAGAAGAGCAATACAGCAATCAAACATCAGAAATATTATCTTACAGTTTATTCTCTTGCAATAACCTATTTTGTGACTTTGATTAGAATTGTAATCAACGATTTATTCAGTTTCTTTATGAGTTTTGTTTTGCAGGAGATGAACCATTATGCCTATACGGCTACGCAAAGGGCACATGGGAAGTGACCAGAGAAGAAGAGATTCCATGTGAGGTGCCAGAGCCTTGTTGTGGCATCAACTGGCAAATTGTGAGCATGAACATAGAGGAGTGGATCAATTCTGTAGCAATGCGCTCAGATGCTTGGCTTCTGCGTATTATATCTGTTATCATGGGTCTTTATGGTCTAGATCGTGAACAAAGGTAAGTCCTAGTATATTTAATTTTTGAAAAGCATTATTTCTTATCAAAAAATTTAGAAAATCAAGTTACTAATGTGAATTTGGTGTGCTCTAAACAAACAGTGACATTAAACCTTTAACATTGATATCGGCAAATTCAAATTAAGTTTTTATAAACAGAAGAAAAAGATATAGTTGAAATGAAATTTGAAGATGGAATAATACATAAACTTATATCCTAAAACAATATTATTGGTATAGCCATCTCGAACAAGAGAAATCTCATCTTCTCAATGTTTTTAAAAATAATGGATATAGCAGATCTCAAAGCCTTGAGACCTTTTACAAGACCTATAAAGTGCCAAGAGTTAAACATGCTCGTGCCAATCCTATATTCAAGGAACCACGAATAGGATTGCCCATATCCTTAGGAAGATCAATGTCTTTTCTTCGTTCAAGCCTCTCAACATCATTAAAAATTCTCTTAGGTCTGTTAAATACCCTATTGACCCTAAGGACATGAAAGGTGTTTATCTTGTTCATTGCTCTTGTGGTATTCCCTATATTGGAGAAACAGGTAGGTCTATTAAATAGAGAATCAAAGAACATGTTGCAGATATTAGACACAGTCGATCCCACACATTAGCCCTAGCCGAGCATGCAGAGAAATCGAAACACCATGTTTTCCTTGAATATTCCAAGTTCGTTGTTAAGGTTGACCATTTCCATCACAGGAAACTTAGGGAAGCGATTGATATTGAGAAGCATGCCAAAATTCTAAATAAGGATGATGGTTGGAAATTGAGTAAGAGTTGGATTTCGACTCTCTCTTCATGATTCTTTTTCCCTTTCTTATCCCTGCTCTACTTTTATTTCAATATAGTTTCATCATTTTTCCCTTATTATCCTTATTAACATTCTTTAATTTCTTATGTTTAATTTCCTCTCTTTAAATTATGCTTATCCCTTTAGCAACTTTTTTTTCCCTTAAAAATTTTGGATTTTCGTTTTATCTCCCCTCTTTACCTTTTAATCTCTTTGAATTTTGGATTTTTGTTTTATCTCCCCTCTTGACCTTTCATCTCTCTGAATTTTGGACCATCCTCTTCCTTTTATTATTTTTTGCATTATTATTAAGTGTATTGATACTACTAAAATATGTATACCCCTAATAATATATCTTGATGTAACCTCCTTTCTAACTTACTAATATTAACAATTCTTTACCTAATACTCTATTTCTATTTTAAGCTAACCTCTCACAAATTATCATTGAAAATAGTAATAAATAATCATATTAAATTATTCCCAACAGCTAGTTTTCAACTAAATGGGGACAAGTCAACACATAACAAATAAAAATATATAAATATTAATATATAATTATATTATATAAATCAAAAATATTGAAATAAAATAGTTTATACTCTATAACAGCTAGTTTTTAGTTTAATATATAATATTTTATTAGATATCTCCTTCTTAAATAATATTTTACTTAATTAATCTACCAATAGTTAATTCTCAATAGCTAACTGTGGGTAATGATGCATCCTTGCTATTTATTTTCGTATATCAATTGATTTCTCACCTCATCGTGAGGATGAAACACATTAGTTGGTTTGAAACGTCAAATGAATAGTGGGAAAGATAGTCCGAAAGAAATCAAAGCTAGAGTTGAAGATGCTAATGGTTACATAAAGAGAGAGGAATAAGAATGTGCAAGCGATCACACAGCGCAAGAAATAGAACAAAAAGAAAGAGAGGACGGAAAAACAAACTTTATTATCAAGGGAATAAGAAATTATGGGAAGAATGAAAGTACTCTCAATTTGACAAGAGACTTTGTGAAAGAGAAACTACATAGGAAAGGGAAAATTTTCCAAACAAGGAGGGTTGGGAGGATATGTGAAGAGAGGCCTCGACCCATAAAAGTAACCATGGCAAGCATACAAGAAAAACAATAGCTTTTGGGCAAAAAGAAACTCTTGAAAGGCTCATACTTCTTCCTCGATGAAGATTTAACCAAAAAACAACAAAAGGAGAGAAGGAATGAAGTAGAGAAAATTAGAACATCAAGAAATGAAGGGAAAAGGGTATGGTTGTACAATGGGAAAGTCATTATTGCAGTGTTTGGGCCTCCAAGAAAATTAGGACAGTAAGCTGATAGTAAAGAAAAAATAGATAATTCAGTAATATAGACGAAAACAAAAATAGCAGCATGGACAAAAGGGGTGAAGACTCAAATTTGAGTATTAGGTGCCAAACTACATAGCAGTCAAATCCTACCTAGGTCTACCTAAGTTTAGTTTGTTGGAAGTGTAGAGGTTACCCTTGGAGGAGGGGACCTGAGTTAAGGCCTATTATGGAAGGTAGAGACATAATTTGTCTCACGGAAACTCATGAGCATGACTGTTGCAAAACTCCTGCATTTGACAGTTATTTGATGTTGGCAGTTTGGAACAAGGTAGTAGAAAATGGCAAAGGGTATGGGGAAATACTAGTTTTAGTGAAAGAAAAAGAAGGCCATCACATTCAGTTAATTAAATAAGATGCAAATAAAAAATATTTATGGTTGAAAATATCAGAGAATGAGAATCACATAAGAATTGTAGCATGTTATTTTGCCACTCAAGTCTCAAAAGCTTACAAAAATAAGGGGCTTGATAGTAAGGATCCATATGCAGCTTTAAAACAAGATATTGTCATGTACTCTCAACAAGGATAAGTTCTTTTAGTGGGATATTTCAATGCTAGAACAACAAATAATCAAGCTAGCATCCTTTGCTGCAAAGAGGATAAAAATCCTATTTGGCTCACTCAAGAGGAGAATCCCCAATGGGTGAGGTGTTCAAAAGATGACAAAGTTAGGTGAGGTTTTTAGAAGATGACAAAGTTAGCAATCATTTTGGAGATGAGTTGCTTACACTATGTGGGGCTTTCAACCTAATTATTTGCAATGGTCTAGATAGATGGAAAAGGTCTAGGAACTTCATTTGCAACACATACAATGGGGCAAGTGTCGTTGACTATGTGATGTGTTCACAAAGCTTAATAGAAAAGATAGATGAAGTTAGTATTGGAGAGCATATTTGGGACTTAAAATGAGAACATAACCCAATTTTTATAAGGTTATCATGGTTAGAAGAAAGGAAACATAAGAGGAAAACCCAATGCTCTCAACAATCACTATCAAGGGGAAAAATTATTCTAACACAATAAAATGGTACTATCTTCAAGACAATGTTAGAGAGATTAATTCAAAAAGAGAAAACTGGTTTCAAATGCTTCAGCAGCCATGAGTTAACAAATATAATCCAAAGTGCACTTGAGAAGTGAAAAAGAGAAAAAAAATAGGAAATCAGAATCAAATTGCATTCCTGTAAATGCTTGGTTTGATGAGGAATGAAAAATGGCAAGGAAAACCTTGAAAAAGGTAGGAAAAGAGAAGAGGAATGTAAAGTTATATATGCATATACTAAAAAGGAAAAAAGATGAGTTCACAGAAACAAGGAGATAAGAGTTAATATATTTAAGCAAGAATAATCCAAAGCTTTTCTCGCAAGAACTGCAACCAAGGAAGAAGAAAATTGAAAATAATATTACAACCAATAAATGGTTTGATTATGCAAGGCAACTCTATGAGAAAGAATCTGAGGCGAAGTCGCGCCCATAATCAACACAAATTCAAAGCTCTTCACATTACAGGAGGTGGAGAATGGAATTAAGAAGCTGAAAACAGGAAAGGAAAAGGACTTGGTTGAACTTCAATCAGAGTATCTAAAATGGGGAATGAACACTCTTACACTGCACATCATGAAAATATTCAACAACATCATTCAACAAGGATTCCCAAGAGACTAGACAACTAGCCTAGCAATACCCATTTTTAAAAGTGGAGACATTAATAATCCATCCAACTATAGAACAATTATGATCAATCCTTTGTTTGTAAAGATTTTTGGTAGCATGGTAGAAGACATAACTAGCAGGTGGGCAGAAGTAAAAGAAAAGAGGGCAAGAGGACAAGCGGGTTTTAGGCTGAAACCTTCTACAGTGGATCATGGCATCACATTGAGACACATTTTTGAAAAGGTTTGGGAGGACAAAGAAGAAGTATTTTTTTGTTTTGTTGACTTCAAAAAAGCATTTGACACAGTCCCTAGGGATAAGTTGTGGTGTACAATGGAAGAACTTGGAATACTTGTGCATTATAAATCCATTGTCCATAGACTTTATGAAGAAGTGAAAGTCAAAATTAAAACCTCAGTTGGTGTTTCAGAAAGATTTAGAAGTGACATTGGAGTCAAGCAAAGTTGCCCTTTATCCCACTCTTTTTGGTCTATATATTGATAAATTGGAAGAGTGGTTAAATCTACAAGGTAGAGATGGTGTTCGGTTGGCGGAGTTTGTGATAAAGCTTCTTTTATATCCTGATGATATTGTGTTGATTTCTAAATCGTCCCATGGATTGCAAATGCACTTATATGCCCTTGAGAATTTTTGTAGAGTAGTGGGGATGCAAGTCAATACTAGCAAGACCAAAATAATTATTTTTTCTAATAAAAGGAAGCATAGCCAGCATACTTTCTTCTTTCAAGACAACATTCTTGAAGAAGTAAATGAGTACAAGTACCTTGGGATTGATTTCAACAACAAACTCAATTGGGAGGACTGTAGAAAGAAGAGAATTTTAGGAGGGTGAAAAGCATTATATGCTCTTCAAAACAGATGTAGAGAGGCATAGTTATGGGATTAGAAAACGATCACAGTGACTTTTGGACTTTTATTTTGTCTAGTGATGCTATATGAGTGTGAATTGTGGGCTAGCAGCACCCCCGTCTCAAAATGGAAACAAATTGAGAAAATCCAAAAACGCTTGATCATGAGTAAGTTCAAAAAAAAAGTTTGGTACCTTATGAGATAATGTTGAGTGAAACAGAAGAAACTTCCATTGAAGCAATTTCTATGGTGCAGCTCATAAGATACCTAAAAGGAATTGAACAAATGAAAGTAGGTAGATGTCCTAATGTTATCTTCAATGAAGGCATCAATGAAAGAAGAAAACATGGATGAAACAAAACTACACATGGATGAAAAAATGTGATATCTACCTTAATGTCTGTCCCACAAATAGAAGGAGCTAAAGGATTTTTTATGGAGATGCTTCGTAAAAATGTATGGGGAAAAGAGTTGGGTAGAAAGAAGAAATATTACATTGAGTTATTCAACCCTACGTGTGATTTACAACAAAAAGAGTTCATTGGAGCTAGCATTTCGTGGAGGGAAAAGGTTCTTATTGCTCAATTAAGGACCAACTCACATCAACTTCGATGTGAAAAGGCCTAAAGAATCTTGGAGGAAAGGATTTGCACATTTTGCACGTCTGGGGTTGTGGAATCGGAAAAACATTTGATTTTGGAATGTGATGCATTCAAAGACATCAAAGAAATTTATGAGAACATGTTAGCATCAGTTTCTTGGCATTGTTATTTTAGTGAGGAGATTGTTGGGAAGTTGGGTCAACTCATCATCAATTTGAATCGGAAAAGGATTAAATTGCAAAGAGCGAAAAACAGGGAACTAATGGTCATTATTAATCCAAAAGACTTATATCTAGAAAAAAACTATTAAAACAATTTAAACATTAAAAATAAAATAAATATTTTTTTAATAATAAATCAAAAATAGTTAAAAAATAAAAAATTTAAGTGAAAAAACATAGATGGTTTTCTAATATGAACATACACATCCACAAAAAAATTGTTTACTAAATTTTAAAATTGTTCGTGAATTTAGTAGTATCAATTATTATCAATTATGAATAGCTTGTTTGTCTTTTTAAGAATTTAGTATGGTATTATTTCAAAATATCAATACTTCAAAATATATATGTTAGTTGTCCATGTTTTTGGAGTTCTATAAATTGTCTCAATTTACTACAAGTTAAACTAAATCTATTGACTACTTTAAAAGGAGATAATCATATTAAAATTAAAAAAATGTTGTTGATAAACCATCCTAATAGCTATAAAACTATAGAGAAAAATGTCTTCAAAATTTTAATTTTATAAATTTAATTACGCTGTAAGGCATTTCCCTCTGAAATGAACTTCCCCAAATTCCTCTATGTCCTAATCGTAGTCGTCGGATCTTTTGTTAGATGATTGAACAAAAATCATCCATCTAATTTAATAAAAACTTTTGCAATTATGAGTAACTTCTCTGCTTGGAAGATTGCCACTATACAATGGCTTACACTCTCCATAAAGCTATACTCAACTTTCTTCATTTCTTCCCTATCTCATCGATACCACAAATTGGGCATTGTTGGATGATCTAGAGAACATAAAGAAAAACCATTCGAATGAACAACTTGATCATAGAAACCACTGAAGCCATCTCTATTATCAACATTTTGCTGCTCTGTTTCGAATCCATGACCAATGAAAGAATATATAGGAAAAACATAATCTTCAAGCTGTTACAAGATTTTAGGAATAAAATCCTAACAATAAACTAAAAATAAAATAAATTTTAAGTTGTGACAAGGAATACGGAAATGATAGAAAATCCTTTGCCATCAAATTGGAAATTGATTCTTTGACTGTTGATATCTTTCTTGCAAATTTGAATGTGTTGTAAACATTCCTGAAAATCTATCGATCTCCCTTTAAACAGGGTCAAATATGCCACTTGTTATCCAATGTTCCTTATAGTATGAAATCCTTCTTATGCTGCTCTCATTGACAAAAGCTAGATCATTTGTATAAGGATCATGCTGAATTGAGGATGCTTGCCAACAAAATGCACAAGCGGAAGCTTTATTGCATCTTATATTTCCCATGGAGACTCAAAAATAAGCAATGCACGATGTAGGAGACCAGTAAGTAATAATTGAGGACACCTTGAGCCACAAATTAGAATGCCTTCATTTGAGTTTCACTGGAAGTATAACCAGATCTACAATGAGGAAAGTGGGATTGGTTTAGGACTCCAGCATATGGAAGGAGTGAGTTGTGGTTCCATTGCTTATATTTGCAGTTCAATATTAAGTTCTTTCATTTGTTATAGATATGGGTTAATATTCTGTTAAGGACATATCCAAATGTTATGAAATCCTTGGATCCATGCTGTAAATTTTCAAGGAATAATTTGAATAAGGATTTACACCAAGGAAAAGACAAGGTAGGATTGATCTCAGGTTAACTCCACCATTATCTATGCCTTATTTAAACTTACATGAAGACATTGACATTATGAACACTCACTTAGCCTACTTTTGGAATTAAATTGGCCACGAAATCATGTGGTTTGGTGAAGGAAATGTTTGCGGACAATAATCTCTTGATATTGCATGTGATCTTTCCCTTTACCTTTGACAATGTACTATATTTTGTTAGCTAATTTATTTCTTATAATTATTATATTATGTTAAAGACCATTACTGTATTGTGCATTGGTTGTGAATCAAACAATGTTATTATCACCTCACATTTATGATATACCATATTCAGTAAGTTACTAATGGCATCAGAATTTGGACGTTAAGGTTGGTAAGTTGTGATTGTGGCAATATTTTAGGATTGTGTGTGAAAATTTCTAGAGCTCATTGTGTGATTCTGGAGGCACTTTAAAAACAACTATTGCAAGTGATTCCAATGCTTATTTTCCTTGAAAATTCATGACTATTCTAAGGCCATGTTGGAGTTTCAGATTTCAATTAACAAGTTATTAAGAAACTGGAAATACTAATGTATAAGAATATTTGGTACAACCCACTATTATCTGTCTAATTATGTAGTCTGAAACAACGTCATTCATAAACAAAGGGATTTGAGCATCATATAAAAATGTCAGTTATTTATTTATAGAATAATCGGAAATGATGAATGTAGGCTTTGTTTCTGGGCGATTCAACTTTCAGGGACATTTCTGGACAAGGAATACGGAAATGATAGAAAATCCTCTGCCATCAAATTGGAAATTGATTCTCTGACTATTGATATCCTGCCTGCAAATTTGAATTTGTTGTAAAAATACAAGGAACTGAAACTTTTTCAATAGCAACCAAGTTTGCAAACTTTTGAATTATGAGTAATTTCTCTGCTTGAAGATTGCCACTATACAAAGCCTTAAACTCTCCATTAATGTAGCTATAAAAATTCAAGGAACTGAAACTTTTTCAATAGCAACCAAGTTTGTAAACTTTTGAATTATGAGTAACTTCTCTGCTTGGAAGATTGCCACTATACAATGGCTTACACTCTCCATAAATCTATACTCAACTTTCTCCATTTCTTCACTATCTCATCAATACCACAAATTGGGCATTGTTGGATGATCTAGAGAACATAGAGAATAACCATTCGAATGAACAACTTGATCATAGAAACCACTGAAGCCATCTCTATTATCAACATTTTGCTACTCTGTTTTGAATCCATGACCAATGAAAGAATATATAGGAAAAACATAATCTTCAAGCTATTACAAGATTTTAGGAATAAAATCCTAACAGTAAACTAAAAATAAAATAAATTTTAAGTTGTGACAAGGCGATTCAACTTTCAGGGACATTTCTGGACAAGGAATATGGAAATGATAGAAAATCCTCTACCATCACATTGGAAATTGATTCTCTGACTGTTGATATCCCACCTCCAAATTTGAATTTGTTGTAAAAATAAAAGGAACTGAAACTTTTTCAATAGCAACCAAGTTTGCAAACTTTTGAATTATGAGTAATTTCTCTGCTTGAAGATTTCCACTATACAAAGCCTTAAACTCTCCATTAATGTAGCTGTAAAAATTCAAGGAACTGAAACTTTTTCAATAGCAACCAAGTTTGCAAACTTTTGAATTATGAGTAACTTCTCTGCTTGGAAGATTGCCACTATACAATGGCTTACACTCTAGAAAATCCTCTGCCATCAAATTGGAAATTGATTCTTTGACTATTGATATCCTGCCTGCAAATTTGAATCTGTTGTAAAAATACAAGGAACTGAAACTTTTTTAATCGCAACTAAGTTTGCAAACTTTTGAATTATGAGTAATTTCTCTGCTTGAAGATTGCCACTATACAAAGCCTTAAACTCTCCATTAATGTAGCTATAAAAATTCAAGGAACTGAAACGTTTTCAATGGCAACCAAGTTTGCAAACTTTTGAATTATGAGAAACTTCTCTGCTTCGAAGATTGCCACTATATAATGGCTTACACTCTCCATAAAGCTATACTCAAATTTCTTCATTTCTTCCCTATCTCATCGATACCGCAAATTGGGCATTGTTGGATGATCTAGAGAACATAAATAAAAACCATTCAAATGAACAACTTGATCATAGACACCACTGAAGCCATCTCTATTATCAACATTTTGCTGCTCTATTTTGAATCCATGACCAATGAAAGAATATATAGGAAAAACATAATCTTCAAGCTATTACAAGATTTTAGGAATAAAATCCTAACAGTAAACTAAAAATAAAATAAATTTTAAGTTGCGACAAGGAATACAGAAATGATAGAAAATCCTCTGCCATCAAATTGGAAATTGATTCTTTGACTGTTGATATCTTGCCTGCAAATTTGAATGTGTTGTAAACATTCCTGAAAATCTATCGATCTCCCTTTAAACAGGGTCAACTATGCCACCTGTTATCCAATGGTCCTTATAGTATGCAATCCTTCTTATGCTACTCTCATTGACAAAAACTAGATCATTTGTATAAGGATCATACTGAATTGAGGATGCTTGCCAACAAAATGCACAAGCGGAAGCTTTATTGCATCTTAGATTTTCCATGGAGACTCCAAAATAAACAGTGCAGTACATAGGAGACCAGTAAGTAATAATTGAGGATTTCTTGAGCCACAAATTAGAATGCCTTCATTTGAGTTTCATTGGAAGTATAACCAGATCTACAATGAAGAAAGTGGGATTGGTTTAGGACTCCAGCATATGGAAGGAGTGAGTTGTGGTTCCATTGCTTATATTTGGAGTTCAATATTAAGTTCTTTCATTTGTTATAGATATGGGTTAATATTATGTTAAGGATAGATCCAGATGTTATGAAATCCTTGGATCCATGCTCTAAATTTTCGAGGAAGAATTTGAATAAGGATTTACACCAAGGAAAAGACAGGGTAGGATTGATCTCAAGTTAACTCCACCATTATCTCTGCCTTATTTAAACTTATATGAAGAAATTGACATTATGAACACTGACTTAGCCTCCTTTTGGAATTAAATTGGCTAGGGAATCATGTGGTTTGGTGAAGGAAATGCTTGCGGACAACAATCTCTTGATATTGCATGTGATCTTTCCCTTTACCTTTGACAATGTACTATATTCTGTTAGTTGATTTCTTGCTTATAATTATTATATTATGTTAAAGACCATTACTGTATTGTGCATTGGTTGTGCATCAAACAATGTTATTATCACCTCACATTTATGATATACCATATTCAGTAAGTTACTAATGGCATCAGAATTTGGATGTTAAGGTTGGTAAGTTGTGATTGTGGCAATATTTTAGGATTCTGTGTGAAAATTTCTAGAGCTCATGGCGTGATTCTGGAGGCACTTTAAAAACGATTATTGTAAGTGATTCCAATGCTTATTTTCCTTGAAAATTCAGGATTACTCGAGGGCCATGTTGGAGTTTTAGATTTCAATTAACAAGTTATTGAAAAACTGGAAATACTAATCTATAAGAATACTTGGTACAACCCACTCTTATCTTTCTAATTATGTAGTCTTAAACAACATCATTCATAAACAAAGGGATTTGTGCATCATATAAAAATGTCAGTTATTTATTTATAAAATAATCGGAAATGATGAATGTATGCTTTTTTTCTGGGCGATTCAACTTTCAGGGACATTTATGGACAAGGAATACGGAAATGATAGAAAATATTATGCCATCAAATTGGAAATTGATTCTCTGACTATTGATATCCTACCTGCAAATTTGAATCTGTTGTAAAAATACAAGGAACTGAAACTTTTTCATTAACAACCAAGTTTGCAAACTTTTGAATTATGAGTAATTTCTCTTCTTGAACATTGCCACTATACAAAGCCTTAACTCTCCATTAATGTAGCTGTAAAAATTCAAGGAACTGAAACTTTTTCAATAGCAACCAAGTTTGCAAACTTTTGAATTATGAGTAACTTCTCTGCTTGGAAGATTTCCACTATACAATGGCTTACACTCTCCATAAAGCTATACTCAACTTTCTTCATTTCTTCCCTATCTCATCGATACTGCAAATTGGGCATTGTTGGATGATGTAGAGAACATAAAGAAAAACCATTCGAATGAACAACTTGGTCATAGACACCACTGAAGCCATCTCTATTATCAACATTTTGCTGCTCTGTTTTGAATCCATGACTATATACCATTCAAACCAGTGATAGAACTTGTTGTTTAGCAGCAAGGATAAGTAACAAGACTGATTTAGTCAAAGCTTTGTTCAATTTCTCAGTTAGTCAAGTGCTGATGCACTCATTGGATGAATGTAGGCTTTGTTTCTGGGCAATTCAACTTTCAAGGACATTTCTGGATGTTTCTGGACTACTTCATCTCTAGTAACAGCCTTAATCTCCTTTCTAAGTTTTTGTTTAATTTCTATTTCATCCATGGACCATGATAGAAAATCCTCTGCCATCAAATTGGAAATTGATTCTTTGACTGTTGATATCCTGCCTGCAAATTTGAATCTGTTGTAAATATTCCTGAAAATCTATCGACCTCCCTTTAAACAGGGTCAACTATGCCACCTATTATGCAATGGTCCTTTTATCCAATTTTGAAAGAGAAATTTTTGTCATCTGTTGTAGTATGGTTTACAAAGCTCTACTTTATCCATGGGTTAATTCCTCATGTAAAAATATAATTAGTGGTAAAATTCGTAGGATAAATTAATTACTCTTTTCCTAGACATTTGGAAACAAGATTTTAGGAATAAAATCCTAACAGTAAACTAAAAATAAAATAAATTTTAAGTTGCTACAAGGAATATGGAAATGATAGAAAATCCTCTGCCATCAAATTGGAAATTGATTCTTTGACTGTTGATATCCTGCCTGCAAATTTGAATCTGTTGTAAAAATACAAGGAACTGAAACTTTTTCAATAGCAACCAAGTTTGCAAACTTTTGAATTATGAGTAATTTCTCTGCTTGAAGATTGCCACTATACAAAGCCTTAAACTCTTCATTAATATAGCTGTAAAAATTCAAGGAACTGAAACATTTTCAATAGCAGCAAAGTTTGCAAACTTTTGAATTATGAGTAACTTCTCTATTTGGAAGATTGCCACTATACAATGGCTTACACTCTCCATAAAGCTATACTCAACTTTCTTCATTTCTTCCCTATCTCATCGATACTACAAATTGGGCATTGTTGGATGATCTAGAGAACATAAAGAAAAACCATTTGAATGAACAACTTGGTCATAGACACCACTGAAGCCATCTCTATTATCAACATTTTGCTGCTCTATTTTGAATCCATGACCAATGAAAGAATATATAGGAAAAAAATAATCCTCAAGCTGTTACAAGATTTTAGGAATAAGATCCTAACAGTAAACTAAAAATAAAATAAATTTTAAGTTGCAACAAGGAATACGGAAATGATAGAAAATCCTCTGCCATCAAATTGGAAATTGATTCTTTGACTATTGATATCCTACCTGCAAATTTGAATGTGATGTAAATATTTCTGAAAATCTATCGACCTCCCTTTAAACAGGATCAACGATGCCACATGTTATCCAGTGGTCCCTCATATATGGCTCTGCATGTGCTTCAAGGAAAAATAAGCTCCTTCATGTGAACAACTTGGTCATAGACACCACTGAAGCCATCTACTCGGTGGGATTTTCAATAATTTTTATTTAAATTGCACTACATTAATCAAAAACAATTTTATTTCCTCATTATAGAGGAGCTTTCTATCATAACTTTCTGATCGGTATGAACCATATTTTATATGGATTCTCTGTCATCTATAGTTATTAAAACTTAGCAGCAAGCTATTATATTAAGACTTTATTATGTTTGTGCTTATGATGGTCTAACTATTTCCTTACATATTAGGTGCTCAATTCTGGTTTGGGTTCACTGACTTGGTCAAATACCAAGTTATTGTTAGTCTTTGCTGGGCTAATAGATTACAAGAATTTATAATTAGTTCAGTAGGAGCTCAGTTGGAGTTTAGAGTTAGACTAAAATCATTATGATCGTTTTTGAAAATCTGGATTGTTATTTTGTTTGTCTGCAATTTGGGTTTGTTTTGATATACTGAACTTACCTATTTGTTTCTTCTTTAATTTGAATGATATGTTCCTTCCATATGCCTCAATTATTTTGAAGTGATCTGCACAACTACACCTTTTTGGATTTGTTTACTACAACGAGATAAACTCTTGTCATAAGTTTCACCTGTCTGGAGATTCCTGTTTGGACAAGTGTTCACAAGATTTTGGTGATGGCAATTGATTTAAGTTATTTACTCATTGGGATCTTTCACTATTGTTGTAATTATGTTATAATTTATTATGCAACAATCTTATTGTCAAATAAAATGAAGACCTTTCAATTCGGGCCAGGGGATTTACTTCTTTTGTGATATCTTTAGTTTGGATTGTTTGGAGGAGTGTGGAATTATGGAAATCTTGATCCACAATGTTATTTCATTTTAGGAGAATATAGACAATATCAATCCTCTCCAGTTACTTCAATTAAAATATGTGCCTATCTGAAAATACCTTTAAATCTCAATTACAGTGATTACAGATTTTAATGTATATCAACGCCTGCTTTCTTTTCAAAATAAAATATTTTATTAAATAAAATACTTCATAGTTTTTAAAGCATGAAGAATGCAAATTACACATTTATTTAGGGAAGTTTTTACCAAGAATAACAAAAATATGTTGCATGTGGTTGGTGTGATCTGAATCTCTTTAGATATCCATAGATTAATAAATTATTTTGTAATTGGAAATAGGGTGTGTGGTATTTTCTGTTGAACAGGGAATGATAATTTTGTATTGGGAGAAACATATAAAGAGCACTGCTCATTGAATTTTTTTTCAAGCTTTTGTCTGGATTATTGAATGTATTAGAACTAACTTCAGAAGATGGAGGAACAATCTGATATCTGTATTTTTTCTGTAAACGATTTGGCAAGCACAATGTGGATATTATTTGTTTCTGAGGTGGGGAAAATTTATCTGCTGGAATGTATTTTGAAATGGGGGTATTCAAGGAGCTGCAGGGAAGCTAATCACTGCAGGATGAGGTTCTTCATTACAGAAATGACTGGTTGGTTACAATGGCTATTTAGCATAGCTGTTTGAGTTAAATGAAATAGTAACAGATTCCGTTAATTTATCTCCAGATATAGGAATCACGTGCACAGGCAATTTCGCAGTTTTCACTGCAAGTTTGTTCTATGTGGGTGTATTCAAAACTTGACAGGAGAACTAATTTATGATGCAGTGGTTGATTTTAAGGTTGCTTGGCTGCCTCGCGTGCTTGTCGAGTCTTGCTTTCAGTAGAACTTGAATTGGGTGAAACGGTAACAGGTTCTTTAATTTTATTACAATCTGGCCGTTTCAATTACAAGTTTGATAAGAGGAAGGCTGGATCTGCACATGTGGACTCAATCTCACTGCAATGTCTTTCTTTAAAATCTGCAGCAGCCACTGCAGAGATATGTGACTGCAGTGTGAGATATTGTCTATTCTGGATCAAGCTGCTGATTGGATCTTTCAGGTCTAGAGATAATGGGTCTACAGCACTGGTGTGGCCTTATATGCCCTGGAAGATCACATGGCCCAGAGCGGATGATTCAGAGAAGGATCTAAAGTGGCAGGGTTCATATAAGTCTCACTCAACTATGTGGCTGGTTCAGAGTGGATAGTTTCTCTAGCACTCTGGTCACTAGAATGGCAATAAGAGATTATATGTGGATAGTAATGTAACTCAGTTTTCTTCCAATAAGTTTCAAACCCGAGGAGAAATGATAAGAAAATGAGTTTTAGCTTATTGTACAAAGCAGCTAGAGTTTGAATGAAATTTACAGTTTATTTATATAAATTTTGTGCATCATCATCCAATTCATATATATTATGTATTATGAGTTATGTACCATTTTCATTTGAAGCTGAGATAAATGAATCAAAAGCATTAAGAAACATCTGACATACACTGAGATAATGTGAATATACTCTAATGCCTCTAAGGCATATCTATCTGCAACAAAACATGAAAACAAGACAAAAGAAAAGAGTCCAGAAATCATGGGCATTACCTAACACTAATCTAACCCTAACATACTTCTATAGGCTTATAATGATCTGGAGTTTCCAATACTCAGTGGGCTTTTCAATTATTTTTTTTTAAATTTCTCTATATTAATCAAAAACATTTTTATTTCCTCATTATAGATGAGCTTTCTATCATAACTTTCTGATCGGTATGAACCATATTTTATCTAGATGCTCTATTACCTACAGTTATTACAACTTAGCAGCAAGCTTTTATATTAGGACTTTATTATGTTTGTGCTTATGATGGTCTAATTGTTTCCTTACATATTAGGTGCTCAGTTCTGGTTTGGGTTCACTGACTTGGTCAGATACCAAGTTATTGTTAGTCTTTGTTGGGCTAATAGATTACAAGAATTTACAATTAGTTCAGTAGGAGCTCAGTTGGAGTTTAGAGTTAGACTAAAATCATTATGATCGTTTTTGAAAATCTGGATTGTTATTTTGTTTGTCTGCAATTTGGGTTTGTTTTGATACATTGAACTTACCTATTTGTTGCTTCTTTAATTTGAATGATATGTTCCTTCCATATGCCTCAATTATTTTGAAGTGATCTGCGCAACTACACCTTTTTGGATTTGTTTACTACAATGAGATAAACTCATGTCATAAGTTTCACCTTTCTAGAGATTCCTATTTGGACAGTTGTTCACAAGATTTTGGTCATGGCAATTGATTTAAGTTATTTACTCATTGGGATCTTTCACTATTGTTGTAATTATGTTATAATTTATTATGCAACAATCTTATTGTCAAATAAAATGAAGACCTTTCAATTCGGGCCAAGGGATTTACTTCTTTTGTGATATCTTTAGTTTGGATTGTTGGAGGAGTGTGGAATTATGGAAAACTTGATCCACAATGTTATTTCATTTTAGGAGAATATAGACAATATCAATCCTCTCCAGTTACTTCAATTAAAATATGTGCCTATCTGAAATACCTTTAAATCTCAATTACAGATATTACAGATTTTAATGTATATCAACGCCTGCTTTCTTTTCAAAATAAAATATTTTATTAAATAAAATACTTCATAGTTTTTAAAGCACGAAGAATGCAGATTGCACATTTATTTAGGGAAGTTTTTACCAAGAATAACAAAAATATGTTGCATGTGGTTGGTGTGATCTGAATCTCTTTAGATATCCATAGATTAATAAATTATTTTGTAATTGGAAATAGGGTGTGTGGTATTTTCGTATTAGAACTAACTTCAGAAGATGGAGGAACCAAAATACCTTTCTGTAGCTGATTGCTTTTTACTATAAAGGAAATGTGAGTTTCATCAACATTGACTTCATTACAGCTGTTCTGATACTCAGCAACGGATGTGTGGTAGGTTATATTCCTTTCTGATGATTGGTTTTGTTTATTATTTGACATTTCCTCCATGTTATATTTGTCCTTTCCATTGAAATATTTAACAAATCCCCATATCTATATTCTTCTTTAGTTCTTGTTGAATAGGGTCATCGTGAGTTTCTTCTATCTTTATTTTTGCAGTTAACGTGGACAAAAATTTTTGACCTTCTCGCAAGTGTTGGACACAAACATCACTTCTAGTGGCATCTGGAATGCCATAAAGTACCTGATAATTTTCACGTGTTCTCACACTAATAGGAAGTCCAGAAAGAGAATCCATTTTAGTTTCTTCACCTTCATCATCATTCCCATTAGAATTTACCGAATCACCATAAGTAACTGGAAAAAGATCTAGAGCTGATATTTGAGACATTTCTGAAGCACTGAAGACAGATAATGAATTTGGAATGCTTGCAACATTTGAAGTTGATGAGTTTGGTGATCCGGATTTAAACAGGAACGCAACAAATTATAGAGATAACCATATACACAAAGATGCAGCGGAAATAATACTTCATTTCATTAATGGGAAATACTGAAATATGCTTACAACCAGAAATGGAAATAAACTAGCTAGGGCGATGGTATCTTATCTCTGAGAAGAGATGTGGTGACTACATGCCTCTGAACTGTGTTACAATGAGGCTCGAAGGCCTATTTATTGTTGAGAAACAATGGAAAACCCTTAACATTCCAAAACCTAACCCTAGGAGATGAAACGCCAAACTGTGGGCCCCGTTTGGGTAAATTGGTACATCAACTTCCCCGGGTCGTAACTTTGGCATACGATCTCCGTTTGACGCATACAATAGCTCGTTAGAAAGATCTATCCGAGCACTACCACTTTGCGAAGGGAAACATCGGTCCATGGACCCATGTTGCCCCCAGATTTCCCAAAAAACGTCGTTTAGGGACTCAAAACGGCTCCAGAAGTTCAGGACCCGAAAAACTGCTAAAAATAGTAAGTTGTGCTACAATTAAGGAAACTGAAAATGCTGAGAGAAACAATGGTGGGGGTCAAGGTGGACTTGGCAGGTGGCCACCAATATCCACCTGGATCATTCCTCCCCCCTTAGGAAGCAATGGTCCCCATTGCGTTGAGCTACTCCATGATATGAGGAAACTTTTGCTGAACTTGTTCCCTAGTGAGCCACTTGCCCTGCTGAAGGAGTTGGCCTGCTTTAACAACTCGATATAGTTGGATATTCTGTTGGCGAGTGTTCTTGATCTGTGTGTCCATGATCCGATTAGTTGCAGCTTGTTCCATGCAATCTAGACTTAATTCTGTGGGTTTGAGCTGTTCTACAATGTCGGATGTGTCTAGCAATGGTGGAAAATATGGTCGAAGGCGGTCCACATTAAACACTGGATGCAGGCCAAGGAATGGGAGAATGCTGAGCTCAAATGCATTGTCTCCCATAGCCTTAGTAATGGTGTAAGGACCATATCGGAGTGGTCTCAATTTCCGATAGGCTCCAGTAAGGCATTCCTTTTGCAAATGCAACCAGACTTTGTCGCCCACCTGAAACTTGTGTGGCACCCGATGTTGATCATGTCGCTGCTTGTACTTGGCATTTGATTTCTCAAGAATGTCATGGACCTGATGGCGAATATGTTGGATGTGGTTAATGAAGTTGGTGGCCTTATTTGTTTCGGACTGGACATGAGTTGAATTTATGTGAGTAGCTGCAAGTGGCATGGCCACATCAATGGGGCATAGTGGCTGGAATCCCAAACCCACCTGAAAAGGGCTATGGCCAGAGGAGCTGTGAAGAGCTCGATTGTAGTTGTTTTGAAAATAGGGGAGGCTCTCGTCCCATGTGTGTGGATGATTTGAGTTATACATGCGCAGAATGTGCACAATCATCCTATTGACAACCTCTGTCTGGCCATCAGTTTGAGGAAGGAAGGCTGTGGACTTCGTGAGTTTGGTGTCCAGCATTGACCAGAGACTGGACCAAAATGTGCTGAGAAACCGACTATCCCGATCTGAGATGATAGACTGTGGGATCCCAAAGTGCACCCACACTCGTTCAAAGAAGAGTTTAGCAGTGGCTTCTGCTGTGATATTCTTCTTGCAGGCCACCATAATGGCCATCTTCGAGAACCTGTCGACAACCACAAAAACACAGTCATTTCCATGCTTAGTGGAAGGAAGGCCTGACATGTAATCCATGGAGATGGATTCCCAAGGTCGACTAGGGGTAGGCAACGGGGTATAGAGGTCGTGCTTCTTAATGGTTGGTTTGGCAATGGCATATGAAGTACATGATCTGATGTACTTCCCAACATCATGTCGAAGATTCGGCCAATAAAAATAATTTTGCAGTACCGCCACTTTTTTCTCGACCCCGAAATGCCCAGCAGCCCGACTGTAGTGTGCTTCCCAAATCATCTTGGCACGCTTTCTTGAAGGAACACAAAGGTGACCCAGGTGGCATAACAGGGCATCCTGGAGGTGAAAATCTGGAATATGCTGACCCTCCAAGAATGTCTGGTATGTGTGGCCGAATTTTGGGTCGCTTTTGTAGAGAAGTGGCCAATTAGAAGTCTCATGCCCAAAAGAGTTGAGCACGGTGGTTAACGCCATGATCGGTGGTCGACTGAGGCAATATACAACATTATTGGTGCTGCCCTTCTTATACTTGATATTCAAGTGGAACTATTGCAGGTATGGAGACC
Source organism: Pinus tabuliformis (assembly GCA_031772625.1). Lineage (NCBI taxonomy): Eukaryota > Viridiplantae > Streptophyta > Pinopsida > Pinales > Pinaceae > Pinus > Pinus tabuliformis. Next base: position 340,905,841 of record CM062805.1, read on the forward strand.
ACTTCTGATGGCGATCATTCTGCAATTTCCCTTGGGTCTGTATGAACTGCAGGGGTCGGTGGTCTGTGTGGATGACCGTTTCCTTCCCCAAAATGTAATGCTTCCATTGTCAACAGGCATGTACAATGGAATACATCTCTTTATCATAAGTGGGGTACTTTCGGACTGTGTCTGAAAGTGTTTCACTGTGATATGCCACTAGATGTCCATGTTGAGTAAGGACTGCCCCAATAGCATAGTCAGAGGCATCTGTCTCGACCTCAAATGGTTGTTGTAAATCTGGTAGCGCGAGCACTGGTGCCGTGCAGAGGCGATCCTTCAACTCCATGAATGCCTTCTATTGAGATTCAGACCAAAAGAATTTTACTTTCGCCCCTCCCTTGGTGACTTGACTCAAGGGCCAAGTAATATGAGAAAACCCCAACACGAACATGCGGTAGAAGTTGGCAAGACCTAGAAAGCTGCGGAGCTCTGTTAGAGTGGTTGGAGAGGGCCAATCCTGAATGACTTGGATCTTGGCTAGATCGACATGCACCCCCTGTTCATCAATGATGTATCCCAGATACTGAACCTGGGTCATGCCAAAAGTGCATTTCTCCAAATTGGCACATAGCTTGTGTTGCCGCAGTGTTTGGAGAACCTGTTGGATGTGGTGGAGGTGCTCTTCCCAACTCTGGCTGAATATCAGAATGTCATCCAAGTATACTACTACAAAGGAGTTGGTGAATGGCCGCAAGATGTCATCCATTAGCCTCATGAAGGTTGCAGGAGCATTCGTCAATCCGAAAGGCATAACCAACCATTTAAAAAGGCCCTCCTTGGATTTGAAGGCAGTATTCCACACATCAAAGGGCTCGATTGGTACCTGATGATATCCTGACTTCAAGTCGATCTTGCTGAAATATTTCGCCCCCTTTAGTTGGTCCAAGAGGTCATCAATCCGCGGGATCGGGTACCTATTACGGACAGTGATCTTGTTCAGTGCCCGATAGTCAATACAGAGTCTCCACGTCCCATCCTTCTTTTGTACCAACACGATCGGGCTCCCACAAGGCGATGAACTTGGACGGATGTGACCTTTCTGCAGGAGCTCCTGAATCTGCCTCTTGATTTCATTATTTTCCAGAACGGAGCGCCGATAAATTGGTCCATTGGGTAGCGGCACACCTGGGGTCAGATCGATGGAGTGCTTGACCTGATAGTGCAGAGGAACCCCTGCAGGGGAGGTGAAGATGTCCTCGTACTCCTCCACAACCTTGTCCATCTGTAGTTGTCATGGAGATGGACCCCGTCTGGAGGCCGCGGCCACCGTCTTCTTCTTTCCTTGAGGGCGTATCATCAGGAAAACAAATTCCCTGGTTTTGGAAATGATCTTACTGCATTGTTTTGCAGTAATCAAAGAGATGACGGTAGGTGGAGCTACCTCTGGTATCCTATACAACTTATTTCCTAATGTAATAATAACAGCACGGGGCCTTGATTCATACACAGCATGTCGCTTCCACAAGTATGGTTGTCCTAATAATACATCACAAACTTCAAGGGGAGCAATGTCACACAATACCTCATCCGTGGAGGGCTTGATGTTGTATGGAAGGCGACACTGCTGGCTCACGCGAAGATCTCGTCCTTGGTGAAGCCACCCAATGGTGTATGGTTGTGGATGTGTTGTGGTCGGTAAGCCCAACCGCTTCATGACCTCTACCGAAATGAGGTTCTTTTGAATCCCGCTATCAACAATGAACTGTATCGGGGAGCCCTTTACCTACATCTGGGAGTGGAAGAGACGCTCCTCCTCCTCTGGATCTTCGGGTTCATTTTTCTAGATCTTGGCGGTAGCAACAGTGGCGTTGGGATCCGCATCATTGATCTGCTTCCCTTTTTCATTCCCCTTATCGGATTTTGACTCAGAGTCGGAACATGCATCTGATTCTGAAACCTTTAGCTCAGCCACCAGTGATTGCTTGGCCCGACACTCACTTGTGTTGTGAGTGGAGCTCTTATGGAACTCACACCATTTTCCAGTGTCCTTTTTCGGCTTCGCGGCGCTGTTCTTTGCTTGCAGCTTCGACGGGTTATCTTGGGCTGTCCCACCTTGGCTTTGTCCTTTGTTATGTGGTTTAGGGGACCCTTTCCCCTGCTTTGGATTAGCAGATCCAAAGTCTCGCTTCTTTTGTTTAAACTTTCGCTCGACCTTGACGGCAGATCGGTATGCTGCGCCGAGTGAGGAGATGTTCAGGAATTGTATTTCTTCCTGGATGTACTTGTGCAGGCAGCCACGGTATTTGAGTATCAAATGTTGCTCTGAATCCTTGATACCCAACTTTGTACGAAGGGTATGGAAAAGATTGGTGAACTCCGGCACGTCTTGGTCCCTTCCCTGCCGCAGCGTGGTCCACTTTATGTATTCATCCTCATAGCTTCCGACAGGGTAGTACTTCTCCTTGATGGCATCCTGGAATGAATTCCAGGTGGATGCGGCTGAAAATAGTGAGCCAGTACTTTCATCCTTCTGCTCGCAGTAAGTTTCTCACCAGTCCTTGACGTGGGGGGCTGCTTTGAGAAGAGCGAAAACAATCTTTTCCCGACTCGAAAATTCATGAACAGAAAAATAACCCTCTAGCAGATTTAACCATTTATCTACGGCATCTGCGTCTATCTGACCCTCGAATATGGGGATTTCAAAATTGACTTGTACCTTAAAGGGTGTGGTGTTTCCAAAGTAGCTGCTGGAAGCCGATGCGTCGCTTCTAGGTAGCCGCTGAAGGATCTGGGCAAAGTTGTCCATCATCGCGTTCCGTTGTCGCTCGAGGGCTTCTTCGAGCAAGATTTTGATGGGATCTCGTGCCCCCTCGTCTTTCTTCTCATCCGCCATGGGAGGTCGTCGGTATTTACGAGGCTGGTCTTGCAAAGGTTCAACCAGTTCAAGCCCTAACTCCTTATACCCCGACCTTGTTGGGGACATGCAAAGAAAAACAGAGAAAAAGCAGACCGCTCTAATACCACTGATCCGGATTTAAACAAGAACGCAACAAATTACAGAGATAACCATATACACAAAGATGCAGCAGAAATAATACTTCATTTCATTAATGGAAAATACTGAAATATGCTTACAACCAGAAATGGAAATAAACTAGCTAGGGCGATGGTAGCTTATCTCTGAGAAGAGATGTGGTGGCTACATGCCTCTGAACTGTGTTACAATGAGGCTCGAAGGCCTATTTATTGTTGAGAAACAATGGAAAACCCTTAACATTCCAAAACCTAACCCTAGGGGATGAAACGCCAAACTGTGGGCCCCGTTTGGGTAAATTGGTACATCAACTTCCTGGGGTCGTAACTTTGGCATACGATCTTCGTTCGTCGCGTACAATAGCTCATTAGAAAGATCTATCCGAGCACTACCACTTTGGGAAGGGAAACATCGGTCCATGGACCCATGTTTCCCCCAAATTTCCCAAAAAACGTCGTTTAGGGACTCAAAACGGCTCCAGAAGTTCAGGACCCAAAAAACTACTAAAAATAGTAAGTTGTGCTACAATTAAGGAAACTGAAAATGCTGAGAGAAACAATGGTGGGGGTCCAGGTGGACTTGGTAGGTGGCCACCAATATCCACCTGGATCATTTGGAGATTGTTTCCAATTCTTTGGATTACAATGCTGACAACCATTTTCTGAGAATTGTTTGTCCCTGGGCATTTTCCTGTTTAGTCCATAATTTATGTTCTCATTTGCTAAATATACCATGAAATATAAAACAAATAACTAAGCCAAATCCCCTTCAATCAATGTTCTAAAAAGGTTTGAGCATTGTGAGTCATCTACCATGCTCCCATGTTTATGTTATTGAAGAAACATAGAATGACTAAATTTTGAACCAATTGTTTCGTTACTAGGCTTTTCTATCAATTGAAATTCCTGCAATTATAGCCTTTTGACACAGAGGCTTCCCTTCTGTATGGACCTAATCGAAGGCACTCTCCTTGAATGTGACATGCTTGAGATTAAAATCTTGAATTGAGTCAACTTCTGCCTTGCTTAACATGGCAAAGCTTTCCACCCCAAAAGCTGTGATATTTTTGTCCCTTTTATTCACCAAGTGTTTGCCTCTTGTGAACACAACCTCTACATGCAGATTTCTCTCTGTAGTTTGGTTAACAAAAAACAATTTTCTACTTAGACCAGGAATGTAAAAAAGTGTTTTTGAACATAAACTTTACCAGTTAGATGTAGTGTTAAAGACCACAACAAATGTCGAAGCAATTTGCAGTGGTAATTAAATATTTCTTGCTTGCGTTCATAGAGAACGATTTTCATGGTCGCATTTTTAAAGAACATATCATTAGCTTAGTGTTAATGCATTTAAAAGATCATATTACAATTCTGTGAAATTTCCTTTATGTTTTCTCCTTTTTTTCTGGTTTCAATTTCCAGTTTTTAAAGTTGAAATGAGCTCTAGCCTACAATGCTATGTATTCATAAACATGTTTATTTACAATAAGACCTTTATCTCTAACAAAGATTTTTCTAAATTAATATATTGCTAGCATTTGTTATCTATAATTTTCACAACAAAATCTGTTAGCATTCAAGTTGTCTGTAAATTTCAAATATCAGCCAAAAGAAGCAAGAATTAAAGCTTTGGTAAATCGCAAGACTTCCAAAGCTGAAGTTGCAACCAAAAATCTTAAGGTATAGGGAGTGTGCCTATAAATATTGGTACACATTTAAGAATATTTCTATAATTCTGGTTGTTTACAACATTTAGAAAAAGTGAATAGATATGTTGATATTTAGGTCATTGACGTAACACACTACATGGATAATGGATTTCCGCACTTTATGCCTTAGTGTGTTTCCTTTGCAACATCTGGTACAAACGCTAGTATTTAATTCAAGAGAATTAACATTAATATAGATATTCTTCCTCGTCTAAGTTTTTACTAATCCTCGTAATTCTTTAATAATTTTATCATTTTTACATTTTTGTTTTAGTTTTTAATCTATTTATTTTGCTAATTATTTTTTATCTTTACCTATAAATGGCTATTGACTTTTTAAATTCCCTTTTTCTTAATAATGCCCCATTCTCTTATAAGTCGATCCAATTCAACTAAATTTGTCATTTATCAAATTTAACTTTATGATAAAATATAGAATCTATGGTTGTTATTATTAATTTTATAATTCTTAAACTAATAAGTTTAATTTCTAAACTAATTTAAAATCAAATTCCTTTTTCAAAAATCTAATTTCTTTTATTAAAAAATCTTTATTATTTGTATAGTTTCATTAGTGTAATCTAATTTTTTTTATTAATTAAAAATCTTTATTATTTTTAATTTTATAATTTCATTAGTTTGTTATTATTAATAGTTACTTTGTCAACTAATTCTTAATATCATGCGGTTAAATTTTATACTAATTTAAGATTTATCTCTTTTTCAAGAATCAAATATCTAATTCATATTTTATTAATTAAATTCTTATTGTTATTGTATTTTATTATTTTATGGTTTCATTAACTTCCTTATTTTGTTAATAAATCCCATTCTAATATTTTTTTTGGTTGGTCAATAAAGTATAGTTGGTAAAATATATTATTTATTCAATTTAAAGTTGACCTTTATGCGAACTTACATATAATTCAATATTTTTTCTTATAAAAAATTTCGAACACTAGTTTACTTGCAACTCTCTCTTTGGTCTATCATGATGGATGGAGTCATCATCCGAAAAGTTGGACCAGTCAACCATATCACAAAGTGAAGTTCAGTGACAATATGATTAAATGTGGAAGTCTCGAGAAAGAATTTAAATTTCTTTCAAATCCATTAAAAAATTAGATTATATTAATTTATTAAATATAAATATTTTGTATTTATGAAATTGTATTTAAAAAAAAAATCTTTTAATTATATTTGAATTTATCTTATATTCAACATTTTTGAATAGTTCATATTTATTTCTACTTTGTACATGGATTATATTATTTTATTTTAGATATTTTTTGCATTGAATTTTAAAAAAATGTTTACTTTTTACTTTATTGTTCACTTTTTATCACTCTGTAATTTCCCAAGGCCGTGAGAGAAACCAAGAGGTAACCATAAAACCACTTGCAAGGTTGGGGGATCTCTCCATATTATTTAGATTTTTTTTAAGATATTAGCTAGTTATTGAGTTCTGAGTTTGGTTTTTCAAAGATTTGGTTGAAAAGTGTAACAAAAGTCCATTGGGCAATGAATTCAAGAGTCTTAGGTGATCAAACACAAGAATGACAGAAAGGGCAAGGTAGGCAATCTTTCAGATCTTTAGAGAATTTTTGGAGTGAATAGGATGAAAACTTTCGATTCAATTAAATATAGAGCATGCTAGGATGAATTATATACTAAATATCAAAGTGAAAAATATAAATATTGTTTATAAGCTAGAGTAGAGTGTATTTAAACAAATTTATGCTTTATTTTCTTTAAACAATAGAGATAGAAAAACATACGGAAAACTGGGAAAATAAAAATTTCACAATTAGAGGAAACTTCACGGATTGCCTGACACAGAAATTCTAGAATAAACTTTCTATATTAATGAAATTGATCACTTTAGTACATGCAAAACTTACATCAAAGATATGATTTCTTCATATAAGTTCCAACCCTTGTTCATATTTATCACAATATATTTATAGACTTTCTGCTAAACTAATATCAGATTCCAAAAAGGGACTAATTACAAAATAATATCTAACCATTTCTGCAAAAAAATCCGAGTAATAAACTAAAAATAACATTAATGACTAAAAATCTACAAGAAATATGGAACTGCTGGAAAATATTCAGCCTTCAAATTTGGAAATTGGTTTTTAAATGTTGATCCTCTGCCTTGGGATCTAGAAAGGTTGAAGTTGTCTTCACAAAACCTGCTAGCTAACTCTGCCACCTATATCAACTAATTTTCCCTTTGGGTTCTATTTCTATCGTTTTTTTGTCTTTCATCATCTTTTGAGTACTTCATTATTGTCGAAAAAAATATTTTGAATAATATTTCCAAATATTTTGATTAAACTTGTAAGTGAATTTCATATTTAAAATTTGAACATATTTATTTGAATGATTTAATAAACCATATTGTTTTGAAATCCATGTGTTGTTTTTAAATCCATGCATTGTTTTCAAAATCATGCATTGTTTTCAAATCCATGCCTTGTTTTCTCTTCCCATGGATTTTCAAAAACCATGTCTTATTTTGCTTTCCCATGAATTTTGAAAAACATGTGATTTTTTCCCTTCCCATGGATTTTAAAAACCAAGTGTTGTTTTTCCCTGGCTAGTAAAGCATATTTACTTTCCCTTTTTACTCCTGTAAAATCTTTCAATAAATATTTATCTAAAGTTCATTGTCTGTGCATTTCTCCTCTTTATACCCTAGCAAAAACCATATCCCTATTCTCTATAAAAAAAATTGTTTTTACTTAAACTCCTTTTGCTTTCACATGTAGCCTCATTTCATAAATATATCACTTTAAAAGTCTCCTTTTACTTTCACCTGTAAATTAATTTCAACATCATATGTAAATTCATTTCACCTGTAAGTCTTGTTTTAACTTAGCCTCATATACTTTCTACCCAAAATTTAAATGAACTTCCACTAGAATTTAAATGAATAGGAATAGGAATAATGATATTTCGAAGGGTAGGTTGTAAGTGTTTTAGGAGGGGGGACAAAAATTAACAAGAGGTTGATAGTTGTAAAAAGCAGTAAAATGAAAAACATATTTTCAGAGGGAGTGTAGGTTAAAGGTAGAAAAGGAGACCCCCCAAAATTCATCAATTCTCGTCAATGAAAACATGAACATATCTTGAGGTTTTTAACATTAGGGAATTTTAATAAATGAAGTGTGGGGTGAGGCCACAACCTTGTTTGACTTTTCAATTTTGACATGGGACTACACATGAAATTAAATGTGGTTCTAATGTTTTAGAAATTAGGTTGCTAAGTTAATTTTGAATTAATTTTAATAATTCAAATAAATAATTTCACACTTAGGTTGAGATTTCTCTAGCAATGAGTAATTTTAAATGAATTGGAAAAAAAAAGAAACTCCTAACAAATGAATTTCCTCCTAAACAAATTTAAAAATCTCTTTTGCTTGCAAATTCACAACCTTGGTTTTTTTCAATTTTTGGGGTACTAAATGGCGATATCTAGTCAAATAACTATTACCATATTATGAAGTAAAAAAGTAAAATTCAAGCTATAGTATGGATGACGAATGAAAATGGCTCTAAAATCTCTCATCACTATGAAGGTAAGCGAGAAATTAGGGCTCAGGTAAGTGTTTACATTATGACATAGGTATTGTCCTTGATGGCGTTGTCCTTGATGGCAACTCACTTAGATGGCATATCACTATTCAGGCTCTCAGAATGAAAGAAAAAGAGGTATACGTAGGTTCCCTTTGACAAAGTCGTGTATACATGCGGGATTGCCGACCAAAAGTCGTGTATGTGTATGGACGCACTTTCATGGATGAAAAAGCACGTATGTGTGGGAAAACTTATTTTTGGTCCATGGTATTTAGTCCTTGGTATTTGGCCCTATGGTTTTGGACAATGGTATCTCGTCTAAAGTGTTGAACCCAGGTATTTGGTCCAAGGTATTGAATCTTTATGGTTTTGGACCATGGTATTGTGTAAGGCCTAAGACTATAAAAGGGGAAGGAGATCATTAGACAAAGGCATTGACTAAAGTGTTGAATATCTCATGAAGAACTAGATCTGGAATATTGGTCATTAGGTTATGGTGCATAGCTGGATCTGAATCAAGGAGGAACCTGCGTGCAAGAAGAAGGATAAATCTGTACGCAGGTTCAACAAAGAAAAGGTGCGTATACACACTGGTTCTGTAATGCAGAATTACGTATACACTGGTTGGATTTAATTCAGAAGCGTATGCACGCAGGTTGTACACATTGAAGTAGTGTACATCTCTTGAAATATGTTTCAGCTACTTCTGTTTATTGCTGCAGTATTCTGGGTTCAGAATTTGTGTTTGGTTACTGTTATTGTTTTCTGGGTACAACATTCAGAGAATATTTGAATCAGTTTTGTTTGGTGCAAAGGAGATTGGTTGATGCAGATATACTTGATCTTTGATTGATTTTATTCATGGATCCAGTTTGAAAATTTATGAAACGTGGTCCCTGAAAGAAAAGAGAAGGTTGTAGCCTTCTGTAGGTCAGCACCTATGTACTAGTACCTTAGCTAGTACAAGAGCTAAGGGGGTAGTAGCTCCCTTCCAGAAGAAGTTGGAGAATGAGAGAAGGTTGTAGCCTTCTGCAAGTAGCAGCCTAAGTACTGGTATAAGACTACACTAGTACAGAATCATTGTAAAAAGAAGTTTCTAATTAAAAGAAGATAGAGACGAATTGCAGCGAGTGGTTTTCTCCCACATTAGGTTTCCACCTTATATCTTTGTGTCCTTGTGTGTGATGATCTGTTCTATTTTACTACTCCTGTTTACTGTTATTATGATTAATGAAGTCTTGATGCACTGATTAAAGATCAACAATTAATGAATCTTAAGTTTTCTAATATACGTTGGTTTCTTTAGACACAGTAGCGTACATACGCAATTTCCCATAGCTGAAGTAGCGTATACAAATCTGACTGTGAAATGAAAAATAATTGATTTAATAATATTGATTCACCCCCCCTCTCAGTATTATTTCCAACAATTGGAATCAGAGCCAGTCCTTCAGAAGAGGCTTGATCGCTTGAAGGAAGATCTATCATCATGAGCAACTACGAAAAGGAGGCATGTATCAGGCCACCAATCTTTGATGGAAGCAACTTCGTCTATTGGAAGGTAAGAATCATAGCCTATCTTCAATCTCTTGGTATAGAATTTTTGGATATCGTGGAAATAGCGTACACATTTCCATCATCAAATCCTACAGATACGGCTGGTAAGAATCAGTATGAAACAAATGCAAAGGATGTCAATAGTCTATTAGGGATTTTATCTCAATCAGAATTCATCAAGGTTATGCAGATCAAAACTACAAAATAAATATGGGAAAAGATCATTCTGAGCTATGAAGGAGATGATCAGGTAAAACGTGCAAAACTACAAACTCTCATAATCCAATATGAAAATCTCAGAATGCACAATGATGAAAGTGTGGCTAAATATTTCTTACGTATAGATGAGATTGTTAATTGTATCAAAAACTTGGGTGAAGAGATAAAAGAAGCTACTTTGGTTAAAAAGGTTCTAAGATCCTTGTCTTCTAAGTTTCAACCAAAAGTTTCGGCCATAGAAGAAAAGACGAATCTTCAAAGCATAACCATGTCACAGCTACACGGAATCCTAACTGCTTTCGAAATGAGAAAAGGGGGACCATCAGACATGAGAGAATCTGCATTCAAAACCTCAGGAAAAGGAGAATACAATGAGTCAGGACATATGTCAGAAGGAGAGGAAGAATCAAACTTTGTCAACAACCTTCAACGGGGTTCGGGAAGATTCAGAGGTAAGCTACCTTTTAAATGCTTTTCTTGTGGAGTCGGTCACTATGCAGCCAAGTGTCCTCATAAAGATAAGCTTGACAAAGGTAAGGAACCAATTAGATGGAACATAAAATAGAATGTAAGTAAGAAGAGCTATTATACACATGAAGACAGTGATGGATTTTCAAATGGTGATGAAGATGAACAAGGTAATGATTATAGACTTTTGATGGCTTTTGAAGATGATGATTTCTTGGATGCTATAGATGAAGAAGGTCTTTATGAAGAAATTTCTAAACTTAAAATTTGTTTATAAGAAAAGAATATGATTATAGATACTCTGACATTCCAACTTGTTGAAAAGGAAAAACACAATGAAAAGTTAGAATGTGAAATTTTGGGACTTAGAAAAGATATTGAGAAAACAAAACCTCTTAATCTTAGATTGTCTAAAGGATCTAAAATGTTAGATGAGATTATCAAAGTGCAGCGTTCTCTTCTAATCAAGACAGGTCTTGGGTATACTAAAGAAGCATCTCAAGCACAGAAGCCATCTACCTCCAAAAGTTATCTTGAAGCAGTAAGGAGAAGTGAACAGGTTGACAATTGATAGAGAAGGCACAATGCAGATCACGAGGTAAATCAGGGACAATTTAATTCAAAGATGAACAGAGATCAACAAGTAAATCGAGGGCACTCGACTTCAAGGATGAATAGAAGCTACAACTAACCTCAATTTGCCTTAAGAATGAATGGCTATGGAAATTACAATCACCTGGACGGAAGGTTTGATCATCGTAGGAATTTCTTCAATGGCCAATGTTTCTCTTGTCATAACTTTGGACACAAAGCAGCTCAATGTGTTTCCTACAAAACCATCATGACCATATAAGCACGAAATCAAGGGAGTGTGAATGGAATCATGAAAAGGACCTACAATAACTTTTCTGTTCTTGAAAATGAAATAGAATGTTCTATTTGTAATAACTTCGGTCATGAAGATTCTAAATGCAGGAGTAGGTTTCGGCAAACAACTCAGAATGAGCAAGCCTCATTGAGTCCCAAAGTATGGAGAAAGAAAGAATCGCAAGCGGAAAGATGTGGTATAGCCTTATATGCGGAAGGACAAGAAAATCAGTGGTACATCGACAATGGATGCTCGAAACATATGACAGGTGATAAAGAAAAACTTCAGTCATATAGTGCCTTAGAAAAGGAAAAGAATGTCTCATTTGGAAATGACACCCCTGCATTCATAAAAGGTAAATGTTCTATTATTTTGAAAGAAAAGGTCAAACCTAGAAATGTTATGTATGTTGATGGCTTAAAGCATAATCTATTGAGTGTCAGTCAAATGTGTGATCAAGGAAATGAGGTAATATTTCGATCAAATGGATGTATTGTTCGTGAGCTTGATATAGGAGAAACTGTGATCAAAGGCATAAGAACTCCAAATAATTTATACGTACTCAAGGGAGGACAACAACAATGCTATCTAAGCAAGAATGATGAACACTGGCTATGGCACAGAAGATTGGGGCATCTAAGCTTCTCACAGATATGGAAAGCATGCAAATATCAGGCGGTTCGTGATCTCCCTGACATTAGAATTCCAGACAATACAATATGTAAATCATGTCAATTTGATAAGAAAACCAGAACTAATTTCCTTGAGAAGGAAGGATCAGCTAGTAGGCCACTTGAACTTCTCCATACTGATGTATGTGGTCCAACTAGGAAAAGGTCACCTCGAGGAGAAGAATACTTCATATTGTTCATTGACGACTTTTCTAGGATGTGTTGGATAGGACTTTTGAAGCATAAAGATGAAGCTTTCAAAAAGTTCAAAACATTCAAATCCTTGGCTGAAAATGAATCAGATCACAGAATCAAATTCCTCAGGTCTGATCGAGGAGGGGAATTTACCTCAGATGAATTTTTCAATTTTTGTGAAGAACATGGAATAAGAAGGGAATTCTCTACTACAAGGACTCGTTAGCAAAATGGAGTAGTAGAAAGGATGAACAGAACAATTCAACAAATGGCTAGGGCTATGCTTGATGAGTCTCGAACTTCCGCAACCTTCTGGGATGAAGCCGCATTTGTTGCCGTTACTATTCTTAACAAGACAAATGTCCAGGTAAACAACAGTCAGACTCCTCATGAACTTTGGTATGGTAAGACTCCTACGGTAAAATACTTCAAAATTTTTGGAAGCAAATGTTATATCAAAAGGACTGGTGAAAACCTTGGCAAGTTTGAACCTAGAGCAAATGAAGGCATCCTCCTTGGTTACTCTCCCCACAGCAAAGGATATAAGTGTTACAATAAAAGACTTGGAAAAATTGTTGAAAGTATTGATGTAGTGATTGATGAAAAAGGAAATATTCCAAGGCAGGTAAAATCCGAAGATTTCGAAGATGATGAAGACTATCCTTCAACATGAAATCAGACTTATGATGAAGAAGAAACCTCTGAGGCACCAAAAGAACAGATAAGGGTAGAAGAAAAGACTCCATCCAGGTACATTCAGAAGAATCATCCAGAAACTCAAATTTTGTGATAGAAAGAGGCAGGTATACAAACAAGAAGAACTACTTCATAAGATTTGAGCTATTTAGCATTGCTCTCCTCCACTGAACCACAAAATGTAAGTGAAGCATTCAAAGATGAATGTTGGGTCAAGGCCATGAATGAAGAACTTGAGCAGATTGAAAAGTATAACAATTGGGAATTGGTTCGTGGACCAAATTATAAGAATGTCATAGGGAAAAAATGGATTTTCAAAAATAAGTTGAATTAAAATGGAGATGTTATTAGAAACAAGGCGAGACTTGTTTGTAAAGGGTATGCTCAACAAGAAGGTATAGACTTTCAAGAAACTTTTGCACTCGTTGCTAGACTTGAAGCCATAAGAATGTTCCTTGCTCTTTATAGCTTTCAGAAGTTCAAAGTATTTCAAATGGATGTGAAATCGGCTTTTTTAAATGGAGCTTTGGAAGAAGAAGTGTATATTGAGAAACCATATGGATTCATCCTTGGAAATGATCCAAAACTTGTATGCAGACTTAAGAAGGCACTCTATGGTCTTAAACAGGCTCTGAGGGCTTGGTATTATCTTCTAGACAAATACCTCCATCAACAAGGTTTTTCAAAAGGATCAGCCGATAGCAATCTATATGTAAAAATTGATAATGATAAATTGTTAATACTTGTCGTGTATGTTGATGATATCATCTTTGGTAGCATTGAAGAAGCCTTGAGTCAAAATTTTGCTTTGGCGATGCAGAAATAATTTGAAATGTCCTTGCTTGGTGAGCTGACATATTTTCTTGGTTTACAAGTCCAACAAAATAAAGGCGGTATCTTTTTGTCACAAACCAAGTACCTCAAGGAGATCTTCAAGAAATATGGTATGGAAGATTCGAAACTAGTATGTACCCCTATGGTAACAGGATGCAACCTCAGCACCAATGATGATTCAGTAGTAGTACATCAACCAACCTATAGATCCATGATTGTTAGTCTGCTCTATCTGATAGGTACCCGACCAGACATCATGCATGTAGTGGGAATAGTTGGGAGATTCCAGGAAAATCCGAAAGAAGCACACCTTCAGGCAGTTAAAATAATTTTCAAATATCTTCAAGGGACACAAAACTATGGCTTATGGTATCCTAGAGATACAGATCTCACACTTCATGCATATAAAGATGCAGATTGGGCAGGAAGTGTGGATGATAGAAAAAGCACTAATGGTGGTGCATTCTTTATGGGTTCTAGATTAGTATCTTGGTTCAGCAAGAAACAAAGTTTAATTGCTTTATCTACAGGTGAAGCGGAATATATGGTTGTTGGATCTTGTTGCACACAACTCCTTTGGATGATGCAAATTTTGCAGGATTTTCAAATCACTTGTACTCCACCTATCTCCATTTTATGTGATAATACAAGTGCAATCAGTATTTCAAAAAAATCCATTCGTGCATTCAAAGACCAAGCACATACCTATCAAATATCATTTTCTCCGAGAACAAGTGCTTGAACAAAAGGTGAAATTGGAGTATGTTCCCTCCAAGGAACAGGTTGCTGATATACTCACCAAACCATTGCCCAGGGAGACATTTGAATACCTCAGATAGAAGCTGGAAGTAGTTGATGCATCATCTTGCTGTTGAAACTTGTCTGTTTTAGAGAAAAGTGGTTGTATGCGAGTTTAATGAAGAGAATCCATGTACATACGCCGGTTTATGTGGATACAGTCGCGTATATTTTGATTTCAAGACAAACAGTGGGCCTAGCTCAGGATGAAAGGAGTCTGATATGGGTTTGATAGAGACCATCTGGCACGGGTTTAGGGGGAGCATACATAGTCTTCTAATAATGCATTGTTGGAATTATCCTAGAAGATCTTAGTTCAAGTTCACAGTGTTTTGGTTTCAGGGGGAACAGGTGCAGAAGGAGAACATGGTTGTTGGTCTGAATGATGATTGACCGATGCTGTTTATGATAGTTGTTGATCACTATCATAGTCTGGTTGTAGATATTTCATCTCTATGTCATGTATTTCTTTTCTTATCAAGGTCATGTAACAGCCTACTTTTATTTCCCCACTATGCCTGGGATGGATAATGTAATGTTCTTGTTTTATCTTGTGTAAACTTTTGGTGTATCCCCACTTGGTTGGGTGGATGAGTCAATCCCCACTTGGTTGGGAGATGGATGTATGTATGAGTCTTTGGTGGTAGGAGGTCAATTATGATGTATAAAGTTATGTATCTTCTTGTAGAACATATTCTTGCAGACCTTGCCTACAGTCAGGGGGAGCATAACCCTTTGCCCTTGATGTCAAAGGGGGAGAATGACTTTGTGTGACTTGGGGTTTCCATCAAGTCCGAAGGGGGAGATTGTTGGCATTATGACACAGGTTTGGCACTATGACACAGGTATTGTCCTTGATGGAAACTCACTCAAATGGCAGATCACTGTTCAGGCTCTCAGAATGAAAGAAAAAGAGGTATATGCAGGTTCCTTTTAACGAAGTCGCTATACACATGATATTTCCGACCAAAAGTCGCGTATGCATATACACGCACTTTCATGGACGAAAAAGTGCGTACGTGTGGGAAAATGTATTTTTGGTCCATGGTATTTAGTCCTTGGTATTTGGACCTATGGTTTTAGACCACGGTATCTCGTTTGAAGTGTTGAACTAGTACAGAAGCATTGTAAAAAGAAGTTTCTAATTAAACGAATATAGAGACGAATTGCAGCAGGTGGTTTTCTCCCACATTGGGTTTCCACCTTATATATTTGTGTCCTTGTGTGTGATGATCTGTTTTGTTTTACTGCTCCTATTTACTATTCTTATGATAAATGAAGTCTTGATGCACTACTTAAAGATCAACAATTAATGAATCTTAAGTTTTTTGATATACACTGGTTTCTTTAGACACAGTAGCGTATATATGCAGTTTCCCATAGCTGAAGTAGCGTATACAAATCCAACTATGAAATAAAAAATAATTGATTTAATAATAATGATTCACCACCCCTCTCAGTATTATTTCCAACAATAAGTCTTGCCAAGATCTAGTGATCTGAAGGTGGAAGGATCTGTCAGCGATAAAGGAAAAAGTAGGTGTTGGCAGTGGAGGAGGACGTGACAGTCAATTTTAGGCACATACCTCGGACCTAAAGGCGACAACATCTACAGCGATATGGTATCATTTGAGTCTACTCTTGTTTTATCATTGAGATGGAAAAATATCTAGCCGATTATTCAGCAGATTCATATGACTCCATGCCGATCTAGGCTAAGGATCCACCTCAGCAACACAATATGCTTTCACTGGTTTCTTCCCAGGAACTGGTTGTCCAGGTAGATACCTACATTGTTGCTATGCATAAAGGGGAGGTTTCTTTATCTACCCTAGGGTTTTCACATCCTATTTCTATTCCTGCTTCCATTATAGACCATATCTTTCCTGACTACCAACCGTATCCTATACTCACTATCCCATCTCCATCCGAACTTCAATCATGGGAGCATAACCAACTATCCAAATTGGCATCTAGTCCAAGCAAGACATCCATTGCGGTAGAAGGGGTTTTTAGATCTGAGGCAAAAGCCTTTGGTTTTGAGTTTTTAGGGCATAGAAGAATAGGGGAATCGATCACAGCTACTTAGGTACATTGGCCGCCACCAACAGTGAGAACTTTTGGTTGTTTCAAACGAGTTCCTCACAATCATCTGGAGCAGGAGGAGGCTAGGGTTTCTAATATAGAAGATGTAATGCCCCAATATTTAGAGCATGCGAGGGAAGTTTTACATAAAAAGTCAAGGAAAAATTCTAAGTGTACCAAGGTTAGAGAGTGAGGGTGGTTACTAATTTATGGAGAAGGAATCAACATGGCTCAGATTGCAAACACAAAAAACATGGTATTGGTTGGAAGAGTAAGGGAGCATAGTTACACTACGGTGCAACTCAAGTGTTGAGTGATGGAAACTTGGGGTCAAGCTCTTGACCAAATACCCTCATCTCTTACCATGACAAGAGGTTGGTTTGCCCTAATTTTTACACACTGTGAGCATGCAAACTAGGTCATGTCCAAATTCTAGCACATAGAGATGGCACCAGTAATTCTAAAGCAATGTATGCCCTTATTTGACCCAGAAAAGGAGAAAATGGGTGTCAGGCCTATCTGGGTGAGGATCCCTAGGATATCACTACACTTTTGGTCCGAGGATGTGTTTTGATGCATTGGTGATGATTTTGGTGTGTACTTTGACCATGACAAATCATTTTTTGAGATAGGGAATGTGGATATTACTCATATTCTTATACATTTGGATACCAAGGATGGATTAGTCGAAATTCTGAGGCTCCTGTATGGAGGGCACACTAGACTACAGATTCTAGACTATGAAGGGGTACCATTTCGTTGCGGAAGGTGTCATGATGTTGTTCATCAGGTTTTTTGGAATATCCACCATTCACATCTGAAAACAAGGAGGTTTCACCGATTCAGGAATTGGTAGGGACTCAATCACAGGAAGAAGGCATGGATACACTTATCCCAAAACCACACATCAATACATTGAGGCGGAAAAAGGACACTACAAAAATCCCATAGCAATCAACAACTCGACCACCGTTAGCAAGGGTTACTCAATCAAACTCCTTTGGATTTGGTCCACTTACAGGTATTGTTCTCCACCTCCTTTGATTCATCTCATATTTTATTTTCTAAACTCTCCTATGCTTCTTTGTCTTTATTTGGGATTGTTCTATCATCTTTCAATTTGAATTATATCCACTATCCTTTGGGCTCCTCTCCTCCTAGAAACACGTCCCCTGCCTTCACCACTCTTGGAGGAGTCAAAATATCGACCCCATATGATGGCAAGGCTTCATCAGATACTAGCTTGAGACATAGATACAACTTACGATCCCTCACTCATACCAAACCCTCACTGACATTTGGATATCACATCAGTGATGCCTCCCCACCTACGGTACCGAGGCCAACAAGGGGCAGACATTCAAACATCTTTAAAGCCATTCACAAAGTTGGAATAGAGGTGGCATCTCGAAAAACTAATCTCTTTTGATTGAGTTCTTAGTGAAAAATGAAACCCTAACCTTGTTCACTCATGAAGTGTTTATTGTTCAATTATAAGGGTCTGGCCAGCCGTGACAAAATACTGGCCCTTATGAGACTATTTGAGATCGAGAAGCTAGATGTAATTTTCCTATAGGAGATCTTGGGAGATGTTGACACTATCAAAAAACATCCTGAAATCCCTCCTCCCTGGTTGGTCATTTCATACTCTAGATGTGAGAGGCAGGTTTGGTGGTTGTGCCTTGGGTTTCAACAATATAACTATGAAGATGGACAACATTTGGGGGAGGGAAGGGGGCTCGGGAGCTTATGTAATCCCAGAAGAATTGGGAACCCCACTATGACTGATCAACGTATATGGTCCCTATCACAATAGATAATCCTTATGGGAAAACCTTATGAGAGCATCATTCATGACTAAAGACAGCATCATAAGTGGCAGTGATCTTAATTTCTCCTTGGGACATGTTCAATCAGGGGGAAATCATGCCTGACTCACTCTCTCATGGACATTTTCAAGTATCTTTTGGATTATCACAATTTTTTTAATATGATATGGCTCAGATCCAACCCACTTGGCGAACTTGTAGAATAGGGGAGGCAATGCTCATAAGAAGATTGGATCACTTTCTCATCAAGGCACAGTTGGTGGACAAGATAGATAGGATCATACAATGGGTGGGCACTAGGGGCATATCGGATCGCTCACCCATCTTCTTGGAGATTGTGGATTCCTCCCTCAAGCCAAGATCACCATTCAAATTCAACTCAGCCTGGTTAATGAAAGAGGAAATTCACAAAATAGTCAAAGATATGTGGATTGTCTACAATCAGGAGGGCAGCACAACTCTTGTGGAAGTCTTAGTGAGTAACCTGTCTAGGCTCAAACACAGGATGATCACATGGGAAAAGGAAAAGAAGAAAATGGATGAGGCTATTGTGCAACAAATTGAATCTGATCTTGCTACTCTAGTAGACTTAGACAACTATGGTTTCATATCTATGGAAAATAAACTCCATATATCAAGATTAGAAGTTGAGAAGATTAGACTCTTAAGGCAAAAGGAAGAAGAATGGAGACTTAATAGCAGAGCTATCTGGTCTAAGTTGGGGATGACAACACCAAATTTTTTCAATAATGTGCGAGAGGCACGAAGATCACTAACACTATTTGATCACTAAAAGATGATATGGGTAGGGAGGCCACTACTTTCTATCAACTTGCAGACATGGGAATCAAACATTTTAGCCACTTGTTTAAATCTCCCTGGAAAGAAACTATAGAAGAGGTGCTCAAGGTTTCCAAACAATTTCCTTTGTTCATTGGATGAATATGAGATAGAAAATCTAAACAAACCGATCACTCTGGGCAAAATTGAATCTATCCTGAAATGGTTTAAAAGAGATAAGAGTCTGGGACCTGATGGATTACCCATTGACTTCTACCTAACCTTCTTCGAATTAATTAGACGGGATCTACTACTAGCTATTGAAGACTGCAAATTGAGTGGAAGAATGTACGAAGTTTTTAATTCCACTTTCATTGCCCCTATTTCCAAATCCTATAAACCCGATTCCTTTGATGACTTTCAGGCCCATATCCTTATGTAACTGCATATACAAGATCATTTCCAAAATCATTACTAATCGTATCAAACCTATCTTATCCCATCACATCTCCAAAGAACAATTTTATTTTCTCAATCATCGCAAGATCCATGAGACCATAGGTACAACCCAAGAAGGTCTCCATTCTATCAAGATTAGGAACCTCAAGAGCATCATCCTCAAAATTGATACATCTAAAGCTTTAGATAGAACTAGTTGGATCTACCTTCATCTCATATTAACTCACATTGCATTTCCTCACTCCTTTATCAACTAGGTCATGTGTTGTGTTTCCTTTGCTTCTTATAGTATCCTCATAAATGGAGCCGCAACAAAAAAAAAATCATGCTCAGTGAGGACTCAAACAGGGTTTTCCCTTATCGCATATTCTTTTCCTACTTATTTTGGAAGGATTGAGTAAACTCATTTTCGATGCCAAACATAGAAAAATTTAGGGGCGAAAATTAAAGCAGTTTCATATTTTTGAGGGGCAATTCTTTTTTAATTACACACCTTTTCAATAGTTAAGCCAAAATATATTTAAAAAACAAATTATTGTTATATTTTAACCAATTAAAAATAGGGAAAATAAACATCGCAAAGCCCGATTCACCTAGTTTGGTTATAGAATTTGCTTGGCATCCCCTGATTTTTTGTTTGCCTGTCAAATTTTCTTCTTGGAATTTCCTCGATCTCTAGTAATGGGACTCGTTAGGGGCTATGTCCATTCCTTGGGAAAGCAAAACTAGGTTGTATTTTCCCTATATTTTATGGCATAGTGATTAGTAGTTTGATTCGTTGAATTCGCATTGCATTTGACATGAATTTTACCAACATCTAAGGTATCTTATAGCCTTTGGCCCTCATTTGCATCAATTTTGATGGAATCTTAACGAATGAGATATATAAACTGGAGGAGCTGGTAAAATTAGACCTCTTAGCCAACGATTTCTCTCGGGACATTCCTAGATTCAAATGGTTTCCTATGCTTAAGGTATTGTTATTTCACTCTAACCTGTTGAATGCTATTGTTCCATCCTTCCTTGGAAATCTCTCTTCGTTGAAAAACTTAACACTAACCTACAACCCTTTCGCTCAAGGGGTAATCCTACATGAACACGAGAACTTGTCAATGCTGAAGTACTTGTGTATGAAAAATTGCAGTTTAGTAGGAGAAATTCCTGAGCCATTAGGGAATATAAGAGATATGGTACACTTGGACCTCTCACATAATCGTTTATCTAGAAGGATCCCTAACACATTGATGGTATTTTCAAAGATGACATATTTATTTCTATATAAGAACAATTTATATGGACTAATTCCAGACAATATCAACAATCTTAAGAGTCTTGCGAATTTGGATCTGTCAATGAATGAGGTAAATGGAAGAACCCCCAACAGGATTAGGGCTTTGACAAACCTAGAGACATTGCAATTATACAACAAAAAATTCTCTTGTTTTATACCCTCTAGGCTTGATAATCTTACTAATTTATTCCATCTCAATCTTTTTACCAACAAGCTCACAGGACTAGTGTCCCCAGGAGTTGGGATGGGTTCTAAACTTGTTGAGTTTTATGTATCAACAAATGAGCTTTTGGGTCCTCTTCCACAGAATTCCCTTAAAGGTGGAGTATTGATAGTTTTGATTGTTTTTAAGAATATATTTAATGGAAGCATGCCCAAATTACTAGGGGATTGTACTAGTCTAACCAATGTCCAAGTGCAGGATAACCATTTAAGTGGTGAGGTTCCTCTGGGGTTATAGAT
Organism: Pinus tabuliformis; assembly: GCA_031772625.1. Classification (NCBI taxonomy): domain Eukaryota; kingdom Viridiplantae; phylum Streptophyta; class Pinopsida; order Pinales; family Pinaceae; genus Pinus; species Pinus tabuliformis. The sequence continues at coordinate 340,927,362 of CM062805.1, forward strand.
TTCTCCTCTCCTTGGAGAATTCATATTGACAAACAATGCTTTACATGGCTAAATTCCTTCTCGAATCACTAATGTAGCCAATCTTTGGGAATTGGAGATATCAAATAATCAATTTAGTGGGATTATTCCCTCTAGCACTAGACAACTATGGAATCTCAACAACTTTATGGCTAGTCACAACAATATATCAAGTACTATTCTAGTGGAACTCACTATATTATCCTCACTATCGAGGTTTTCTCTTGATCAAAATATGTTGTATGTGAAGGCTTTCTCTTGATCATAATATCATGGAAAGGTCTCTCACAACTTAACCTTGCCAACAACCATATCATCAGATCAATTCCTGCATCACTTAGGTTGTTGCATTTTCTTAAAAGCCTTGACCACAAAAAAAAAATTCTTTTAAGGAATATACCTCCTGAGTTAGACAATCTCAAGTTCAATTTTCTGAATGTGTCTCACAACCTTTTTTCTGGCTATATTCCTCTTGATTACAATAATCTAGCCAATGAAAAATGTTTTCTTGACAATCTAGGCCTTTGTGGAGGTAGGCAATTAATTCTACCTTCATGTTTCCAGAACAAAGGAAGATCTAAAAGTCATGTATATAGGGTATCGATTTTGGTTATTGTTGTGATAGTATTATTATGCTTGATTGGTATAGGTTTCTTATATAATACATACAAGAATTTTTCTCGGGTTAAATCAAGTACAGAGTCATGGAATCTCACAACCTTTCCCAGGGTAGATATTCATGAGTTAGACATTTTGAAGAGATTGAGAGAAGATAATGTTATTGGAAGTGCAGGTGCAGGAAAAGTGTACAAGGAAATGTTGAGAAATGATGATATTGTTGTTGTGAAAAGGATATGGAACAACAAAAAACTTTAGTCTACCCAAGACAAGGGATTTCAAGTAGGGGTGGAGACTCTAGGGAAGATTAGGCATGCCAACATTGTCAACCTTCGTTTATGCATATCTAGTTCATATTCTAATATATTAGTATATGAATACATGCCAAATGGTAGCATGTATGAACAACTTCATAGTTCTCAAGGGGAAACGTTGGATTGGCCTACTCATTATAAGATTGCTTTTGGTGTTGCTAAGGGAATGTCCTACCTACATCATGGTTGTTCCCCTTCAATAATAAATAGGGATGTTAAATCATATAATATATTGTTGGATTCTGAATTGGAGGCCCATATTGTTGATTTTGGTTTAGCTAGAATTGTAGAGAAGTTGGGTCAGAAGAACGTAGTATCAGGTGTTGTTGGAACATATGGATATATTTCCCTAGGTAAGAATTTACAACCAAATTATTAATTACTGTGAATATGTGTGTGTATATATATGCTTCAGTCAATAGAAAATAAAAAATTTTATACAAACTGATTTAATTAATGGACATGTGTGCATAGTATGCTTACACCCACAAAGTGAATGAAAAAAGTGACATATACACCTTTGGTGTGGTCCTACTGGAGCTCGTGACTCAAAAGAAGCCCAATGATGTAGAATTTGGAGATTAGTTAGACATTTTTCGGTGGGAGAGGAACCAGATTCACATCGATATCAATAATGTCCTGGATGCACAAGTAGCAAACTCATATAGAGAAGAAATAGTGTTGGTGTTAAGGGTGGCTTTGCTATTCACTGACACTCTTCCCATCAATAGGCCTTCCATGAGGGAAGTTATGAAAATGTTTATTTTCTGTAGCACAGATGAACGAATGAGAAAGGAAGCAATTACCACTTTGTCTCCCTATCTCAAGAGGAATCCCAATTCTTTTAGATATTCTTCCCCTTCTATATGCACTAGCACATGTCCATTTAATGACAATAAATGTGGCATAGAATTGTGACCTTTATCTTAATTTATATCTTATAATAAAATCACTATCCAGTGATTCCCTTTACGTTGTTGAACTATAGGAGAATTTGATTCAAAGAGAAGTACTAGATCTCTATCTTATATTGGCTTTATTAGTTTATTCCAAACAAGAGATACATCTATCCCAGTGGAAACATTTCACCAATCCCTTGCACAAAAGTATTTTTTTCCCCCAAATCACCAAGAACAAAGTTACAGGCAAATAATAGACTTGTTGGGTCTTTAGCAAAGACATCAAGGGATCCGCCAGCCAGATTTGGTAATAAATCATAACACAGCTATAATCTCACTTTCTCAATAGAAACACGTATATGAGCTATTTTTCTGTAGCATAGCCTTCAAAACAAGAATCAATTTGATTTCCACATTCCCTTTATTGTATATAATAGGGTATTGTTACAGTCCAACCGTGAAACATCTTATGCAGGGTAGCCTGTTTTGAGATTGTTCTATCGAAGAGATGATGACAAAGGAATAGATGTAGAACAATGTTGTTTATTCTAAATTAAAAAGTGTAGAGAGTGGAGCTTCAACAACTATATCATAAATCACAAGGGTAATCAAACAATCTTGTTAGGTGGATTAGTTGTTTCCTTCTGATTTACATCTATTTATAGAAAGAAAGATATATGATTCAACAAATAGAGTTTCAACAACATTGCTAAAGAAAAAGGGAAAATCCCAATTCTTTTAGCATGGTTAGCATTAAATCTCAGACTCCATTCCAAATGGTCAAGACCTTTTTAAATTTACATTTATGAAGAGGTTATTTAGGCCCAAAGATCAAGTCCATTCTATGCGCTCCAAAAAGAGAACATTCTCTAAAAAACGTTAGCCCTGAATGAAGCTAGTGTGTTGAACACACAACTATTAACAAGATATATAAGCATCGGGGCCTTCGTCAAGTTCTTGTAGGATACATTCAATAATCTAATTGGTTACCAAGAATTTAAAGAGCCTAGGATTCATGTCTCCCCTTTCACATTTGTAAAAACTATGGCATGTCAAAATCCAAAGTTGTTTTCTAGAACTCGCATGGGAATGCATCCTCACACAGGAATGCATCTAATCTAGTATCCTTATCTTCCATTTTTCTGTAAGGGATCTGGTCTACTCATTAAGATTCAATGCATTTGTGCATGTTGGTATTAAGGGTGGCTCTGTTATGCACTAGAACTCTGCCCATCAATAGGCCTTCCATGTGGGAAGTTGTGAAAATGTTTCTTTTCTGCAAAATAGATGAATGAATTAGAAAGGAAGTAGCTAACACTTTGTCTCCCCATCTCAAGAGAAATCCTAGTGCTTTTAAATATTCTTCCCATTTTTTATGCACTAACACATGTTCATTTAATGACAATAAATGTGGCATGGACTTGTGACCTTTATCTTAATTTCTATTTGATATTAAAACCATTGTTCAGTGATGCTCTTTACGTTGTTGAACTATAGGAGAATTTGATTAAAAGAAAAGTACTATATCTCTATCTTATATTGGTTTTATTAGTTTGTTCCAAACAAGAGATACATCTATCCCAGTGGAAAAATTTCACCAATACCTTGCATGGAAGCATTTTCTATCCCCCAAATAACCAAGAACAAAGTTACAGGAAAATAATAGAATTGTTAGGTCTTTGTTAAGGACATCAAGAGATCTACTAGCCAGATTTGGTAACAATTCTTAACATGGCTAGAATCTCACTTTCTCGATAGGATCATGTATATGAGCTATTGTTCTATAGCATAGTCATTAAACAAGAATAAATTTGAGTTTCACATTCCCTTTAGTGTATATAATACGGTATTTTTAGAGCCCAACTGTGCAACATATTATGCAGGGTAGCCTGTTTGAGATTGTTCTACCAAAGAGATAATGACAAAGGAATAGATGTAGAGAAATGTGGTTTATTATAAATTAAAAAGTGTAGAGAGTAGAGCTTAAAAAACCATATCATAAAGCACAAGTACAATCAAACAACCTTGTTAGGTGGATTAGTTGTTTCCTTTTGATTTACATCTATTTATAGAAAGACAAATAGAGTTTCAACAGCATTTCTAAAGAAAAAGACAAAATCCATGTTCTTTTAGCATGGTTAGCATGAAAGCGTAGAAGCCATTCCACATGGTCAAGACTTTTTGAAATCTACCTTGATGAAGAGGTTATTTAGGCCCAAAGATCAAGTCCATTCTATGCACTCCCAAAAGAGAACATTGCCTAAAAAATATTTGGCCCTGAATTAAGCTAGTTTATTGAACACACAACTATTAGAAAGACATACAAGCATCAGGGCCTTGTTCAGGTTCTTATAGGATACATTCAATAAGCTAATTGGTTCCCAATAATTTAAAGAGCCTAGGATTCATGGCTCCCCTTTCACATTTGTACAAAATATGAATTGTCAAAATCCAAAGTTGCTTTCTAGAACTCACATGGGAATGCATCCTCACACGGGAATGCATCCAATCTAGTATCTCTATCTGCCATTGTTCTGTAAAGGATATTGTCTACTCATCAAGATTCAATGCATATGTGCATGTTGGTGTTAAGGGTGGCTTTTTATGCACTAGCACTCTTCCCATCAAAGGTCCTTCCATGATGTTGCTTTTCTATAACACAAAAGAATGAATTAGAAAGGAAATAGCTACAACTTTCTCTCCCTGTCTCAAGAGGAATCCTAGTTCTTTTAAATATGCTTCCCCTTCTATATGCACTAGCACATGTCCATTTAATGACAATAATTGTGGCATGAACTTGTGACCTTTATCTTAATTTCTATCTGATATTAAAATCCTTGTTCAGTGATGCACTTTGCGTTGTTGAACTATAGGAGAATTTGATTAAAACAAAAGTAATATATCTATATCTTATATTGGCTTTATTAGTTTGTTCCAAACAGGAGATACATCTATCCCAGTGGAAAAATTTCACCAATACCTTACATAGAAGTAATTTCTATCCCCCAAATAACCAATAACAAATTTATAGTCAAATAATAGACTTGTTAGGTCTTGGTCAAAGAAATTGGGAGATCTGCTAGCCAGATTTGGTAACAATTCATAACACAACTAGAATATCATTTTCTTGATAGGAGAATGTATATGATCTATTTTTCTGTAGCATATTCTTCAAAACAAGAATCAATTTGATTTTCAAATTCCATTTAGTGTATATACTACGGTATTTTTACAACCCAACTGTGAAACATATTATGCAGGGTAGCCTATTTTGAGATTGCTTTATCAAAGAGATGATGACAAAGGAATAGACATAGAACAATGTGGTTTATTCTAAATTAAAAGGTGTAGAGAGTAGAGCTTCAACAACCATATCATAAAGCACAAGGATAATCAAACAACCTTGTTAGGTGGATTAGTTGTTTCCTTTTGATTTACATCTACTTATAGAAAGACAAATATATGATTCAAAAAATAGAGTTTCAACAACATTGCTAAAGAAAAAGTCAAAATCCCAATTCTTTTAGCATGGTTAGCGTGAAAGACTAGACTCCATTCCACATGGTCAAGACTTTTTTAAATCTACCTTGATGAAGAGGTTATTTATGCCCAAAGATCGAGTCCATTCTATGTGCTCCCAAAAGAGAACATTGTCTAAAGAAAGTTGGCCCTCAATGAAGTTAGTTTGTTGAACACACAACTATTAGCAAGATATATAAGCACTAGCTCCTTGGTTATGTTCTTGTAGGATATATTCAATAAGCTAATTGGTTACTAAGAATTTAAATAGCCTAGGATTCATGGCTCCCCTTTCAAATTTGTAGAAAATATGGCTTGTCAAGGTCCAAAGTTTCTTTATAGAACTCACATGGGAATGCATCCTCACATGGGAATGCATCCAATCTAGTATCTTTATCTTCCATTGTTCTGTAAGGTATATTGTCTACTCATCAAGATTCGATGCATATATGCATGTTGGTGTTAAGGGTGGCTTTGTTTTGCACTAGCACTCTACCCATCAACAGACCTTCCATGAGGGAAGTTATGAAAATGTTGCTTTTTTGCAACACAAATGAATTAATTATAAAGGAAGCAGATACTACTTTGTCTCCCCATCTCAAGAGGAATCCTAGTTATTTTAAATATGCTTCCCCTTTTGTATACACTAGCACATGTACATTTAATGACAATAAATTTGGCATGGACTTGTGACCTTTATCGTAATTTCTATTTGATATTAAAATCGTTGTTCAGTTATGCCCTTTATGTTGTTGAATTATATGAGAATTTGATTCAAAGAGAAGTACTAGATCTCTATCTTATATTGGATTTATTAGTTTGTTCCAAACAGGAGATACATCTATTCTAGTGGAAACATTTCACCAATACCTTGCACAGAAGCAGTTGTTATCCCCCAAATAACCAAGAACAAAGTTTCAGGAAAATAATAAACCTGTTGGGTCTTCATCAAAGACATCAGGAGATCTGCCAGCCAAATTTGGTAACAATTCATAACATAGCTAGAATCTTACTTTCTCGATAGCAGCACGTATATGAGCTATTATGTAGCATAGTCTTCAAAACAAGATTCAAATTGAGTTTCACATTCCCTTTACTGTATATAATACAGTATTCTTATAGCCCAGCTGTGAAACATATTATGTAGGGTAGCTTGTTTTGAGATTGTTCTATCAAAGAGATGATGAAAAAGGAATATATGTAGAACAATGTGTTTATTCTAAATTAAAAAGCATAGAAGGTAGAGCTTCAACAACCATACCATAAAGCACAAGGACAATCAAACAAACTTGTTAGGTGGATTAGTTGTTTCCTTTTGATTTACATCTACTTATAGAAAGACAAATATATGATTCAACAAATAGAGTTTCAACAACATTGCTAAAGAAAAAGGCAAAATCCTAGTTCTTTTAGCATGGTTAGCATGAAATCCCAGACTCCATTCGACATGGTCAAGAATTTGTTAAATATACCTTGATGAAGAGGTTATTTATGCCAAAATATCAAGTCCATTCTATGTGCTCCCAAAAGAGAATGTTGTCTAAAAAAAGTTTCCCCTGAATGAAGTTAGTTTGTTGAACACACAACTATTAGAAACTTATATAAGCACCAGGGCCTTGGTTAAGTTCTTGTAGGATACTTTCAATAAGCTAATTGGTTACCAAGATTTTAAAGAGCCTAGGATTCATGGCTTCCCTTTCACATTTGTAAAAACTATGGCTTGTCAAAATCCAAATTTGCTTTCTAGAACACATGGGAATGCATCCTCACACGGGAATGAATCCAATCTAGTATCTGTATATTCCATTGTTCTGTAAGGGCTCTTTTCTACTCATCAATATTCAATGAATATGTGCATGTTGGTGTTAAGGGTGGCTCTATTATGCACTATCACTCTGCCCATCAATAGGCCTTCCATGAGGGAAGCTAGGAAAATGTTGCTTTTCTGCAGTGCAGATGAAAAAATTAGAAAGGAAGCAGCTACCACGTTGTCTCCCCATCTCAAGAGTATTCCTAGTGCTTTTAGATATGCTTCCCCTTCTATATGCACTAGCACATGTCCATTTAGCGATGATAATTTTTGCATAGACTTGTGACTTTTATCTTAATTTATATCTGATATTAAAAGCATTGTTTAGTGTTGCCCTTTACATTGTTGAACTATAGGATAATTTCGTTCAAAGAGAATTACTAAATCTCTATATTATATTGCCTTTATTAGCTTGTTCCAAATAGTAGATACATCTATCCCGGTGGAAACATTTCACCAATCCCTTGCACAGAAGCAGTTTTTATCCCCCAAATCACCAAGAACAAAGTTACGGGAGAATAATAGACCTGTTGGGTCTTTAGCAAAGACAAAGGAGACCCACCAGCTAGATTTGGTAACAATTCATAACACAGCTAGAATCTCACTTTCTCGATAGCAACACTTATATGAGCTATTGTTCTACAGCATAGCCTTCAAAACAAAAATCAATTTGAGTTTCACATTCCCTTTAGTGTATATAATAAGGTATTTTTATATCCCAACTATGAAACATCTTATGCAGGGTAGCCTGTTTTGATATTGTTATATCAAAGAGATGATGAAAAAGGAATATATGTAGAACAATGAGGTTTATTCTAAATTAGGAAGTGTAGAGAGTAGATCTTTAGCAACCATGTCATAAATCACAAGGAAAATCAAACAACCTTGTTAGGTGGATTAGTTGTTTTCTTTTGATTTACATCTATTTATAGATAGAAAAATATATGATTCAACAAATAGAGTTTCAACAACTTTGCTAAAGAAAAAGGAAAATAGCCCAGACTCTATTCTAGATGGTCAAGAATTTTTTAAACAACCTTGTTGAAGAGGTTATTTAGGCCCAAAGATCAAGTCCATTCTATGTGCTTCCAAAAGAGAATGTTTTCTAACAAAATTTAGCCCTAAATAAAGCTAGTTTTTTGAAGACACAAGTATTAGCAGGATATATAAGCGCCGGGGCCTTGGTCAGGTTCTTTAAGTATACATTTAATAAGATAATTAGTTACCAAGAATTTAAATAGCCCAGGAGTCATGTCTCCACTTTCACATTTGTAAAAAATATCGCTTGTCAAAATCCAAAGTTGCTTTCTAGAACTCACATGGGAATGCATCCTCAAACGAGAATGCATCCAATCTAGTATCTTTATACTCCATTGTTCTATAAGGGCTCTTGTCTACTCATCAATATTCAATGCATATGAGAATGTTTCCATATGCTTTTTTGGTAGGTTACTTTACAATCTAGACTTTGTCTAAGCATCTCTACCTATCTGATGCTCCTTTGTTTTTTGGGATAGAAAACTCAACTTGTAATGACTGAAAATCTTGTTTTCAATCTCTTCTTTGGGAAACCAACCATTTTATCATTGTTTTAAGTGCAAAAAATTTCCCCGGTATCTTTAGTTGCCAACACTGTGAAAAATCTTTAGCTCATCGGTCTTTAGTGTTCATTCAGTGTAAGTGAGCCTTGAGCTGGGCTCCTTTGGCTCAAAAAACTTCATCCCAGAATTACCTGAGCCTGGTCATCCAAGCATGTTTCCCAACATCACAAGGGGTATTCTATAGGATTTGGGATATGTATTCCAAGTCGTTAACGATCCTACTATGATTGTGATGAACATTGGAAATTTCACACATATGGCCCCTTGAAAAGGCGAGTGTTCATTAAATGGCACCCCCCACTAGATGATCCCAATCTCCATCACCCTTCAACCTGCGTAACAAATTCTACTTTTTTTTCATAAGCTATACAACTAATATTGTTTAGATCTGAAACATTCAATATATTGTGCATTCTCATTTTCTTGTGCATCCCTTCCTAGGGAAATAGGGAAACAAATGTTTTGGTGGGATGAGAGTGTGGCCTCCCCTAGGACTTTTATGGGCCTCTCTCTCACCAATTTTAAATAAAATGAAATTTCCTTGGAGATCATTGCTCAATGTAGCCTTTTCATAAACCTCTCAAGTCCTTTATAAAATCTATTCTAGGTTAACCACAACTATACACATCATGGCATCAAAATTTCTTATGGTCATACAACTCTAGGTTGTATTATGCCATGCAAGTTTATTTCTCCCATGTAAGTATGTGAACCAGTAACATTCATTTCCTTGTCTTATGGATTCTCTACCATAGTGTTCTTCAGACAATCTAGGGTGCCTTTGGAAACTCATTAGTAGACTGTGTCCAAAATGTTTCCCTTTCATGCTTGTCATTTGATGTGTAGATATTAGTTAGTCCAACAAGCTAACCATATAGGATAAATAAAGTCCAAATACGTTATTTGGGTAGGGTATGTCCCCTTGTCAATAATCCTAGAATCCAACTAAGGAAATATTAATGAGAAGAATTAAAAACAACATTCAACCAGATTACATGCAAGGCTTTTCTAAACAAAAATATTGTGCTTTGACTTTGTAACTTCGACTTCTTGTAGAAAAAAATAGAAGCTTGCTCAATGCTAAGTGAGGTTTGAACTAGAATGTGTGTTTTCTGTGAAGTCAGACATGCCCTAGATGTTCCATGAGGTAACTTCATTGAGAAAAGGTAGGGATGTTTTTCATCTCCTCCTTGTTATATTTAAGGCCTTCCAAAATTTGCAAGGGTTTGAATTTTCATTTATTTATGCAAATCAATGGTCCAAGGCGGTCACATTGGCCTCTTTAGAAGGACATTAGTTGACTCTTTAATCAAAGGATTGAGCATAGGGTTTGAGAGAAAGCGCTATGACCATCACATTGTGAGGAAGGCATCAAGGTGGGGTGAGCCATTTTTTTTTTGGGTGGGTGCTTATTGGAAACACCTACAATAGGGACTTTGGAAACATGAACCCTTAATGAACCAATTTTCATTTTAATCTTATTGTTTTTTCAAACTACTTTCTCCCTTTTATTGTCAATTTTATTAGTTGTTGAAGAACCACTTTTAGCTTGGATATCTTGGGTGACATGTTCAAGAGTTTGTGTGCAGGTGATACGTTGGGCCATCATCAGATGATAGTCCTATATTTTGTCATCTAGACTTTGTCACTAAAATCATGTGGTTGGGAGGTGGTTCTACTTCACTGATTATTGTTTCAACACCATATCCCCCACCTAGACAAAGAAAAAGTCCTTCTAGTACTTGGAAAGTTTGTTGAAGAAGAAAAACCTTTTCTAGGGATGAGTTAAAAATTGTGAAGAATCGTGGCAGGTAAACCCTCTAATCCATGTAGAAAATATCTTTGAGGAAAGGGCAAGATTGCAAGGAAAGTGGGGCAACTCTACCCACACTGGATACCAAAGTTGGGCCATCCACATCACCAAGTAACTCTCTTCAGGTTGAGAAACACAACTAGAGTATTTTTACACACCCATGGTCTATGGGTATTAACTAAATAGACATTAAATTTTTTGGTAAACTGAAATAGGAAGAAGACCTTAGTCAAGCTTCTTGTTTAGAGGCAGCTCTGTCCCTACACTTCCCAAACCATATTAACCTAAATTTTAATGGCAGACTTGTGTGTGACCCCTCCCACAAAATACCCTAGTAGGGATTACTCTCTAAAATAAATACACATTATCATATTCAGAAAAAGAATTATTAGTAGGGTTTCTTTGATTTGGGATACCTCATGGTATACTTTTGGATCTAACTTTCTCAATGCATTTCATGTTATTGTCACTCCTACCAGTAACATGGTTTCCTACAGCCAATTCTTGAAATAGTTGGTTCATAGATACACTATCGAGAAGAGGGGAGGTCATTTAAGGGTTCATCAAGATGTTGTGCCTAGCTTGATTACAAGTCATGGCCGACTCAAACTGCTTAAATGTAGCAGAAGTAGTAAATGACACGCAAACATGTACACCAACTCAAACCCTAGCATCAGTGGCCATTCTTTCTTATTACATTCCTTTCTTTTCTATTTAATATTTTTTGTGAAAAATATGTATCATAGTTATTAATCTAGACCCAAAATCTATTTAAAATAATTTGAGTAAGCTTGTGTAGATGTTTTAACTTCTGCATGTTAATTTTTCTAACATACATAACTCTTATTTTATTCTTTTATGTGATAAGAATAATCTTTGTAAGAGTTGAACATTGAACTTTCTAGGTACTCTGCAATTAGCAAGGAACAACAGATGGCAATTAATGAGTATTTGTTATTTGATGCCAAAGTTTTCTGGCACCTTCATTTGTTGCATGTTGGCCTTCTAGTTAGTCATGTCTCAATCTATCCAAGAGAACATAGATATTCATAATTGAAGGAAGAAATATGTGTATTAGGCTATGAACCAAAAAATATGGTTGAGTGCCAAGTAAAGTAATAGATTTATATAAAAGTTATGAATCTAAATATACATCATTATCTATCTGACGAGGGGGGGCTAAAATAATGGGGGCTATAACTCCACAAAAGAGGAACAAGAGAATGTTAAGGGGGGGCAAAGGGGTCAAAACCTTGAAATAATGATATTTTCTTATAAGCCAAAGTACTTTACCTTAACGTATGCTAAAGACATCAACTATGGAAATGCATGTCATGATAGTTGGGAAAGACTTCCTAGAGTGCCAAGTGGCACTTTAAAGTAATGCATACATGTAACACCCCTCCCTTGCATGCTAAATTATTATAAACCTAAGCTAAGTAAAGCTAGGTGTGATACCCTCCCTTTTGGGTTAAACTATTTTAATCCTAAGCTGAGGAAAGCTAGGTGTGATATGTAATATGAAAATAAAATATGATATTAATTAAATTAATAAATAAATCACTTGGAGGGTGGAGCACCAAGAGAGATGAGATTCTTTCCAAATCCTATTGAGGGATGGGATAGAGATAAATATCTCATGATAAAGCTTTTAGATGTGATTCTAGATAAGATTGAATGGATGGGAGATAAATATCCATCGAACATAAAAGCTTTTTGGGAGATAAGGGCAAGCTTTCATGAGGAAAAGCCTCGCGGGAGATAAAGATGAGATTTTCCGAAAAAAGACCTAGGAAAATGGAAAAAACCATAAAAGAAAGACACTGCTAATGGAAACTAAATCATGAAAGAGGGTATTAAATACCCAGTGCATTGATGAATTGAGGACAGTTGATCCTTGGAAAGTACCTCAGCTCGGGGGGAATCAAAGGTAATTCATGGTTATTTGGTGGTTCTCTGCTCTCCAAGTGAGGTTTTAGTTGGTTTCATATGAGTGGAATGTTTTGTATGTTAATTCTTACTCTCTCTCTCTGTTATAGTTCCATTTTGTTTATGAGAATATTTCTTAAGTCTCTTCGCCATGAAAATGTCTAAGTGAATTATATATGGTTATGTATTAATAGATTTAATGGTATTTCCCTCTATTCTGATGAGATTCACTTGCATGGTATGTGTTTTATGTTAATTCTTACTTATTATGAGGTTAAATCATTTAGCTCAGATATATTGATGCTTGAATATATCCCTATTATGGGAATGACGAGTTTTGTTATGCATGTTGCATTCTAGTGTGAAGTTAACTATAGAAGTATATTCAGTGGGTAACAGTTCTAATGCCCATTCATGGTAGAATTTGCATGTGACAATTAATCGTAAATAGATTACATGTGTTAATATTTTTCTTATCAGAATGATCATAGTTTTATACATGTGACTCCTTTTACATTCAAGGGCAGAGTTAATAGTGGAAGCACAATATGTAGTTGTAAATACTAACTTTGTTTATGAGGAGATCATATATAAATATACCTGATCATCTTGCATTTAATAAAGGAATATAGTATGCTTATAATTTCCTAAATTGGTAATTGCTTATGCAAGAAGAACAATTGTGGAAATAATGCTTCTCATTGTATGACCAATGGTTCAATTATCTGTGTTTGCATGTCAATAAGACTGCCTCCACTTAGGCTAATTCTAGCTAGTTATGCATGTGAATGAAAGGTTGGCCAATAACATATTGACTATGTGTACATGACTATGATCATGATGTATGGCCATGATAGCTACCGTAAACTTAAATTAATATCCATTAATTCTTGCAAGAGTTATTTTAGAGTTTTGATGGTTGCATGTCATGATTCGTTCCCTTTCTCCAAGTTGAGATTAAGCTTAAGGGCTAATCTAAGAGTGTGAGATATGGTTCATTATATTGCTAGTATTTAGTAGCTAAGATTTTGAGTATAGTTGCTTGGATGATTATTGTGCATGTAATGATAGATTAACTCCACCTGTGAATCCATTGAAATTTAACTATAAATAAAAGAAATTTTTAATTAATGGAACCTACTAGCTATTATTCAGGGTAGGCCCAAAGGGGTACATTACAAATGGTATTAGAGCCTAAATTTCAAACACTGAGGCCTATGGACCAATCCACCTTTGTAGTGTTTTCATTGAGGTTGTAATTATAAATACATTCCATATATGTATTATGGATCGATTCTATGTGATATATTTTGAATGTATATATACATGATGGTATATATTGTTAAAATTTAAATAGCATAAAAAATCTCATTCGTATCATTGAACTATTAAGATAAAATGCAAAAATATTGGAGCATAACTGTTAAGATTAATAGTCAAGACATTAGTCGTCTATGGAATATTTTCACCGGATAACAACGAGATTGGGTGTGTATTTTACTAATGCTTTGATGGATCATAATCCAACCATCTCAACAACCTAATCATGGTGCAATTAGGACATGGTTATGCACAACCTGTTTGTAATCATTTTGACTTTATGGAGTAAAAACCATCAGTAAACGTTGTTTCATGTTTCTGGTTGCTTTATTGCGGGCATGAAGGAACAAAGGTGTGGATAATATCATCCGAGGAATTATCATCATGACTAGGATAGAGTACCATGCAATGAATTGATAAGGATGTACATCGGATAGTGGGTAGATAACTACACACCCAAAAAAAAAAACTCAACTATTGTTTAGAAATTCTTCGGCAAAGTCACATAACCAGTCTTTTGTCGACGCGTTTCGAACCAACCAGTGTGGTTCATCGTCAGGACAAAGAACTCAACTATTGTTTACTAGTTGTAATATTGTTTCCGTGTTTAACTGTTCATTGCCCGAGTAAGTGCCAAGTTGGATTGATCACGCTGTCAGGGTAGGTGCTAAGTCGAGATGATCATTATTCTGAGATGAATAAGGAGTTGGCATGTGACACAGGAGCGATAGAGACAAGTAGTAAGTGCACACACGACACCGTTGTATAACCGACTCTCAATAATTCCTTCTTGAATCGGGTAACCATTCAAACATTAAAATCATATAGTAAGGTTAATTACTGTAATTACAGTTATGTAGGTGAGTGAAAATCTTACTGCAATTTTCATCACCTTTAATTTTTTTTTTTCGATCCAAAAATAAGGAATAGAAATTTCCACGTCGAATATTCTGGATCTTGCTGCGATTAGCCCTTTTTGGCAAAAAATACGCAGTTGTCTAGAATGCGACTTTTTGAAAGTTTTTCCGGCGGGTTTTTCCGGTCGAAATCCGGCAGGAATTTATTGGAATCACAAGTTTGATAGCTAGTTTTTGCACAATGAAAGCGTCCCAGGGGTTTTCCAGGGTGCTGAATCCAAATATGCAGTTAAAAAACCATTTTAACTGCAACAAATCAAGATTTAACTTCAATTTCTTCCGCCGGATTCCGTCACCGAAATCTCCAAAAAGTCGCATTATAGACAACTCCAAAAAATACCAACTTGAAGATTAACATAAATCACGAAAAGGAAAGAGTGTTTTGAAAATTTTCCTTTTGTGTGAGCAGGCTTTAAAATTGACGCCCGTTTACCCGTTTTTTGCCTTTTTACTCGTAAAATACGGTTTATTGCAAAATAAACATGTAATCCTTAACTTGCTGATTTTTTATAAAACCGTCATTTTGACGGGCATATAAAAAATTTAAAAGTTTCAATTTATATATATATATACTCCAGGATGACACATGTTATGGGAGGGTAGTTGACCTAGGTTGGTGCATTGATTGCTTTAGTCCCGCCACGATTACAGTTTTCATCATTTCTTGATTTCTATTTTGATCATTTTAGCAACAAAATTTATATATGTAAGTATTGAATGATTGCTTTAGTCCCGCCACGATTACAGTTTTCATCATTTCTTGATTTCTATTTTGATCATTTTAGCAACAAAATTTATATGTATTGAATATATTTTATAGTAAAAACGTAATTTAAATAATTAAAAATTATGAAGTTATAATTTAAGCAAAAATTATATCACCAGATGCAAAAGCTCGAAATGTAAAATAGTTATATTTAACCTATACAACGAACTAGTAAGGCTGATTATTCCTGAGAACTATATTAAGCTTTATTATTCCCAAGAAAACTGGAAAATTAAGTTTTAAGAAAAAGAAAACATGGTCGATAACCATCAGAAATTCTTCAAAACAGGCCAAGATAATCGAAAAGTGTTAGCATTCTTAAAATGAAGCTCTAAACAACGTTAATAAAAATATGGAAATTTAGCTAATGTAAAGTTGCATAGTACTTTAATGGTTCAATTTTTTTTGTGTTATCCTGTACATTAATGGGACAAAATTTCGATGGAAAACCCAGAATAACTTAATCCAAAATTGCCACACATTAAATACTTTCTTTGTAGGAATACCTTATTGTTAAAGTAATGACTACCAGACACTGAAAACAAAATGTGTAGTCGATTCCACAGAAAAATTACGAGATCCCCAAAATCCCAAGCCATAAGAGCTCTCTATACATTGCTGCACACCAATCATACGATTAACCAGAAAATACAAAAAAGAGCGTTGAGTGCTTAAACCAGGATTTCATAACGAGGGTCCCCGCCATCAGAAGATGAAGAGGCAACACCGTCTCTTGAATAATCAGAATCGATTTTAATAGGTTTCAGCCCCTCGAGCGATCTCCCATCATCCACATTTTCCGTGGGAAACAGCTGAGTAAAAATATAGGAAAAATATTATGAAGGGTAAAAATAAATATTAAAAGTCATGTGAAGGCTTATATAAAAATAAAACCGTCGTAAAAAATTTCTCTAATGGGTAGGGTTACCCGTCAAATTTAACCCCTGTGTGTGAGGATTAGGAGTGCTTTAAAAGCTTCATTAGTTAAATCATAGCTTTTTAATATCAAAAAAATGGAATGTACATGATGGGTAAAAGCAACAACCCCTTACAAAGTTAGGAAGTGGAGAAAAGCACATTGGTGATTGTTGCTCTTGTTTTTCTGGTTGTTGTTTACAATGGAAATAGGAACTTAGTCTACATGCATATTCCGGTCGAAATCCGGCAGGAATTTATTGGAATCGCAAGTTTGATAGCTAGTTTCTGCACAATGAAAGCGTCCCAGGGGTTTTTCAGGGTGCTGAATCCAAATATGCAGTTAAAAAACCATTTTAACTGCAACAAATCAAGATCTAATCTCAATTTCTTCCACTCGATTCCGTCACCGGAATCTCCACGATTATCACGACGATTAGTCTACATGCATTGCCTCCTTGCGATGTCGTCACTGATACTTAGTTCATGACTAGCGACAATCTAGATTTGGCGAATTGTTTCCAACAGACGGCCTTCTAGATGTCTCTAGAGCTAGTTGTTGGGTCAATTTTGGTCACCTTTCCTCCTCGGGGATGGTGGTTCCGCCTCCGGTGCAACCTCCCTTAAGGATAAGCTCCATCTCCCTCATTTCATGGACACTCTTTCTCCTATAAAATCGCTCACCATTGCTATGATTTGTTAGTTTTTTAGTTCTTTAGTTGGGCAGTGCTAGCTAATTCTTTTGAGTTTGCTTTGAAACTAAGTAGATAACTTTGGTGTGAGTGTGACAAGTGTGGGATTGCTAATAGTTTGGTAAGAGTTTGTGGAATGCCTTAACCTTGTATTAGAGCTTGTGAGTGAGAGAGAGATATCATCTATTTGGGAGACCCATTCTTCAGAGTGAATGCTTGAAGAAACATACCGGCTGGACCCTTTGAGAAGGCTTGTGACTTCAAGACTTGGTTGTAAGCTTTGCTCTTGATTCATTTTAATACAATCAATGATGATTCCCTATATATTGTGTACAGTTTACTTGATAGCTTATGATTTCTTGACTTTATAAGTAAATAGATCTTTGTTGTTCTTAGTTACGTGCTCTGTTGTTTTCTTGTGGTGTTTTAGGTTGATTTCTCATTGAGGAGAAAGAAACGGAAGCTGGAGCAGTGCGACGGAAACTTCATCAACCACCGGTTTGAGGTAGGCCTCCAACAATGACTATTTAAGGGAATCGATTATTGTTTTGTCTTTGCTGTGACTAGACCCACTCTAGGGCTAGAGGGGTTTCCTCTGTCCGCAGAGGGAACACTTTCCTTTATCACAAGATGGTGACTCCACTGAGAAGTCCTTTGTATGTTTTCTTCTTGTTCACCCTTGATCTATTTTTTGTTTTAGTGTCTCTTGAATTTTTGGGTTAAACCATCAGTTTTTTGGGTTACCTGGGTCAATCTGGGAATTCCCCTTACTGGTTGGAAGATAAATCGGGTGTCATTTAGGTGATTTTACTTTGTATTTTTCTTAAGTAAGATTGTCACTGAAGATAGCCTAATAATCACGACGACGTCGCTGATGTTCTAGCTTTGTACCTGCGACAATTCTAAAAATAGGTAGCGACTAGTATCTAGTTGTCAGTGTAACACTTGCGACGACGTATCTAGTTGTCAATGTAACACCTGCGATGACATCTTTAGTTGTCAGTGTAACACCTGCGACAATTCATGTAAAGTTTTTTTTACAACTTTACCTCCTGAATCCACCAGTCTTGTTTATCCCCTGTTGTTTCCTCTCTCTCATCAGCTTGTTTTGATTGCTTTTGGTTAAGGTATCATCTCTTTGGTTTCATTGAGTGAGTCTTGTGTTTTTAGACCGTCTAACCTAGATCTTTAGAGGTTTCGTCGAGAAACTATTTGCTTGGGTTACTTATCTGTCTAAGGTTCATCCATGACCATCTTATTGATTTGCTTGAGGCTTTTTCCTTGCTTTTTTCTTTTTGGTTGATTTTTAGTGTCGATTATTGAACCGATTTTTTATATTGATTCGATTTCTTCACTACCAAGCATAAATCACAATTGTTTGGATCAATCAGTTCATACTTGCTTGTTTTTCTCTTTAAATTCAAAACAAAAAAAATTAAGGGATTTCATTCATTTGATATACGAAATTGAAAGTATATGTGCATTTCAAATTTTCATGTTTGAGAAATTGAAAAGCGGACTCTAAATATTTCATTAGTAGTATCAATGCATTGTGAGATTAGTGTATTGATGCATTGTGTTTCTTAGTGTTTGCATTCACTTGTGTTTGCTTGGGAATGAACTTTCTACCCTCCTTTAAGTAAGTGTTCATCGAAATGAAAGATGCTTTACTCATTCTAGTTGCATCCTAGGGTTTTTGATATACATACGGTAGGGCCTGAAATCTAAAACCTAATTCAAGATCAACTCTAAAATTAACTGAATGAACTTAACAACGCATTGGAACTTAACGCACATTATTTAGAGGTCTAGGCTAGAGACGTGCTCCGATGTCATTAAAACTAGTCACTATTGTTTTCACTTAAGGTTGGGTGATTCCTCCTTCTATGACTCAATAGTTGTTAGTATGGACTTATGCTCCTAGTACTGTCGAGTATATATTGCGAGACCCCACTAGGCTATCACCCTACATCCATAGGAAGCCACGTCTGCCACCTTGCAAATTGTAATGCACTGAACACAACACTCAGGAAGATTGACTGTCGTACGGAAAGGCCTTAGTCATTTCCCTTTCATTTGATCACCAAGGTGTATATGTAGTTTTATGGTTTGTCTGGTTAACCTTTTGCCTAGTTCTCCAAAGTAGTCACTTTCATTCCTTTTCGACTCCTTAAAAGAAAAGGTCCATCTAAGCACTTGTCCTTTCAGGCTCATTAAACCTCGAAAGAGATAGAGTCACCTTTTCGTCCCTTTTCTCGACTCTTGAAACATGAAAAGGTCAATTTTTGTTCCTCTGTCATAAAATTTACTGCCCACAAAGTATTTCTAGTAACAGTTCGAGTTCTTGGTTACAATACGAGTGTTTTTAAAGCTTGTTCCTGATGGCAATATTCCCTGAGTCTACCAGCCAAGGTCTTCCCCTAGAGGGGAACCCTGGTTCGTTTCCTTATTTTGGAAATGTCGGTGCTCCGTACATGGAAACATTGTCTTTGCCTAGGTTAACCATCTGTTTGCCCGTTTGGTTGTTTTCAACCTCGGTGGTCCCGAGTGTCATGATTCCTCTTCCACCATCTCCTTCATCTGAATCATGACACGATGATTCCAAGGTTAATCCTACGCCTTCTTCCCATGTTTCTTCGTCTTCATCTCCCACTTCTCCTAGTGAAAGTTCCACATCTAGTAACCAGGAGACTAAGAACAAGAAGAAGAAGAAGAAGTCTGATAAGCGTGAGACCACCGGTGCAACTATTGCTCTGAGTACACCTTAGGTCGGAACACCTTCTACTCCTCCGCGGAAGGTTAAGTTTCCTTGTAAATTGTGCAAGGGTGACCATCTTCTTCATGATTGTCCCAGTATTCCCAGGATCTCAGAAGTATGTGAAGGTAATCATCCCCTTCACCTTTGTCCACTCACGGATAAAGCTTCCGCAGTTTTGGAAAGTCTTACAGCCTCTTCGCCTCCACTTCCAGTTGGTTATCAGAGGCTCCCTTCAGACCCTCTCCTGGTTGACAAAGAGATTAACTTAGATTCTTCTCTTGCCTGCCCTTCCTGAGCCTGGTTTTGCTAAGCCTATTCCAGACCAACCACTGGTCGGAGAGAGTGTCGACTTGGATTCACCACTCGTTGATCACTCTGTTCCAAAAGAGGATCATGATTACACTACTCATGTTCTTCTCATCTCATTAGATTCTCCTGAGTCTGAGAATGACCCTCCTATCCCAACTGATTTAGAGGGTCCTTCTTCGGTTCCTGTAGAGCATGGGGGAAATCATATGATACCCCCACCAAGTAGTTCGGTCATTTCCTTTGACTGGAGTCATTTGACTGCTTTCCGCCTTCCATCCTATGTGCCTTTCCAGATTACAGTACATGCCTATAATAAGGCAGTACCTAGCACTGTCTTGGACGAAGGTGTGTTAGTTAGCCTCATGCCTTTCACTACTTGGCAAGCTTTGGGCTCCCCATAACTTGTGTCGGTTACTCAAATTCTATTGGCATTTGACAGAGGAACTAGTCAACCTTTGGGGATCCTTCCAAAGTTCCCTGTTATTTTGGGAGGAAAAACCATCTAAATAGACATAATGGTTGTCCAAGGTGGTTTAGATTTCAGTCTTCTCCTTGGCCATGACTATATTTATGCCATGGGGGCTCTTGTTTCTTCACTTTTCCATGTGGTTTGTTTTCCACATGATAGAAGAATGGTGACTATCGATCAATTGTCATTCTTTAGTCACCCGATGCCTCCTGTACCACCATCATCTCCCACTGGTTCTTATCCGCAAGTAGTACCTTCCTTGCCATAGGTCAATTATGTGGCTACCCATTCTACCTCCATATTTGTTGATGATCATGCAGATGGTCTCATACATCATGTATTGGGGGCATTGGAACCTGATTTGTCATTGGTGCCTAATGACATGTGTCCCTCCTAGAGCATGGTTCTCTGTCCAGTGAAGATCTCTTGGGCGTCATGTTTTCATCTGGCCCATGAATAGGAAGCAGGGTGTCCAAGGATAGCTCTTTTCTTGAGTCGACCTCATTAAAAAATGAAACAAGGTGTCTGAGGAGAGTTCTTTTCTTGTGTCGACCTCGTTAAAAAATGAAACAAGGAGTTCCAAGGATAGTTCTGATATTTTTTCGACCTTGTTAAAAAATGAATCAAGGTCGAGGATAGTTTTATCTTGTGTCAACCTTGTTAAAAAATGAAACAAGGATCATTGGGGAGAGTTCTTTTCTTGTGTCAACCTCATTAAAAAATCAAACAAGGAGCTTTGAGGAAAATTCTTGATCTTGTGTCAACCTCGTTAACAAATGAAACAAGGGTTATGAGGATGGTTCTTTTACTGTGTCAACCTCATTCAAAAATGAAACAACTCCCTTTTCCAAATCGAGTCTTTGATTAAGATCTCGTAAAGTCTGAGTTGAGTCTTTCCAAGATCTCGAAAGTGAACCTTCATTCCATCCACCTCGTTGAATGCAATGAAGCTTGAGGGGCATGTACTTCAATTTGCGTCATTATGCTAGGGGCATGCGAACTTATAAAAATCACAGTTTTTCGTTTCAAGCATGTGTAAACATGAAACTGAATCCAAGCAGAGTTCTCCATGGTTCAAGCTTGTGTAAAAATGAACCCATACCCGATTTACACCTCATAATTGTCGTTTTTATCAAGTAATTCTTCTAGATGACCCTTGGTTGTTTCATTCCATCATCGCCATCTCTTTGGCTGATCATATGCTTTCACTTGGTTTTTTTCATTTCCTGAGGGACCGCAACGATGAGTGGTTTTACTAGCCAGCCTCTTGACCATTACATGTTTTGAGGAGTTACACAATTGTCGAAACCAGTTGCTACCCTTTATACCACTCATTCCTCTAGGACAAGTCTTCTTTAAGCTCTTTTCCAACTTATAAAAGATGAAAATATTTCCGAGTTTTCCATTTTAGCTTGTTAAATGGAATAAAAGGCGGTCCACTTTCAGCTCTTTTATGACCGTATAAACATGAAAATATCATCGAACTTTTGTCATTTCTAGTTTGATACTGGCTATGAAATGACATTTCTTCGATCACTTTTTTACTTTTTCAAATCGGGGCAACTAATTACGAAAATTACTCCTTGATCGTAATGGTCAAGAGGTTCTCTCGAGTATTGTTTTATACCTTTTTGGGCTCGAGGGACACAAATTTACGAAAAAGGACCCCTTGGGAGTTTTCTCTTCCGTTTCTTTTTCAAACTCTCTAAACATGAAAAAGACTCTGAGTTTTACCTGTGTTGGACTCATTAAACCCTGACGACATTGGACTCATCACAATGACGAGACTCGAACTTCTCCTCCCTATGGCTCGTTAAACTATTACTAGGATGGATGCGTCTGAAGGTCAAACTTATATCACAAGCATATGTTATCCCCTTCAAGCTTGTTTTTCAAAAATAATTGGGATACTCACCAATAATGGTGGGGGAAAATTTGGAAGTCGTCATTGGTTACCTACGGTAGCTAGTCACTCTTGAACATCGACACTTTTGCTTCTCGTAGGGTTGGGATATCCTCATATCGTCATTGGCCTTCTGGGGTTTTTTTGGTTGCCATTTTTCCTTATTCCATCTGATCCATATTGTCTCTGTCAGACCTCTAATCCCTTGGTACCAAAATGCTGCCACATTCCGGAGTCATGTCGCCAATATGTTCAAGAGTATAATCCTTTTGTAGTTCACACCCTTACCTCCTCCTCTGATGCTCTATTTCACCATCTACCCCTTGTTCCTTATCTTGCATCATTGAGGGGCGAAACTTATGGCCCTCCTGCGAGGGATCGCCTCCTGTCGACACCAGGTCATTATCCAAGAGGTTGATCTAGAGATCCTTTTCGATACCTTGGAGCTTACATGCCTCAATGGCAAGTTCTTCATGCCTGATGACAGACTTTCATCATTGGTCTTCAATTGGTTGATTCCATGAGTGTTCGACTTCAGCCCATTTTTCACACTTAGTGGATTGTACTGGCAGTACCTTGAGAGCCATTGGCATTATTGATGGTTTCTCTCGCGCTTGTTAACGGCTTTCGTTATTGACCGGTAATCAAGTGACTTTCTATCATGCTCGACTTCAACACATTTGTTCACATGCTAGAATTTGTACTCAGATCAGTTAGGGTTTCAATACCCCGAACTAAGATTACATATGTTCGGGTTGCGTGGATTGGTTCGTGATTACATATATGACTCTTTGATTGGATGGCTGCGACCATACCTGAGTCTTCATGGATGGCTGCGACCATGCCTTTGTCATTATATATGGTCTTATCAACTGGGTGGTTGCGTCCATACCACAGACCAAGTTTCATATGTCTTTTGGATGGTTGCACCCATGCCTAGACTACATGTATTTCACTATCAGAGATATCAATTGTACTTGCGCCTGTAGGTTCTTCAAGGTGGTGCTCCAGTTTAGTTATGGTTTCATAAATAATTTCACCCCTCCCACCTTCTTAGGCTTCATGCTTTAGGCGGCATCTGTTACACAATAATTTGTCACTATCCTCATCTCAGTCCCTCTGCTATGTCATGTATCAAATAAACATGTTCATATATTCCCACTTACCCAAAAAGATTAAACAATGCTCTTTAATTCTTAAGAACTGACCCATTTTCCTAAAAGATTTGTATCGTT
This sequence comes from Pinus tabuliformis, assembly GCA_031772625.1. Lineage (NCBI taxonomy): Eukaryota > Viridiplantae > Streptophyta > Pinopsida > Pinales > Pinaceae > Pinus > Pinus tabuliformis. The sequence continues at coordinate 340,951,167 of CM062805.1, forward strand.
GCTAGTAAGACATTAAAAGGCACAACGATCCCTTGTCATGAACTGTCTCATCAAGACATCGTCACCAGAGTACACTTGTTTCCCGCGACAGTGTGATTTTAGGGCTCGACATAAGACTGCCAGGTATTTATCGCGACAATTGGTCTGCATGCATTGCCTCCTTATGATTTTGTCGCTGATACTTAGTTCATGACTAGTGACGATCCAGATTTGGCAAATTTGTTCCAACAGTCGGCCTTCTAGATGTCTCTGGAGCTGGTTGTTGGGTCAATTTGGGTCGTGTTTCCTCCTCTAGGATGATGGTTCTGCCTCTAGTGCAACCTCCCTTAAGGATAAGCTCCCTCTCCCTCATTTCATGGAAACTCCTCCTATAAAATCACTCACCATTGATATGATCTGCTAGATTTTTAGTTATTTAGCTGGACAGTGCTAGCTAGTTCTTTTGAGTTTGTTTTGAAACCAAGTAGATAGCTTTAGTTTGAGTGTGACAAGTGTGGGATTGCTAATAGTTTGGTAAGAGGTTGTGGAATGCCTTAACCTTGTATTAGAGCTTGTGAGTGAGAGAGAGATATCATCTATTTGGGAGACCCATTCTTGAGAGTGAATGCTTGAAGAAACATACTAGTTGGACCCCTCCGGAAGGCTTGCGACGTCAAGACTTGTTTGTAAGCTTTGCTCTTGATTCATTTTAATACAATCAATGATGATTCCATATATCTTGTGTACAATTTACTTGATAGCTTATGATTTCTTGACTTGCTAAGTAAATAGATCTGTTAGAAAATTATACATTATGGAGCAATGGAACACATAAAATATTGTAGAAATATAAACACAGAAACCGCATAAAACAAGAGAGACACAGATATACGTGGTTCACCCAATTTCGGCTACGTCCACCCCGAACAGCCAGTCCTTCCTTTCTATTATCCAGCTAAATGAAGAGACACAACCTACAGCAGATCCACTGTAATATCCTCTGTTTTCTCTCACAGTCTCACCTCTCTATTTCCTGCTCACAGAATACACATCTATCACACAACCTCAAATACAATTCCCTCATACAAAGAGAGGGGTTTCCTTCTAGGGAAAAAAACCCCAAACTAAACATAATTTCTACCGTCAGATCATCCGCCTAATGAACGTCCCAGATTGACTAGAAATAACTATACTTTTACAAGGCAATTTTACAGCCGCTTTTAGCTTCGGGGATGCTGCCCTCGAAACCCCCCGCCAGGGGGGTGCTCCCAAAGGTCGTAGCCGCCCCCTAGACCCCCTCTACAACAAATATTTTACAGGCAGCGTTGCCGCCCCCATTTCGAACTGGGGTCCAATGTGGCGATACCTTTGAATATAGAAGATAATCAGGCTCCACACCCAACTATCTCCCACTTGGATACTGATTGTAGCAACTCCACCGCTGCTCCATTTGTTGGACAATGACTCCTTTTTGGACCTGGTTGTTTCTCATCTTCATCGTCATCCTTGAAGACCAATTGAAACTGAGCATATTCTCAGTTTCTCCCTGGTTAAAACTTTTGTTAGCATATCTGCAGGATTCTGGCTAGTGTGTATCTTTTCCAACTTCAACTCTCCATCTTCCAACATTGATCGTATGAAATGGTACTTGAGTTTTATGTGTTTAGTCCCGAAATGAAATGTTGAGTTCTTTGCAAGATGAATGGCACTTTGGCTATCACTTTATAACGTGCCCATATCATGCTCCTTACCCAATTCACCCATAAACCTTTGTAACCAAATCATTTCTTACTAGCCTCTGTAGCAGCAACATACTTTTCTTCTGTTGTTGAAAGTGCAACAACACTTTGGATTTTTGAAACCCAACTAACAGTTGTTCCTCCAACAGTAAATACATATCCTGTAGTGCTCCTCCTGTTATCTCTGTCACCTGCCATATCTGCATCAACATATCCTTGTAGGGAGATGTTTGAACCACCAAAGCATAATGCTTGATTTGTGGTACCTTTCAAATATCTGAGAATCCATTTTACTACCATCCAATATTCCTTTCCTGGATTGTTCATGTACCTGCTTACAACTCCCACTACATGTGCAATATCGGGCATTTTGCAGCCCATTGCATACATTAAGCTTCCAACTGCTGATGCATATGGAACTTTAGACATATAATCCATGTCTTCTTGGGTCTTTGGGCACATTTCCTTGCTAAGTTTGAAATGGCTAGCAAAAGGTGTACTAACTGGTTTTGCATTGTGCATGTTAAATCTTTTCAACACCTTTTTTATGTACTCATTCTAAGACAATGTTAATTTACGATTTTTCCTGTCTCTAGTTATTCTCATACCAAGGATTTGTTTTGCAGCTCCCAAATCCTTCATTGCAAATGAATTTGCCAATTTTCTTTTGAGAACATTTATTTCCTGCATGTTAGATCCTGCAACAAGCATGTCATCTACATACAATAACAATATAATATAGCTGCCATCATTTTGCTTTTTCAAATAAACACAATGATCAGAGTGACATCTAGTATAACCTTGTTCAGACATAAACTTGTCAAATTTTAGATACCACTGCCATGGAGCCTGTTTTAAGCCATACAAGCTCTTCTTCAACCTACACACTATCCTTCCCTTTCACCTCATATCCTTGTGGCTGTTGCATATATATCTCTTCCTCCAAATCCCCATGGAGAAAGGTTGTCTTTACATCTAACTGCTCAAGATGCAAATCTTCAGCTGCTACAAGACTTAAAATAGTTCTGATTGAAGTCATTTTAACAACAGGAGAAAATATTTCATCAAAATCAATACCTTTCTTCTGTGCAAACCCCTTCACCACAAGTCTAGCTTTATACCTTTGTTTTCCTCCATCTTGTTCCTTCAGTCTGTAAACCCATTTATTCTTCAATGTAGTTTTTCCTACAGGCAACCTGACTAAATCCCAAGTCTGGTTATGCATTAAGGAGTCCATCTCTTCTTCCATGGCTACCTCCCACTTCTTCTTGCTTTCAACCTGCATTGCTTCTTCATAACATTCGGGTTCACCGGAATCAGTCAACAATAAATAATATAATGAAGGAGAGTATCGTTCAAGAGGTCTACTTATCCTGGTAGATCTTCTAACACCACTTTCAGGTGTTTGGGGTGCCTGTTGTTGTTGTGGTCGTTGCTGTTGTTGTGGTTGTTGATTATTATTATTTTCAGGCACCTTTACTTTTTCAGTGATTTCATAAAGAACTACATATTCCTTGTTTTCCTTTTCGTGCTTCTTTTCCTGCAACTGATTCTTATACAAGACCTTTTCATTGAATATTACATCTCTGCTCCTAATGATTTTGTGACTTTCGTAATCATATAAGCGATAACCAAAATCATTAACACCATATCCAATAAAAGCACATTTCTTTGACTTTGCCTCAAGCTTTGTTCTATTTTCTTTATCAATATGGAGAAAGGCCTCACAACCAAAAGGCTTTAAAATAGAGTAGTTTACCTTTTTACCTATCCACCATCCAAGGAACTTGAAGGCCCTATGTTTATTAGATAAACAACAGTATCTACAACATCTGCCCAAAACTATAAAGGCAATCCTGCATGCAATCTCATGCACCTTGCACGCTCCATGATTGTTTTGTTCATCCTTTTTGACACACCATTTTCTTGTGGTGTTCTTGGAACTGTCTTCTCTCTGTGAATTCCATGCTCTGAACAGTACCTATCAAACTCTTTGCTGCAATATTCACCTCCATTGTCTGATCTAAGACACTTCAATTTCTTTCCTGTCTCAATCTCAACCAAAGCTTTCCATTTATTGAAAGTATCAAATACGTCAAATTTATTCTTAATACAATAAATCCAAGTTTTTCTAGTTGCATCATCAATAAAAGTAACATAATAACGAGAGCCACTGAGAGATGATACCTGAGCAGGTCCCCATACATCTGTATGCACAAGCTCTAATTTTTCATTCTTCTTTTCTTTCCCAACTCTGAGAAATTTGACTCTCTTCTGTTTTCCATAAATGCAATTCTCACAGAAGTCCAAATCAACATTCTTCAAACCCGGAAACAAATTCCTTGAGTGAAGAATCTTTAGCCCCTTTTCACTCATGTTTCCGAGCCTACGATGCCATAATACTAAATCTGCTCCTTTGGAAGTTAAAGCATTAACAGAGTTAGAAATACCATTGCATAAATACAATGTACCAACCTTTTCTCCTTTTTCTATTACCAAGGCTCCTTTGGTGACCTTCCAAGCTTTATCTGTGAAAGTTGTCACACAACCTTCACCGCCTAACTGCCCTCTTGAAATCAGATTTTCTTTAGATCTGGAACATGCCTTACCTCCTTTAATAGCCATTGGTTTCCATTCTGCTATTTTACAAGAACCTTACCCATTCCAAAAATTTCACAGGGTTTATCATCACCCACACAAACTTGTCCAAAATCTCCCTGAACATAGTCATGAAAGTATTTCTTATCAGGTGTGGCATGGAATGAAGCCCCTGAATCTACCACCCAGGAATCAGTAATATTTTCGAAAGAAAGAATCAGAGCATCTCGTAACACCTCACCTGTCACATTTGCTTCATGATTGTTTTCTTGTTGTGCATCACCTTCTTTTCCCTTCTGAGATCTACATTCTTTCTTTAGGTGTCCTTTCTTTCCACATTTCCAACACACTATTCCCGATCTGGACTTGGATCTGCCTTTCCTTGATTTACTGCGATATCCTAAGCTCTTTCCTCTTTCCATTTTTCTTCCTCTAGACTCTGCACTCAAAGCATTTCTCGATGTCTCACCGGATATTTTCTGTCACATTTCCTCGCTAACGATAGCACCAACAACATCATCAAACTTTAAAGTACTAGATCCAGAAACAGAGTTACTAATGGCCATTACCAAACCATTCCAACTTTCTGGTAATGAGCACAAGAATAACAGAGCTCTAACTTCATCATCAAAATTTACCCCTACAGAACTTAACTGACTTGTAACTGTATTAAAATCATTTAAATGGTCTGCAACAGATCCACCTTCCGACATCTTCATATTAAATAACTGTTTCATAAGAAATACCTTGTTTTAGGCCAAGGGTTTTTCATATAGTTTCGACAACGTCTGAATCAAACCCTCTGTCATGGTTTCCTTCGAAATGTTGAAGGTGACTGACGCAGCAAGGCACAACCGTATTGTTCCAAGTGCCTTTCTATCAAGAAGGTTCCATTCTTCGTCTGTCATACCCGTCGGCATCTTTGATTTTCCACCCAATGGTAGGTATAGATCTTTCGGATACAGATAATCTTCCATTTGCATCATCCACAACGAGAAGTTTTGGCCGTTAAATTTCTCGACCCTAAACTTACCATCTTCCGCCATTGCTCCCACTCGAACCAAGAACCCTTCTTTCCTGCGAGTTTATCAGCCAAATAGACCTTCGGCTCTAATACCAGTTGTTAGAAAATTATATATTATGGAGCAATGGAACACATAAAATATTACAGAAATATAAACACAGAAAGTGCATAAAACAAGAGAGACATAGATATACGTGGTTCACCCAGTTTGGGCTACGTCCACCCCGAACAACCAGTCCTTCCTTTCTATAATCTAGCTAAATGAAGAGACACAACCTACAGCAGATCCACTATAATATCCTATGTTTTCTCTCACAGTCTCACCTCTCTATTTCCCGCTCACAAAATACACATCTATCACACAGCCTCAAATACAATGCCCTCATATAAAGAGAGGGGTTGCCTTCTAGGGAAAAAAACCCTAAACTAAACATAAGTTCTACCATCAGATCATCCGCCTAATGAACGACCCAAATTGACTAGAAATTACTATACTTTTACAAGGCAATTTTACAGTTGTTTTTAGCTTCGGGGGCGCTGCCCTCGAAACCGCCCGCCAGGGGGGGCTCCCAAAGGTCACAGCCGCCCGCCCTGGACCCCCCCTGCAGCGAATATTTTACAGGTGGCATTGCCGCCCCCATTTCAAACTGGGGTCTAATGTGGCGATACCTTTGAATATAGAAGATAATCAAGCTCCACACCCAACAAGATCTTTGTTGTTCTCGGTTATGTGCTCTGTTGTTTTCTTGTGGTGTTTCAGGTTGATTGCTCATTGAGGAGAAAGAAACGGAAGCTAGAGGAGCACGATGGAAACTTCATCAACCACCGGTTTGAAGTAGGCCTCCAACAATGACTATTTAAGGGAATTGATTGTTGTTTTGTCTTTGATGTGACTAGACCCACTCTAGGGCTAGAGGGGTTGCCTCTGTGTGTAGAGGGAACACTTTCCTACTTCACAAGGCTAGTTGGAAAGAAGAATCCATGAGTTCGTAATGTAGGAGAACAGGAACCCACGACTGTCAAAAGAAGAGTGGTTGGACTACTACCTATACACGAATATCCATGAAATCTTCTTCACGTCCTTCCCCACTGAGCTATATGAGTGGATTGCGAAGCTAGAAAATAGCCAAGGAAGGTGGAAACTTGATGGTCCTATTGTGTGGACCCCAAAGTTAGTGAGAAGCTTGGAAGCATCAGAGCATAAGATCGCACATGTCATTCATCATTAGTTCGATCGCATTATAGGAGGATTCGTTACTGAGTTCGCGATTGACACGTCAGTTAGCTACAACAAACCAGAGTGACACTTTCTCAAAGGATCGTGAGGTAAGTGCGTAAAGTCTTTGAATACTTGTATTAAAATGCTATTGTGCGAAAATAAGGTTATGAAGTTACCTTGATGTTCGAGGCTACGCAAAGTGGAAAATCCTATAGGAATGAAGGAAATAAGGGACCAGAAACTAGCCCCTTGATTTAATCTCCGCGAGGGGACGAGGAAGAGCTCGCGAACGTCTCACTGCGAAGTGCGATCCATCTAATAAGGCAAATAATTCCGTGAATACCACCTCCACCCACACTACCACCAGCTTCACCACCATCACCTCCATCTTCACCTATACCACCTCCACCACCACCACGATTCAATATGGAAAGCACAGTGAAGTTGTCTGTGTTTAAAGGTTTGGGAAATGAGGATCCAGACCAATTCTGGTTCGTAGTATGGGCTGTATGGGAAGCGCAAGGAGTTACAGATGACAATATAAAGAAAGCGACATTGATTAGCACCTGCAGGACTATGCACTGACCAGGTATATTAATCACTCCAATGATAATCCAAATGCGAGAATCATGTATATCCAAGCAATGCTAAATAGAGAATTTAGCAGCCAAAGTCTGAAGCACAGTCGATCATTGGATTCAAATAGATCAGAAGCTACGAGGCAAGACTCCTTGGGAGTTGGATTAGAGGTTGAAATGTACGATTCACAAAGCTAATATGAATCTGATGAATGGACAACATCGTGAATGGTTTGTAGCTTCACTAATGCCACATTTAAGAAGTGCGCTATTGCAGTAGAAGATAATGACTCAGGAGGAGGCCTTAGAGATCACTATGAGGCTACATGAGACCCTGATGCGAAATCCTAACTTAGGAGTTTAGTAGATCCACGCACAGCTGAAGAATTTATGCCTTGAGATGCAGAGTCTAAAATAGGGCAGGACAACTCCACCAAAAGTGCACGTAGAGGTATGGTGCGTAAAATGTAAGGGTTAGGGTTATAACAAGGACCACTGCTTGGTTTTCACAAATTACCTTACAGGAGGAGGATCGATGCCCTTAAGACCGGAAGCACAAGTAGGACCTAGCGTGGCACCTGCTTTATGGTGCGTGATTTGTCAAATAGTAGGAAAACATGCCACAGACAATTGTCACTTGTTACAGAAGTATACGAAAAATTCACAATAGTTTTTTTGCAACTTTTGTAGGTCAATGAGACACGATGAGCACACTTTTAGAAGTTATGAGTTAATGATGGATAGAACTCCCACCTATAGAGTTCAGGCTAAAACACAGCCCCTTGATCAAAATGTAGGAATGGCACGAATAGGATTTTAGTGGCCCGGACGAGGCCGAGGCAGACGAGGACCTAGAAGAGGTTGCGAATAGTTGATATGCTACAATTGCGGAGGTCTAGGACATTATGCCCATGATTACACAAATCCAATGCGCTCGTCATGTTTTTATTGCAATTTTTTGATCATGAGACAAAATATTGTCCTACACTGATAGCTGGGATACGTGACAAAGGAGTGCTACCACCCCCCGACTTAGAACCTGCAGATGATAAGGTCTGAGCCGCGCAAGGAAGATCCAAATGTGAACATTGTGCTCCGAAGTGGAATCACGATAGGAGATGACAAAGGCAAACAACCAGAAGATAATACTTTGGTTTGCAAAGCTTCGATGAAGGAAGCAAAGTTTGATTTGGAGTGCACTCAGGAAACCTTCATGGAAGCTAAGAAGAGCTTCACTAATGCCTCCACTTCAGGAAGAAATGATAAACTGGAGCCGGAGATGGAACCATCTATGCTCACAATGTTCCTAAAAACATGTATGAAGCTACTGTGCGATAGTAAGGTGGTGAAAGGGTTACAGGAACTCATTAACAGATGGGCTGGGACCGTGCAGGCGAACCATGCATAGTCAGGAAGATCGGAAAACATAAGACAAGAATGGGAATAGAAATGAGACTAACCGTACAGATCGGAGAATATGAGATGGATCAAGTCATCATGGATTTAGGATCGGATGCGAATTTTCTGCCGAAATACACACGGGAGCAAATGGAGCGATCGATGCTACACTGGTCTCCAATTCAGCAAAGAATGGTGAACCAACTGAAAGTAATACCTCTGGGGCAATTACAAGGAATAACCATGGATATTGAGGGAGTGAGCACATTGGCAGACTTTGAAAGTGATAGAGATTGTTGATGACAGCAATCCCTACCCCGCACTCTTAGGAATTGATTGGGCCACTAACATAAACGGGGTTATTAATCTGAAAGAGAAAAAAAATAAAATAAAAGAAGTCACTACATGTAATTATACCCCTAGACCCTGCTGAAGGATCACATTATATGGAGCCGATGTGTGACTATGAAAGTGATGATGATTTGGACTGCATCTATAAGATAATAGCACGAAACCAGGATTGGGTGAATCCCACCACAGATGGGTGGTTTATATGGGAGCGCAAAAGCTCCTGCACTTTGGATTTGGATGAGGAAATAAAGCGATGGCAGAATCAATTACATGAGGTAACTACACTAAATTGTAATATGATGACAAGGTCGCTGAGCTGCGTATCGAAAAAAGTAAGAGATCTGCCTACTTATGATGGTCTAAGTGAGGTAGATACCTTCTTCAATAAATTTAAAAGGGAGGTGCTGGAAAAGCAACACTTCCAAGCCTTGGACTAGGTATTGCGCGCTACACCTGCGAGGTGGTGGGGTATGCACAAATGGAGCTTTGAAGACTGGCGCAAATGTAGGAGAATGATGCGCATGCGATTTGGGAAGCTTAGGGTATGATTGATAGATAAGTAGAATGGACGGGGTGAACTGCGCACACATCTAGCTAGGTGGGCGTAGGCATGTGGAAAACAACCTACGTGGATGCACATGAACTCCGCACTGAATTGTGTGATCAATAATCATGTGTTGGGGTGACCGATGTGCAAATGGCTCTTAATGTTAGGAAGACATTATGTAGAAAGAACAATCGTGTAGATGGTTCTCCATGCAGAAGCACTCAAAAAGGTATGCAATGTGTTAAACAAAGTATGCAACGCGCAGCGAAGTGATTGGGACCTTCACATACCTGCAGTATTATGGGCTTATAGAATGACATGCAAGAAATTGATGGGACAGACACCTTTTAGGCTTGTCTATGGAGTGGAAGTTGTAATGCCTATGGAATACACCGTACCTAGTCTACACATAGCAGCGCTCACAGGTATGATAGACCATGGAGTCCTGGAGGAGAGGCTCGCGCAATTGGAGGAGCTCGAGGAAGAATGTTTTTGGCTGGATTTCACTAGCAGGTCCAAAGGAAGCGTGAAAAGGCTTGACATGATCAACATATTAAGTTGCGCACCTTCAAGATGAATGATCTGGTGTTGTGTATGATAGTAAGTTTGATAAATTCCCAAGGAAGCTCAGAATGCATTGGTTGGGACCGTATGTTATTTATGAGATCACAGATGGTGGCGTGTGTAGTTGGTAAAGTTAAATGGAGAAATATTCCCAGGAAAATTCAATGGCAGTTGTTTGAAGGCATACACAAGGGCTTGCCATCTGACTAGCTTATAGAAGCACAACCTTAGTGTTCTAGGCAGCTGAAAGGAGGCGCGGGACTATAAACTACTTTTCCCAGGAGCTGCGCAATGTCAGGTCTGCATGCAGTAGCGAAGTCTCACAGGGTCCGTGACAGCACGAGGGTAGTTGTGCTACTGTGTAGGTCGATGGAAAGTGACCATTACAGTCACTATTCATGATGTGATGCTTGGTTTGAGACCAAATGGATTAGGCGACAGGAATTTAAGGTGAACTTTATGGGCTAGATTCTTGAAAATCTGCTGCCAATCGAGCATTAATGGACCGAACATGGGGGGAACGGTCGAATTCAAATTCAAAAGGTGCTATAAATTACAAACGGTTGTCCAGCAAACAACACTTGGCAATTTGAGGACTGAGTTGTTTCACGCACAAACACTCATGAACCCAGACTTGTTCGATATTTTGAAGGTGAAATCATTGTTTAAGCACTTACCTCGGCTGTTGAGAGAATTGTGGAATAGCACTATGGCAGCGCCTGAGGAAGCCATGGATACCAGATCAATGACTTGTGAAGAAGTCGTGTAGGCCCTGACAAAAGTAGAAGCCCCATAAAGTGTCAGGATAGTTGCATAAATCCCTAAATCGCCACGCACACCAAGACCTAAGAAAGAAAAGCAGCCTATGGTACCAGTGCGTGTATCCCCTAGAAACCCATTAAGGACTAATCTTACCATGGAAGAGAAGGGAAAAGCTATTAATTTGGAGTCCGATGAGGAGAAAGAACTTGAAGAAATCCTGGTAGAGGAGGAGGAGGATGTAGAAATGGAGGTTGACAGCCAGGGTGTAGTCCCTCTTACCAGGCTACCTGCATATGTTCCTCCACGAAAGGGTAAAGTAAAGGTACCCAAAGACATAGATGAGAGAAAAATCTCTCTGCAAACTTTGATACTCCCTGATGACATTATTTTTAAAGGAGTGCACCTGAGACGAGTGCCTATATTAAAATTTGCAAACTAGAATCTTGCAAACCATGAGAAGTTCCCACATTTGGCAACTGCGCAGCTAATGCACCATAAGAAAGACGCACTGACGGGAGTTATAGAGTTAGAGCCACGTAAGTGTCTAAGAGGTGTAGAAAAGGAAAGACTATTAACCCTGCTCTGGGTGTCACATTACCATCGCGCCCTAGTGACTATTTTTGTCATAAGGCAACTGCTCTTCCTGGTGCATGATGGGTGATTGTGGCTGGAGGAGCCTATCCCCATCACGGACCACTCAATTCATAGAATTACCTGGCTCCCTTGCAAAGGGGAGGATCTAGCGAATATCTTGGAGGGAAAGAGTGATGACTTGGCCATCGTGGAGGCCATGAAGAAGAAATTTAAGATGGAGAAGAAGAAGAGAGGGTATGTGATTTCCAGCATTAAAAACCCGATGGTCAAAGTCACGATGCAGATATTGGCCGGAAATGTTATGCAGAAGTGCCACGTGGATGAGGTTCCCGCACCAGTGGTTGCACTTGCTGTGCAATTCACAGAAGGGGCCCAATTTAACTGGGTGAACTACTTGTGTCAAGAGTTCCTTGAGAACTGTCGGGAGGCACAGGACTAGGGGAAGACTTTTCATTATGCGTGGCTGTTGTTGTCCATAGTACTGGTGGCATGGGAATTTCCTGAGGACAGCCAGTTCGCAATGATCATGCAAGACCTTCCAGAGGCAGCGAAGTACGCTTCACTGTGGGCAACTGGAGATGTGCAGAGGATAAGGGATAGTAAGATATTATGGGTGTTCATGGAGATGAACATGAGAATGGGAATTAATCACAAGCCATGGTTATCACCCATGGTCTACAACAGTCTACAGAGCTTTGTGGAGTTCAAGGCAGATTTCGATCATGTTTACATCAGGGAGTGGAAGGACCCCATGAAGATGTGGTGCAAGCTACCTTACCTAGCAATAGATGATGTCATCTTCATGGTCCTTCAGTCATGGCCATCAGAGTGGCACGCTCTAGGCAGCTCCTTGGTGGAAGCAGAGAAGTCCGCCATGCAGAGGAAAAAGGATGAGGCGATACTGTGGATGGTGCAGTTGGCAAAGAAGCGTAGAAAAAAGCAGCAGTAGCCAAGGCCCAAGTAGCACGGGACGTAGTGAAGGTGGTGGAAGAGCAGTAGAAGGGACCAGAGGAAGAGCGCGAAGGACAGAATTCGCCTTCACCTGAACAGGAAATAGATACAGAGCAAGGTGGTGCAGATCTACAGGCAGTATCCACACAGCTAAAATGACACCACCCAAAAGAGAAGGTAGGGCCGTGGAAGAATTCGAAGGCTTCAAAGACTTCTTTCGACCCAATCACCCTCACTGAGGGGAATCCACATGACATTGGGGAGATGGTGAGGGATGTCACCACGGAGACTCTCTAGTAGCTCGTGGAGGAACACCAGATGGTGTTGGGGGCTCTCCCAGCGCAGATACAAGAGTTGCAGGTGTGCACTCCACAGGCTGGCACTCTGTCAACCAGCCTCGCAGTAGGCACGTCTGCAGCTAAGGAAATGTTGCGCACCTGGACGAATAACACTATAGTGCTACCAGAAGGAGTACTCGTTACAGAAAATGAGGTTGATAGGCCTATGGTCAGTTGGCTGAAGGGAATCGGTATAAATATGGTTGCTCTCCCTCAGGAGATGCTCTATGTTTTACAAGATGGATTTATTATAGAACTGCGAGCCAGGGAGGGTCACGTGCTCCAGGTCATGACCGAGTAGCGCATCAACATTGAACAGTTGAGCCTACAGCACAACAAGGTAGTGGCACAAAACCAACAGCTAGTGTAGGTGGTCGAGGAAGCCAACCAGATATTCCTGGAGCTGGCCATCCAAGCAGAAGAACCAGTGGAGGCGCGCGTTTGGAAACTAGCAGCACAGGTGTGCGAGGCAAAGAACGAGGTGGCCAAGGTTCAACTTGAATGGAACCTTCAGATAGCCAAACTAAATTGAAGGTGAACCTTCAACTCCACCAGAGGTTAAGGAAGAGTGCACCAGTGCGATTACAACAGCAATAGCGAAGGTCAATAGTGTAGTGAAAAACTGTACAAAGCTATTCGAGGAGTCATTCGAGGTTCTCACTACTCTGCAGGAGGACCCGAACATTGAGTGCCTGGAAACAAAGGCGCACAAGCTACAGCAAAAATATGATGAAGTAAAAGGGACCACACAAACGGTTTCCCTTACACAAAGGCTCGCGCGGATGCAATAGGTGAAAGCGCTCAAAGAGCAGGTGGATGCTGCTCGACATAATGAAACAATTTTGAAGGCGTGCTTACAGCCATGGATTCATCAGGTGTATGTCATTATAGCCTCTATTGAAGCAAAGCTCATGCAGATGCAAGGAACACAAGAACATGTTCAAGGACGCAGTTCAGCTACAACGGTCTCTGAACAGCGCATCCAGGAAGTGTAGCAGGCAGCTGCTCAGTGCGTTGCTAATCTTGCAGCGATCCAGGCAGAATTGGGAGGTCTTCACACAAAGATATCCACACCAACAGAGTGACTCGAGGGTGAGTCACGATGTTTGTGTTGGGGGCCCATTAGGCATGAGATCCCACAAGGGAAGTTTTGGGGCTTAGACCCCAAATTTTGGTGAAAAATTGTAACTCCGATGTAAAGACCCTGCATTTTGTGGGTGCGAAGCACGTATTTTGTAAAAGAGTCATAGGGTTGTCTGCCCTCAATATTGTAATGTAATGTTGACTGTAGAGATCTACCCATGGTCTGCGGACCATGGGATTCTATAAATAAAGCGAGGCTCTAAGTAGTTAAGACATCAAAAAAATCAATAATACCAATCTAAGGATGAAGAGTTGAGTCATATCTAAAGTGTAAAGTCTAGTTTGGGTCGTAGAGTAGGAGAAGGCCCTGCAGCTAAGCGCACAGGCCGAGTCGATTCTATAACAGTTGAAAGCATTAATAAAGAGAAGTTTCATATCAATTCTGTGTATTTATTTCCTGTTTTATGCATTTGTTACATTGAATATACATTGCACTTTTAATGCTTATATGATGCGCGAATATGTATGAATGTCTTGATTAAGTGAAAGCAAGGTAGAATATCTATTTACGCAAAGTTAACTAAGATCTTTAAGAAGATAAGTAAGATACGCGGTGTAGATTGGGGAAATAGTGCAATTCGCTGCCATAGTAGCGCGAAAGCATCTCAGCCCCTAATTAGGGCTACACAAAAGGCGATTATAACAAATCGCGAGGGTATTGAAGGTTAGAACAGTGCGCGAAGTAACCTACGCGAAGATAAGCACAGTGGACTAAATCGACACCACAGACATCTCAACGATGCAGAAACTTGGTTCCATCATCCCGCCATACTGCTTTAGGTGAGACTTTAGTCTACGCTCCACGAGCTGATAATGAAAGGGCTAGTAGTGTAGGGATTTGTTTGGCTAAATCACTCCGAACCTGGGTTAGGCCCCATCAAACCAACAATGATATTCAAAGATCACCAATCACAGCATAAGGTAATAACAGTTGTGGAAAATATGGAGAAATTCACATAAGGAAATGAATTTTTCAATCTATAATTATTCTTCCATGAAAAGAATGAACAAGTGAAATGATTTGCATGTACGAGAGTTATTGAATTTAATAAAATTAAAATTTATTATGCCAAAATTGTTGATTGAATTTCCTTCCTTAAGACGGTTAGCATATATACATTTTGCATCCATGAAAACGATTGTCACACCAGTTAATTAAGGATGAAGCTTCACTTTCCATGATTAGCAAGAGATAAACCTCCACATACAGTAATTTCAGGAAACAAATATTATACATATGAATAGACCCATGATTATGGTGAATAGAGGAAATAAAATTGTTTATCAAGGATGTGAATCCTTTTAGTACATTTTTAAAGAATAATACATGCAGTAGAGCATATTGGAAAGTGTGACTTGCAGTTAGGACAAGGATATTTCTTGGTTCTTTTATGATAAATCTGTGATCTTAGTTAAGTAGTGAAACATTATTAGCATGCATGAATTATTAGGTGCTTATGATAAGAAACAATGAGATGCAAACTATGAGAAATTCTCATATTTTAAACAATAGATTAATCACACCTTGGAAGGGTTATAATCAGATTAGAAGATCAACTGAGTAGGTATTAATTCCTACTACTATATAACAAAATCCTTATAACTAAATCATTAAGGCCTACTTAAGAGCACACAAAACTATATGCCATAATAAGCAAGTGGCTTAAAAGGAAGATGATAGATTGTGAAGATCAATGCCATAGTATGTTGGTGTGTGATACTTGTGGTGAGAGATGTTTGATGATGGTGAGATCACCATCCAATCTCGAATATCTCATAGCATAAGAGTTTGTAGATGCAGTGCAAAGAAAAAGGTATAACCATTAATAATTCTCATCATGCCAAAGGTTATGCAGAAATTTTAGCTCACTACTGTGTTTTATCATAGCACTTTTAATGTGAATATTGCTATGGAAGAGGGCCTATCCCTGTTATATATTGACCATCAGCCTCTGTAATATATATGGTCTATTTGGTTGAATATGTAGAGTAGGTGGTTTTTTAATGTATTTAATATAGGTGGTTGAGTGTTGTCAAAATGACTAAATAATGCATGATATTATGTATTGATAGATGGTTATCTTGAGGATGTTCACTAAGAAATATTGTGAGAATTTTAATTGTTTCTTATCAACATTGAATTAATCGACATTATAGTTGGGCATAACTTGCTTTAATAGAGGAATTCCATGGTTGTATCATTGTTTTATTGTTGTATTATACATATACTCATGTATTTTCATAGATTGTTTGGTATATTGTTATCATAAGCCTGGTTGAGTAATCATCAAGATAAACAAGTTGTGGCAAGAATCATGCTAAAATATACACATAATAATGAGGCATATGAATATTCCATGTAAGCACATGGGTGTCATTATTATAGCATTGTAACAATATTGTAGTTATCATTTGGTTGATAATAGATGTCAAGCATCCATGGAAGAAATATTCTTGAGTTTAATTTGAGTTATACATGGATTGTGGGAATTGTCTTGTAACTCATGATGAA
This sequence comes from Pinus tabuliformis, assembly GCA_031772625.1. NCBI lineage: Eukaryota > Viridiplantae > Streptophyta > Pinopsida > Pinales > Pinaceae > Pinus > Pinus tabuliformis. The sequence continues at coordinate 340,967,464 of CM062805.1, forward strand.
TCCCAGTATCGGTCTTGGGTTCGTTAGACAACTTATATAGAAATAATTAAAGATGTTTGCTACCCAAATTCCTATAGAGAGGGAGTATGTCTGCAGAAGGGAAAGAACATGATTGGCATACTTATCATGTTGGTAAAGTATAGTGTAGAGTTGTTGAGTTATTGAAGCATAAAAAGGGCAATAGTAAATCACCCGAGACGAATTATTGAAGAATGAAGTATTGTATAATGATTATTAAACTATGATTTAATAGTCCGCTTAAGATGAAAATATGCATGAATAAATAGTATACTACTCATATTGTGTTACAACCACATGAAATCTGAAAATGATTTACACTTGACAAAACTTTCTTTGACTACAAAAATGAAGCGTGCTCATAAAAATTCCTTGTCAACTGAGAACAACTGTTTTAGTTACTAGAAAAAGATAAAGGAATGTTTGGCATGATACTTACATGGTGGAAAAATACGTGGATAAAGTTTATGTCATGCAAGTGATACCATGAGAATGGTATGATGGGTTGTAGCACAGACGATACTATGTACAGCAGTACATATGGGACCTGTATGACTACATATGTTACATAATTGAAATGTGATATGTATATTGATGTGTATAATATACCTTGTGTGTAGGTATGCATGAAGGAATTAGGTAGATGTCTAGTAGGGCAACTGACCTGGAGGTTTCACAGAAGAAGGAAAGTAAGAATTGGTTCAAGGATAAGTAACCATGGTTAATTTTAGTTATGATGAATATATATTGTTGTGTGAACTAATCTGTTATGACATTGCACGTGTATTTTTATGGAAAAATACGCTAACTGATGTGTTGTATGTAGAGGAACTGCAAGAAGCAGTTGTTCGAAAAGAACACCAAGGCTTGGGAGAATATAAGATGAGAACATGCATTCTTCAAATAAAATGAATAATGAGCAATAGTTACTTTTGTAATATTGAGTAATAGATTATGATATTTATCATAGTTAAATTTCTACCCTTATAAATTCTCACAAATTGTTTTGAAACAATGTTATAGGAAGTTATGGAAGGAGATAGGTTGGGAGCACTCCTTGTGACTGATGTACATCCGAACAATTGCATCATATGGAAAATCCATGAGATCTATGGATCTAGAAGTCAGGTACCTATGAACGAGGACATGATGCAGTGATACACCGAGGATGGTGTGAAGTTTTACGGGGGGAGTATGTACCACCCCTCCCTTGTGTGTTAAATTATTGTAAACCTAAGTGAGTAAAGCTAGGTGTGATACCCTCTGTTGTGGGTTAAACTATTTTAAACCTAAGCTAAGGAAAGATAGGTGTGATATGTAATATGAAAAGTAAATATGATATTAATTAAATTAATAAATAAATCACTTGTAGGGTGGAGCACCAACAGAGATGAGATTCTTGCCAAATCCTATTGAGGAATGGGATAGAGATAAATATTTCATGATAAAGCTTCTAGATGTGATTCTAGATAAGCTTGGATGGATGGGAGATAAAGATCCATCGAACATAAAAGCTTTGCGGGAGATAAAGGAAAGCTTTTATGAGGAAAAGCCTTGTGGGAGATAAAGACGAGCTTTTCTGAAAAAGACCTAGGCAAATGGAAAAATCCATAAAAGCAGGATGCCGCTAATGGAAACTAAATCATGAAAGAGGGTATTAAATACCCAGTGCATTGATCAATTGAGGACAGTTGATCCTTGGCAAGAACCTCAGCTCAGGGGGAATCAGAGGTGATTCATGGTTGGGTGGTGGTGCTCTACTCTCCAAGTGAGGTTTTAGTTGGTTTCATATGCGTGGAATGTTTTGTATGTTGATTCTTACTCTCTCTTTCTCTCTGTTATAGTTCCAGTTTGTTTATGAGAAGATTTCTTAAGTTTCTTCGCCATGAGAATGTTTGAGTGAATTACATATGCTTATGTATTAATATATTTAATGGTGTTTCCCTCTATTCTGATGAGATTCACTTGCATGGTATGTGTTTTATGTTAATCCTTACTTGTTATGAGGTTAAATCATTTAGCTCAGATATACTGATGGTTGAATTTATCCCTATTATGGGAATGATGGATTTTCTTATGCATGTTTCATTCCAATGTGAAGTTAACTGTAGAAGTATATTCAGCGGGTAATAGTTCTAGTATCCATTCATGGTAGAATTTGCATGTGACAATTATTCATAAATAGATTACCTGTGTTAATGTTTTTCTTATGAGAATGATTGTAGTTTTATACATGTGACTCCTTTTACATTCAAGAGCAGAGTTAATAGTAGAAGCATAATATGTAGTTGTAAATACTAACTTTGTTTATGAGGAGATCATATATAAATATACCTGATCATATTTCATTTAATAAAGGAATATAGTATGCTTATAATTTCCTAAATTGGTAATTGCTTATGCAAGCAGGATAGTTGTGGAAATAATGCTTCTCGTTGTATGAACAATGATTCAATTATCTGTGTTTGCATGTCAATAAGACTGCCTCCACTTAGGCTAATTCTAGCTAGTTATGCATGTGAATGAAAGGTTGACCAATAACATATTGACTATGTGTACATGACTATGATCATGATGTACGACCATGATAGCTACAGTAAACTTAAATTAATATCCATTAATGCTTGCAAGAGTTATTTCAGAGTTTTGATGGTTGCATGTCATGATTCGTTCCCTTTCTCCAAGTTGAGATTAAGCTTAAGGGTTAATCTAAGAGTGTGAGATATGGTTCATTATCTTGCTGGTATTCAATAGCTAAGATTTTGAGTATAGTTGCCTGGATGATTATTGTGCATGTAATGATAGGTTAACTCCACCTGTGAGTCCATTGAAATTTAACTATAAATAAAAGAAATTTTTAATTAATGGAGCCTAGTATCTATTTTTCCGGGGTAGGCCCAAAGGGGTATGTTACATACATAATCCTTACATTCGAGGAGTGAAGGGGAAGTCTCATGAAAATTCTCACCATGATTCTATCCAAGATTTCAAGATGGCCCTGTGTTGCAAGGTGGAGAGAAAAAACTAGTAATTGAAGACTAAAATACCTATATGTAATTATGTTTCCAAATTGCCTAAGAAGAATCCCTAGAGATTCTAGCATAGAGATTTCCTAGCCAGTTTATGTTGGAGCCCAAGAAGAATGTGTGATATCCTGTGGGACGATATTGTAAAGAAGTGGATCCACCTTTTGGGTTATGTAGATTGAAGGGGAAAGAGAGTTGGTAATTTGGGATGGTTAGGTGAGTGACAAGATTGTGTATAAATGAGAAAATTGGGCTAATTGAAAACGTTCATTATTGCTTGTGAACTCATAGCCTCAATATAGGGATGGCTTGTTGCGGAAATACTTGATTCAATAGTTCCTATGGCTGAGAGGAACGTCCCACATCCCTAGAAAGTTATTGTACATTCTTTATAAAAGATAAGTTTTTTGGTTATGGATTTTATGATGTGTTAAATTATTGTGTAATTATTGTTGAAAATGCTATAAATAATAATTATTTATGAGTTATTACAAATCTCCAATGTTTTCCTAGGAATTGTAAGCAATTGTTCGTTTATTTGTATGTGTAATGTTTTATTATTTGTGAAGGAAAAATAATTATGATATTACAGATGTATAGTATGTTGCAATGATGGAAATTTGTGAGAACTTTTTAATGCCTCTCCATCCTAGTAGGCATAGTGTTGGACATGCATGTCACAAGGTGGCATCAAAGCCCTGTTGGGCTTTAAGTAATTATAGTGTCAAAGTATAGAAAATCCATACTAAAAAGGAATTCTAAAAATTCATCTTTTATAGAGGTTGAAATTTTGTGACATATGCCTAGAAGTGAGTTTGGGGTGTATTGAAATGTGGTATCAAAGTCAAGCTACAATAGTGGACCTATATAAGGAAAAATTAATATGTCAAAAAAATAATGACATAGATGAAATCTTCTGAGGATACTGGGAAATACTTTGTCAAAGTTTCTTGTGAAAAAATTACGGGAAATTTCTATGAAATTAGAGGAAATGGAATTCAAGGGTTAAAATATTTGTTGTTAATCTCTTCTTGAGTGATTACAAGCCTAGAATTGATTGAATTTAAAATTATAGAACAATGAGATGGAATGGAGAGTATTCTTGCAGAACATTGGAGGAAAGTCCTTGGATGAAGTTGGGTAAAAATTAAAGGAAAAAACCCAAATTTTGGATGAATTTGGGGAAATTAGAAAAATCCTAAATTTTCATTGTGAATTTACATTGAAATAATGGTCATCATTTTCAAAGAGTTGAATACGATAGCAATTCATTTTTTGCAAGGCTAAATTTGGCTAGGGAAGCCAAATTACAAAGTTCAATGGTGGGTGAGTGAGAAATTTTAAAACTAAGCAATTTGGAAAATTTGGAAAATTCTTCCATACATAATGACGTGAAGGATATGTACCAAGTTATGTGGAAAACCACAATGGTAGATGGAAATGGTAGGGTACATGTGGCCAAGGCCACAAAAGTAGAACAATGAAGGTCTTATGCATGCTAGTGGGGCCAAGGGATGCTTTAGGGTTCGCATAACATAAACAGTTTCAAGAATTTAGAGTGATCGTTTTGAAAAAAATAAACAAAATCCTATGACCAATTAGATGGTGATGTATGGTATCATTGTGGTAAGTGGTATTGGGACTTGGAGGACAAGGTAACCTCCTTGAAACTCAATCCTTTGTGATGCTTCACAACCATCAATTTTCATTCAATATCCATCATTTGATAAAGTGTAAGGGAAAGTTATGTGCCAAGAGGGAAAGGATTTGGGATTGGCCTTGCTTTTCACCTTAGCCTATGAATAGGGGATAGGTGGATGAGAGATAGATGATGCGGGAACCTTTTCCCATTTGTAACAAAAATGGTGGGTGGGTGGCTAGGATAAGTGGGCCCCCAAAAAAAGTGTACACAATATGATAAAAGGAAAAGAAAATATGAGGGAAGGAAGAAAAAGGAGTGGAGAGGGAGAGAGAGAGAGATAAGGGTGATTGAGTGGTGACATTTCAAATAAAGGTGGCCAAGGAGGTGATGTTGCAACTTCTTATGGTGATATATGGACCTGAGGTGCCACATCAACAACCACATCAAAAACATCATAGATAAACAAAATTTTCACTATGTTAAGAAAATAAAAATAAATAATTTTGGAGCCAACATCTTATTTTGGCCAGAACAGGAGAAAAAAAATCCAAATTATATGAAAATTTTGGGTTAAGTCTATAATGAATAAAATCATAGAGGTGCCAATAAGGAAAATCATATTATGCACCTGGTCCAGCTTCATATATTTTGTTGAGCATTATCTTCTAGTGCTTCTTCATATCTCCATCATCACTACATGCATTGACAAATGATGTGTATGTTGGGTATCAGGTGAGATGACATGTTGAACCACTACTACTCATACATCATCATGTACAGTAAGGTAAAAACCAATTATCTTCCTTCTTTCTGATATGCTATGATAGGAATCCCCACATCATCCTTATATTTATTAAATGATTGTGACAAAAATGCCATTGATTGTGTCTCGTTGCTTCCAAATGGTTTGATCATTATGAATAAAATGATCAACCAACCTTTGCAAGGCCCTGGTAGCATCTTCGAGTTCCTCATAGCCACAAGATGATGAACTCATTATTGCAGTGTATCTTCTCACGTCACTTCGCATGCAATGGTATCATCTCTAGGGCACTCTTCATGCAAAGATACTCAAATCCTCCATATGACAGTTGCAAAGTAGGATTATTACAAATCTTGCAAGAAAAAAAAGTGTTTTCACTTTAGGAATCCCCATTTAATACCCAACATAATTGAGGGTACTAATCTACAAAAAAGTAGATTCACATTTGAAATGATGGAAAGGGTTGCTCCCTTGTAATAATTTCTCAAGTGAACATTTTGGAGACTAACTTGCCACTATGTTGTCACTACATAAATGAAAGTTTTTTTAAAATCAAATAGGAATTCCAATTTTTTTCTTCATAAATTGGAGAGTACTTCTAAGAGTTTATTCCTTAACCTCTTCCTGGTCTAAAATGTAAATCATTTTTAAAAACATTACCTACCACCTTCATATATGCTCAGCCCCTAGCCAATATTGGCAAATGTTTCATAAAATTCCTCAAATTGAAGGTGTTAATTTATCTCCCACAATGACTTTGTATACCCTCTAATTTAATTCCACTAAACTACAACTCGATGTCATTTGAAATACAATTTATTTTAACTATTCTCACTTTTGCTACATTTTCCCACCTATCATTTGTAACATGAATACTTGATAGAATTTCATAAAATTCAGAATTTCTAGGTTCTAATTTGCAAAGGTGTTCCACTTTAACTCACCTACCTCAAAAATGCAATGAATTCAGGATGCATCAAACAAGGACCCACATAGTAACATTGGTTTAGAGTTTCATGTTTCTTAATAAATTCTTAAGTCTATCTAAAATAATATGCATGATCAACATGATCAACTATGCAAAAATAATATTTCTGGCACAACACTTTTGACTTGTGCTCTATCATTGTTTTTTCCAGCTCTCTCCATGAGTCCTGGATGAATGCAAGTACACAAACGTAAAAGAGATTAATTTGGTAAAAGATAGAAATAAATAAACACTTACATCCTTATACTTGTTACAAGAGATATAAATTCAATATAAAGTGTAAGAAACTTCTAAATCCACGCAGATGCTAATCTGACATTAACACCAACTATAGTCAATACTCTAAATTAAATTATTTCTTTTTTAGAAATGAAAGAGGGAAGTATCATTAAGATTATGAAATAAATTAAGAGGAAAATAAAAATGTATTCGAAAAGGAGGCATATCATTCAAACACAAAAATAGCTATCTAGGTTGAAGCACAAACACCTAGCTATAGAACTCCACAAAGGAGGTCATTGAAGATTATGAAATACATTAAGAGCACAATGAAAATGTAACTGAAAATAAGACATATCCTTAAAATACAAAATTATCTATCTAGGTTTAAGCATAAACACCTAACTATATAACAACACAAAGGATATCGTTGAAGTATCTCAAGTGGAGGGGTGGAATGTGGGAGCAAAAGATCATATTAATGAAACATATCAAAAGTTTATGTTGAGCTTAAAAGATTTAAATTGTTGAAGGGTATGGATAGCCTACAACAATATTCCTATCATTGACCTTTGGAGAGTTCATTTCACATAGCAATCAATCAGATTCTTTATGGTTGCTTAAAATGTAACCAATCAATGTTATAACAAGAAGATATGTTGATGAAAGAAAAATAATCAACTAGAAGAGCTTGAACATTTATTTATTAAATGCAACTAGCCTCCAAGTTCAAAATGGGTAAGAACCAAAATTTTCTCATGCCATATTTATTATTTGCGCTAATAGAAGCAGGGTGCTTGATAGCCCAAGGTGGGAGAGATCCCCATGTGTGGGTGTGTCACTAATACAATAAAATGAAAAAAAAAAGACCCAATGTCTTATTTATTTAAATAATTCAACATAAAATAAAAATGGAAAGACATCATATTTATTTAAATTTTAAGAAATTATAAACTAACATAAATCCATCTTATCCTTGGATCTATTAAACATCGATAGGGATTAAAAAAGGCAAGGTGAAAACCTCAAACATCTTTTCTCACACTAATGGATATTGTTTGAACTAAAATTAGGGGGTTGTAGCTATACCTCTACAACTTGTTACAACAAAAAAATGGGAGAATTCTATCTCCAATACTCATATCCATCCATCTCAATCTCAAGGCACGTTGGATGATGAAAACCTTTTTCACAAGCTCCATGCTCTAACATAGCTACTTGGAAACTATTTTACAAACTAATTAGATAAAAAGATACATAGAAAAACCGTACCTAATTTTTCAATAGGCCTCAAAGGAAGTATCCAAACTCATCGAGCAAGGATTGTAATCCCAATGCCTTGTTCCATTTAAATTCTTGTTCTCACATTTCTTTCCCATATTTCCTCCCTCTCATGACTACCATAGAGCTTAATGTTTGTCTAACTACACTTGCATAAGTGAGAGTTCTAATGTTTGTCTTTGTTACCCCTAGCCTGAGGGAACATCTTCCCTCACTATCTCTAATCATTTTTCTAACCATGGATTATGAATTTATTGTTTCATAAATTTTCCCTTGTATTTCCTCTCCATTTTTTGATTTTTCACCTTTTTTATTTTTTTCACTTATCTTCTTCTTGTCAATTTTCTAAGGACCTCTTATGTCTCATTTCCCACTCCTCGCTCAAATATTTATATTCCAATACATGAGAAATCTATTTATATTCCATATGAGGAATATACATATTTCAGTGCTTGAGGGATTGCTTAGACAACAATGCTCATAGCCATTACAAGAAATACTCATTATGAGTTCAACACATTGTCACGTGTAGGATTTCTCCCTACCACCTACGCTAAACCTAATTGACTTTCCATGAGAAATATCTTTATATTTCATATAAGGAATATACTTGTTTGGTTGTTGATGGACTGCTTAACAAGGCTTGAAGCCATTAAAATAAATACTCATTATGAACTTTGTTATCCCTTTACAAAGCCTTTATTATTCAGTGAAAGATTCACCAAGATCTTACAAGATTTTATAATTCAGTGAAAAATTCACCATGATTTTACAAGATAATATAATTTGGTGAGAGATTCACCCAAAAAATTATATATACATATTATATTATTGATAAAATCGCCATCCATTTTTCCTATGTATCATGGGGATTCGCCCACTTATTATACATATAATTTATGGGGGTTCTTAAAATTTTCCTTAATGCTAGATCCTTTGGGGACATACTTAGGGTAAAATTGATCGATGTGTATACTCTCACCCACCTCTTATTTGTTGATGATGTACTCATATTTCTTGATGGCTCCATTAGAGACACATCAAATTTTATACATATCCTATCTATCTTCTACAAAGATATAGATATGGACCCAACCATAACAAATCCACCATCATGAGTGTTAACTTTTCAAAAAATGATCATGTTTTTGCACAACAACACTTTCATTACACGCACTTGGCTCTTGAGGATGGAATCAAATACTTAGGTTATAAGCTCAAATCAAATAATTATCGTAGTACATATTGGACATGGTTGATTGCAAAAATCGAAGAAAAAATTAATATTTGGCAACAACGTTGGTTGTCAAGGGTTGGCAGACTGGTTCTCATCAAATAAGCTCTAGAAGCCATTCCAGTATACTGGATGGCCCTAATTTGGATTCAAAAAGTCATCACCAACAGAATTAAACAAATATGATGTAGATTCTTATGGAGAGGAATCCATGAAGGGACTTTTGCTTGGTTCAGATGGGACCGGGTCACCAAACCCAAGAAATGGGGGGGCTGGGGTATTAAATACCTCAATTGTTTCACAAAGACACTTGCTACAAAAATGGGTTGGCAGTTTCTCACATCCACCAGTCTCTGCGAAGCGATGGTATATCATAAATACATATATCCCCGAACGATTTTTTATTGGATTCGTAGCTCGATCAGGAACAAATCTGGAATTTCTACAATTTGGTGAGCAATCACCCAATCCATATCAGTCATAAAATAGGGATTGGATTGGCGTATAGGGACAGGTGAAATTGTTTTTATTGGCAGAGATGCATGGTCAGGATGTGGGAATGCCCACCTCCTCCCACTTGAGCTCAGGCTTCTTGATTCAACGGGTATAAAATACCTATCTCAGATAGCAGATGCAGAGAACACATCGATGATCAATCAAGCATGGAAAACAGCTCCAAACTTGATGATTCGCAATCAATGGAGACAAATATAGAACAAATATATAAATTCCCATGTTGAATCTCATGTTAGAATATCATATCGGGAGGATGAATTGATATGGGCCATCTCCTCTCATGGTAGATAGATCCTAAAAGAGGGATACAATTTTATATTTTCGGATCGTGAACCTAAGATAAAAGACTGGTGGTGGTGACCTCTCTGGAAACTAAAAGTGCCCCCAAAAGTAAAACTCTTCATGTGGTGTCTGATAAAAAATAAGGTTCCTACAAATGACAATCTTCAAAGCAGATCCATTCATGGTCCCTCACGATGTTGTCTATGTAAGGACAATGTTGAATCCATCAACCATCCTTTTTTTATTTTTTCCCATGGCACAGTTTGTATGGCGTCACTTATATGAGTCTCTTTGTTTTGTGGTTTTGAGTAGACTTCAACTTGCTCTATATTTTGATCTGGAAGTCGGTTTGAAGCACCAGATATACCATTGGAAAGCTTCTTTTGAGCACTTTACGATGAAAGCACCTACAATGTGATCTAACCTAGAATTTATATGCAAAAAATATCCCAAAAATTCAATTTTTTCTTGACCACAGAGCTTCAAGAACTAAATGGTTCCTTGGACAAACAAACCTTTAGGCTATAACACCTAGTGATTCATAGGCTAAACTTTACCAACAGATTCCCAAAATAATAATAACTAGATAATCATAAATTGAGTACTATAAATTATAGGACCTAACACATTTTATCAATATGTTTTACTTTTACATAATTATTATTATTATTAGATATATAGATATGTTCCTACTAGAACCACTACCAGTATGTATCCATGAAGAAACTCTAAGATTTTGAATAAACACATTATTTTATCAATATAATATTAATTTTAACTTTCACTATATATATATATATGAAACTATTGACATTAATATTTCAAGAATATAATTTTTTTATACATAAATTATATTAAGTTTTTGTATTTTAATTTCCAAAAAATATTTTTACCATTTTATTTTATTCTCCATTTTATCAAAATAGAATTAAAACCTTTGAAGCATAGCTATATTCTTAATGAAAAATTTAATTTTCAAAAATATAATGTTTGGATTTGGCATATGGGGTATTAGTGTGTTGAAATAAATGGACATGGCATTACGACCTTTTACCTAACCATGTGAAATAAATTTAGAATATCATGAAGGATTTTAGTGTGATGGACTTCATGAGAACATGTTACATATTTAATGAAGATTATCTACTTAAATAAAGTTAGAAATAAGGTTGTGTATATTGGGTGTAGAGGAGATGGGGACAGGGTGTTCTGCTAAGGTACTATGTTGTGAAAAGGTCACTCATTCAAAACTTCATAGGAAAAATCCTTCCATGATAAATCTTGGTGTGTTGTTGGCTTGTTGGGGCCTAACCCAGGTTTAGAGGTGATTTAGCCAAATAAAACCTGATACTACTGGCCCTTTTGGAAACAATCTGCGGAGCATGGACTGAGGTCTCACCCAAAGTAGTATGGGAGGGTGCTAGAACTAGGTTTCCACACCCTAGAGATGTCTGATGAGTTCAAGTGGTCCGCGGTTCGACTGTGTGCGCACATCGCTACGTGCACTTACTCGTACCTTGCAGCCTGAAATGTTTCCTTCGTGCAGCCCTACTCAGGGGCCGAACACTAATATTACCCAAGTCCTTACTAGTATTCCACTGTTAGTTGATTAACTTAGCCTACTTGTAAGCATTAATTTATACTTAGAAATATAAATCATTCATACAAGTGCGCGCAGTAAATAAATAGTATAATTGCAATTTATATCAAATAGGCAATAACCCAAGAAGAGATACATGGAATTAAGATAAAAGTTTTCTTTATTATTATCTTCCTCGGTTACGGACTCGACTCCGTCCTGCGGACTCAACCTGCAGGGGTCTGCGCACTCAGTTGTGGACAACTAGGCCTCTGCGCACTCTTCTACGGAGCCTTCTCCTACCCTACGACCCAAGACACACGTAGACTTTTTCTCTTTGCTTCTACTTCCTATCTATTGCTTCACTATCTTTTACACTTAGAGCCTTGCTCTATTTATACAATCCCATGGTTCGTTGACAATGGGTAGGTTGACATTACATTGCAAAACTAGAGCGGACAGCCCTATGACTCTAACATTCTTCTGTGCCCGCAATTCATGGGGCTTTACAACATCAATCGGTTAAAACATGGGCTTTGAGCCCCAAAACATGCCTTGGGGGGATTCCATGCCCAACAGGACCCCAACACAAACATCGTGACTCACCCTCGAGTCACTCGGTCGACGCGGTGATCTTGGCGTGGAGTCCCTCAAACTATGCTCGAACTGTACTGAGGTCCGCAGCGCACTAAGCTACTGCTTGCTATATCTGTTGCATTTGTTGTTCTGAGACCTCTGTGTCTGAATTGTTTCCATACATCTGTACCAGTATTTGTTGCATATTTTTACAGTCCTGTGCCTTTGTCCGGCTCCTTGGAGTGCGAAGACTTGTGCTTTGGTTGGCTATTAAGATAGCCGGCCCAACCATGTAGGGCTTCAAGTAGCTGCCATTCACTTTGCGTGGGAAGATTTCTCCATTTAGTTTGACTAGCTGGATTGCGCCTCCATCTATGACCTCCTTAACCACGTATGATTCTAGCCAATGCATTCTAAATTTTCCTAGAAATTTTTCAAACTTACTGTCAGCACTAAGTCATTTACCTTGAAGGTTCGCAACTTAATATGGCGATCATGCCAGGCCTTTTCATGTTGCTTTTTTACCTACTAATGAAAACCAGCCAATAATTGTTCCTCCTAAAGTTCTTCCAATTGTGTGAGCCTTTCCTCCAGAGCTTCGCAGTCCATCATCCCTGTGAGCGCTACTATGCACAGACTAGGTATGATATATTCCATTGGCATGACAGCTTCCACACCATAAACTAACCAAAAAGGTGTTTGTACCATCAATTTCTTGCACGTTGTTCGGTAAGCCCATAGCACTGCAAGTACATGCAGGTCCCAATCGCTTCGCTACGCATTGCACACTTTGGTCAGCGCAATTTCTAGTATTTTGTTGAATGCTTCTATAGTCCCATTGGCTTGTGGGTGATACGGTGTACTTTTCTGATGATACACCTGGAAATCTTCTATGAGCACATTGATGGTTTTGTTTAGAAAATGTGTTGCGTGATCACTCATTAAGATTTTCGGATAGCCAAATCAAGTCAACACGTTTTCAAACAAAAACTTCGCAGCCATAGCATCTGTGTAGTCTTTGACCAGATGCGCTTCCACCCATCATATCAAGTACTCCATCGTGGTAATGATGTAGCATGCGCCCATCTTTCCCTGAAGTTTTATAGGTCCCACAAAGTCAATTGCCCATTTCTCGAATGGTTGTAGTGTCATTTGTGGATTCAATGGCATCTCATCCCTTCGTGATGGTTTTCCGGTCCTTTGTCATATATCGCAGGCCTTACAGTGTGCTTTTGAATCTTGGTGAAGGGTTGACCACCACAACCCTGCGTGAAGAATATTTTGTGCGGTTGCTCGTCCTGCATAGTGTCCTCCTACAACACCCCCATGTGCTTCCCCGAGGATCTAATTTCTTTCAAATTCAGGTATGTATCTTCGCAGTATCTCATCATTTCCCATTTTGTACAGGTTCCCCACGATGACAGAAAAATCCACCACACACACCACCAATTCCTTCTTCTGTTGGACAGAGTATTCCTTCAACGTAGTCCCTGTTGTCAAAAAGTGGATTATATCTTCGAAGTGTCGGTCCGTGATGTGCATAGCAAAGAGTTCTGCGACAAGTAATCCTTCTTCCAAACTAGTAGGTTCTCTACACATCTCAATCCATGACAAGTGATTTGCTCCTGCGTTCAGGCGTCCAAGTTATACTGTGACCTCAAAGTCATATTCTTGGAACAATAAGAGCCACCTACATATGTGCCCCCCACCCAACACAGGCTTATTGACTAAGTACTTTAGCGCGGAATGGTCAGTATACATCTTGAAATGTCCTCCTAGCAAATAGTGTCGGTATTTTTGGAGCACGTACACCATCGCCAACCCCTCGCACTTGCTTGTGGAATAGTTCTTCTCGGCTTTGGACAATCTATGACTTGCAAACATGATAGGATGATCCAAGCCTTCTTCGCCCTCTTGTGTGAGCACTGCTCCTAGCACGATACACAACGCATCAACATGTACATGAAACTCCACATCCCATTTTGGGAAGACTAGGATTGGAGCACCAGCCAATTCCCCCTTTAGGACATCTAATCTCTTCATGCAGTCATCATTCCAGCAAAATGTGACATCTTTTTTCAATAGTTTCTCCATTGACGCGGTGATTTCAGGATCTTCAATCAATGGTCCTTGAACCTCGCGACATCCTTCTGTTTTTGGAATGTTAATTTTCTGTGGATCCTCATCATCCTCCTCAATATTTACATTGTAACACTCCAGCGCGCAGCTGAGCTAGGTCACCCATTCCAGCTGAAGTGCTTCCATTGGTCCTGGGGTATTTTGAAGATAGTTGCTTTTACTTCTTGTAGCGCATCATCAACAGTATCCCACCAACGATATTCAAATTTAAAGGTCAACATGAATCCTTCACGCAAGATATCCCATTCGCTCATGCCATGGCAAAGCTCTGTCTTAGTATATCAATTCATGGGTATGATATCCAGGGTATGACAGAACAAATGCACCCATTCAGGTTGTGTCTCTTCGTTATAGACCTTGGTCCATTTCACGAGGTGTGCACATGGATCATCCCGTCTGTCATATTTGTCTGTTAGCCACATCTGTAGTTTCCCAAATCATAGATGCATCATCCTTATACATCCCCGCGAGTCCTCAAAAAAAATTTGGTGCGTACCCCATCATCTTGCGGGAATAGTGCACAGCGCCCATTTCAGAGCATCAAAACGCTATTGTTCTAGCACTTCTCTCTCAAACATGTTTAGGAAATCATCCACCTCGCTCAACCAGTCATACATAGGCAGATCCCTTACCTTTGTTGTCACGCAGCGCAGTGATCTTACCATCATGTTGTAATTGAGTGTGGTTACCTTATGTAACTAGTTCTTCTGTCATTCTATTTATTTATCTGAATCTGATGTGCAAGAGCTTTCACGCTCCCACGAAATCCTGCCATCTGCTATATAGGATTCACCCAATCCTCTTCCCGAGCAGTTATCTTATAGATATAGTCTAAATCATCGTCTCTTTCGTCGTCGCGCATTGGCTCTGTGTAGCACGATCCTTCCACAAGGTCTAAAGGTACCACTACACGTAGTGACTTTTTCTCAAAAATCATCTTACACTTCTTTAGATTTATCACTCCATTCATGTCAATGGCCCAATCTATTCCTAGTAGTGCGATATAGGGATTGTTGCCATCAACAATCTCCATCACCTTGAAATCTACAAGTGCGCTCGCACCTTCGATATCTACCATTATTCCCTGCAATCTTCCCATCGGTAGGATCTTTAACTGGTTTGCCATTCACAATTGAATAGAAGACCATTGCAACACGAACCTGCCCATGAGCTCCCATGTCTGCTTTGGCAGTATGTTTACATCCGATCCTAAATTCATAATCACTTGATCCATTTCATATTCCCCGATTTGCACAGTCAATCTCATCTCCCTTCCTGTTCGTGTTGTGTGCTTCCTGAGCTTCCGAACTACATGCGTTCTCCAGACCCATTGCACCTAGTGATGAGTTCTTGCAGTCCCTTTACCACCTTGCTGTCGTGGAGCAGCTTCATGCATGTCTCCAGAAAGGTATTAAGCATTGATGGGTCCATCTCCAGTTCTAGTTTGTCTTTACTACCTAAAGTGGAGGCCTCCGTGAAGCTCTTCTTAGCTTCCATGAATGTCTCCTTCGCGTACTCCAAATCGAACTCTAGTTCCTTTGTTGGAGCCTTGCGAACCCAAGCGCTTTCTTCGGCCTGCTTGCCCTTGTCATCTCATGTCGTAATACCTCTTTTGAGCACGATGTTTACATTTGGGCCCTCTTCGCACCACTCAAACCTCATCATTTGCAGGTTCTAAATCGGAGGAGGCTGGAGTGTTCCTTTATCATGCGACATCGCAATCAATGTGGGGTAGTCCTCCATCTCATGATCAAATTGGGTACAATACAAACATGATTCCCTTGTCAGATTTGTACAATCGCGGGCATAATGCCTTGGCCCCCCGCAATTGTAATAAATAAGTTGTCTGCAACCCCTTCCTAGTCCCATTCCACCTCGATCTCGTCCGCGTCCCTGAAATCTAGTGCATGCCATCCCTATATTTTGATCGAGGGCTCACGTTTTGGCCTGAACTCTATAGGTAGGGGTCTGATCCATCATCAATTCATGACATCTATAGGTGCGCTCATCATGGCCTACCGATCTGCAGAAATTACAAAACAACTACTAGGACATCTGTGTATACTACTGTAATAGATGGCAGTTATCTGTAGCATACTGCCCTCCTATCTAACAAATCGTGCACCATAATGCAGGCGTCGCGCTTGGTCCTACTTGTGCCTCTAGTCTCAATGGCATTGGCCCTCCTCCCGCCAAGTAATTCACGAAGGCTGGACAATGGTCCTTATCATGCCCCTAGCCTTTACACGTTATGCACCATACCTCCTCGCACACCTCTAGGCGAGTTGTCCTGTCCTGTTTCAAACTCTACATCTCCAAACACAAGTTTTCCAACTGCGTGTGGATCTGTTGGACTCCTAGACTACGATCTTGTATTGGGGTCTCGAGCAGTCTCATTGCAATCTCCAAGGCTTCGACCTAGGTGGATAGCTTCTGCTATGACAGTGCAGTCCTTAGATGCAACATTAGTGACGCTACAAACCATGCGCGGTGCTACCCATCCTTCAAAGTCATGTTGGCTTTGCGAATCATACCCTTCAGTTTATAATCTAGCTCCTAGGGGGTATCACCTCGAAGCATCGCAATTTCCTTAAACCCAATAATCAACTGTGTCTCCAATTTTGGCCTGCTAAATTCCCTGTTTAGCGCAACTTGGATATCCGCAATCCCTGTGTTTGGATTGTCATTGGAATGCTTAATGTACCACGTCAGTGCGTGATCCTGTAATGCACTTACCAGCGTTGCCTTCTTTATGTTGTCATATGTGACTCCTTGCACTTCCCATATAGCCTTTACCACGAACCAAAATTGGTCTGGGTCTTCATTCCCTACTCCTTTGAACACCGGCAACTTTATTGCGCTTGCAATATTGAACTGTGGTGGTGGTGGAGGAGGTATGGGTGGGGATGGGGGTGAATATGGGGAAACTTGTGGTGGTGTAGGTGGAGGTGGTATGCGTGGAATTCACTGCCTTATTAGACTGTTTGCACTTCTTGGTGAAACTTTTGCGAGCTCTTCCTCGCTTTCTCGCCGAGGAAAAATCAAGGGGCTAGTTTCTATTTCTACACTACCTTCATTTCTATAGATCCTCCGACTTCACGTAACCCCAAATATCAATTTATTCGCATAACCCACTTTTCACACAGTGGCATTTTAATCCAAGTGTTCAAAGATTTAATGTACTTACCTTGCGGCCCTTTGAGGAAGCGTCATTCTGCCTCGCTGTAGTTGACTGAAGTATCTACCGCGAACTTAGTGATAAACCCTCCTATGATTCGATCAAGCCAATGGTCCACAACGTGTGCGATCTTATCTTCCAATGCTTCTAATCTGTGCACCAACTGTGGAGTCCACACAATCGGTTTTTCGAGCCTACACCTTCCTTGACTGTCTGCTAGCTTCGTGATCCACTCGTACAAATCCGAGGGGAAGGATGCAAAGAAAATTTTGTGGATTTTCGTATATAAGTAGCACTCTAACCATTTTTCCCTTGATACTCGCGGATTCTTGTTTCCCTACGCCGTGAACTTGTGAATTTTTCTGTCCAACCGCCCTTCAATTTCTTTCTTTGTTGGATTCCAGTGACACAACATCAAACATTCCTTATGCAGATCCCAGTCCCGGCAACAGAACCATTTTTTGGCTTACTGGGGCCTAACCTAGGTTCATAGGTGATTTAGCCAAAAAAAATCCCAGTACTACTAGCCCTTTCAACAACAGGCCCCAAGAGCACGGACTGAGGTCTCACCCGAGGTAGTATGCGTGGGTGCTAGAACCAGGTTTTTGCACCCTAGAGATGTCTGATGAGCTCAAGTGGTCCATGGTTCGACCCTGTGTGGACGTTGCTACGTGCACTTACCCATACCTCGCAGCTTGAAATGTTGCCTTCGTGCAGCCCTCCTCGGGGGCCGAACACTGTTATTACCCACGTCCTTACTAGTATTCCATTGTTAGTTGATTAACTTAGCCTACTTGTAAGCGTTAAGTTATACTTAGCAATATAAATCATTCATACAAGTGCGCACAGTAAATAAATAGTATAATTTCAATTTATATCAAACAGGTAATAACTCAAGAACAGATACATGGAATTAAGATAAAACTTCTCTTTATTATTATCTTCCTCGGTTACAGACTCGACTCCATCCTGCGCACTCAGCTGCAGGGGTCCGCACACTCAGCTGCAGACAACTAGGCCTCTGCGCACTTAGCTACAGATCCTTCTCCTACCCTACGACCCAAGACACACTTAGACTCTTGCTCTTTGCTTCTACTTCCTATCTATTACTTCACTATCTTTTACACTTAGAGCCTTGCTCTATTTATACAATCCCATGGTCCACAGACCATGGGTAAGCCGACATTACATTACAAAACTAGGGTAGACAACCCTATGACTCTAACATACTTCTGCACCGGAACATGCCTTGGGGGGATTCCATGACCAACATGTGGAATAGGTCGAGTGACATCCATGGGTTATTTTAATGGCTTAAATACTCGTGGGTTGTGGCTACTCAATCCATAGGTTAGGTATGTCAATCATCTCGTGACTAACATTACCTAGCAAACAAAAAAAAGTTAGAAGTAAAGATGCAATATGAATTATGTTGAAAAAATGGGGTTGGGTAGAAGTAATGAATATAATGGGATATTTTGTGAATTTTTTGAAAATGGTTCCATGAAATTATGTGAACATGAGTAGAAAAATTCTTTCACCAATATGCATCATTTGTTTATTTCAATATATGAAAACATATGGCATTGAAATATTTTGGTTAGATGAAAATTTTTATGTGGCATTATGTTAGGATCCTACTTTAACCTCCTATATAAAGAGATGGGTTGTTATGTATTGAGGTCATATCTAGTGAGGGTCATGTAGTAATTTGTGAATGTAATAATTGTAACAAGGATTATTATGAGGTTCCACCTACTAGAAAGTTCTTTCTCTAGAATATTTGATGTAATAATTGTAAGAATGATTATTATAAAGTTCCACCTTTGAGAAAGTTCTTTCTCTAGAATATTTGTTGGAGGCAGGTTGAATTATATAATGAAGTAGAAACAATGCAATGACAAGTTTAAACCTGAAGTATATTGTAATTGATGCTTTTCTCAATTGGAATTTCCCTAAAGTGAATATTTTTGTCATTAATAAAGGTATAACATTTTATGGTGTTTTAGTTCTTTATTTGTTGGTTGGAGTATGTCATTTTTACAATTAAATCTAGGTAAAATATATTATTTCTATTATGCATCTTCCAATTTACTAATAAAAAAAATCAAAATAGGGACATATTCCAATATCTATAATAACATTGTGATCTATCATTCAACATGTAAATATATGATATAGGGAAAATACACATAATAAATACAAGCATTTCCCTTGGGTGGACATCCCCATAAGCCTTATTGGTGCCCCTTTGTGTAGGACTACATTAAACAACACTAGTATATAGAATTTCACTTCCACGTGTGATAAGGTATATTAGAAGTACCCTAGGGGTGTGTGCAAGCTAATGATGGCCTTTTATGGTGCATTAGGGGCAATGCAAACCTAGAAAATTAATAATATGTTACAATAATAATGCATTAGGAATAATTAGAGATACTTATGCCATGAAGTTGAAGATGGTGTAAAACTATGAAATGTAGGAAAATCAATTGACTTTCTAACTATATAATTATTATTTATGGAAATTGTATCTAACTATATGAATTTTGAGTTTCCTTATAACATTGGCATGTCATTTTTCATGCAAAATATAATCCATATGTTTCCATTAGTGATGAGTTCTCACTACAAGAACTTGTAGAGTTGTAGAGTTGTATAGAACATATTGCTCTTGTGCACAACTATTTTTCAAAAAAATTATATATTAATTTTATATATTTTTTTAAATTATGAAAGTCATTATATCTTTTAGATCACAAGGTCTTCATTTAGTGCAACCTAAATAGGTCTTACCATTATCAAACAATCATTTTTGTTTTTATATTATAGATCTTAATGTCCTCTATTGGCCCATATAATTTTTTTTCAAATAGGTAAGGCCCCAAAAGTTATAATGGAAATGCACACATGATGTGTTTTAATATTTTGATATATGTCAAGAGGAAAATGCATTAAAAACATTAAAATTTATTAATATTTTTAAAAGATTATATATTTAGAATCTACATAGTTCACTTTGTGATCTAAGACTTATATCACAAGCAACCAAGTCACAACCAACTCACCATGCATATAGGATTCTCACCAAAAAAAAGCAATCAAGGCACTATGCATGTAGGATTCCCACCAAAAAAAAATTTATAATCAGAAAAATTGTGAGCATTTTTAATGTCAACCATGTATGTAAATTCCAAAAACTTGTGTTTCTAACATTCAGAATGCTCATGTGTTCATATAACTAGTGACTAACATATGGGAAATTATTAAGATAGATTTGAGAGTGATTGATATAAAAATTTGAGAAAAAAAATCATTTAAAAATTTCTACTCACATTTCTCCGCATGTTTTTTCTCCATATCCAACACCTAGTCCATAGCATACTTCCCTTTTACACACCTGCGTCCACACATCATACTTCCACCCTACTCTTTTTTTGCACAACATGAACCTCCGCACAATCTACTCACCTACACTTACATCATTACTTAAAATTAATTGCACAAGTCAAAGAATCACTTGCCACCATTACTTTATCGACTCAAAAGATCACTTAAAGGATCAATAAAGAAAATTTATCTCTAGGTTAAAGGGATGCGATGGTAATCTTAATATGAGATCTACTCTCCACCACCTCTCGTAAAGCATGGTGGCTAGTTATTGACTTCTAGTTATTATTTTTCCTTATCCAATGAAATGGCACAAGAAGCGATGCTATATAAGTAATTGTATTGAAGAACCAGGAGTTGACAAATAAGAATCACAAAAGGGATTTGTGCAATCATATATTTCTAAGCACAACAAACAAATGGATGCCAGAAGGAAGAAAGAGTTAGTTTGCAATTACACCTTTAATTCACTTCCTTGCTTAAAAAAAAATTACAGGTCAACTCTTATCGCTTTAATAAAAATTTACAAGTCAACTCTGCTGTGCACTCAGCGACTTGCTACTCTAGCGAGCAGGAAATTGTTAGGAGGCCTTATATCAGTGAAGACAGCTGAGGCCGCGTATTTTGATTAGATTACAGAAGGTCGCTGATCTACATTGCAACAATAAATGTTTATAAGCTATAGCACAATCTTTTGTGCTGTGCACTCAGAGATTTCCTACTGTAGCGAACAGAAAATTGTTAGGAAGCCTTAGATCAATCAAAACAGGGGAGGCCGCCGACTAACTAGGTTTTTGTAGAGCAGCCGCCATAAGAGTACCGTATCTGTATTACCAAGCTGCTGACCGTTTGTCAGCGGTCGCTGTTTCACAGAGGTGCTGACCGTTTGTGATTGGCAGCCGCCATAAGAATACCGTAGCTGTATTACCGAGCTGCTGACCGTTTGTGAACGGTCGCTGTTTCACAGAGCTGCTGACCGTTTGTGATTGTGCCCCGGTCCATTGTTGCGTAAACCCTAAGAGGCGCAAACCCTAGCCGCCATCCATTGTGGCGTAAACCCTAGATACTAGGATATTAGAAGCAACCTGTTGCCGACTGTCTTTGCCCAGATGCAGCCACCTTAAGAGGAGCTGTGTTTGGTGATGGCCAACCAGAGATTAACCCTAGCTGCGGAAAGCTGCCTTTGTAAGCTGAACGAATGGACGATTTAGTGGGTTGAACCCTAAGGGGGCTCTGTGTGAAGAATCAATTAAATATATCAAAATATCAAGGTTTTCACTACTATTATCAAATTCTTGCCAATACCATCTAGGAGAAAGAGATCGAATGAGCTCTTTTATTTTGGGGACTCCATGTTCCCAGGAAAAATGCTCTTGCATTAAAATTTTCACGCAAAATGAAAAGTGATCTCCTGCTTCCTATATTGTAGACTACTCATGGAATGGTTCAGTGAATCCATCTAACTTTGCTTACAAAATTCAAATAGCGTATTCGAAGCCCTACCGCTTTTGAGAAATTAAGCATTCCTTTGCCTTATAATCCTTGGTTTTACTTAGAAATTTCTCATTAAATATCTTCGCGACTTCATCTCTTTATGAAAACTACTCTTTCCCACGGGAAGTGTGCTCCTCATCATTCATTATATTCGCATCATTTCACTATGCACTTATACAAATCTTGGATATTGAAAGTGACAGTCTAAGATTGCAGATTTTTTAATATTTTGAAATTTAACCATTAGAAGACCACCTCTCTCCTGTTGGGAATCTACAATCTACAAAAACATACCAGTAAATGTTGAACTCATGTTAATGGTGGGTTAAGTAAAATATTCTAAAATTAAAAATCCAAAAAAATTGAAATTGATAACTCTGACACGAAAGTATTGCTAGAAGAATTTTAAACACTTTTGAAATTCTTATCCTAACATTTTATATGTGTTTTTTCAAAAGCCTTTCTTTCCTCGAGTGCATTAACACAAAAGATCATTCCTTAAGCTTCTTTACTTCCCTTTCCCATCAGGTTAACAGAAAATATCATTCCTTAAACTTCTATACTTCCCTTTCCTATCATGTGAGAATTTGTATTCTTGGTTTCCCGTTGCATCTCGGCTTTGTATTTGTATTTTGGCTTCTCGTTGCATTTGTGCATGAGCTTATTTCATATGCCTTCTAAATGATTTTGCGTCTGCACTTTTATTTTTAAGACCAACTTTCTAAATTTATTAGTGTTAATAATAGCTTTCCATTCACAAATGAAAATTTTTATTTTAGGTCTATATTTTTAAATCATAGTTTGAAATCTTTTTATTATGGTAAATAAAATTATTAAAAAGATAAATAAAAAACACCATAAAAATTATCTATATATATATATAAATATATATAAATGATAATAGAGAAAAATATTCCATTGTGATGTAATTAAAGATGGAAAAGAAATTAAAACAATTAGAATATTAAAAATAGAATAAAAAAATGTTAAATAAATAAATAAAAATTATAAGTTAAAATACAAATATTGCTTTCTAAAGTGAACATGCATACCCACACAAAAATTGCTTATTAGATTTTTAAATTCTATGTGAATTTCACTAAAATCACTTATCATTATTGAGAATTTGTCTTTTTGTGAATTTAGTTTGGTACTGCTTTAAAATATTAAAATATCAAAATACAACTATCATTTGTCTATGTTTTTTATGTTTTTTTGAGTTCATTGTAAGTTGTTTCAATCTCCCACAAATGAAACTACATATATTGACCACCTTAGAAGGAGATAACCAAACCAAGGCAAAAACAATTGTTGTAAGTAAACCATCCTATCAGCTATAAAGAAAAATGCCTTCAAATTTTAATTTTATAAATTCAATATTTAATTTAATAAAATTAATATTAAATTAACATGAAAAGTTATTAGGTATATGTGGAATATAACTCTCTTAGATGAATTACAAAATTAGCTTATTAGATATATTTACTAAATTGTATTTTTTTCCTTTTAATTATATTTGAATTTATTTTGAATGCTTTATATTTATTTATTTTTATTTTTTATATGGATCATATTAGTTTATTTTATATATATTTTTTTTGCATTGGAACTTTAGATTGAAGTGTTTATTTTTATTTTATTATACATTTTATCAATATGTTATACTTTCTTGTGTGTGGGTATACATGTCTAATGGTTAAGAGCAAAAATATTGAATTTTTTATATTTATCTATTTTTTAATTGATTATATTAATTTATTTTATATAATTTTTGCATTTTAATTTTAAATGTAAATGTGTATTTTTATTTTATTGTTCATTTTATCAATATTTTTACTCTCATGTGTGTGAGGGAGTATATAGGTTAATGGTTAAGAGCATGTGTTTATTATCATGAGTTCAAATCAAAATAGGAGTCGAGTATGTATGTCTCTATATACTTTTATATTTCTTTTATACATAAACTATATTAATTTATAGTATATATTTTTTGCATTTTAATTCCCAAAAAATATTTTGACCATTTTTATTTTATTTTCCTTTTTATCAACACACCATTTATCACCTCAAGGCAATAGCTCACTAGAAACATATAGTTTTCAAAAATATAATGTTTGGAAGTGATTTTGTGGTATATGAGGTATTATTATGTTGATGCAATTTCACCTAACCATGTGAAATAAATTTAGGATATCATGAAGCATTTTAGTGTGAAGAGACTTCACAAGAAAATGTCATATATTTAATGAATATGGTTGAATTAAATAAATTTAGAATGATACACCCATGGGGTGTAGAGGAGATAGTGATAAGATGTTTTAGTAAGGAACTTCATGGTGAAAAGGTAGTTGGTTCAAAACTTTGTGGGAAAAAATGGTGCCATGATAAGGTTTAGTGTGGCGTAGGCCAGGTGTCATCCCTGGGTGACTTTGATGCCTTAGATGTCTCTAGGTCTGAGCTATTCAAGTCACTGGTTATGCGTGCCATTCATCTCACGATTCACATTACTTAACAAATATATATATATATATGAAAGAATAAGATGAAAAAAAAACAAAACTTAGAAAGATGCAATACCAATTATGTTGAAAAAAATTGGTGTGGGGAAGAAGTAATGAATATAATGGGATATTTTATGAAATTTATGAAAATGGTTCCATGAAAATTATGGGAAAACTCTTTAAACATGTGTAGCAGAACTCTTCCACTAATTAAAATACTATATGCATCATCTTTTATTTAATATACAAAAACATATGGCATTGAAATCTTTTGGTTAAGTGAAAATATTTATATGGAATTATGTTAGGGTCCTACTTTAACCTCCAAAGTAGATTGATAGGTTTTTATGTATTGAGGTCATCTCTAGTAAGGGCCATGTAGTAATGTAAATGTAATAATTGTAAGAAGCCTTATTATAAGGTTGCATTACCTATTTGTAGGAGGTAGGTTGTATTACATAACGAAGTACAAACAATGAAATGAGAAGTTTGTGAAGTATATTGTAATTGATGCTTTTCTCAATTGGAGCTTCCCTCCTAAAAAATAAGTGAATATTGTTTTCATTAATAAAGATATAACATTTTATGGTATTTTAGTTCTTTATTTAGTTATTTCGGCTGCAATATATCATTTTTACAATTAAATCTAGGTAAAATCTATTATTTCTATTATGCAATCTTCCAATTTACTATTAAAAACACGATAAGTGGTATCATAGCACTTTCTTGACCCCATATTTTATAACAAATTTTCAAGCTAGGGACATATTCCAAGATCTATAATAACATTGTGGTCTATCATTCAACTTGTAAATATTTGATATAGGGAAAACACACATAATAAATACAAATAGTTCTCTTGGGTGGACATCCCCATAAGCCTTATTGGTCCCCGTTGTGTAAGGCTACATTACACAACACCTGTATATAGAATTTCACTTCCACATATGATAAGGTATATTAGAAGTCTCCTAGGGTTGTGTGCAAGCTAATGATGGTATTTAATGGTGGGTTAATGGTAATGAAAATCTAGAAAAACAACAATATGTTAACTTGGAGGAATAATTAGAGGTACTTACACAATGAAGTTGAAGATGGTGTAAAAATATGAAATGTAGGAAAATTGGTTGAATTTATACTATATTATTATTATTTATAGAAATTGTATATAAAGATGTCAATTTTGAGTTTCCTAACATTGGTATGTTAATCTTCATGCAAAATATAATGCGTATGTTTCAATTAGTGCAACATTTGAGTCTCTAAATGATGGAGTCTTGCTACAAGAACTTATAAAGTTGTAGAGAACATATTTCCTTTGTGCATAGCTATTTTTCCAAAATTTATAATATTAATTTTATATTTTCTTTAATTATGAAAGTCATTACATCCTTGAAATTATAGGGCTTTCAGCTAATGCAACCTAAAAGGGCATTACCATTATAAAATATTCAGTTTTGCTTTTTATATTTTAGATCTTAATGTCCTATATGGCCCGTATAATTTTTTTCCAAATGGTTAAGGCCCCCAAATGTTATAGTGGAAATAGACAAGGGATTTATTTAATATTTTGATATATGTCAAGAAAAAAATGCATTAAAAATAGTCAAGACTACTAATATTTTTTTTTTAATTATATATTTAGAATCTACACAATCCACTTTGTCATCCCAAAACTATATCTGAAGCAACCATATCACCATGCATATATAATTCCCACCATGAAAAATTAAAATCAAAAATTTTGTGTGCATTTTTAGTGCCAACAATGTCTGTGCATTCCAAAAATGCATATGTGTTTCTAGCACTAGGAATGTGCATGTATTCATGCAACTAGTGACTTTAACACATGGGAAATGGTTGAAGTGGGTTTGGGGGTGTTGAACTAACAAATTGTTTAGGCCTATATGGAAAAAGAAATCATTTAATAATTTATACATAATATTTCTCAGCATATTTATCTTTATATCAAACACTTAGTAAATTTGTTGATGTACTAAATTACATACACCTTCTTCCAAAAAAACCCCGCTCCACATATTCCCCCTTTGCACATATTTCTTCAGCACATCAATCCTTTTCCTACTTACCTTTTGCATACTCACCTCCACACATCATACTTCCACCCATACTCTTATTTTTTACAACATAAACCTCTACACAATATACTCACGGCAGTTCCTACTTCAAACCCTGTAGAAACATAAATGAGCGCTAAGTACTTATGACAGGACATTCGTGCATCTGAAGGCATGCTAGATATGCATGAAATCCATACATCTCCATGCATATTTCGACAACTCGATCACCCTACCTCCGGCAAGCTCCAGTATTCAATGTATCTGCAACCACTGTGAGACCTGTCCTGTCTCCTCCTGCAACCTCCTTTGGTTTCCTCGTCTACCACCATTTTCCAAATTCCGTTTTATTTTGAATTTAGTAAAGGCGTTAAAGGAATTCAAATTTGAATTTTGAATTTGTAATTTCGTTCCGTCCATATTTTATTTGGTTAGAAGGCGGATTTTTAGCTCGTGGTTCATGTTTGTTTGGCTCGTGGTTCATTCTGTTACTCCATTCTGCTGCCATTTATGCACCGACTCACACTTATTGTGATCCACATAGTCTGATGCTAGGGCTTCAATAGTGTGGTCCACGTTTCTCTAGGACGGTTAAGGGCAACCGTCCTTCCCTCCAGCCCCATGAACGCATTGTTCCTCTACCTCCCATCGAGTTCTACTGTACAACGTCTCGCTAGGTTTCCTCTTCAGTGAGCTTTGTCTAAATGGTAAGATCACTTACTGCTTTTCTTGGTTCACAGTTGTTTAGTGTCATTATGGTTTTGCTGAAGTATTTCATTGTAATCATTTTATAGCCACAATGGCCATTCTCGGCAATGGTAACTCAACGACGGTGAAAGTTGTTCCTTCCGCAAAGGTAAATATTAATTTATTTTTTTATCTGTTATCTTGTAGCTCGGCAAGATGTTCAATATTTTTCTTACTTTCAATGGTCTTGAGGGTGTGAGGGTTCAACTTTACCTACATATTTCCTCTCTCAGTCTTTATACGTATTACTCTTTTAACATTTCCCAATTTAAGTAGTTCAGGTGGATGCTCGGAGATTATTTGTAATATGTCTCTTTATTTGTTTGCAGGTTTGGAAGGATTCTTGATTTTCCTTCTTATTTTCCAGTGGTCAGCTCAATCCGTCCTCTATTAATTCCAAAATGTTCCTTATTCTAGGTTAGGAGCCTGACTTGCATGGTTTACTGGCTCTCTGCATGTAGTCTTAGGTTGATGGGCCATCAAATATATCTCCCAATTACTTAAATGGATTATGTATATTTTTGGTTGAATTTTAACAACCATACAAAAATCTCTCTTGGGGTTTCTTTTACTTTTACTCCCCTTGAATGTTTCTATCACGGTCTATGTAATTTTTTAGGGTATTTAAATGTGGTACTGTTACAGAAGTCCACATATATTTTACTCATGTGGATTCTCTGTATTCAAGTTTTGATTAAAAAAATGTATTTGCAGTAGAGGTTCTCTTTCCTGTTAGTTAAGAAACTATTTGTTTTCTTAAGGAATTATATGGACTGGGATTATCAAGTTCATATCAAGAATATTATTTATGATTCATGCATTTTGTACTCTTTACATTTTATATTGTTTGTAAATGGCTAAGTTGTTTTCCTTCTTAAATAGTTACCATCTTGTTCTGAGTTTGATGGGTTTCCCCTAGACTCGTTCGAGGGTAATATTGTTCGCAGTCTTCTATCTTGGCCTTACTTGGGATTCTTTACCCATCCATGATTCTTCTCTGTGGTAACAACAATTTGTTTGGTAACTGCATAGGACATTGTTATCTGTCACTTAGGGTTATATGTTTATATATTGGCTACAAACATTCTCTGTTCTGTATTGTGTGTTTTGCTAGCACATATTTTAGGAATTCGTTGTTTTTTTTTACCCGCAATGCGTGGTGTTGGATCTCTAAGTTTCTTTTGAAATATTCACCTGCATGTTTGTTCTTATTATTATTATTGTTTTAATCTTCTGCTTATATAAATGCTACAGAAAAAAACCACATACATTTCCTCAGTTTGGTTCCACATGACTGGCGTAGTTACTTATTAACGTGGAGAGGGACTATTTTCCAAGGAATCCATTGGCTCACCATCGGAAAACTAACCATCGAAACCCTCTATAATTATTTTCAACATATTTTGGAAGTCATGTATCCTCGTACATGTAAGAATTAGTTATTACGATTATTATTTTAATTTTCAGAGATTTGTCTCCCTCGTATTGCATTACTTGAGTCTAAGTTCTTCTTAATACCGACTCTTTCTTTTAATATCCACAAACTCAACCAACATAGAGAGTTAATTTTACCGAAGAGAAGAAGTATATCTCATAAAAGTCTAGTCGCCAAAATTTATATGCAAATATAGAAAGGGCTTATGGCATATTCTTTACCTTTGTGAACATTTATTCTCAACAGTTAACTTGGTTTCTTTTTGTTTACCTAATAGTCATAAGAAACAATATACCAATCTGTTTAGACTTCCTTTCTTTTACAAGGAATAACACATAGATTATCATTTGTAGATACAGCTTGAGTGGCCCTAATGGTTAAGAGCATGTGTTTCCTCCTAAGTGGTCACTGTTCAAAACCAGAGGGGGGTAGAGTATGTATGCCATCGTAGACTTAAGCAGTCAAATAGCTGCTACGCGAAGGTGGGTCCCTTGTCCCACAAACAAGGGGGTCTCATACACCAATTTGGTGTGGCTTGGCTGTGACCTTAAAAATGGATATTATTATTATTATATAAAGATCATGACAAAATTCAAATCAAAGTAGTTTTGGTTAGCCTCTAAGAGAATAGAACAAGATCATGACAAAATTCAAATCAAAGTCATTTTGGTTAGCTTCTAAGAGAAGAGAACCAAGGTGTGACTATAGTATCCTCCCCACCAACGATACTAGAAATTATGTCCAAGTCTACCCCTAAATCTCTTTAGTTTCCAAGGTAATAAAAAACAACAAACCTTTTATGACCTCAAGAACCTAGGTCCAATCCAGAATACAACTAAAGCTTGAACAACCTCTTGTCACAAGCACTTCTTTTTCCTCTTTCCTCAGGCCACTTGTGGCCTCATCCAACTGAGAGATTTCTTTTAATCCCAGGAAAAAAATAACTGTCTAACTACCTAGAAACTAAAGATTTTCCTTTTAAAATATTTTCCCCTATAAAATAACAACACAATGAAATAATGATAAATATACTTTTGTTTTCAAGTTCCTTTACCAACCTATAACTAGTTACCATGTCTTTGCATAATAAAAGAAAGTAAATAAATATTATTTACATAATCAGTAGT
Organism: Pinus tabuliformis; assembly: GCA_031772625.1. NCBI lineage: Eukaryota > Viridiplantae > Streptophyta > Pinopsida > Pinales > Pinaceae > Pinus > Pinus tabuliformis. The sequence goes on from CM062805.1 coordinate 340,997,677, forward strand.
GTCACACCATCCATTTGACAAATTTACGCTAGCATTCTTCACCATTGTGTTACACCAATAAAAAGATCACATTAAAATTTTCTTTTATCATCTGTTTCAAAGTACATTCTTAGCTCATCCAATTAACAATGAGGGAGCATTCTTCACCATTCTGTTACACCAATAAAAAGATCACATTAAAATTTTCTTTTATCATCTGTTTCAAAGTACATTCTTAGCTCATCCAATTAACAATGGGGGAGGAAATGAAAAGTTTGTTTCCGCAAACCAGAAAAAGAATGTCGTGGACAAAGATTTTATGCTTAAGAGAGAACTATTTTTGAATTTAATACACCAATAAATGAAAAGAACCCATAAGAGAACCCATAAGAGTAGAGTTAAATATTGAAATCTCACTTTTTAAAGGAGATGTAAATGACAAGAACCCATTAAGAGTAGAGTTAAATATTGAAATCTCACCTTTTAATGGAGATATTAATACAAAAGAATTTACCATTTAATGGAGATAATAATACAAAAGAATTTAGAAACAAAATTATAGTCATATTTTTTTAATAAAGAAAAGTTTGTATTATTAATTTAAAATGTGTGAAATTACAATTTAAAAATATAAATATCAAATTTAAAAATGGTAAAATATTGAAGTTTAAAATATAATATAAAATTAAGTAAAAGTACATATGTAATATTATTAATTTAAAAATTCATAATTAATTATTCATTTATAGATTTTAGAATTATGTGGTTTATTTTGTAAATAATATATATATATATATATATATATATATATATATCAAGTTTTGAATTTAAAATATCATTGGAAAATCTAAACTCTTTGTATACCATAATTATTCATTGTTAATTTATTTCATAAATCCATATTTGTCTATAAAAAAATTACTGATTGAAAATCAATACTATTTAATTATTTTTAAACCAATATTATAACAAATTAAATTAACTACAAAAATATAATGCTCTATCTTAAGGAGGGAAAAACAAAAATTAACACATTTACCCATCTACGAATAATAGAAGTTATACTCTTTTATCCAAAAGGATTTTCATTATTATACTCATGTAAAAAGAAGATAATGATTACATTAAATTTCCATGTTACGCATTATTTAAACCACTTTCTTCAAAAGTTTTTTACAATAAATTTCCATGTACCACATTATTTAAACCATTAAATATTATTTACACTTTCCTTGAGTATTAATAAGTATTGTAGCTATAATTGAAATTATAAGTTTATTTTATTTATATTTTGGGAATATTTTTCAATTATATCTATGTTAAGTATTGTTTGATAAAATTAATAATAATTAAAATTATATTTTTATATTAGATATTTTAATTTATTTATTTTGAAAACTTTAACATATTTTTACTATTTATTTTATGTATAATTATTGTATAACTACTTTAGGATGGATTGTATAATCCACAATAAGTGGATGTTGTATTATCACTATCCTACTAGAGACTCAAGAGAGTAGACATGGAAATGCATCTTTCCAAATGAAACATTTACTAATCCTCCCATGGTTTTATATGGCTTTTAATTGTTTTATGATGGTGGAGGATGCTCATTTCGATATTGGTTTAATGTGACATTTCACTTAGGGATTTATCATATCTTGGTTGGGATTGCTATGTTTTTCTTGGTCACTAAATGTCCTAGTTTGGCCTAGCCTTCGCATATGTATTAGTCATTTTAGAAGGTGGCAAAAACTCATGCTACATGGTGCTATCATCCTACATAGGAGAAGAACTTATTTTCACTTGGAAAGAGATTTACAATGAGTTTTATGGTTCCTCATGAAAAGGTTCAGTTCTATATAGTCAGTGCCACATCAAGTAGTTCCTTAGACTTCCATTATATATCTTCTAGTTCTAATAATTTTGAATTTTTGTTTCCCTAGCTCTTTGGGTAAACCAATTAACCCTTTTTCTTTTTCACATTAATTGTCTAGAAAGATTATGTGGTTGGGATCGGGGAATTCTATTGGGAATCACGATTGTCATTAAACCAAAACCTGCAGGTGTTAGTCAATGATCACATCGCCAGAGATAAGGATCCATGAGAGGGTGTTAGTCCATGTCACGGAACACTCAAGGAGCGTTGGTTTATCCAATCTCCAACAAATTCATCTCTGCCCTATGTCACAAACTCATATTTCCCACCACCCTAGTTGCATCTTATGAATTTTTCTACTTCTAACTCCTCACACAATCTCACATATTCTAGTATTCCTTATCCCAATCCTCACAAATGTGCCTAGTTTGTAAATGCTCCCTCCCCAACCACTCCATGCATTTACTTTATCGATCACTCAGCTCAAACATGGAAAAGTAGTTTCTTCATAAATATGCCCTATCAACAAGTTTGAAGTCGCAAAGGAGTGGCATAGTTCTAAGAGAAAGGTGGCTCTCACACCCAATAATGGGTTGAGTTGTATAATTATGGTGATAGAATTGCAAATGCTTAAGAAATTTTAATCTAAATCAAGATACATAATTCTACTCTACTGATCTGTGGAATTTAATTCACAATTTAGAACAACATTCACAAACATGCAATTAGAAAAAACACACATGCACGGTATTTTTTTCTAGGGGAACCGAACTAGGAAAAACTCCTCAAGACTCTTTTCATTAATCAGAGGAATAGAGATGTATTACAATTCCTTGCCCTCTCTAATCACAACCTGCAAGTGAATAACCTCTCTCTCTACTCAATGAGGAGCTCTAACCCAGACTTAGTCAATTTCTTCCTCTTCTTGAGCCCTTATTTCCTTGCGCAAATCTTGAGGGATTAGTGCCTATTTTTAGGAGTTTTTCTCCAATTGATTGTGAAATTCCCAAGGATTGATCATTTGGCTACATGCAACACCTGTACACTCAAACTAGTTTATAACTGCTTGTTACATTGCCTTGGAATCTCCACCACAACTGGGGAACTTGAATTCCTAGCATACACTAGCTATTTTGAGATGATTGATTAGTTAACTAGATGATCATTGAGTTAGACTACTATCCCACTACACAACTGACCTTCCACTATTTCCATTAACTATTAGAACTAGTTTAAATGAATACAATGGGATATAACTGAACTGGATTACTAAAATTTAGCAATCACGCATGCTTAACTGAACTCCAAGACCTCCTACTCGAATTTACTAAGCTAACTAAGTGACAAGAGCCATGTCACACAAGTTAACTACCTCCAAGTTGTTTGTCGATGTGGAAATTCAAATTTTCTCAATTTGACAAAGGCAAAGTCAAATTGATACTTTCTTGCTACACTTCTCAACACTTTCTCTTAGCAAGAAAGGGATTATCAGCCACCCCCATCTTGCACCTATGGAATTCAAACTTCCCTCTTGACAAAGCCTTTGTCAAGATGTTAGCATCTTATTCCTCTATCACAATGTATTGTAGCAACATTTTCCGCCTCTACACGCAATCCTGTATATGATGATATTGGATATCTATATGCTTGTCTCGATCGTGAAATACCAAGTTCTCAGAGAACTGAATGAAACTTTGATTATCACAATAGATCAAAGTTGGATCCAACATATGACAAAACAATCTCGCAAGTATCTTTTTCATCTAGATCGCCTCACATATTGCTTGAATGACAACCATGTATTCAACTTCTGTTGAGCGGAGCACCACAGATCTTTGCTTCTTGTTGTACTAGGAAATTATTGTTGACCCAACATTGAAAATTCCACCTAATGTACTCTTTTAGTTGGATGGATTCTCTGCCCAGTCTGCATTTGTGAATCCACACAACTTCACTCCCTTTGTCCGTCTGTACCATAATCCATATTGGGTAGTGCCTCTGAGGTACCGTAAAACATGCTTCGGTGCCTTCCAATAAAATTTGGCCAGCCTAACCATAGCTTAGCTCAAATGGTTGACTGCATAGCACATATTTGGTCGTGTTTTCACAAGATACATCAGTGAGCCCAATAGTTATCGGTAAATGGTAGCATCAACCCCTTCACCTAAAGTGGCTTCCTCCTTCCTCAAATTGGTTATTAGATGTGTCTCCATGGGTTTATAAATATCCATGTCAAATCTCTCCAGTATATCGTTGGCATACTTTCCTTGAGACACAAAAAATTCCCTATCGCCTTGCCATACTTCCAACCCGAGGAAGTAGTGCATGAGACCCATGTCCTTCATTTCAAATTCCCTTGCAAGATCCACCTTGTAAGAGATGATAAGTTGCTCATCACCTCTTAATATTAAATCATCAACATATAAACAAAAATAAGAAATTTACCTTCTATAAAAATAGAGTTTCGCATCCTCTTCACTTTTGGTGGAGCCCAAATCAATGAGATAACTGTCGATCCTAGTGTACCTAGCTAAGGGTTCTAGTTTGAGACCATACAATGCTTTCCTGAGTATACACACACGAGTCTCCCATTCATATGTCTCAAAAATTTCTAGTTTCTTGATGTACACCTCCTCCTCAATAACACCATTGAGAAATGTTGTTTTTACATCCATTCACTGGATCTTCCACCCCATCTATGCAGCCAGTGTAAGAATTGATCTAATGGATGAATACTTTGCTACAAGAGAAAAGGTTTACTCATAGTCAATTCCCTCAACTTGATAGAATCATTTGGTTACAAATCTGGCCTTATACTTCTCCATGCTTCTATATGATGCATGCTTAACCTTGAAGATCCATCTCGAACCCACAACTGATTTAACTGCTGATCTTGGGACCACTTTCCAAACACAGTTCTTCAAGATGGATTTGTATTCTTCCGCCATTACATAAACCCAAACATGTTTCTCTATTGCTTCCTCCAAGGTGGATGGCTTAGTCTCTACAAGCTCAGTCATTATAACCATGTAGCCAATGTATCTATTAGGTGACCTCATTTTTCTGCGCAAATTTGGAGCTCTCACATTCTCCCTCACATCATGCACTAATTTATCGACTTCCTTGGTTCTTTTTCTTCCTTCTGTTGGGTGTGGGATCCCCCAAGGGAAGTTTTGGGGCTTAGAGCCCAGATTTTGGTCAATTTTGTAATTCCAATGTAAAGTCTCTACATTTTGTGGGCGCGGAGCGCGTAGTTTGTTAAAGAGTCATAGGGTTGTGCACCCTTATTTTGATAATGTAATGTCAGCTATAGAAGATCTACCCATGGTTCGCAAACCATGGGATTGTATAAATAGAGCGAAGCTCTAAGTAGTTAAGGCATCAATCATAGAATTTCTAAGGAAGAATGATTTATGCGAGATAGATCTGTGAAGTGTAAAGTCTAGTTTTGGGTAGTAGCATAGGAAGAGGCTCCGCAGTTGAGTGCACAGAGGCCTAGTAGTCCGCAGCTGAGTGCACGAACCCTTGCAACTGAGTGCGCAGGGCGAGTCGAGTCTGTAAACAGTGGAAGTATTAATAAAGAGAAATTTCTATCAATTCCACGTCTTTATTTCATGTTTTATGCTTCTGTTATATTGGGTATGAATTTCACTTTTAATGCTTATATGATGCGCGAATGTGTATAACTGTATTAGCTAAGTGAATGCAAGATAGAATATATGTTTATGCGAAGATAATCAAGACTTGTTAATAAGATAAGTAAGATACTTGGCGTAGTTTAGGAGATATTGCAGTTCGCTACCTTAGTAGTGCGAAGGACTTCATCCCCTGGTTAGGTTTGCGCGAAAGTCGATTATAATAAATCATGAAGGTACTGAAGGGTATAACGGTGCACAAAGCGATCTGCGAGATGACAAGTTTAGTTGGACTAAACATGGACTAAACTGACATCACATCCATCTCAAGGGTGTGGAAACTTGGTTCTAGCATACCCCATACTGCTTCGGGTGAGACTTCAGTCCACGCTCCGTGGGTTGATGCCTAAAGGGCCAGTAGTGTAGGTATTTGTTTGGCTAAATAAATCTGAACCTGGGTCAGGCCCCCATAAGCTAAAAAATGGTTCTGTTGTTGGGACCAGAATCTGCATGAGAGATGTGTGATCTCGTATCATTGGAATCCAACTAAGAAATAAATTGAAGGCTGGTTGGATAGAAGAATTCATGAGTTCGCGGCGCAGGAGAACAAAAACCCATGACTATCAAAAGAAGAGTGGCCAGACAACTACCTATATATAGATATCCACAAAATCTTTTTTGTGTTCTTCCCTACTGAGCTATACGAGTGGACTGCTAAGCTAGAAGATAGCAAAAGAAGGTCGAAACTTGACGGTCATATTGTGTGGACCCCAGAGCTAGTGCGGAGATTGGAAGCATCGGAGGATAAGATCGTACACATCTTCGATCATTGGCTTGATGGTATTATAGGAGGATTCGTTACTAAGTTCATTGTTGACACCTCAGTCAGCTATAGCGAGGCAGAGCAACGCTTTCTCAAAGGACCGCGAAGTAAGTACGTAAAGTCTTTGAATACTTGGATTAAAATATTGTTCTGTGAAAGGCGGGTTATGCAATTACCTTGATGTTCGAGGCTATGCAAAGCAGAAAGGTTTATAGGAACGAAGGAAATAAGGGTCTAGAAAATATCCTCTTGATTTCACCTCCGCGAGGAGACGAGGAAGAGATCATGAAGGTCTCTCCGCGAAGTGTTATTCATCCTATAAGACAAAGAATTCCGCGAATACCACCTCCACCCACACCACCACCAACTTCACCTCCATCTTCACCCTCACCAACTCGACCACCACCGCAATTCAATATGGCAATCACAGTGAATTTTCCTATGTTCAAAGGTTTGGGAAATGAAGATTCGGACCAATTTTGGTTCGTTGCAAGGGATATATGGGAAGCGCAAGGTGTTACATATGACCATATAAAGAAGGCGACACTGGTTAACACCCTTCAGGATCGCGCGCTGACCTGGTATATTAAGTACTCCAACGATAACCTGAATGCGAGAGTCACGGATATCCAAGCAGCGCTAAATAGAAAATTTAGCAGGCCTAAGTATGAAGCACAGTCGATCATTGGATTTAACGAGATTACGATGCTACTAGGTGAGACTCCTTGGGAACTAGATCAGAGGTTGAAATGTACGATTCGTGAAGCATATATGAATCTGACAGATGGACAGCATCGCGAGTGGTTTGTAGCTTCGCATATGCGCAAATTCAATATACAGAAATTGCGCATATATGGAAACTGTGCATATATGGAAGATATGCGGATATACGGAAATTGCATATATACGGAAGATATTCGCATGTCTTCCATATATCCCTAACTTTCCTGTATGTACATATCTTCCGTATATGCACGTCGTTCATGTATCTGCATCGCAGATGCACAAATTCCATATACAGAAATTGCGCATATACGGAAACTATGCATATATGGAAGATATGCACATATCTTCCGTATATGCACAGTTTCCGTATATGCGCAATTTTTGTATATGGAATTTGCGCATCTGCGATGCAAATAAATGAATGACGTGCATATACGGAAGATATTCCCATACATGAATGTTAGGGATATACGGAAGATATGCACATATCTTCCGTATATGCCCAGTTTCCATATATTGTGCACATCTTCCGTATATGCACAGTTTCCGTATATGTGTAATTTCTGTATAAGGAATTTGTACATATCTTCGTTTATGTATCTGCATCGTATATGCGCAAATTCAATATACAGAAGTTACGCATATAAGGAAACTATGCATATACGGAACATAAGCACATATACGGAAATTGCGCATATAAGGAAGATATGCGCATGTCTTCCGTATATCCATAACTTTCATGTATGTGCATATCTTCCGTATATGCACGTCATTCATGTATCTGCATCGCATATGTGCAAATTCCATATATAGAAATTGCGCATATACGGAAACTGTGCATATACGGAAGATATGCGCATATCTTTCGTATATGCACAGTTTCCGTATATGCGCAATTTCTGTATATGGAATTTGTGCATCTGCAATGCAGATACATGAACGACGTGCATATACGGAAGATATGCATATATAGGAAAGTTAGGAATATTCAGAAGATATGGGCATATCTTTCGTATATGCCCAATTTCCATATATGCGCACATCTTCCATATATGCACAGTTCCGTATATGCGCAATTTCTGTATATGGAATTTGTACATATCTTCATTTATGTATCTGCATCGTATATGCACAAATTCAATATACAAAAATTGCGCATATATGGAAACTATGCATATACGGAAGTGTTGTGGCTAGCAACAACCCCCCCCCCCCCCCCCCCCCACTTTTTTGATTTAAGTGTTATCAAAAACACTAAATGAATGGGGACCCTTAGTTAAAATTCCGGAAAAGCAGGAATTTCCTTTCTTCAGAATAAGGTTACCATCATAAACTTAGGAAGACCTTTTGAATACTTTAAAACCTAAGTCTATGATGAGGGAAAAATCTTTAAAACCGCGTTGCAAAAAAGATAGGAATTTGCCTTCATTTCGCTATAATATCGGTAGGCGCAAGATTCTCGTGCTAAGCAATATATTGCATCGCAATAAGGTAATGCCAATGAGAAAAACTTCAAGATTCACCGATCTGCAATAACACCGATCGCAAGATCGCATATCGCAGAAAATGAGCTGACAAGATTTGGCAAGCATAAAAGTTCTGCGATCTGCGATGTTGCGATATCGCGATAAAATGATGGTTGCGATATTAAGCCAGACCAACGCTGCGATGTTATATTCGTGTGTTTGCACGATCTGTGATGGTGCGATTTGTGATGGCGTGATCTGCGATGTTACGTAAGCAGATCATAAAATCACTTCATCACGAATCCTTCGGGCACGCTATTCAAGAAAAGCCACTTACCATAATCTAACTCAACATCATGCGCTTTTAATGATAGTAAAGGAATTAGTTGTCAGATATTAAATGAAATGAAGACGCGTGCTTCTATAAAGAATTACTTCACGTAAGGTGGCATATTTGATATATCTGTTGCATTTAAAACTTTCGACACATACTTCTCTAAAGAATTACTTCACGTAAGGTGGCATATTTGATATATCTGTTGCATTTAAAACTCTCCCATCACCTTTCTTGATCAGTCATTTCCATTTCACTTGTGAGCTGCAGGAACGAAGAACGAAGGACGATTCAAAGCCAAACATAGGAAGAAATGGGAAAGAAAAATAAAGCTCAGGGCTCTGAGGCGAAGGAGAAGGCGAAGGAAATGACGCCTTTGTATACAGACATAGCATGCAACAGAGACGCAGGGATATCAACGTGGGAAAGAATGTACAGACTACTTGAAGAAGAGAATCCCAGAATAATGAAGGCTACTGCTGTCGTGGGCTCACAGTGCTCTTCCGAAGCATCCTTAGAAGAGCTAGCATGCTCATTTCTTCATCGGATAGCAGCAAGGCCCAAAATTCTACCATATACAGATATGATCAAGTGGATACTTGACAATGCAGAGATGAACAACAGACAATTCAAGATTCAAGGACATGGGTTCATCGGATCATTCGCTGCACAAGACTTAAAGCTTATGTATCATCTTCCTGAACCGCAGGCGACTTACAATGCACAATTCGTTAAGAAATTTGTGGCGGAGAACCCAAAATTATCAGAGACCACCAAAGATTGGTCCAGAAAAGAGGAACCACTCAAGAAAGACAAAAACAATATGTACAGCACTGGTTCCCTCACCTCTCCGTATTGTTTTGCTACGGCATTGCTTTGTAGATTATTTGGGATGCCAGATATCAATAAGTTTTCGTCTGAATGGTTACCATTAATAGATGCTGATACAAATGCCGATATCATGGATTGGACCAAGATCTTTTCTGATAATCTATACACGGCTATTATCAATTACCGGTCTAAGAGATCCTTCTCTCAAAGGATCTATCCTCCTTTTTATCTATCCACATATGTTATGGATTCTATTTGTTATGTGTCTAAATTTCCCATTATGGGTTGGAAATGGACTACCGAGGACCCATTACCTATCCATGTTTATCATAAGATATTATGGGATTCTCAGTTCATCCCAGATTTCTACCAGATTTGTCACAGGATTATCTTACCCTTGTATAGAATGATGTATGATGAAGAACCCCCGAGGTGCTCACCCGAGGCATAGATAGATATCATCCCCATCGCAAGATGGTTCGGGGAAGAATGGTTCACCTATATTAGAGTATTTGGAAGCATCGTCCCTCCTCATGTCCTGCCTTTGTATATTCCTGACAAACTATTGGCTCGCGAAATTGCATATCAAACCTGTTCAGAAAGCGGCCTAACTAAAGACCTAAAAGACAAAAAGAAGGCCATATGGCCTCAATTTCCTGTAGCTTGTGGAGCCTTTACATTATTCGGTGTAGGTCATGCATTCATCGAAGTGGAGAATGTGACGTGTCTGCAATTATTTAAATTCCCGGCAAGGCCATTTGACCCAAATGAAGTTGCCCAAGAGTTCACAACGAACGTCAAAATAAAAGTATTCCTTGGAAAGAAAGATTTATTTGATGATTTATTTAAGAATAAAAGCTCACTCCAGGAAATTTTGTGGGAAGCTCAGTCGAAATTGTCTCCAGATGACCTCCAAAGATTAATGTTATACAGGGAAAGGAGACTAGCCAGTGTTCCTCTAGAAAAGCTGCGACTGCGTGACAGAGAACCAACTCCAAGCGTTAGCCTCAATGGGAACTCAAGCACTTCAAAATCGAAATCTAACACCGCGCAAGGAGTACTTGAACATTCTAAAGGGTCTGGAAACGACCAAGGAAAGAACGAAGAAGCAGCGAAGGACACAGCTCAGTCAAGTGCAATTTCGCAACAGCAGGTTATCGCCTCCCCGCCAAGAGATGTCCCCCCTCTCGTCATTAAAGCACCACCCGTGACGATAGAATTAGACAAAGAATGGGAAACCTTCAACGAGCTGATCAATCTTGAAGGGCAAGCCCCAAGAACGCCTGTGAGAAATACACAGGTAGCACAAGAAGTGGTTTCGACCATAGTCAGCAGTGTCACAGAAACGGAGCACATTCCTATCGCTCCACCTTCTGAGCTTCTACTTAATGTAGAAGAAATTCCCCCACTGGACGTATTCTATAGTCCCCAACATAAAGCAGTTGTAAGAAGACAAAGAAAGAAAAGAAAGCTAGAAAATACACTGTCACAAGATGCTGAACAATTGGACGTCTTATGGAAAGACCCCAACAATAACCCAACTGAAAATCTCACTAAATTGTCTCAGATCGCAGGAGCATATGCTTCTGCAACTATTGACAAGGCATCGGAAGTTCAGCAACTGTTGAAAGAACAAGAAGATCAAATACAGCTACTACAACGACAATTGCAACAAGCCAATGCTAATATTGAAGTTCACAAACAGCTCGAGAAGTTGCAGGAAGACTTTCAGCAGATGCAGATAGGCTATCAAGGAAGTCTAGACAAGAAAGGAAAATAATTAAAAATTTTACAAGAAATGCACAAAGATGAGCCTAAGCTTACAGAATTTATTTCAGAGTCTGTTAGCTTAAATGAGCAACTATTGCAGCAATAGGAATAATTGGGACGGAAGATATCACAATGGAGTCATTATTTCGAGCTCAGTGATAAAATCACCAATCAAGTGGTAGACTTGCGAGATGACTATGATCAGATTGACAAACGAGTGACGGAGTACTTGGCTTGGCAGGACGAAGACGAGGGAAAAAGAGCAAGTGCACCCAGAATAAACGAGAGTCATAAAGAGCTGCTCTTTAATAGGTGGGACGATCAGATGAGAGAGGCGGAACAAGTAGCGGAAACATTGGCCACACAAGCAAGCATTCTTATCGACAGTGTAAATGAAAATTTGCACAGAGCAAATTTAATCGAAGAGACCAACCCGGGGTATCTACCAAATAAACTACGACTGAAAGCAGAATGGAAGCAGAAGGCACGGGAAAAGGGAAAAGCGATCCAAGCACTAAACAGGTTAGATTGGGAGTGTTACTGGGCATACTTAGTGAAGCTGCATAGTCAGCAAATGACTGTGAAATGTATCATAAATGCGGCCGAGAAAGTAGTGCCAGCTCTCATAGATTCTGTTTTCTCAGCCCAGCTCAAAGCAGAAGTCAGCCAGCCGACTCTCCTCAAGCCCATGATGAACACTTGCAGCTTTAAAGATCGGATTCAGAAATAGCCTTATTTAGAATGTTGTTTTTTCTTAAAAGGTTAGATTAGAAAAAGGACGGTCATTTGAAAACCGCATCCTAAAATTTTGTAAATAAACTATTATTAGGATTAGGAAGTAGTATTTTAACCCTTCTCATGCATTTAGAGAAGGGTCCAGAAATTTGTCAAAAACTTGTCCTCAGAATATGCACTTCTGCACCCTCAGAGGAGGTTTTGATGAATGGATGGATCGAGGTTTATTAATGTTTGCATTTAATATCTGCTACTGATGTTGCACTTCTATACTCTTAGTAGATGTTAGAACAAGTAGAGATAAATCATTTTTGCTTGAAGCTTATGAGTAGGAACAGTCATAAATGGTACTTTTATCTCTTGGCCATTTCTGCTTATATTCTTAAAGTGATATACAGTCTGTAGTTGTTTATATGTTATTGCATGAATGTGTGAGTTACCATTTGGCACTTTTGTATGGTGGAGTCATTTATTTATGTTTGGTATATGAATAACTTATTATGCGATATGCTATTCACAACTGTTTTGCCTAACTTTTTATGCAAAGTGGTTCATCTTAAATTGATTTCCATTCTTATGATAGCTGAATGATCTTTATTACCAGTTATTGTTTGAAATCTCTTTAGATCGCATAATAGAAGAAATACACCCCTGGTTAGCATAGATTAGATGTGTTGTTTCTCATTAGATTACAATAGCATAGAGTTAGTTTAAAAGTTTGAATTAGATTAGCTTTAATTATTCTTAGATCAGCAAACATCCAACTCTGCACACACACACACACCCTTAGATTGGGAAACTGGTCCCATTATCCCCAGTCGGACCCGCTATACCAAATGGATAAGGCGTTGCCAACCAAGGTCCAGACCGGGTGGGTATCCCCCTTGTTGTCGACCCGATTTTCGGGGCTTCAACATATTTGGCGCTAGAAGGAGGGCCTGAAGCATATTGTCTGTTGGAATGGTTTGAAATCATAACATTTGAATTAGGACGGCTGCTCACAAACTTCCCATTTGGAGTTGCATCCATGTTTGTGCCTATTCCAACACTCCACCTGAAGTGGTAAGACTCTTGTCTCAGGTAAAATTTAATGGTAAGAATAATTCTTCTGCTTTTAAGCATGCTCTTCAATTTATTCAAAGAGTTTCAAGTTCAAACATTCAAAGAATTGATGAAGGTGTTTTATGCAGAATTTTTACTCTTACATTCATGGCGGAAGCTAGAAAATGGTGTAGAACCCTCCCAGTTGCCTCGGTTGACTGCTGGGACCAATTCGTCAAGGCTTTCATTTGTAAATTTGATTGTTATGACTATGACCAGGTATATGATGAAATTGATTACCTACGGAAACAAGATGAATCTGTTAGGGATTTTAACATGCGATTTCATCTTAATTGTCTAAAGTATGATCTTGAAAGTGAACTCATAGATGAAGAATCTTCAGTTTATGCTGAGCACTCCCTGCCTCCTATGTCTGATCCAACAGAAATTAGTCCAAGCTTTGTCTCATTTTCTTCTAATATGAATGAAAATTCCAATTTGAATATACAAATCAGCCATGATGAAGAAGATTCCCAAAGCCTAGGAGACATGCATGCTCTAATGCAAGAAGACAAAAGCAAGAATGTTGGAGGAAAGCCTGCCTTGGAACCAGGAGATGACTTTGATACAAGGTCAGATAATATCGTTGTAAGTCAACAAATGCAGATGCCAAGGTTAGAATAGCAAACTAATTCTCTTTCGAAAAGTATCAGTACACAAAGGTATGATCTAAAGCCCAATGTCTATGATGAATCTGATGAACAAAGATTTTTCCACGGTGATATGTTTAAATGCATTGTTCCAGAATCGCATTTTTCTCTTTATCCTGATGTTTTTAGTGATGATAATTTTTCTCTTCTCAATATTAAAGATATCTCAAAAAGTACAGAGGGTTATTCAAATGAGTCATCATTAGGTTTTCAAGATAAAAAGATAGCTATAGAACATCCTTTGATCATTTTCAAACAAGAACCACTTGACCTTCCTTGTCTGAAAATATTCGATGAAAAAGAGAAATCTAGGGAAACCTGTAAAATCATTTATGATAGCTACTTTGATGACGATCATGTTGTTGATTTATCTCAAGTAACTCAACAAAGCTCAGATAATGAGAGATATTCTAATTCAAGAATCATATGAGTCAATCCTCATTCCAGAGTGACGGATCATTTACATGATTTTACTATCCAAGACAATATTTCGATCTATGATTCATATCATGAGGAAACCCCCATGCCTGTCCCCAACCATAACTTGTTTTCTGATTCACAAGATGGAATTCGAAATTGCTCGGATCCCATAATTCTGGCCAGTTCTTGTGAAAAGGAAGATATTTCAAGTCAATCCCAGTTGTGTTGTAACATTATTTGTACAGATAATCATTTCATTCTTTCTCACTTGCACTCATTTTGTACAAAATCGGATTGTGTTTTAAATTTTCAGACTTTTGATAGATTACTATGGTATATTGAGCACCTTATCAAAGAACATTCGAAAGATATGCTACCATTTTGGAAAACTAGATTGTGTCAAGGAAGTATAGAGCTTTGTCAATTCCAAGATCAATCGATATCAGACTTCCTTAAAAAACTCCTTTGGCATCCAAAGCATCATCAACGAAAGAAAGTACTTTTGGAAACTTGTCGGCAATTCGCTCTAATTGATAAATCTCTTTCTATAAATTTCCATCTATTCTTCGTTGATTTATTTAGCGATCTATATGTGGAAACTTTCCTTTTACGAGAAATTGCTAAAAGCTTGACCTTAACGCATGGTAGATTACAGGCCATTAAAACCAAAAAATCTTATTCGCAAACTGGCTTATCATCTTTCCTATTGCACGATCACCAATATATAACGAAGATTCATCCTGATTTTTATGATCCAATAGATATCCAGTTGGAAAAAAGTTTTCATAAGAAAGAAATTTCAAACAGAATTCCAACTGAAGTTATACATTCTTATTCCACATCCAATGTTAACAGTCCAAGAAAGTTTTTGTTCTTAACACTGATGTTTGAAATTCACATACGTGTAGGAATAAAAATGAAAAGATGGTTCCACTAGAAATATCATTTTACCTAGTTCATTTTTCTGTTTATAGTTAGAATAGGAGTAGGAGTAGTTTAGCTAGGATGTTAAGTGGATAGTTTAGTTTTTAAATACTGATAGGCAAAATAAGACAAGAACTTATCCCTATCATGTACATAATCCTATGGAATGTCTACCTCTCATTTCTTTAAATGTTTTTGTTTCCTAATCAAATTTGTTGTGGTTAACAGCATTTGACATTTACTAAAGACACCTTTTCTCTATCAAGATTTTGAACTTCTGCTTCTATAAATAGCAAATCTCTTGGAAACTTGATCTTTATTATTGATAGATACAGTTAAATTTAACCATGATATGATACTAGTTTCAACTTCAAGAAATTTGATGAAAGCAATCCTAGTGAAGAAATTGTTTTATATCAGTACAATGAAAGGTATCAATAACAAAATAAGGATTCCCTGTAGAAACAGCCATTTCCAAAAAGCTCTATTATTGTCGTCCAGAGCTTTCTTAAGGAAAGTGATGATATCCTCCCCGGTTAGAGAAAATCGCAGCATTCAGAGAGAAAATTCAAGAAACACTATATCTCAAAGAATAAGAGGTCTCATCACGAGCCGGATTATCATGATCACAGATATTATAAACTTTGCTGACTTTGCCAAACACTGTCCATCAAACAGGGCAATGACTCAAGATTATTGAAATCAAAAGACAAGGGGTCTCATCACGAGCCAGCTTGTTCAGCAAAAGTGTAAATCAAGTGAATGACTGTGTCATAATTTGGCTACCAAACCAAGACATTGTTCTTTGAGAATAAAAAAAAAAAAAGGAAAAAGTGTCAATATGGGTTTTTCTTTGAAAAGTTGTAGATCACCTTAAGCAGGATAAAGGATCATTACAGGGTAATAGGTAACCCTGTCGAGGCTATGGACGCCTGCTGGCAGCAGAGGCTCTACCTGCGACAAAGGAGCATATTTAAAAAGCTACTACACAGGGAAGGCTTTATTTTATCTTTACAAGACCAAGTAATGGTTGATGTAAATGCAAGGACAAACTGAGGAAACAAACAATTAAAATAGAAAGAAGTTGAAACAAAATATCATTGACAGTTTGGAGTATAATATACATTATCTTTTTATAATAAAGTTTAAATTTTCTGAGAATTTTTTTTTTTTTGTTTCAGAAGTTTAAAAAAAAAAAATTCAATATAAAATGCAGAGATAACTGGTTCTCCCAAGTGAATTGCCAATTGTTGTTGCCAGCAACAACCCCCCCCTTTTTTCATTTAAGTGTTATCCAAAATACTAAATGAATGGGGACCCTTAGTTAAAATTCAGGAAAAGCAGGAATTTCCTTTCTTCAGAATAAGGTTACCATCATAAACTTAGGAAGACCTTTTAAATACTTTAAAACCAAAGTCTATAATGAAGGAAAAATCTTTAAAATCACCTTGCAAAAAAGATAGGAAGTTACCTCCATTTCGCTATAATATCAATAGGCGCAAGATTCTCATGCTAAGCAATATATCACATCGCAATAAGGTAATGCCAATGAGAAAAACTTCAAGATTCACCGATCTGCGATAACACCGATCGCAAGATCGCATATCGCAGAAAATGAGCTGACAATATTTGGCAAGCATAAAACTTCTACGATCTGCGATGTTGCGATATCACGATAAAATGATGGTTGCGATATTAAGCCAGAGCAACGCTGTGATGTTATATTCATGTGTTTGCGCGATCTGCGATGGTGCGATTTGCGATGGCGTGATCTGCGATGTTACGTAAGCAGATCATAAAATCCCTTCATCACGAATCCTTCGGGCACGCTATTCACGAAAAGCAACTTACCATAATCTGACTCAAGATCATGCGCTTTTAGTGATAGTAAAGGAATTAGTTGTCAGCTATTAAATGAAATGAAGACATGTGCTTCTATAAAGAATTACTTCACGTAAGGTGGCATATTTGATATATCTGTTGCATTTAAAACTCTCGACGCGTGCTTCTATTAAGAATTACTTCACGTAAGGTGGCATATTTGATATATCTGTTGCATTTAAAACTCTCCCATCACCTTTCTTGATCAGTCATTTCCATTTCGCTTGTGAGTTGCAGGAACGAAGAAAGAAGGACAATTCAAAGCCAAACGCAGGGAGAAATGGGAAAGAAAAATAAAGCTCAGGGCTCTGAGGCAAAGGAGAAGGTGAAGGAAATGGCGCCTTTGTATACAGACATAGCATGCAATAGAGACGCAGGGATATCGACGTGGGAAAGCATGTACAGACTACTTGAAGAAGAGAATCCCAGAATAATGAAGTCTACTACTGTCGCAGGCTCACAGCGCTCTTCCGAAGCGTCCTTAGAAGAGCTAGCATGCTCATTTCTTCATCGGATAGCAGCAAGGCCCAAAATTCTACCATATACAGATATGATCAAGTGGATACTTGACAATGCAGAGATGAACAATAGACAATTCAAGATTCAAGGACATGGGCTCATCGGATCATTCTCTGCACAACACTTAAAGCTTATGTATCATCTTCCTGAACCGCAAACGACTTACAATGCACAATTCGTTAAGAAATTTGTGGCGGAGAATCCAAACTTATCAGAGACCACCAAAGATTGGTCCAGAAAAGAGGAACCACTCAAGAAAGACAAAAATGGTATGTACAGCACTCGTTCCCTCACCTCTCCGTATTGTTTTGCTGCGGCCATGCTTTGTAGATTATTTGGGATGCCAGAAATCAATATGTTCTCGTCTGAATGGTTACCATTAATAGATGCGGCTACAAATGCCGATATTATGGATTGGACCAAGATCTTTTCTGATAATCTATACATGGCTATTATCAATTATTGGTCTAAGAGATCCTTCTCTCAAAGGATCTATCCTCCTTTTTATCTATCCGCATATGTTATGGATTCTATTTTTTATGTGTCTAAATTTCCCATTATGGATTAGAAATGGACTACCCAGGACCCATTACCTATCCATGTTTATCATAAGATATTATGGGATTCTCAGTTCATCCCACATTTCTACCAGATTTGTCACGGGCTTATCTTACCCTTGTATAGAATGATGTATTATGAAGAACCCCCGAGGTGCTCACCTAAGGCACCATCTTGCGATGGGGATGATATCTATCTGTGCCTTTGTATATTCCTGACAAACTATTGGCTCGAGAAATTGCATATCAAACCTGTTCAGAAGGCGGCCTAACTAAAGACCTAAAAGACAAAAAGAAGGCCATATGGCCTCAGTTTCCTGTAGCTTGTGGAGCCTTTGCATTGTTCGATGTAGGTCACGCATTCACCAAAGTGGATAACGTGACATGTCTGCAATTATTTAAATTCCCGGCAAGGCCATTTGACCGAAATGAAGTTGCCCAAGAGTTCACAACAAACGTCAAAATAAAAGTATTCCTTGGAAAGAAAGATTTATTTGATGATTTATTTCAGAATAAAAGCTCACTCCAAGAAACTTTGCAGGAAGCTCAATCGAAATTGTCTCCAGATGACCTCCAAAGATTCATGTTATGCAGGGAAAGGAGACTAGTCAATGTTCCTCTAGAAAAGTTGCGACTGCCTGACAGAGAACCAACTCCAAGCATTAGCCTCAGTGGGAACTCAAGCACTTCCAAATCTAAATCTAACACTGCGCAAGGAGTACCTGAACATTCTAAAGGGTCTGGAAACGACCAAGGAAAGAACGAAGAAATAGCGAAGGACACGGCTCAGTCAAGTGCAATGTCGCAACAACAGGTTATCGCCTCCCCGCCAAGAGATGTCCCCCCTCTCATCATTAAAGCACCACCCGTCACGACAGAATTAGACAAAGAATGGGAAAGCTTCAACGAGCTGATCAATCTTGAAGGGCAAGCCCCAAGAATGCCTGTGAGCAATATACAGGTAGCACAAGAAGTGGTTTCGACCATAGTCAGCAGTGTCACAGAAACGGAGCACATTCCTATCGCTCCACCTTCTAAGCTTCTACTTAATGTAGAGGAAATTCCCCCACTGGACGTATTCTATAGTCCCCAACATAAAGCAGTTGTAAGAAGACAGAGAAAGAAAAAAAAACTAGAAAATACACTGTCACAAGATGCTGAACAATTGGACGTCTTATGGAAAGACCCCAACAATAACCCAACTGAAACTCTCACTAAATTGTCTCAGATCGCAGGAGCATATGCTTCTGCAACTATTGACAAGGCATCGGAAGTTCAGCAACTATTGAAGGAACAAGAAGATCAAATACAGCTACTACAACGACAATAGCAACAAGCCAATGCTAATATTGAAGTTCACAAACAGCTCGAGAAGTTGCAGGAAGACTTTCAACAGATGCAAATAGGCTATCAAAGAAGTCTAGACGAGAAAGGAAAACAATTACAAATTTTACAAGAAATGCACAAAGATGAGCCTAAGCTTACAGAATTTATTTCAAAGTCTGTTAGCTTAAATGAACAACTACTGCAGCAACAGGAAGAATTGGGATGGAAGATATCACAGTGGAGTCATTATTGCAAGCTGAGTGATAAAATCACCAGTCAAGTGGTAGACTTGCGAGCTGACTATGATCAGATTGATAAACGAGTGACGGAGTACTTAGCTTGGCAGGACGAAGATGAGGGAAAAAGAGCAAGTGCACCCAGAATAAACGAGAGTCATAAAGAGCTGCTCTTTAATAGGTGGGACGATCAGATCAGAGAGGCGGAACAAGTAGCAAAAACAACGGCCACGCAAGCAAGCATTCTTATCGACTGTGTAAATGAAAATTTGCACAGAGCAAATTTAATTGAATAGACCACCGTGGGGTATCTACCAAATAAACTACGACTGGAAGCAGAATGGAAGCAGAAGGCTCGGGAAAAGGGAAAAGCGATCCAAGCACTAAACAGGTTAGATTGGGAGTGTTACTGGGCATACTTAGTGAAGTCGCATAGTCAGCAGATGACTGTGAAATGTATCATAAATGCGGCCGAGAAAGTAGTGCCAGCTCTCATAGATTCTTTTTTCTCAGCCCAGCTCAAAGCAGAAGTCAGCCAGCCGACTCTCCTCAAGCCCATGATGAACACTTGCATCTTTAAAGATCAGATTCAGAAATAGCGTTATTTAGAATGTTGTTTTTTTCTTAAAAGGTTAGATTAGAAAAAGGACGGTCATTTGAAAACCGCATCCTAAAATTTTGTAAATAAACTATTATTAGAATTAGGAAGTATTATTTTAACCCTTCTCATGCATTTAGAGAAGGGTCGAGAAATTTGTCAAAAACTTGTCCTCAGAACATGCACTTCTGCACCCTCAGAGTAGGTTTTGATGAATGGATGGATCGAGGTTTATTAATGTTTGCATTTGATATCTGCTACTGATGTTGCACTTCTGTACTCTTAGTAGATGTTAGAACAAGTAGAGATAAATCATTTTTGCTTGAAGCTTATAAGTAGGACCAGTCATAAATGGTACTTTTATCTCTTGGCCATTTCTGCTTATATTCTTAAAGTGATATACAGTTTGTAGTTGTTTATATGTTATTGCATGAATGTGTGAGTTACCATTTGGCACTTTTTTACGGTGGAGTCATTTATTTATGTTTGATATATGAATAAGTTATTATGCGATATGCTGTTCACAACTGTTTTGCCTAACTTTTTATGCAAAGTGGTTCATCTTAAATTGATTTCCATTCTTATGATAGCTGAATGATCTTTATTACCAATTATTGTCTAAAATCTCTTTAGATCGCATAATAGAAGAAATACACCCCGGGTTAGCATATATTAGATGTGTTGTTTCTCATTAGATTACAATAGCATAGAGTTAGTTTAAAAGTTTGAATTAGATTAGCTTTAAGTATTTTTAGATCAGCAAACATCCAACTTTGCACACACACACACACCCTTAGATTGGGAAATTGGTCCCATTATCCCCAGTCGGACCCGCCATACCAAATGGATAAGGAGCTGCCAACCAAGGTCCGGACCGGGTGGGTATCCCCCTTGTTGTCGACCCGATTTTCGGGGCTTCAACAGGAAGATATGCGCATATACGGAAATTGCACATATACGGAAGATATGCGCATGTCTTTCGTATATCCCTAACTTTCATGTATGTGCATATCTTCCGTATATGCACGTCATTCATGTATCTGCATCGTAGATGTGTAAATTCCATATACAGAAATTGCGCATATACGAAAACTGTGCATATACGGAAGATATGCGCATATACGGAAATTGGGCATATATGGAAGATATGCGCATATCTTCCGTATATCCCTAACTTTCCTATATGTGCATATCTTCTGTATATGCACATCGTTTATGTATCTGCATCGTATATGTACAAATTCCATATACAGATATTGCGTATATACGGAAACTGTGCATATACTGAAGATGTGCGCATTTACGGAAACTGGGCATATACGGAAGATATGCGAATGTCTTCCGTATATCCCTAACTTTCTTGTATGTGCATATCTTCTGTATATGCACATCGTTCATGTACCTGCATCGCAGATGTGCAAATTCCATATACAGAAATTGCACATATACGGAAACTGTGCATATACACAAGATGTGCGCATATACGGAAATTGGGCATATATGGAAGATATGCGCATGTCTTCCATATATCCATAACTTTCCTATACGTCCATATCTTCCTTATATGCACGTTGTTCATGTATCCGCATCGTAGATGCCCAAATTCAATATACAGAAATTGCGCATATATGGAAATTGTGCATATACGGAAGATATGCGCATATACGGAAATTGGGCATATACAGAAGATATGCGCATATCTTCCGTATATCACTAACATTCCTGTATGCACATATCTTCTGTATATGCACGTTGTTTATGTATCTACATCGTATATGCGCAAATTTAATATACAGAAATTGCGCATATACGGAAATTGTGCATATACGGAAGATATGCGCATATACAGAAATTGCGCATATACGGAAGATATGCGCGTGTCTTCCGTATATCCCTAACTTTCCTGTATGTGCATATTTTTCGTATATGCACATCGTTCATGTATCTGCATCGCAGATGCACAAATTCCATATACAAAAATTGCGCATATACGGAAACTATGCATATACGGAAGATATGCGCATATACAGAAATTAGGCATATACGGAAGATATGCGCATATCTTCCGTGTATCCCTAACTTTCCTATATGTGCGTATCTTCCGTATATGCACATCGTTTATGTATCTGCATCGTATATGTACAAATTCCATATACAGAAATTGCGCATATACGGAAACTGTGCAGATACGGAAGATGTGCGCATATACGGAAACTGTGCAGATACGGAAGATGTGCGCATATACGGAAACTAGGCATATACGGAAGATATGCGCATGTCTTCCATATATCCCTAAATTTCTTGTATGTTCATATCTTCCGTATACTCATGTCGTTCATGTATCTGCATCGTAGATACGCAAATTCCATATACAGAAATTGTGCATATACGGAAACTGTGTATATATGGAAGATGTGCGCATATACGGAAATTGGGCATATACAGAAGATATGCGCATGTCTTCTGTATATCTCTAACTTTCTTGTACGTGCATATCTTCCATATATGCACGTCATTCATGTATCTGCATCATAGATGCGCAAATTCCATATACAGAAATTGCGCATATACGGAAACTGTGCATATACAGAAGATATGCGCTTATACGGAAATTTGGCATATACGGAAGATATGCGCATATCTTCTATATATCCCTAACTTTTCTTTATTTGCATATCTTCTTTATATGCACGTCGTTTATGTCTCTGCATCGTATATGCGCAAATTCAATAGACAGAAATTGCGCATATACCGAAACTATGCATATACGGAAGATATGCGCATGTCTTCCGTATATCCCTAACTTTCATGTATGTGCATATCTTCCGTATATGCACGTTGTTCATGTATCTGCATCGTAGATGTGCAAATTCCATATACAGAAATTGCATATATAGAAACTGTGCATATACAGAAGATATACGGATATACGGAAATTGGGCATATACGGAAGATATGCGCATGTCTTCCGTATATCCCTAACTTTCCTCTATGTGCATATCTTCTGTATATGCACGTCGTTTATGTATCTGCATTGTATATGTACAAATTCAATATACACAAATAGGGCACATACGGAAACTGTGCATATACGGAAGATATGCGCATATACAGAAATTGGGCATATACGGAAGATATGCGCATGTCTTCCGTATATCCCTAACTTTCCTATATGTGCATATCTTCCATATATGCACTTCGTTCATGTATCTGCATCGCAAATGCGCAAATTCCATATACAAAAATTGCGCATATACGGAAGATATGCGCATATACAGAAGATATTCGCATGTCTTCCGTATATCCCTAACTTTCCTGTATGTGCATATCTTCCCTATATGCACGTCGTTCATGTATCTGCATCATAGATGCCCAAATTCCATATACAAAAATTGCGCATATACGGAAACTGTGCATATACGGGAGATATGCGCATATACGGAAATTGCGCATATACGAAAGATATGCGCATGTCTTCCGTATATCCCTAACTTTCCTGTATGTTCATATCTTCCATATTTGCACGTCGTTCATGTATCTGCATCGTAGATGCCCAAATTATATATACAGAAATTTCGCATATATGGAAACTGTGCATATACGGAAGATGTGCGCATAAACGGAAATTACGCATATACGGAAGATATGCACATGTCTTCCGTATATCCCTAACTTTCCTGTATGTGCATATCTTCCGTATATGCACGTCGTTCATGTATCTGCATAGCAGATGTGCAAATTCTATATATTAAAATTATGCATATACGCAAGATTGTGCATATACAAAAGATATGCGCATATCTTCCGTATATCCCTAACTTTCCTATATGTGCATATCTTCCGTATATGCACGTCATTTATGTATCTGCATCGTATATGTGCAAATTCCATATACAGAAATTGCGCATATACGGAAATTGTGCATATATGGAAGATATGCGCATATCTTCCGTATATGCACAATTTCCATATATGCGCAATTTTTGTATATGGAATTTGCGCTTCTACGATGCAAATACATAAACGACGTGCATATACAGAAGATATGCACATATAGGAAAGTTAGGGATATACGGAAGATATGCGCATATCTTTCGTATATGCGCATATCTTCCGTATATGCGCAATTTTTGTATATGCGCTATTCTGTATATAGAATTTGCGCATATCTTCGTTCACGTATCTATATCGTATATGCACAAATTCCATATACAGAAATTTCGCATATACCGAAATTGTGCATATACAGAAGATATGCACATATACAAAAAGTGCACATATACGGAAGATATTTGCATACCTTCCGTGTATCCCTAACTTTCTTATATGTGCATATCCTCGTTATATGCACGTTTTTTATGTATCTGCATCATATATGCACAAATTCCATATACAGAAATTGCGCATATATAATGTAGATACATAAACGACGTGTAGATACGAAGGATATGCACATGTAGGAAAGTTAGGCATATACGGAAGGTATGCGCATACCTTCCGTATATCCCTAACTTTCCTATATGTCCATATCCTCCGTATATGCGCAAATTCCATATACAGAAATTGCGCATATACGGAAATTGTGCATATACGGAAGATATGCGCATATACGGAAATTGCGCATATACAGAAGATATGTGCATATCTTCCGTATATCTCTAACTTTCCTATATGTGCATATCTTCCATATATGCACGTCATTTGTGTATCTGCATCTATAAGCGCAAATTTCATATACATCAATTGCGCATATACAAAAATTGTGCATATACGGAAGATATGCGCATATCTTCCGTATATGCACAATTTTCGTATATGCGCAATTTCTGTATATGGAATTTGTGCTTATATGATGTAGATACATAAACGACGTGCATATACGGAAGATATGCACATATAGGAAAGTTAGGGATATACGGAAGATATGCCCATATCTTCCATATATACGCAATTTCCGTATATGCACAATTTCTGTATATGGAATTTACGCATATACGATGCAGATACATAAACAACGTGCATATACGGAAGATATGCGCATATCTTCTGTATATGCACATATCTTCCGTATATGCACAATTTCCATATATGTGCAATTTCTGTATATGGAATTTACGCATATACGATGCAGATACATAAACGACGTGCATATATGGAAGATATGCATATATATGAAAGTTAGGGATATAAAGAAGATATGCGCATATCTTCCGTATATGCGCAATTTATGTATATGCGCATATCTTCCGTATATGCGCAATTTTCGTATATGCGCAATTTTTATATATGGAATTTGCGCATATCTTCGTTCATGTATCTACATCGTATATGGGCAAATTCCATATACAGAAATTTTGCATAATTGTGAGTTAATTGTGAGTTGTAATTAGTTAACTCAGTTTACTGAGTTAGGTCCAGTTAAATTAGTTCCAAACTGTTTGAGGAACTAATAGTGAGTTAATAGTAAATTGGTGCACTAATGCATTAACTAGTGCTACTCTAGTTAGCTGAAGATTCCCTCATCAGAAACTCATGCATGTCGATTCTGAGAAAGACCTAGTTGAGACTAGAGTGCAGAGACAATGTACGAATTTTTTGTATAATTTTCTAAGTTGTACAGATGGTGCATGCACTAAGGAACTAAACCTTGAAGGGATTGCAGACTTTTGGATGCACTAATTTACCTTTAAGATGGGCTAGTCAGCCATAGGAATTTTCCAAGTAAATAGGGACTCGGAGAGCTATAGAATTGGCTAAGTGTTGGCGAAGAGTTTGCTTGTGAGTTGGAGATTGATTTTACTGACTGCTGGGATTGTTCTTGTGAGAACAAGCATTGTATTATCATCTTGGATTTCTGATTTAATGAAATACAGATAGTGGGGTTTTGAGTTGTGGCTTTCCCATATACTTATTGTGTTATGTGCCATTGATATTATTCCTCTTGTCAATTATTTTTTTCATCGATCATTATGGGCTTCCGCTGTAAAGAGTAGAAGTAGATTCTTGTCTCTTGTTTTCGTAGATTAAATAAGCTTGTGAATCTACAGGAAAATCTACATCATTGATGGTGATAGGTTTAGGTGGTGTAGGATTCTAGCCTCTTGGGGAGCAACTTGCTAGTCATCTGGTTGCCATTTCTTAGCCAAGATTGTTTCCTGGATATTCTAGATGGTTCCCTCCCATACTGCTTCCTAATATTGTTGGCTATTCTAAAAGGTCTTGCAGTTCCTCTCTTTTCATATAGACCAAAGCGTGGAGTCTAGAGATAGTCCCAAGTGCGATTAAGACCATGCTTGAGAAGAGGCATGTCCACCATAGAAGGATGGTTTCTCTAATGCTTTGATGGTCTCTATCCATCCTTCCAAAGAGATCTTCCACTTGGTGCCACTTTTGAACTGCAAAAGGACATGGATTTAACAGGTGTTTGAGATCCTCATTATGTTGACCACACATGATACAATACAAGGGTCCATAGATACCCTTTTTTTGTAGTTGATCCCAAGTGAGGATTCTACCCCTACATACCAACGAGAGAATGTATGCAACTTTCGACCACCGCCCACCTTTTCAAAGCTTCTTCCAAATTGGATGGTGATGCCCCTGCTCCCATCTTGCCTTTAAACGGTAAGCCTCTTTGATGGTAAATATTCCCTTTGTAGTATATCCCCATTGAAGAATGTCTGGTCCATTTTGGATTGTAATCTTCCTGGATTCTAACTCTCTATCCAGTTGCTTCCATTGATCTCACTCAGGGGGTTGAGGTCAATCCTGGCATTCCTTCCATTTCCTCCAACCATCATTAGTCAGGGCATCTTTCTAATAATGATCCACTGTGTAGAAGTTCCTGCTAGTTATGTACAAAAATAAGTCACTCAAATCTTGTCTCCCAAATATTTTTTTTCTCTAATACTATAAGTCTAACCACAACAAAATTATTTTCCCATTTCTGATTTCCCAAAAAACATATTTTTTTGATAAAATTGTTATTCAAATTAGTATCAACTTTTTAAATAAAATTTATAAAAAACATTTATAGATACTTTGTTATCATTTTTTAGTAAATGAGCTACATCCACCGGCCTTGCATCTAACTTTACTTATTTAGGCCTAGAGTAAGCATGTATCAGCATTATTGCCCAAAAATTTCCAAAAGTATAAAAGCATTTATGACCCATTTTAGCATTAAAATAAAATAAATGAACGACATTCATGATCCTTAGCATCTAACTTTACTAATTTTAATAGTATTATTTGTACTTATTCTCGGTAGAACATGGAATACGAAAGAATCCACAACTATACCCTTCCATTTTATTCCTTTTTAAGTAAATTAGGTTATATATTTTTATATAAATTCCAATATCTTAATTATATTTTTTTAATATGTCACTTAGTTGTGTTATTTATAATTTAAATTTTGGCTGGTTGTCTTATATTTTATACTATATATTTCGTCTAGTTGGGTTATTTATATTGTATACTTTAATTAGTTGGATTATTTATAATTTATATATTTGCTCGTTGTTATTGTTTATGTATATTTTAAATTTAAATTAAATTATAGAATTTATGAAAGTGGAAGAAGAGACATATTATGAAAGTGAGAGAAGAGGCATATTGATATTGTTTATATATGTTTTAAATTTAAATTTGATTATTATAGAATTTATGCAAGTGAGAGAAGAGACTTATTGAGTAAAAGATATTCTAATATATGTTTTTTTTAATATTTACTTTCATCTTTATTATAATATATTGGGTTAATTTTTATGATATTATAATAATATGTTTTTTTTAATATTTATTTTTACCTTTACTATAATATACTAGGTTCAATTTTTTGATATTATAATAATATGGTTTTTCAAATATTTACTTTCATCCTTACTATAATATATTAGGCTCAAATTATTTTTCCATCTTACTTTCACTAATTATGATATGATTTATTATATTCACTAATTATGATCTAATTTATTATATTAGGCTTAATTTTTTTTCTATCTTAATTTCACTAATTATGATATAAAAGTTATTTGTTTTAATTTTTCCAAAAAAAAAAAATTTATAAAATATATGAAGATATAAATAGGGTTGAGAAAAATATTGGAAAAAAATGTTATAATAATGTTTTTTTTTTAATAT
Source organism: Pinus tabuliformis (assembly GCA_031772625.1). NCBI lineage: Eukaryota > Viridiplantae > Streptophyta > Pinopsida > Pinales > Pinaceae > Pinus > Pinus tabuliformis. Next base: position 341,026,215 of record CM062805.1, read on the forward strand.
TCACTTCATCCCTACTCCAAGTCTCATAGTGTAAAGTTTAAAGAATTATAGAATATATAAGAGTGACATATTAGTATGATATGTTTTGCTCAATATTTTTTTTTTACCACCATTTTCAATATCATATATTAAAAGATTTGGGTGGAGGAAAATATTGGGCAAAATATAAATGAGAATGCTAGTGGAAATATTGTCTAAAATATGTGGGTGGGGAATATTTGGCATTTTATTTTCAAAATATATTTGAAATTTATAGTGTGGTTTGGGGAAAATATTTGGTATTTTATTTCCCCATCATCACCCCCAAACATAGTTTTTGCCCAATATTTCCCTCGATCCCTACCCACAAGTACATTTTTTCCAATATTTCTCCCAACCCCACTCTAAAATATATTGAGGTGGGAGTTGACATTGGGAGAGATATGGACAAAACATTCTAGGAGCCAGAGTTAAAGTTAGGGGCAATATTGAGCAAAACATTCTATATAATGGTAAGGATAAGAGTAAGGGTGGATGGAAATATTGGTCAAAAACATATTATTATAATTTTTTTTTGCTCAATATCTTTCTTTCCCTCCACCTTCATATTTAATTATGTATTTTATTAATATTTTTACTCAATTTCACTCTTATACTTAATAGTGAAAAATATTAAATTTATTTATTTATTTAAAAACATAATTTTAATATATCTTTTAATATATTTAAAAATACAATTTCAATAATTAAAAAATACCGTGGAATAAAAATTATATAATAAATAATAATAATAATAATAATCATTTAAATAATTAAATAATATAGTATTTACATTTTTATTTTATATTATTTTTGGAAAATTATTTATAAATAAAGTGCTAATTATGATATCAATCATTATATAATCCAAACAAATCTTATATATATATATATATATATATATATATATATATATATATATATATATATATATATATATATATATATATATTGTGTGTGTGAGTGAGTTTGGTCGGACTATATTTTCATCATGTCCAATAAATCAACCAATGGGGAATTGAATTGATCACTTCACGTCAAGAAGTACTTTAAGAGAATGTCCACTCACCATCTATCCAAAACCCTAGAGACAATATTTTATATTAATTTAATAATAATAATACAAATTAAATAAATTAATATAAACAATTCTGAATTTTTTTTTTAATTTGAATAAATTATTTTCAATCACTTAGTTATTTCAAAATAATATATTTTATTAAAAAATAATAATTTTCATTTTCATTTAAATTAGATAATGGATTAGTTTGAGTGGTTAAATATTGTGAACTACAAGTAGAATGCCATATAGACAAGTTCCAAGTTTAACTGATTTTGTGAATAATGTTGTGTTTCACATTGATGGAGAAGTGAAGGCTTAATATTTGAGCTTTATAACAAGGGATCAACATATCCCTCTATTTTATATAGGTTTGAAAATAAACTATTTTCCCAACTACTATAATTACATTATACATTTCAGAGTATTAAAATTAAAAAAAATGATAAAAACCAATTAAATGATAACTATATTTTAAATAATTTTTTTATTTATTATAAAAATAGTAAGTACGTCAAAATTTAATACATTTAAAATAAAACTTGGAACATGAATTTTTAACAACAGAGATTTGCATTCACGTTACCATGTACCTTCATAATATGTAAATAGACTTTGTTACAATATCATGAGCTAATACCATGGCTTATCAATAGCACATGCTCAAAAAAACCATAACTCACTTGATATGACACTTATTTATATGATATTTTTAATTAATCAATTTAATTAAAACAAAAAAATGACAACTACTTTAAAGATAAAATTTCATACTAGAATATTTCATAGAGATATTCCAAAATAAACATGTCTATGCACATATTTATTTTACTCTTAAAAAATACATATAAAATTTTCAAAAATATATATTCTTTCAAAAAACAAATCAAATTATTATAATTTTACTTTTTATTATACTTTTATTTTGCTAAATATTTATAATAAATGTCAAACATGTCCACTAAAGAGAGAATGTAAGTTCTTAATTAGCCAGTATTGAATATTAAATAAAAATTATCACGATAAGCCACACTTTATGCCATGGACTATAAAAATATTGATCTCAATAACCTGAGAACTGCAAAACTAAACTTTTCTATTTATTAATGGTTCATTAAAAAAAATGCTTAGCATCGGTGGAATTTATCCACCTAATAATTTAGTGAAGGGAAAAAATCAGCATATTATTAATTTATTAAAAAAAAGCACCTTTAAAACGCAAATGATGAATGGTACCAAATGGAAAGCATGAACATGGATGCCATAATCCTACTCCTTGAAAAATGAGGCGTTTAATTGTAAAATATGAAACTCCACGTACTAAGTGTAAACGGTAAGGATGAACATGTAGGCCATATCCCCACTTCAAAAATGTGAGAAATTTAAAGTAGAAATTATGAAACTCATCGCACTAACCATGAGTGGTAAGCATGAGCATGGAGGCCTTCAACCCAATTGGAAATGTAAGCCATCGGTTATCCCGTAAAGAAGGATTTAATGCTCAGATTCGATCCACCGCTAATTCCACAGCAATATCGGTGACAACAAAATATTTCATCAATGTATCAGGGACATGGAAGAATGGGCAGCCATAGATTGGATTGACATTCATTTTCCAAGTGAGGAAACTATATATATATTAACAACAGGTTCACTAAAAGCACCACAAACTGGTACAAGTTCGACAAGTTTACATGACAACTAAACACTTAAATTCAAACTAATTTCCTGGACATTATAATACAAATTACTTCACAGAACTGAATTATCTACTATCAAATGTTTTGCAATTACCGCCCACACTTCGGGTAGTGCTCTAATGGAAGAAATGCAGTTACCTACATCCGCTGAAGGCAGGCCCAGAAATGCTACAAGGAAAAAGGAAAGAATCATTTAATTGGTCTAACAGAGACGGACCATGTAACATAAGCGGCAAAGACCTGTCTGGAATTTCAGGAATGTCGCCCTCACCCTCCAGCATCCTCACAGTGTCCACCATTCGAGGTCTGAATGCCACCATAACATGTGCACACAGAATACCCACTGAAACAAATCTCTTCATCATGCTCTCCGCTCCGCTTTGTCAGATTCTCTCGTCTATTATTTCACTGGTTCTGCCTTCTTTCACTAGCGTCCATGCCCAATCCGTGATGAGATAATGAGGTTCCAAATACGAAGTAGCTTCCAGAGCTTTTCGGTGCCAAGGAATAATGTGTTCATCGGCTCCCCTTCAAAAAAAACAAACATGAACCACGAGCCAAAAAGTCGCCTTCTAACCAAATAAAATATGGACGGAACGAAATTACAAATTCAAAATTCAAATTTGATTTCCTTTAGCGCCTTTACTAAATTCAAAATAAAACGAAATTAGGAAAACAGTGGTAAACAAGGAAGCCAACGGAGGTTGCAGGAGGAGACGGGACAAGTCTGACAGTGGTCACAGATACATTGAATATTGGAGCTTGCCGGAGGTAGGGTGATCGAGTTGCCGGAATATGCATGGATATGTATGGCTTTCTGCATATGTAGCATGCCTTCGGATGCATGAATGTCCTGTCACAGGTACTTAGCGCTCATTTATGTTTCTATAGGATATGCACATATAGGAAAGTTAGAGATACACGGAAGATATGCACATATCTTCCGTATATGCGCACTTTCTGTATATGCGCATATCTTCTGTATATGCACAATTTTTGTAGATGCGAAATTTCTGTATATGGAATTTGCGCATATATAATGTAGATACGTGAACGAAGATATGCGGAAATTACATATACAGAAATTGCGCATATATAGAAGATATGCGTATATACGGAAATTGCGCATATATGGAAGATATGCGCATATCTTTCGTATATTCCTAACTTTCCTATATGTGCATATCTTCTGTATATGCACGTCATTTATGTATCTGCATCGTATAAGCGCAAATTCCATATACAGAAATTGCGCATATACAGAAATTGTGCATATACGGAAGATATGCGCATATCTTCCGTATATGCACAATTTTCGTATATGCACAATTTTTGTATAACGAATTTGCGCATATATGATGCAGATACATAAACGATGTGCATATAGGGAAGATATGCACATATAGGAAAGTTAGGGATATACGGGAGATATTATAGAATTTGTGCATCTGCGATGCAGATACATGAACGACGTGCATATATGGAAGATATGTTAATACAGGAAAGTTAGGGATATACGGAAGACATGTGCATATATTATGTATATGCGCAATTTCTGTATATGTGCATATCTTCCGTATATGCATAGTTTCTGTATATGCGCAATTTCTGTATATTGAATTTGCGCATATACGATGCAGATACATAAATGACGTGCATATACTGAAGATATGCACATATAGGAAAGTTAGGAATATACGGAAGATATGCGCATATCTTCTGTATATACCCAATTTTCGTATATGCACAGTTTCCGTATATTCGCAATTTCTGTATATGGAATTTGCGCATCTACGATGTAGATACATGAACGACGTGCATATACGGAAGATATGCACATACAGGAAAGTAAGGTATATAGAAAGACATGCGCATATCTTCTGTATATGCGCAATTTTCGTATATGCACAATTTCCGTATATGCGCAATTTCTGTATATGAAATTTGTGCATCTCTGATGCATATACATGAACGACGTGCATATACGCAAGATATGCACATACAGGAAAGTTAGGGATATACGGAAGACACGCGCATATCTTCCGTATATGCCCAGTTTCCGTATATGTGCATATCTTCCGTATATGCACAGTTTCCGTATATGCGCAATTTCTGTATATGATATTTGTGCATCTGCGATGCAGATACATGAACGACGTGCATATACGGAAGATATGCACATACAGATAAGTTAGGTATATATGGAAGACATGCGCATATGTATATGCGCAATTTCCGTATATACGCATATCTTCCTTATATGCACAGTTTCCATATATGCGCAATTTTTGTATATTGAATTTGTGCATATACGATGTAGATACATAAACGACATGCATATACGGAAGATATGCACATACAGGAAAGTTAGGGATATACGGAAGACATGCGAATATCTTCCGTATATGCGTATATCTATCGTATATGCACAGTTTTCGTATATGCGCAATGTTGGAAATAATACTGAGAGGGGGGGGTGAATCAGTATTATCAGATCAATAAAAAATTTTCATTTCTATACTTAGATACATATACGCTACTTCATTCAAGCGAACCCGCGTGTATACGCAACTGTGTCTAAAGCAACTAGCGTATATCCAAAATACTTATGATTCAGTTAATCCATTAAATGTTGATCTTTAGTTAGTGCATCAGAACTTCATAAACCATATGAACAGTAAGCAGGTGCAGTAAAAATAGAATAGATCATCACACACAAGAAGCACACATGAACACCATGATATAAGGTGGAAACCCAATGTGGGTGAAAACCACCTGCTGCAATTCGTTTCTATCTTCCTTTATTAAGAAACTTCTTTTACAATGTACTGGTGCAGTCCTTTACCAGCATGCAGGCTACAACTTGCAGAAGGCTACAACCTTCTCTCATTCTCCATTCACTCCTGGAAGGGAGCTCCAACCCCCTTTGCTCTTGTACTAGCTAAGATACTAGTACGTAGGTGCCGACCTACAATCTTCTCTCCTCCAGGTACCACTTTTCATACATTTTCAGACTGGATACTCCTGAAGCACAACACATAATCTGAAAGGCCACGTTTCATCAAATTTTCATACTGGACCCATAAATATCATTGAAGCACAAAACAGTCAATACTAGCATCATCAATTTCTGAATCACTGAAACACTGAAACCCTGTACAGTCACCAGAACACAGAGCAGATAACAGAACTCTGCCATAACCATCAAATCCATCTGCAACTTCAAATATTATCCTTCATAATGTATACGCTACTATAATGAATCAAACCCGCGTATATACGCGCTTTTTCCAAAGACAACCCGCGTACAGATCTAAAAATAATTTCTCATAACTTGCAGCTGTACCAGACATCAGTCATACTCATAATACTTACAGAACAATACATGCGTCAGTATGTAGATCTAGAATAAGCATCATAAAGATAGTTCATTTCAAACCATTTGATCCCGATCTCTCCTTAGATCTTGTTCTCCATCAACTGGTGAGATCCCTCCTTAGCTCAGATCAAGCAATGCATCATCAACTCATAACCTGCATACTGGATCTCATACTTCTTCAGATATTCAAGACTTTTCAGATGCACTTGCCTAATGATCTTCTTCTCCTTTTATAGTCTTAGGCCTTGTTCAATACCACGGTCCAAAACCATAGTAAATCAATACCAAGAGCCCAATACTTGGGATCAACACACTTGTCGAGATATCATGGTCCGAAACCATAGGTTCAAATACCGAGGACTAACTACCACGGACCAAAAGTAAGCTTTCCGACATGTACGCGTTTGTCCGTGCATGAGACTGCGTGTATACCCTACTTGGTATATAGCGAACCTGCGTATACGCGGCTTGGTATATAGTGAACCTGCTTGTATACGCAACTTGGTATATAGCGAACCTGCGTATACGCGACTTGGTATATAGTGACCCAGCGTGTATACCCTACTTGGTATATAGTGAACCTACGTATATATATTTTCTCTTCATACTTGTAGTCTAATCATCAATTCCTTGCTGCTATCCTTCTTCACTATGATTTGTCATTAGTGTGATTTTCCATCAAGGACAACACTTGTCTCATAATGCCAACAATCTCCCCCTTTGGACTTGATGGCAAAGCTCACTTGTCACACATAGAACTTGATCTTCTTATTCCTTTGAGTTGTCCTGCATCCCATGCATTTAGTCACATCTGTAGATTGATCTAGTTATATGTAAGTGAGTTGTTCTTCTATGAGAGGGTTGCCATCAAGTACAACACATGCATCATAATGCCAACAATCTCCCCCTTTGGACTTGATGGCAACAACACCAAATCACTCTCCCCCTTTGACATCAAGGGCAAAGGGTGGACCAACATATTCTCTTTCCTTGATAAACATTCTGTTGTCCATACTCCCCCAAAGTACCTGCTGAAATCTCCAAATGTGCTCCCCCTTTGTATATGCCAAAGTGTACCAATCTTTCCATGCTCCCCCTGAGTACATGCCAAGTCTCTGTATTGCTGAAGTGTGTTGTTCATGCTCTTCATGTCTGAAGGTAAGATCTGGAAAAAGATGTTCTTCAAGAAGAACCATGACTTATACATCATAAGAGACCTTCCTATCACCAAAAGACTCAATACATACATCCATTTCCCAACCACGTGGGGATATACTAGAATTGACTCATCCACCCAACCAAGTGGGGATACATCAAAAATTTACACATGATAAAGCAAGAGCATTACATTTTCATCCCAGGCATAGTGGGGAAACCAATATAGGCTGTTACATGACCTTGACATCATGAAAGAGATATCACAAAAGAGATATATGACCGAAATATCTAGAGCAAGACTTTATGAAAGTCACCAATCGCCAGCATCTGTCGATTCAGATCAGCAACCAAGAGATCCTTCTGCCTTTGTTTCACCTGAAACCAACAACAACCGTGAACTAGAACCAAAAGCTTCTAAGATAATGCCAACAATGCATCATTGGAAGATTATCTGCTCCCCCTGAACCTGTGCCAGATGGTCTCTTTCAGACCCATATCAGACTCTCTGCAACCAACATCTGTCCCTGCTGATTTCCTTCAAAACTCCGTATACGTGTCTGCATCCACATAAACAAGCGTATATACGCGGATAGGCCTTATGAAACTCGCGTACAACCATTTCCATATCAGTAACCTGTAAATATCCTGCAACAAGGTATGTATGAACATAGATGTCAACTCCTCCTTTTAAACATCATCATGAAATCATTCACATTATATGTGAAACCACCATAGCCATTACATCAAAGTCAAGAGCTACATGATCCAAGTATCATTACTTGGGAACATCTGCATCAATCAACATATGTAAGTATCAACCTATCATCATATAGATGAGAACTCACCACCATGTCTCCAACAAAGTAACTTTGAGTAGTCATCCATGTATCAGCACTATGTATCTTGAGCTCAAGCTCATTTGACAAAACTTCTTGATATCATCAACAGCAACAATCCTTATCCACAAGAGTGCCTGCATCATAACTGTATGCATATGATGACAGCAGCATATGAGTGACTCATCATCAAGTGAGGAAGATGTGTATTCAAGCTTTGTACTTATCCTTATCCTTATGAAGATCACCCTGTAAGCACCATATATGCATCATCAAAGAATCAACCATAAATCTGATCTGAACATCAACTATGTATCCCCAAGAATCATATGAGATTTTATCATGGAAAACTCATAACCACATCATAGAAAGATATATCATTTAGCCATATAAGCATCATCACCAAGGACTATTAACCATAATGCCAACAATGAATTATTAAAGGCATATGCTCCCCCTCAACCTGTGCCATCTGTTAGATCTGATCATGCATATATCAACAATAAGCATCAAGACATCATCAAGTCAGGATCAAAACGCTTCTAGACATCTTACAAGTATCAAAACATTTCCACACATCCTCAGCAGACTGTAACTATTAATCAATAGAGCAGATAATAGACTGAATCATATTAGGTCCTTTTTCTAAGCCTGTCCCTACTGCTTTTCCTCAGACTGACATATACGCGACTTTGCAGTGTCTAACTCGCGTATATACACGACTTCCCTTTATGGAACTTGCGTATGAGATTCAGGATACTGAAGTTTTATACGGAAGATATGCACATACAAGAAAGTTAGGGATATACGGAAGACATGCGCATACAAGAAAGTTAGGGATATACGGAAGACATGCGCATATCTTCCGTATATGCCCAGTTTCCTATATGCACACATATTCCGTATCTGCACAGTTTCCGTATATGCACAATTTTTGTATATGGAATTTGTACATATACGATGCAGATACATAAAAAACGTGCATATACGGAATATATACAGATACAGGAAAGTTGGGGATATATGGAAGATATGCGCATATCTTCCGTATATGCCTAATTTCTATATATGCGCATATCTTCCGTATATGCACAGTTTCCGTATATGCACAATTTCTGTATATGGAATTTGCGCATCTACGATGCAGATACATGAACGACGAGCATATACGTAAGATATGCACATTATCAATTTAATAATGACAAAAGGGCACGACTGAGTTCCTATTTCGTCTGGAAATCCAACTAACATATTTTGGTGAAAATCTTTCTTATAATGCGACACACACATAAGGAATGTGAATATTCGAAAAAAAAAACTATGTAGCTATTCAAAATATTGATGTATGTTATCTTCAATTGGATTGTATTATTACAAAAAAAATCAACTTCCATTGAATTATCTATGTGTAAATATAAAAGATATGATTATTGATGAAATGTTTTGTTATGTAACTGGGTTTGAATAGTTGTGAAAGCAAAAGGCCATGATGATCTAAAGCCACAGGAGAGGCCTAGCCATCCATTGGCAGTTACATAAATTCTGAAGGAAGGATATATGTTCTTCTGATGCATAAATTAAATGATAGTATGTAATAGGAGATGCTTACCAAATATTTATAAATTTCACCTTGACCATGATAATGGATACGTCAACAATGGTATATATATATAAATATTTTTTTATTTTTTTACCATATTATGCTTAAGCGTTTTTATTCTTGTGAAGCCACATAAGGTGAGTTCGAAAAAAATAAGTAACTAGGATTATGTATCCCTCAGATCGGTGAAGGATCCCATCGACCCTAAGGATATGAAAGGTGTTTATATGATCCCCTGTTCCTGTGGGACCCCCTATATTGGGGAGACTGGTCGCTCCATTAATCAAAGGATTAGCGAGCACGCTGCGGACCTTAAACATAGGAAAGCTAAGTCTTCTGCTTTAGCTGAACATGCTGAGAAAACCAATCATCATGTTTGTATTGAGGAGGCTAGTGTTATTGCTAAGGTTTCGCATTTCCATCATCGAAAATTTAGGGAAGCGCTTGAGATTGAAAAGAGACCTTGCAATCTCAATAGGGAGGATGGCTGGAAAATCAGTAGGTGTTGGATCCCAACACTCTCTTCCTAGTCATTTTTCTGCCCCCTCTGTAGGTTATTATTATTATTATTATTATTATTATTATTATTATTATTATTATTATTATTATTATTATTATCTTTATTTTTATTTTTATTTATTTATTTTTTTTATTTTTTTTTTTAATTTTATTTTATTTTATTTTATTCTTTTTTTTTAATTTATTTATTTATATTTATTTATCTATTTTTATTTTTATTTTTATTTATTTATTTATTTTTATTTTTATTTATTATTATTATTATTATTTTATTTTTTTTATTTTTTTTTATTTTTTTTTTTTAGCGTCTTATTAAGGTCCATTATGACTATTTTCCTTTTGAATTATAACTTTTATAATTCTTCAATTATTTATATATATATATTATTACTTCATTTATGCATATTATCTATTCTTATCAGCTTATGTTCTAACTAACCTAACTTTATTTTATACAGGTCCCTTATGTAACTAATTCTCCATTTAATTATTAATTTACTTATAATTTTTAAAATTATTTTATATATTACTTTATTTATTTGTAGTTATTTAATTTATTTTAAGGTCTTTTATTTAACCAAAATTCCTTTTAAATACTAATTTTCTTATAATTTTTATAATATTTTTTACCCATTAAATATATATATATATATATATATATATATATATATATATATATATATATATATATATATATATTTTAAGATATTGATCCTAGGTATTATAACTATATTATTAAATAATTTTGACCCCGGTCCTTGAGTCAAACTAGTCGTTGGTCAAGTTAGCCGTTGGAGGCTCTGCTCGGACTATTTAACATGCTAAGCTGGATCTGTTTCTTCATCTTGTCCTGACGATGAACCACACTAGTTGGTTCGAAACGCGTCGACAAATGGTATTCCATGTGATTTTCGCCGAAGAATCTCCCACAAAAAAATAATAGGATTATGTAGTTATAAAATATCGAACTATATAATGAGGAGAGCGTTTATTGAACCAATAATGAGCACACACATATGCAGTGAAGAGCTTGTGCATATATATACGTTGAAGATCATTAGATGAAAGAATGGGAACTTGGGAGAGTGTTGATTTTTTTTCATGTAAATGGCGAAGCATAGAGAGTTGGCACTATTAATATATAGCGTAGGACATAATTTATTTTCTTTTTTGTATATGCGATAATGTGGAATGTGTCCAGGTACACAGTAAGTTTATTCCTTGGTGTGAAAATTAGAGGCATTGCAGTGCAAACACTACATTATTTTCTTAATACCAAATAGTGCATTCATTCTCTAATAGAGCAACATTGGCATTTGGGGTTTTATGCTCTAATTCATTGCAATGTTTATTCATTAATACAAGGTTTATTTAATTTCATTAATGTAGTAAAATGGTTTGATATATTGGTCATGTATATTTTGAGAAATATACAAGCTCGCTACTTTACTATTCTCCTATATAATTAATACAAACCTCTTTAAGATGTTGTAGCGTTTAAATTATGAAATAAGATTCCGGGTGGCAGCTGTGAATGCTATATCAATCTGTGATAACCTGAATATAATTATAACCTATTCATGTTATATGAACTTATATGAAGTATAGGAGCATTGATTTCATCAAATGAATGTTGGGAGCAGGATCCCCCAAGGGAAGTTTTGGGGCTTAGAGCCCAGATTTTGGTCAAAAATTGTAACTCTAATGTAAAGACTTCGCATTTTGTGGGCGCGGAGTGCATAGTTTGTAAAAGAGTCATAGGGTTTTCTGCCCTCAATTTTGTAATATAATGTTGGCTGTAGAGATCTACCCATGGTCCACAGACCATGGGATTGTATAAATAGAGTGAGGCTCTAAGTAGTTAACACATCAAAAAACTCAATAATACAAATCTAAGGATGAAGATTTGAGTCATATCTGAAGTGTAAAGTCTAGTTTTGGTCGTAGAGTAGTAGAAGACTCTATAGTTGACTATGCAGAGGCCTAGTATTCTGCAGCTGAGTGCACAAAACCTTGCAGCTGAGTGCGCAAGGCGAGTCAAGTCTATAACAGTTGAAAGAGAAGTTTCATATCAATTCTATGTATTTGTTTCTTGGTTTATGCATCTATTACATTTAATATACATTGCACTTTTAATGCTTATATTATGCGTGAATATGTATGAATGTGTTGATTAAGTGAAAGCAAGGTAGAATATCTATTTATGCAAAGTTAACTAAGATCTTTAAGAAGATAAGTAAGATATGCGGTGTAGATTGGGGAAATAGTGTAGTTCACTGCCATAGTAGCGCGAAAGCATCTCAGCCCCTGGTTAGGATTGTGCGAAAGGATATTATAACAGATCATGAGGGTATTCAAGGTTAGAACAGTGCGTGAAGTAACCTACGTGAAGGCAAGCACTGTTGAACTAAATCGACACCACAGACACCTTGAGGGTGTGGAAACTTGGTTCCAACATCCCCCCATACTGCTTCGGGTGAGACTTCAGTCCGGGCTTTGCAACATGATGCCGAAAGGGCCAGTAGCGTAGGGATTTGTTTTGATAAATCACTCTGAACCTGGGGCAGGCCCCATCAAGCCAACAAATGGTTCCATTATCGGGGCCGGAAATTGCATAAATATGTCTGATGTCGTGTCATTGGAATCCAACTAAGAAGGAAATTGAAGGCTTGTTACACAGTAATTTTTCACTGTCCTCATCTCAGTCCCTCTATTGTGTCATGTATCAAGTAAACATGTTCATATCTTCCCACTTATGCAAAAATATTAAATAATGCTCTCTGATGCTAAAGAACTGACCCTTTTTCCTAAAAGTTTTGCATCGTCGCTAGTAAGACATTAAAAGGCGCGACGATCCCTTGTCATGAATTGTCTTTTCACGACATCATCACCGGAGTACACCTGTTTCCTGCGACAGTGTGATTTTAGGGCTCGGCGTGAGACCGCCAACTATTTATCGCGACGATTAGTCTGCATGCATTTCCTCCTTGCGATGTCATCACTGATACTTAGTTCATGACTAGCAACGATCTAGATTTGGCGAATTTGTTCCAACAGTTAGCCTTCTGGACGTCTCTAGAGCTAGTTGTTGGGTCAATTTAGGTCACCTTTCCTCCTCTAGGATGGTGGTTCCGCCTCTGGTGCAACCTCCCTTAAGGATAAGCTCCCTCTACCTCATTTCATGGAGACTCCTTCTCCTATAAAATCACTCACCATTGCTATGATTTTCTAGTTTTTTAGTTCTTTAGTTGGGCAGTGCTAGCTAGTTCTTTTGAGTTTGCTTTGAAACTAAGTAGATAACTTTGGTGTGAGTGTGACAAGTGTGGGATTGCTAATAGTTTGGTAAGGGGTTGTGGAATGCCTTAACCTTGTATTAGAGCTTGTGAGTGAGAGAGAGATATCATCTATTTGGGAGACCCATTCTTGAGAGTGAATGCTTGAAGAAACGTACTGGCTGGACCCTCTAAGAAGGCTTGCGACGTCAAGACTTGGTTGTAAGCTTTTCTCTTGATTCATTTTAATACAATCAATGATGATTCCCTATATATTGTCTACAGTTTACTTGATAGCTTATGATTTCTTGACTTTATAAGTAAATATATCTTTGTTGTTCTCAATTACGTGCTCTGTTGTTTTTTTGTGGTGTTTTAGGTTGATTTCTCATTGAGGAGAAAGAAAGGGAAGTTGGAGCAGTGCGAAGGAAACTTCATCAACCACCGGTTTGAGGTAGGCTTCCAACAATGACTATTTAAGGGAATCGATTATTGTTTTGTCTTTGCTGTGACTAGACCCACTCTAGGGCTAGAGGGGTTTCCTCTGTCTGTAGAGGGAACACTTTCCTTTATCACAAGTTGGCGACTCCGCTGGGGATTCCTTCGTATGTTTTCTTCTTGTTCACCCTTGATCTATTTTTTTTTTTAGTGTCTCTTGAATTTTGGGGTTAAACCATCAGTTTTTTGGGTTACCTGGGTCAATCTAGGAATTCCCCTTACTGCTTGGAAGATAAATCTGGTGTCATTTAGGTGATTTTACTTTGTCTTTTTCTTAAGTAAGATTGTCACTGAAGATAGCCTAATAGTCGCGACGACGTCACTGATGTTCTAGCTTTTTACCCGTGACTATTTGGCTTTCGTCTCGGGTTTCTAGTTTAATTCCCGCGACGACTCCTGAAATCAGACTGTCTCTAAAAATAGGTGTACTTTAGTGACTAGTATCTAGTTGCTAGTGTAACACTTGCGACGACGTATCTAGTTGTCAATGTAACACCTGTGATGACATCTCTAGTTGTCAGTGTAACACCTACAACAATTCCTATAAAGTTGTTTTTACAACTTTACCTCCTGAATCCACCAATCTTGTTTATCCCCTGTTGTTTCCTCTCTCCCATCAGCTTGTTTTGATTACTTTTGGTTAAGGTATTATCTCTTTGGTTTCATTGAGTGAGTCTTGTGTTTTTAGACTATCTAACCTAGATCTTTAGAGGTTTCGTTGAGAAACCATTTTCTTGGGTTACTTGTCTGTCTAAGGTTCATCCACAACCGTCTTATTGATTTGCTTGAGGATTTTTCGTTGCTTGTTTTCTTGCTGGTTGATTTTTAGTGTCGATTATTGAATCGATTTTTTATATTGATTCGATTTCTTCACTACCAAGCATAGATCACAATTATTTGGATCGATCAATTCACACTTGCTTGTTTTTCTCTTTAGATTCAAAACAAAAAAAATTAAGGGATTGAATTCATTTGATATACGAAATTGAAAGTATATGTGCATTTTGAATTTTCATGTTTGAGAAATTGAAAAGCAGACTCTAAATATTTCATTAGTAGTATCAATGCATTGTGATATTAGTGTATTGATGCATTGTGTTTCTTAGTGTTTGCATTCACTTGTGTTTGCTTGGGAATGAACTTTCTACCCTCCTTTAAGTAAGTGTTCATCGAAATGAAAGATACTTTACTCATTCTAGTTGCATCCTAAGGATTTTGATATACATACGGTAGGGCCTGAAATTTGAAACCTAATTCAAGATCAACTCTAAAATGAACTTAATAACGTATTGGAACTTAACACACATTATTTAGAGGTCTAGACTAGGGACGTGCTCCGATGTCATTAAAACTAGTCACTATTATTTTCACTTAAGGTTGGGTTATTCCTCCTTCTGTGACTCAATAGCTGCTAGTACGGACTTGTGCTCCTAGTATCGTCGAGTATATATTGGGAGACCCCACTAGGCTATCATCCTACATCCATAGGAAGCCATGTCTGCCACCTTGCGAATCGTAATGCACTGAACATAGCGCTCAGGAAGATTGACTGTCGTACGGAAAGTCCTTGCTCATTTCTCTTTCATTTGATCACCAAGGTGTATATGTAGTTTTATGGTTTGTCTGGTTAACCTTTTGCCTAGTTCTCCAAAGTAATCACTTTCATTCCTTTTCGACTCCTTAAAAGAAAAGGTCCATCTAAGCACTTGTCCTTTCAGGCTCATTAAACCTCGAAAGAGATAGAGTCACCTTTTCATCCCTTTTCTCGACTCTTGAAACATGAAAAGGTCAAGTTTTGTTCCTCTGTCATAAAATTTACTGCCCACGAAGTATTCCTAGTAACAGTTCGAGTTCTTGGTTACGATACAAGTGTTTTTCAAGCTTGTTCCTAATGGAAATATTCCTTGAGACTACCAGCCAAGGTCTTCCCCTAGAGGGGAACCCTGGTCCGTTTCCTTCTTTTGGAAATGTTGGTGCTCCGTACATGGCAACATTGTATTTGCCTAGGTTAACCATCGGTTTTCCTGTTTGGCTGTTTTCAACCTCGGTGTTCTCGAGTGTCATGATTCCTCTTCCACCATCTCCTTCATCTGAATCGCGACTTGATGATTCCAAGGTTAAGCCTACGCCTTCTTCCCATGTTTCTTCATCTTCATCTCCCACTTCGCCTAGTGAAAGTTCCACATCTAGTAACCAGGAGACTAAGAAAAACAAGAAGAAGAAGAAGTCTGATAAGTGTGAGACCACCGTTGCAACTATTGCTCTGAGTACATCTTAGGTTGGAACACCTTCTGCTCCTTCGTGGAAGGTTAAGTTTCCTTGTAAATTTTGCAAGGGTGACCATCTTCTTCATGATTGTCCTAGTATTCCCAGGATCTCAGAAGTATGTGAAGGTAACCGTCCCCTTCACCTTTGTCCACTCACGGATAAAGCTTCCGCAGTTTTGGAAAGTCTTACAGCCAATTCGCCTCCACTTCCAGTTGGTTATCAGAGGTTCTCTTCAAACCCTCTCCTGGTTGACAAAGAGATTAACTTAGATTCTTCTCTTGTTATATACCTAGGGGGGATAATATGGGGTACCAAGGGAGGTACCCAAGGTAATAATGTAATAATGGGATGGGCCATAGTAATAAATAAGGTGGTTAACCCATGTCATGTAAGGGACCACAAGTAGTTAATAATAATGTAAAGGGCCCATGGTATTAGTTGATGGTATGAGGAAACCATGGTAATGATGCATGGTATTGTATGTATGAGGCCTATATAGAGGCTAGAGACTCCACATGGAGGGATATGAAGAGAAGTATTCTTGTATGAACAAGCATATGGCTTGTGGAGTGTTCTCCTTCCTTAAGGAGTGAATATATGGTGTTGCCCTACCTCAAGGGTTTTGATAATAAAGAATCATTTCATCTTATTCTAGGTTTATTTGCATTATCTATAATATTCTTGGGTTAGATCTACAACAATTGGTATTAGATCTACAACATCTCTTTTCCACCCTTCCTGAGCCTGGCTGTGCTAAGCCTGTTTCAGACCAACCACTGGTCGGAGAGAGTGTCGACTTGGATTCACCACTCGTTGATCACTCTGTTCCAGAAGAGGATCATGATTACACTACTCATGTTCTTCTCGTCTCATCATATTCTCCTGAGTCCGAGAATGACCCTCCTATCCCGACTGATTTAGAGGGTCCTTCTTTGGTTCCTATAGAGCATGGGGGCAATCATATGATACCCCCACCAAGTAGTTCGGTCATTTCCTTTGACTGGAGTCATTTGACTGCTTTTTGCCTTCCATCCTATGTGTCTTTCTAGATTACAGTACATGCCTATAATAAGGCAATACCTGGCACTGTCTTGGATGAAGGTGTGTTGGTTAGCCTCATGCCTTTCACTACTTGGCAAGCTTTGGGCTCCCCATAACTTGTGTCGGTTACTCAAATTCTATTGGCATTTGACAGAGGAACTAGTCAACCTTTGGGGATCCTTCCAAAGCTCCCTGTTATTTTGGGAGGAAAAACCGTCTAAATAGACGTAACGGTTGTCCAAGGTGGTTTAGATTTCAGTCTTGTCCTTGGTCGTGACTATATTTATGCAATGGGGGCTCTTATTTCTTCACTTTTCCATGTGGTTGTTTTCCACACAACAGAAGAATGGTGACTATCAATCAATTGTCATTCTTTAGTCACTTGATGCCTCCTATACCACCATCATCCCCCACTGGTTCTTATCCGCAAGAAATACCTTCCTTGCCATAGGTCAATTATGTGGCTACCCATTCTACCTCTGCATCTGTTGATGATCATGCAGATGGTTTCATACATCATGTACTGGGGGCATTGGACCCCAATTTGTCATTGGTGCCTAATGACATGTGTCCCTCCCAGAGCGTGGTTCTTCTGTCCAGGGAAGATCTCTTGGGCATCATGTTTTCATCTGGCCCATGAACAGGAAGCAAGGTCTCCAAGGATAGTTCTTTTCGTGAGTCGACGTCATTAAAAAATGAAACAAGGTGTCTGAGGAGAGTTCTTTTCTTGTGTCGACCTCATTAAAAAATGAAACAAGGAGTTCCGAGGATAGTTCTGATCTTGTGTCAACCTCGTTAAAAAATGAATCAAGGTCGAGCATAGTTTTATCTTGTGTCAACCTTGTTAAAAAATGAAACAAGGATCATTGGGGAGAGTTCTTTTCTTGTGTCAACCTCGTTAAAAAATGAAGTTTCGAGGAAAGTTCTTGATCTTGTGTCAACCTCATTAACAAATGAAACAAGGGTTATGAGGATGGTTCTTTTACTGTGTCAACCTCATTCAAAAATGAAACAACTCCCTTATCCAAATCGAGTCTTTGATTAAGATATCGTAAAGTCTAAGTCGAGTCTTTCCAAGATCTCGAAAGTGAACCTTCATTCCATCCACCTCGTTGAATGCAATGAAGCTTGAGGGGCATGTACTTCAATTTGCGTCATTATGCTGGGGGCATGTGAACTTATAAAAAGCATAGTTTTTCGTTTCAAGCTTGTGTAAACATGAAACCAAATCCAAGCAGAGTTCTCCATGGTTCAAGATTGTGTAAAAAAATGAACCCATACCCAATTTACACCTCATAATTGTCGTTTTTATCCTGTAATTCTGCTAGATGACCCTTGTTTGTTTCGTTCCATCATCGCCATCTCTTTAGCGGATCATATGCTTTCACTTGGTTTTTTTTCCTTTTCTGAGGGACCGCAGCGATGAGTGGTTTTACTAGCCAGCCTCTTGACCATTACATGTTTTGAGCAGCTACACAATTGTTGTAACCAGTTGCTACCCTTTATACCACTCGTTCCTCTATGACAAGTCTTCTTTAAGCTCTTTTCCGACTTATAAAAGATGAAAAGATTGCCGAATTTTCCGTTTTAGCTTATTAAATGGAATAAAAGGCGGTCCACTTTCAACTTTTTTCTGACCGTATAAACATGAAAATATCATCGAACTTTTGTCACTTCGAGTTTGATACTGGTTATGAAATGACATGTCTTCAATCGCTTTTTTACTTTCTCGAATCGGGGCCATTAATTACAAAAATTACTCCTTGATCGTAATGGTCAAGCGATTCTCTCGAGTATTGTTTTATACCTTTTTCAGGCTCGAGGGACACAAATTTACAAAAAATGACCCCTCAGGAGTTTCCTTTTCAGTGTCTTTTTCAAACTCTCTAAACATGAAAAAGACTCTGAGTTTTACCTGTGTCGGACTCGTTAAACCCTGACGACATTGGACTCGTCACCATGACGAGACTCGAACTTCTCCTCCCTACGGCTCATTAAACTATTACTAGGATATATTCGTCTGAAGTTTGAACTTATATCACAAGCATATGTTATCCCCTTCAAGCTTGTTTTTCAAAAATAATTGGGATACTCACCAATAATGGTGGGGGAAATTTTGGAAGTCGTCATTGGTTACCTATGGTAGCTAGTCACTCTTGAACATCGACACTTTTGCTTCTCGTCAGGTTGGGATATCCTCAAATCGTCATTGGCCTTCTGGGGTTTTTTGGTTGCCATTTTGCCTTATTCCATCTGATCCATATTGTCTCCATAAGACCTCCAATCCCTTGGTACCAAAATGCTACCACAATCTGGAGTCATGTTGTCGATATGTTCAAGAGTATAATCCTTTTGCAATTCACACCCTTACCTCCTCCTCTGATGCTCTACTTCACCATCTACCACTTGTTCCTTATCTCACATCATTGAGGGGCGAAACATTATGGCCCTCCTGCGAGGGATCGCCTCCTGTCAACACCAACTCATTATCCAAGAGGTTGATCTAGAGATCCTTTTCGATACCTTGGAGCTTGCATGCCTCAATGGCAAGTTCTTCATGCCCGACCATAGACTTTCATCATTGGTCTTCAATTGGGTGATTCCACGAGTGTTCGACTTCAGCCCATTTTTCACACTTAGTGGATTGTACTGGCAGTACCTTGAGAGCCATTGGCATTATTGATCGTTTCTCTCGTGCTTGTTAACGGCTTTCATTATTGACCAGTAATCAAGCGACTTTCTATCTTGCTCGACTTCAACACATCTGTTCGCATGCTAGAATTTGTACTCAGATCATTTAGGGTTTCAATACCCCGAACTAAGATTACATATGTTTGGGCTGCCTTGATTGGTTCGTGATTACATATATGACTCTTTGATTGGATGGCTGCGACCATGCCTTTGTCATTATATATGGTCTTATCAATTGGGTGGTTGCATCCATACCACAGACCAAGTTTCATTTCTCTTTTGGATGGTTGTGCCCATGCCTAGACTACATGTATTTCACTATCAGAGATATCAGGTGTACTTGCACCTGTAGGTTTTTCAAGGTGGTGTTCCAGTTCAGTTATGGTTTCGTAAATAATTTCACCCCTCCCACCTTCTCAAGCTTCATGCTTTAGGGGGCATCTGTTACACAGTAATTTGTCACTGTCCTCATCTCAGTCCCTCTGCTATGTCACGTATCAAATAAACATGTTCATATCTTCCCACTTACCCAAAAAGATTAAACAATTCTCGTTGATGCTGAAGAACTGACCCTTTTTCCTAAAAGTTCTGCATCGTCGCTAGTAAGACATTAAAAGGCACAACAATCCCTTGACATGAACTGTCTCGTCAAGACATCATCACCAGAGTACACTTGTTTCCCACGACGGTGTGATTTTAGGGCTCGGCGCGAGACCGCCAGCTATTTATCGCGACAATTGGTCTGCATGCATTGCCTTTTTGTGATGTTGTCACTGATACTTATTTCATGACTAGCGACAATCCAGATTTGGCAAATTTGTTCCAACAGTCGGCCTTCTAGATGTCTCTAGAGCTGGTTTTTGGGTCAATTTGGGTCGCCTTTCCTCCTCTGGGACGATGGTTCCGCCTCTAGTGCAACCTTCCTTAAGGATAAGCTCCCTCTCCCTCATTTTATGGAGACTCCTCCTCCTATAAAATCACTCACCATTGCTATGATCTGCTAGATTTTTAGTTCTTTAGTTGGGCAGTGCTAGCTAGTTCTTTTGAGTTTGCTTTGAAACTAAGTAGATAGTTTTGGTGTGAGTGTGACAAGTGTGGGATTTCTAATAGTTTGGAAAGAGGTTGTGGAATGCCTTAACCTTGTATTAGAGCTTGTGAGTGAGAGAGAGATATCATCTATTTTGGAGACCCATTCTTGAGAGTGAATGCTTGAAGAAACATACTAGTTGGACCCTCCGGGAAGGCTTGCGACGTCAAGACTTTTTGTAAACTTTTCTCTTGATTCATTTTAATACAATCAATGATGATTCCATATATCTTGTGTACAATTTAATTGATAGCTTATGATTTCTTGACTTGCTAAGTAAATATATCTTTGTTGTTCTCAGTTATGTGCTCTGTTGTTTTCTTGTGGTGTTTCAGGTTGATTGCTCATTGAGGAGAAAGAAATGGAAGCTAGAGCAATGCGATGAAAACTTCATCAACCACCGGTTTGAGGTAGGCCTCCAACAATGACTATTTCAGGGAATTGATTTTTGTTTTGTCTTTGCTGTGACTAGACCCACTCTAGGGCTAGAGGCGTTGCCTCTGTCCGTAGAGGGAACACTTTCCTACTTCACAAGGCTAGTTGGAAAGAAGAATCCATGAGTTCGTAATGCAGGAGAACAGGAACCCACGACTATCAAAAGAAGAGTGGTTGGACTACTACCTATACATGAAGATCCATGAAATCTGCTTCGCGTCCTTCCCCACTGAGCTATATGAGTGGATTGCGAAGCTAGCAAATAGCCAAGGAAGGTGGAAACTTGATGGTCCTATTGTGTGGACCCCAAAGTTAGTGAGAAGCTTGGAAGCATCAGAGGATAAGATCGCACATGTCATTGATCATTAGTTCGATCGCATTATAGGAGGATTCATTACTGAGTTTGTGATTGACACCTCAGTTAGCTATAGCAAAGCAGAGTGACACTTTCTCAAAGGATCGTGAGGTAAGTGCGTAAAGTATTTGAATACTTGGATTAAAATGCTATTGTGTGAAAATAAGGTTATGCAGTTACCTTGATGTTCGGGGCTACGCAAAGTGGAAAATCCTATAGGAATGAAGGAAGTAAGGGACCAGAAACTAGCCCCTTGATTTCATCTCCACGAGGGGACGAGGAAGAGCTCATGAAGGTCTCACCGCGAAGTGCGATCCATCTGATAAGGCAAATAATTCCGCGAATACCACCTCCACCCACACTGCCACCAGCTTCACCACCATCACCTCCATCTTCACCCATACCACCTCCACCACCACCGCGATTCAATATGGAAAGCACAGTGAAGTTGCCTGTGTTTAAAGGTTTGGGAAATGAGGATCTAGACCAATTCTGGTTCGTAGTATGGGTTGTATGCGAAGCGTAAGGAGTTATATATGAAAATATAAAGAAAGTGACATTAATTAGCACCCTGTAGGACTATGCGCTGACCTGGTATATTAAGTACTCCAATGATAATCCAAATGTGGGAATCATGGATATCCAAGCAATGCTAAATAGAGAATTAAGCAGGCCAAAGTCTGAAGCACAGTCAATCATTGGATTCAAACATATTAGAATGCTACGAGGAAAGACTCCTTGGGAGCTGGATTAGAGGCTGAAATGTACAATTCACAAAGCTAATGTGAATCTGATTAATGGACAACATCGTGAATGGTTTGTAGCTTCACTAA
Organism: Pinus tabuliformis; assembly: GCA_031772625.1. Taxonomy (NCBI): domain Eukaryota; kingdom Viridiplantae; phylum Streptophyta; class Pinopsida; order Pinales; family Pinaceae; genus Pinus; species Pinus tabuliformis. Next base: position 341,048,965 of record CM062805.1, read on the forward strand.
TGCCACATTTAAGAAGTGCGCTATTGCAGCAGAAGATAATGACTTAGGAGGAGGCCTTAGAGATCACTATGAGGCTACATGAGACCCTGATGCAGGATCCTAACTTAGGAGTTTAGTAGATCCACGCATAGCTGAAGAATTTATGGCTTGAGATGCAGAGTCTAAAATAGGATAGGACAGCTCCACCAAAAGTGCACATAAAGGTATGGTGTGTAAAATGCAAGGGTTAGGGTTATAACAAGGACCACTGCTTGGTTTTCACAAATTACCTTGCAGGAGGAGGATTGATACCCTTAAGACCGGAAGCACAAGTAGGAACTAGCGTGGCACCTACTTTGTGGTGCATGATTTGTCAAATAGTAGGAAAACATGCCACAGACAATTGTCACTTGTTACAGAAGTACTACGAAAAATTCACAACATTTTTTCTGCAACTTTTGTAGGTCAATGAGACACGATGAGCACACTTGTAGAAGCTATGAGTTAATGATGGATAGAAATCCCACCTATAGAGTTCAGGCTAAAACACATCCCCTTGATCAAAATGTAGGAATGGCACAAATAGGATTTTAGGGGCCCGGACGAGGCCGAGGCAGAGGAGGACCTAGAAGAGGTTGCGAACAGTTGATATGCTACAATTGTGGAGGTCTAGGACATTATGCCCACAATTACACAAATCCAATGTGCCTGTCATGTTTTTATTGAAATTTGTTTGATCATGAGACAGAAGTTTTCCTACACTGATAGTTGGGATACATGACAAAGGAGTGCTACCACCCCCCCAACTCAGAACCTAGAGATGATGAGGTATGAGCCGCGCGAGGAATATCCAAATGTGAACATTGTGCTCCGAAGTGGAATCACGATAGGAGATGACAAAGGAAAACAACCAGAAGATAATACTTGGGTTCACAAAGCTTCGGTGAAGGAAGAAAAGTTTTATTTGGAGTGCACTCGAGAAACCTTCATGGAAGCTAAGAAGAGCTTCACTGATGCCTCCACTTCAGGAAGCAAAGATAAACTGGAGTCGGAGATGGAACCATCTATGCTCACAATGTTCCTAAAAACATGTATGAAGCTACTGTGTGACAGTAAGGTGGTGAAAGGGTTACAGGAACTCATTAACAGATGGGCTCGGACCGTGCCAGGAGAACCACGCATAGTCAGGAAGATCGGAAAACATAAGACAAGAATGGGAAGAGAAATGAGACTAACTGTGCAGATCAAAGAATATGAGATGGATCAAGTCATCATGGATTTAGGATCAGATGCGAATGTTCTGTTGAAACAGACATGGGAGCAAATGGAGCGATCGATGCTACAGTGGTCTCCAATTCAGCAAAGAATGGTGAACCAGCAGAAAGTAATACCCCTGGGGAAATTACAGGGAATAACCATGGATATTGAGGGACTGAGCATGTTGGCAGACATTGAAGTGATAGAGATTGTTGATGACAGCAATCCCTACCTCGCGCTCTTAGAAATTGATTGGGCCACTGACATAAATGGGGTTATTAATCTAAAAAAGCGATCACATTATACGGAGCCAATGTGTGACTATGAAAGTGATGATGATTTGGACTGCATCTATAAGATAATAGCACGAAACCAGGACTAGGTGAATCCCACCACAGATGGGTGGATTGTATGGGAGCGCAAAAGCTCCTGCACTTTGGATTCGGATGAGGAAATAAAGCGATGGCAGAATCAGTTACATGAGGTAACTACACTAAATTGTAATATGATGACAAGGTCGCTGCGCTGCGTATCGACAAAAGTAAGAGACCTGCCTACTTATGATGGTCTAAGTGAGGTAGATACCTTCTTGAATAAATTTGAAAGGGAGGTGCTGGAAAAGCAACACTTCCAGGCCTTAGACTAGGTACTGTGCGCTACTCCTGCGAGGTGGTGGGGTACACACAAATGGAGCTTTGAAGACTGGCGCGAATGTAGGAGAATGATGCGCACATGATTTGGGAAGCTTAGGGTACGATTGATAGACAAGTAGAATGGACGGGGTGAACTGCGCACACATCTAGCTAGGTAGGCGTAGGCATGTGGAAAACAACCTACGTGGATGCACATGAACTCCGCACTGAATTGTGTTATCAATAATCATGTGTTGGGGTGACCGATGTGAAAATGGCTCTTAATGTTAGGAAGACATTATGTAGAAAGAACAATCACGTAGATGGTTCTCCATGCAGAAGCACTCAACAAGGTATGCAACGTGTTGAACGAAGTATGCAACGCGCAGCGAAGTGATTGGGACCTGCACATACCTGCAGTATTATGGGCTTATAGAATGACATGCAAGAAACTGATGGGACAGACACCTTTTAGGCTTGTCTATGGAGTGGAAGTTGTAATGCCTATGGAATACACTGTACCTAGTCTACACATAGCAGCACTCACAGGTATGATAGACCATGGAGTCCTGGAGGAGAGGCTCGCACAGTTGGAGGAGCTCGAGGAAGAATGTTTTTCGCTGGATTTCACCAGCAGGTCCAAAAGAAGTGTGAAAAGGCTTGACACGATCGACATATTAAGTTGCGCACCTTCAAGACGAATAATTTGGTGTTGTTGTATGATAGTAAGTTTGATAAATTCCCAAGGAAGCTCAGAATGCATTGGCTGGGACCGTATGTTATTTAGGAGATCACAGATGGAGGCGCGGTGTAGTTGGTAAAGTTAAGTGGAGAAATATTCCCAGGAAAATTCAATGGCAGTTGTTTGAAGGCATCCATAGGGGCTCACCATCTGACTAGCTGATAGAAGCAAAGTCTTAGTGTTCTAGGCAGTTGAAAGGAGGCGCGGGACTATAAACTACTTTTCCCAGGAGCTGCGTGATGTCAGGTCTGCATGTAGTAGCGAAGTGTCAAAGGGTCCGCGACAGCACGAGGGTAGTTGTGCTGCCGTGTAGGTCGGCTGGAAAGTGACTATTACATTCACTATTCATGATGTGTTGCTTGGTTTGAGACCAAATGGAGAAGGCGGTAGGAATTTAAGGTGAACTTTATGGGTTAGATTCTTGAAAATCTGCTGCCCATCGAGCATTAATGGACCGAACATGGGGGGAACAGTCGAATTCAAATTCAAAAGGTGTTGTAAATTACAAAGGGTTGTCCAGCAAACAACACTTGGCAATTTAAGGGCTGAGTTGTTTCACGCACAAACACTCATGAACCCAAACTTGCTCGATCTTTTGAAGGTGAAATCATTGCTTAAGCACTTACCTAGGCTATTGAGAGAATTGTGGAATAGCACTATGGCAGCGCCTGAGGAAGCCATGGATACCAGAGCAATGACTGGTGAAGAAGCCGTGTAGGCCCTGACGAAAGTAGAAGCCCCATAGAGTGTCAGGATAGTTGAATAAATCCCTAAATCGCCACGCACACCAAGACCCAAGAAAGAAAAGCAGCCTATGGTACCAGTGCGTGTATCCCCTAGAAACCCATTAAGGACTAATCTTACCATGGAAGAGAAGGGAAAAGCTATTAATTTGGAGTCCGATGAGGAGAAAGAACTTGAAGAAATCCTGGTAGAGGAGGAGGAGGATGTAGAAATGGAGGTTAATAGCCGGGGTGTAGTCCCTCTTACCAGGCTACCTACATATGTTCCTCCACGAAAGGGTAAAGTAAAGGTACCCAAAGATATAGATGAGAGAAAAATCTCTCTGCAAACTTTGATACTCCCTGACGACATTATTTTTGAAGGAGTGCACCTGAGACGAGTGCCTATATTAAAATTTTAAAACTAGAATCTTGCAAACCATGAGAAGTTCCCACATTTGGAAACTGTGCAACTAATGCACCATAAGAAAGACGCATTGACAGTCACATTACCATCGCGCCCTAGTGACTATTTTTGTCATAAGGCAACTGCTCTTCCTGGTGCACGATGGGTGCTTGTGGCTGGAGGAGCTTATCCCCATCATGGACTACTCAATTCATAGAATTACCTGGCTCCCTTGCAAAGGGGAGGATCTAGCGAATATCTTGGAGGGAAAGAGTGATGACTTAGCCATCATGGAGGCCATGAAGAAGAAATTTAAGATGGAGAAGAAGAAGAGAGGGTATGTGATTTCCAGCATCAACAACCCGATGGTCAAAGTCACGATACAGATATTGGCTGGAAATGTTATGCGGAAGTGCCACGCGGATGAGGTTCCCACACTGGTGGTTGCATTTGCTGTGCAATTCACAGAAGGGGCCCAATTTAACTGGGTGAACTACTTGTGTAGAAAGTTCCTTGAGAACTGCCGCGAGGCACAAGACTAGGGGAAGACTTTTCATTATGCGTGGCTACTGTTGTCCATAGTACTGGTGGCATGGGAATTTCTCGAGGACAGCCAGTTCCCAATGATCGTGCAGGACCTTCCAGAGGCAGCGAAGTACGCTTCACTGTGGGCAACTAGAGATGTGCAGAGGATAAGGGACAGTAAGATATTATGGGTGTTCATGGAGATGAACATCAGAATGGGGATTAATCACAAGCCATGGTTATCACCCATGGTCTACAACAGTCTACAGAGCTTCGTGGAGTTCAAGGCAGATTTCCATCATGTTTACATCAGGGCGTGGAAGGACCCCGCGAAGATGTGGCACAAGCTACCCTACCTAGCAATAGATGATGTCATCTTCATGGTCCTTGAGTCATGGCCGCCGGAGTGGCATGCTCTAGGTAGCTCCTTGGTGGAAGCAGAGAAGTCCGCCATGCAGAGGAAAAAGGATGAGGTGAAACTATGGATGGCGCAGTTGGCAGAGAAGCATAGGAATGAAGCAATAGTAGCCAAGGCCCAAGTAGCACGGGACATAGTGAAGGTGGTGGAAGAGCAGTAGAAGGGACCAGAGGAAGAGCGCGAAGGACAGAATTCGCCTTCACCTAAACAAGAAATAGATACAGAGCAAGGTGGTGCAGATTTGCAGGCAGTATCCACACAGCTAAAATGACACGACACAAAAGAGAAGGTAGGGCTGCGGAAGAATTCGACGGCTTCAAAGACTTCTTTCGACCCAATCACCCTCACTGAGGGGAATCCACATGACATTGGGGAGATGGTGAGGGATGTCACCACAGAGACTCTCTAGTAGTTCGCGGAGGAACACCAGACGGTGTTGGGGGCTCTCCCAGTGCAGATACAAGAGTTGCAGGTGCGCACTCCACAGGCTAGCACTCTGTCAACCAGCCTCGCAGTAGGCACGTCTGTAGCTAAGGAAATGTTGCGCACCTAGACGACTAACACTATAGTACTACCAGAAGGAGTAGTCATTATAGAAAATGAGGTCGATAGGCCTATGGTCAGTTGGCTAAAGGGAATCGATATAAATATGGTTGCGCTCCCTCGGGAGATGCTCTATGTTTTACAGGATGGATTTATTGCAGAACTATGAGCTAGGGAGGGTCATGTGCGTAGGTCATGACCGAGTAGTCCATCAACATTGAAAAGTTGAGCCTACAGCACAACAAGGTAGTGGCACAAAACCAACAGCTAGTGTAGGTGGGCGATGAAGCCAACCAGATATTCCCGGAGCTGGCCATCCAAGCAGAAGAACTAGTGGAGGCGCGCGTCTAGAAACTAGCAGCACGGGTGTGCGAGGCAAAGAACAAGGTGGCCAAGGTTCAGCTTGAACTGAACCTTCAGATAGCTGAACTACAATTGAACGCACAACCTTCAACTCCACCAGAGGTTATGGAACAGTGCACCAGTGCGATTAAAGCAGCAATAGCGGAGGTCAACAGTGTAGTGAAAGACTGTACAAAGTTGTCCGAGGAGTCATTTGAGGTTCTCACTACTCTGCAGGAGGACCCGAACATTCAGCGCCTGGAAACAAAGGAGCACGAGCTACAGCAAAAATACGATGAAGTAAAAGGGACCACGCAAACGGTTTCCCTTACATAAAGGCTCACGCGGATGCAACAGGTGAAAGCGCTCAAGGAGCAGGTGGATGCTGCTCGACATAATGAAACAGTTTTCAAGGCGTGCTTACAGCCATGGATTCATCAGGTGTATGTCATTATAGCCTCTATTGAAGCAAAGCTCACGCAGATGCAAGGAACACAAGAACAGGTTCAAGGACGCAGTTCAGCTACAGTTGTCTCTGAACAGCGCATCCAGGAAGTGTAGCATGCAGCTGCTCAGTGCACTGCTAATCTTGCAGCGATCTAGGCAGAATTGGGAGGTCTTCACACAAAGATATCCACACCAACAGAGTGACTCGAGGGTGAGTCACGATGTTTTTTTGGGGGGCCTATTGGGCGTGAGATCCCACTTAGAGCCCAGATTTTGGTGAAAAATTGTAACTCCAATGTAAAGACTCCGCATTTTGTGGGTGCGAAGCACGTATTTTGTAAAAGAGTCATAGGGTTGTCTGCCCTCAATATTGTAATGTAATGTTGACTGTAGAGATCTACCCATGGTCTGCGAACCATGGGATTGTATAAATAAAGCGAGGCTCTAAGTAGTTAAGACATCAAAAAAATGAATAATACCAATCTAAGGATGAAGATTTGAGTCATATCTAAATTGTAAAGTCTAGTTTGGGTCATAGAGTAGGAGAAGGCCCTGTAGCTGAGTGCACAGGGCGAGTCGAGTCTGTAACAGTTGAAAGCATTAATAAAGAGAAGTTTCATATCAATTATGCATATTTATTTCTTGTTTTATGCATTTGTCACATTGAATATACATTGCACTTTTAATGCTTATATGATGCGCGAATATGTATGAATGTCTTGATTAAGTGAAAGCAAGGTAGAATATCTATTTACGCAAAGTTAACTAAGATCTTTAAGAAGATAAGTAAGATACGTGGTGTAGATTGGGGAAATAGTGCAATTTGCTGCCATAGTAGCGCAAAAGCATCTCAGCCCCTAATTAGGGCTGCACAAAAGGCGATTATAACAAATCACGAGGGTATTGAAGGTTAGAACAGTGCACGAAGTAACCTACACAAAGACAAGCACAGTGGACTAAATCGACACCACAGACATCTCAACGGTGGAGAAACTTGGTTCCATCATCCCGCCATACTGCTTTAGGTGAGACTTCAGTCCGCGCTCCACGAGTTGATAATGAAATGGCTAGTAGTGTAGGGATTTGTTTGGCTAAATCACTCTGAACCTGGGTCAGGCCCCATCAAAGCAACAATTATATTCAAAGATCACCAATCACGGCATAAGGTAATAACAGTTGTGGCAAATATGGAGAAATTCACATAAGGAAATGAATTTTTCAATCTATAATTATTCTTCCACGAAAAGAAGGAAGAAGTGAAATGATTTGCATGTATGAGAGTTATTGGATTTAATAAAATTAAAATTTATTATGCCAAAATTGTTGATTGAATTTCCTTCCTTAAGACGGTTAGCATATATACATTTTGCATCCATGAAAATGATTGTCACACCAGTTAGTTAAGGATGAAGCTTCACTTTCCATGATTAGCAAGAGATAAACCTCCACATAGAGTAATTTCAGGAAACAAATATTATGCATATGAATAGACCCATGATTATGGTGAATATAGGAAATAAAATTGTTTATCAAGGATGTGAATCCTTTTAGTCCATTTTTAAAGAATAATACATGCAGTAGAGCATATTGGAAAGTGTGACTTGCAGTTAGGACAAGGATATTTCTTGGTTCTTTTATGATAAATCTGCCATCTTAGTTAAGTAGTGAAACATTATTAGCATGCATGAATTATTAGGTGCTCATGATAAGAAACAATGAGATGCAGACTATGAGAAATTCTCATATTTTAAAACAATAGATTAATCACACCTTGGAAGGGTTATAATCAGATTAGAAGATCAACTGAGTAGGTATTAATTCCTACTACTATATAACAAAATCCTTATAGCTAAATCATTAAGGCCTACTTAAGAGCACACAAAACTATATTCCATAATAAGCAAGTGGCTTAAAAGGAAGATGATAGATTGTGAAGATCAATGCCATAGTATGTTGGTGTGTGATACTTGTGGTGAGAGATGTGTGATGATGGTGTGATCACCATCCACTCTCGAATATCTCATAGCATAAGAGTTTGTAGATGCAGTGCAAAGAAAAAGGTATAACCATTAATAATTCTCATCATGCCAAAGGTTATGCACAAATTTTAGCTCACTACTGTGTTTTATCACAACATTTTTAATGTGAATATTGCTATGGAAGAGGGCCTATCCCTGTTATATACTAACCCATCAGCCTCTGTAATATATATGGTCTATTTGGTTGAATATGTAGAGTAGGTGGTTTTTTAATGTATTTAATATAGGTGGTTGAGTGTTGTCAAAATGACTAAATAATGCATGATATTATGTATTGATAGATGGTTATCTTGAGGATGTTCACTGAGAAATATTGTGAGAATTTTACTTGTTTCTTATCAACATTGAAGTAATTGACATTGTAGTTGGGCATAACTTGCTTTAATAGAGGAAGTCCATGGTTGTATCATTGTTTTATTGTTGTATGATACATATACTCATGTATTTTCATAGATTGTTTGGTAAATTGTTATCATAAGCATGGTTGAGTAATCATCAAGATAAACATGTTGTGGCAAGAATCATGCTAAAATATACACATAATAATGAGGCATATGAATATTCCATGTAAGCACATGGGTTTACATTATTATAGCATTGTAACAATATTGTAGTTATCATTTGGTTGATAATAGATGTCAAGCATCCATGGAAGAAAGAGTCTTGAGTTTAATTTGAGTTATACATGGATTGTTGGAATTGTCTTGTAACTCGTGATGAATCTTGGTATTGGTCTTGGGTTCGTTAGAAAACTTATATAGAAATCATTAAAGATGTTTGTTACCCAAATGCCTATAGAGAGGGAGTATGTCTACAAAAGGGAAAGAACATGATTGACATACTTATCATGTTCGTAAAGTATAGTGTAGAGTTGTTGAGTTATTGAAGCATAAAAAGGGCAATAGTAAATCACCCGAGACGAATTATTTAAGAATGAAGTATTGATATAATGGTTATGAAACTATGATTTAATAGTCCGCTTAAGATGAAAATATGCATGAATACATAGTATACTACTCATATTGTGTTACAACCACATGAAATCTGAAAATGATTTACACTTGACAAAAATTTCTTTGATTACAAAAATGAAGCGTGCTCATAAAAATTCCTTGTCAACTGAGAACAGTTGTTTTAGTTACTGGAAAAAGATAAAGGAATGTTTGGCATGATACTTACATGGTGGAAAAATACGTGGATAAAGTTTATGTCATGCAGGTAATACCATGAGAATGGTATGATGGGTTGTAGCACAGATGGTATTATGTACAGCAGTACATATGGGACCTGTATGACTACATATGTTACATGATTGAAATGTGATATGTTTATTGATGTGTATAATATACCTTGTGTGTAGGTATGCATGAAGGAATTAGGTAGATGTCTAGTAGGGCAACTGACCTGGAGGTTTCACAGAAGAAGGAAAGTAAGAATTGGTTCAAGGATAAGTAACCATGGTTAATTTCAGTTATGATGAATATATATTGTTGTGTGAACTAATCTGTTATGACATTGCACGTGTATTTTTATGGAAAAATATTCTAAATGATGTGTTATATGTAGAGGAACTGCAAGAAGCAGTTGTTCAAAAAGAACACCAAGGCTTGGGAGAATGTAAGACGAGAACATGCATTCTTCAAATAAAATGAATAATGAGCAATAGTTACTTTAGTAATATTGAGTAAAAGATTATGATATTTAACATAGTTAAATTTCTACCCTTATAAATTCTCACAAATTGTTTTAAAACAATGTTATAGGTAGTTACGGAAGGAGATCAGTTGGGAGCACTCCTTGTGACTGATGTACATCCGAAAAATTGCATCATATGGAAAATCCATGAGATCTATGGATCTAGAAGCGAGCTACATATGAATGAGGACATGATGCAGTGATACACCGAGGATGCTGTGAAGTTTTACGGGGGGAGTATGTAACACCCCTCCCTTGTGTGTTAAATTATTGTAAACCTAAGTGAGTAAAGCTAGGTGTGATACCCTCTTTTGTGGGTTAAACTATTTTAAACCTAAGCTAAGGAAAGCTAGATATGAAAAGTAAATATGATATTAATTAAATTAATAAATAAATCACTTGTAGGGTGGATCACCAAGAGAGATGAGATTCTTGCCAAATCCTATTGAGAAATGGGATAGAGATAAATATTTCATGATAAATCTTCTAGATGTGATTCTAGATAAGCTTGGAAGGATGGGAGATAAAGATCCATCGAACATAAAAGCTTTGTGGGAGATAAAGGAAAGCTTTTATGAGGAAAAACCTTATGGGAGATAAAGACGAGATTTTCTGAAAAAGACCTAGGCAAATGGAAAAATCCATAAAAGCGGGATGCCGCTAATGGAAACTAAATCATGAAAGAGGGTATTAAATACCCAGTGCATTGATCAATTGAGGACAGTTGATCCTTGGCAAGAACCTCAGCTCAGGGGGAATCAGAGGTGATTCATGGTTGGGTGGTGGTGCTCTACTCTCCAAGTGAGGTTTTAGTTGGTTTCATATGCGTGGAATGTTTTGTATGTTCATTCTTACTCTCTATCTCTCTATTATAGTTCCAGTTTTTTTATGAGAATATTTCTTAAGTTTCTTCGCCATGAGAATGTTTGAGTGAATTACATATGCTTATGTATTAATATATTTAATGGTGTTTCCCTCTATTCTGATGAGATTCACTTGCATGGTATGTGTTTTATGTTAATCCTTACTTGTTATGAGGTTAAATCATTTAGATCAAATATACTGATGGATGAATATATCCCTATTATGGGAATGATGGGTTTTCTTATGCATGTTTCATTCCAATGTGAAGTTAACTATAGAAGTATATTCGGTGGGTAATAGTTCTAATATCCATTCATGGTAGAATTTGGATGTGACAATTATTCATAAATAGATTATCTGTGTTAATGTTTTTCTTGTGAGAATGATTGTATTTTTATAGATGTGAGTCCTTTTACATTCAAGAGCAGAGTTAATAGTAGAAGCATAATATGTAGTTGTAAATACTAACTTTGTTTATGAGGAGATCATATATAAATATACCTGATCATATTTCATTTAATAAAGGAATATAGTACGCTTATAATTTCCTAAATTGGTAATTGCATATGCAAGCAGGATAGTTGTGGAAATAATGCTTCTTGTTGTAAGAACAATGATTCAATTATCTGTGTTTGCATGTCAATAAGACTGCCTCCACTTCAGCTAATTCTAGATAGTTATGCATGTGAACGAAAGGTTGACCAATAACATATTAACTATGTGTACAAGACTATGATCATGATGTATGACCATGATAGCTACAGTAAACTTAAATTAATATCCATTAATGCTTGCAAGAGTTATTTTAGAGTTTTGATGGTTGCATGGCATTATTCGTTCCCTTTCTCCAAGTTGAGATTTAGCTTAAGGGTCAATCTAAGAGTGTGAGATATGGTTCATTATCTTTTTGGTATTCAGCAGCTAAGATTTTGAGTATAGTTGCGTGGATGATTATTGTGCATGTAATGATAGGTTAAATCCACTTGTGAGTCCATTGAAATTTAAATATAAATAAAAGAAATTTTTAATTAATGGAGCCTAATGTCTATTATTCCGGGGTAGGCCCAAAGGGGTATGTTACATACATAATCCTTACATTTGAGGAGTGAAGGGGAAGTCCCATGAAAATTCTCACCATGATTCTATCCAATATTTCAAAGATGGCCCTGTGTTGCAAGGTGGAGAGAAAAAACTAGTAATTGAAGACAAAAATACCTATATGTAATTATGTTTCCAAATTGCCTAAGAAGAATCCCTAGAGATTCTAGCATAGAGATTTCCTAGCCAGTCTATGTTGGAGCCCAAGAAGAATGTGTGATATCCTGTGGGACGATATTGTAAAGAAGTGGATCCACTTTTTGGGTTATGTAGATTGAAGGGGAAAGAGAGTTGGTAATTTGGGATGGTTAGGTGAGTGACAAGATTGTGTATAAATGAGAAAATTGGGCTAATTGAAAAAGTTCATTATTGCTTATGAACTCATAGCCTCAATATAGGGATGGCTTGTTGCAGAAAGACTTGATTCAATAGTTCCTATGGCTGAGAGGAACATCCCACATCCCTAGAAAGTTATTGTACATTCTTTATAAAAGATAAGTTTTTTGGTTATGGATTTTATGATGTGTTAAATTATTGTGTAATTATTGTTGAAAATGCTATAAATAATAATTATTTATGAGTTATTACAAATCTCCAATGTTTTCCTAGGAATTGTAAGCAATTGTTCGTTTATTTGTATGTGTAATGTTTTATTATTTGTGAAGGAAAAATAATTATGATATTACAGATGTATAGTACGTTGCAATGATGGAAATTTGTGAGAACTTTTTAATGCCTCTCCATCCTAGTAGGCATAGTGTTGGACATGCATGTCACGAGGTGGTATCAAAGCCCTATTGGGCTTTAAGTAATTATAGTGTCAAAGTATGGAAAATCCATACTAAAAATGAATTTTAAAAATTCATCTTTTATAGAGATTGAAATTTTGTGACATATGCCTAGAAGTGAGTTTGGGGTGTACTGCAATGTGGTATCAAATTCAAGCTACAATAGTGGACCTACATAAGGAAAAATTAATATCTCAAAAAATAATGACATAGATGAAATCTTCTGAGGATACTTGGAAATACTTTGTCAAAGTTTCTTGTGAAAAAATTACGGGAAATTTCTATGAAATTAGAGGAAATGGAATTCAAGGGTTAAAATATTTGTTGTTAATCTCTTCTTGAGTGATTACAAGCCTAGAATTGGTCAAATTTAAAATTATAGAACAATGAGATGGAATGGAGAGTATGCTTGCAAAACATTGGAGGAAAGTCCTTGGATGAAGTTGGGTAAAAATTAAAGGAAAAAAACCAAATTTTGGATGAATTTGGGGAAATTAGAAAAATCCTAAATTTCATTGTGAATTTACATTGAAATCATGGTCATCATTTTCAAAGAGTTGAATACGGTAGCAATTCATTTTTTGCAAGGCTAAATTTGGCTAGGGAAGCCATATTACAAAGTTCAATGGTGGGTGAGTGAGAAATTTTAAAACTAAGCAATTTGGAAAATTTGGAAAATTCTTCCATACATAATGACGTGAAGGATATGCACCAAGTTATGTGGAAAACCACAATGGTAGATGGAAATGGTAGGGTACATGTGGCCAAGGCCACAAAAGTAGAACAATGAAGGTCTTGTGCATGCTAGTGGGGCCAAGGGATGCTTTAGGGTTCGCATAACATAAACAGTTTCAGGACTTTAAAGTGATCGTTTTGAAAAAAATAAACAAAATCCTATGACCAATTAGATGGTGATGTATGGTATCATTGTGGTAAGTAGTATTGGGACTTGGAGGACAAGATAACCTCCTTGAAACTCAATCCTTTGTGATGCTTCACAACCATCAATTTTCATTCAATATCCATCATTTGATAAAGTGCAATGGAAAGTTATGTGCCAAGAGGGAAAGGATTTGGGATTGGCCTTGCTTTTCACCTTAGCTATGAATAGCGGATAGGTGGATGAGAGATAGAGGATGTGGGAACCTTGTCCCATTTGTAACAAAAATGGTGGGTGGGTGGCTAGGATAAGTGGGCCCCCAAAAAAGTGTACACAATATGATAAAAGGAAAAGAAAATATGAGCGAAGGAAGAAAAAGGAGTGGAGAGAGAGAGAGAGAGAGATAAGGGTGATTGAGTGATGACATTTCAAATAAAGGTGGCCAAGGAGGTGATGTTGCAACTTCTTAGGGTGATATATGGACCTGAGGTGCCACATCAACAACCACATCAAAAACATCATAGATAAACAAAATTTTCACTATGTTAAGAAAATAAAAATAAATAATTTTGGAGCCAACATCTTATTTTGGCCAGAACAGGAGAAAAAAAATCAAAATTAGATGAAAATTTTGGGTTAAGTCTATAATGAAGAAAATCATAGAGGTGCCAATGAGGAAAATCATATTATGCACCTAGTCCAGCTTCATATATTTTGTTGAGCATTATCTTCTAGTGCTTCTTCATATCTCCATCATTACTACATGCATTGACAAATGATGTGTATGTTGGGTATCAGGTGAGATGACATGCTGAACCACTACTACTCATACATCATCATGTACAGTAAGGTAAAAACCAATATATCTTCCTTCTTTTTGATATGCTATGATAGGAATCCCCACATCATCCTTATATTTATTAAATGATTGTGACAAAAATGCCATTGATTGTGTCTCATTGCTTCCAAATGGTTTGATCATTATGAATAAAATGATCAACCAACCTTTGCAAGGCCCTGGTAGCATCTTCAATTTCCTCATAGCCACAAGATGATGAACTCATTATTGCAGTGTATCTTCTCATGTCACTTCACATGCAATGGTATCATCTCTAGGGCACTCTTCATGCAAAGATACTCAAATCCTCCATATGACAGTTGCAAAGTAGGATTATTACAAATCTTGCAAGAAAAAAAAAGTGTTTTCACTTTAGGAATTGCCATTTAATACCCAACATAATTGAGGGTACTAGTCTACAAAAAAGTAGATTCACCTTTGAAATGATGGAAAGGGTTGCTCCATTGCAATAATTTCTCAAGTGAACATTTTGGAGACTAACTTGCCACTATGGTGTCACTACATAAATGAAAGTTTTTTTAAAATCAAATAGGAATTCCAATTTTTTCTTCATAAAAGAGTACTTCTAAGAGTGTATTCCTTAACCTCTTCCTGGTCTACAATGTAAATCATTTTTAAAAACATTACCTACCACCTCCATATATGCCCAGCCCCTAGCCAATATTGGCAAATGTTTCATAAAATTCCTCAAATTGAAGGTGTTAATTTATCTCCCACAATGACTTTGTATACCCTCTAATTTAATTCCACTAAACTACAACTCGATGTCATTTGAAATACAATTTATTTTAACTATTCTCACTTTTGCTACATTTTCCCACCTATCATTTGTAACATGAATGCTTGATAGAATTTCATAAAATTCAGAATTTCTAGGTTCTAATTTGCAAAGGCGTTCCACTTTAACTCACCTACCTCAAAAATGCAATGAATTCAGGATGCATCAATCAAGGACCCACATAGTAACATCGGGTTATAGTTTCATGTTTCTTAATAAATTCTTAAGTCTATCTAAAATAATATGCATGAACAAGATGATCAACAATGCAAAAATAATATTTTTGGCACAACACTTCTGACTTGTGCTCTATCATTGTTTTTCCAGCTCTCTCCATGAGTCCTGGATGACTGCAAGTACACAAACGTAAAAGAGATTAATTTGGTAAAAGAGAGAAATAAATAAACACTTACATCCTTATACTTGTTACAAGAGATATAAATTCAATATAAAGTGTAAGAAACTTCTAAATCCATGCAGATGCTAATCTGACATTAACACAAACTATAGTCAATACTCTAAATTAAATTAATTCTTTTTTAGAAATGAAAGAGGGAAGTATCATTAAGATTATGAAATAAATTAAGAGGAAAATAAAAATGTATTCGAAAATGAGGCATATCATTCAAACACAAAAATAGCTATAGAACTCCACAAAGGAGGTCATTGAAGATTATGAAATACATTAAGAGCACAATGAAAATGTAACTGAAATTAAGACTTATCCTTAAAATACAAAATTATCTATCTAGGTTTAAGCATAAACACCTAACTATATAACAACACAAAGGATATTGTTGAAGTATCTCAAGTGGAGGGGTGGAATGTTGGGAGTAAAAGATCATATTAATGAAACATATCAAAAGTTTATGTTGAGCCTAAAATATTTAAATCGTTGAAGGGTATGGATAGCCTACAACAATATTCCTATCATTGACCTTTGGAGAGTTCATTTCACATAGCAATCAATCAGATTCTTTATGGTTGCTTAAAATGTAACCAAACAGTGTTATAACAAGCAGATATGTTGATGAAAGAAAAATAATCAACTAGAAGAGCTTGAACATTTATTTATTAAATTCAACCAGCCTCCAAGTTCAAAATGGGTAAGAACCAAAATTTTCTCATGCCATATTTATTATTTGTGCCAATAGAAGCAGGGTGCTTAATATCCCAAGGTGGGAGAGATCCCCATGTGTGGGTGTGTCACTAATACAATAAAATGAAAAAAAAAAAGACCCAATGTCTTATTTATTTAAAGAATTCAACATAAAATAAAAATGGAAAGACATCATATTTATTTAAATTTCTATATTTAAATTTTAAGAAATTATAGACTAACATAAATCCATCTTATCCTTGGATCTATTAAATATCGATAGGGATTAAAAAAGGTAAGGTGAAAACCTCAAACATCTTTTCTCACACTAATGGATATTGTTTGAACTAAAATTAGGGGGTTGTAGCTATACCTCTACAACTTGTTACAACAAACAAATGGGAGAATTCTATCTCCAATACTCATATCCATCCATCTCAATCTCAAGGCATGTTGGATGATGAAAACCTTTTTCACAAGCTCCATGCTCTAACATAACTACTTGGAAACTATTTTACAAACTAATTAGATAAAAAGATACATAGAAAAATCATACCTAATTTTTCAATAGGCCTCAAAGGAAGTACCAAACTCATCGAGAAAGGATTGTAATCCCAACGCTTTGTTCCATTTAAATTCTTGTTCTCACATTTCTTTCCCATATTTCCTCCCTCTCATGACTACCATAGAGCTTAATGTTTGTTTAACTACACTTGCATAAGTGAGAGTTCTAATGTTTGTCTTTGTTACCCCTAGCCTGAGGGAACATCTTCCCTCACTATCTCTAATCATTGTTCTAACCATGGATTATGAATTTATTGTTTCATAAATTTTACCTTGTATTTCCTCTCCATTTTTGGATTTTTCACCTTTTTTATTTTTTTCACTTATCTTCTTGTTGTCAATTTTCTAAGGACCTCTTGTGTCTCATTTCCCACTCCTCACTCAAATATTTATATTCCAATACATGAGAAATCTATTTATATTCCATATGAGGAATATACATATTTCAGTTCTTGAGGGATTGCTTAGACAACAATGCCCATAACCATTACAAGAAATACTCATTATGAGTTCAACACATTGTCACGTGTAGGATTTCTCCCTACCACCTACGCTAAACATAATTGACTTTCCATGAGAAATATCTTTATATTTCATATAAGGAATATACTTGTTTGGTTCTCGATGGACTGCTTAACAAGGCTTGAAGCCATTAAAATAAATACTCATTATGAACTTTGTTAGCCCTTTACAAAGCCTTTATTATTCAGTGAAAGATTCACCAAGATCTTACAAGATTTTATAATTCAGTGAAAAATTCACCATGATTTTACAAGATAATATAATTTGGTGAGAGATTCACCCAAAAAATTATATATACATATTATATTATTGATAAAATCGCCATCCATTTTTCCTATGTATCATCGGGATTCCCCCACTTATTATACATATAAATTTATGGGGGTTCTTAAAATTTTCCTTAATGCCAGATCCTTTGGGGACATACTTAGGGTAAAATTGATCGATGTGTCTACTCTCACCCACCTCTTATTTGTTGATGATGTACTCATATTTCTTGATGGCTCCATTAGAGACACATCAAATTTTATACATATCCTATCTATCTTCTACAAAGCTATAGATATGGACCCAACCATAACAAATCCACCATCATGACTGTTAACTTCTCAAACAATGATCATGTTTTTGCACAGCAACACTTTCAATACACGCACTTGGCTCTTGAGGATGGCATCAAATACTTAGGTTATAGGCTCAAACCAAATAATTACCATAGTATAGATTGGACATGGTTGATTGCAAAAATCGAAGCAAAAATTAATATTTGGCAACAGCGTTGGTTGTCAAGGGCTGGCAGACTCATTCTCATCAAATCAGCTCTAGAAGCCATTCCAGTATACTGGATGGCCCTAACTTGGATTCGAAAATTCGTCACCAACAGAATTAAATAAAAATGATGTAGATTCTTATGGAGAGGAATCCATGAAGGGACTTTCGCTTGGTTCAGATGGGACCGGGTCGCCAAACCCAAGAAATGGGGAGGCTGGGGTATTAAATACCTCAATTGTTTCACAAAGACACTTGCTAGAAAAATGGGTTGGCAGTTTCTCACATCCTCCAGTCTCTGGGAAGCGGTGGTATATCATAAATACATATATCCCCGAACTATTTTTTATTGGATTCGTAGCTCAGTCAAGAACAAATCTGGAATTTCTACAATTTGGTGAGCAATCACCCAATCCATATCAGTCATAAAATAGGGATTGGATTGGCGTATAGGGACAGGTGAAATTGTTTTTATTGGAAGAGATGCATGGTCAGGATGTGAGAATGCCCACCTCCTCCCACTTGAGCTCGGGCAGTTTCTTGATTCAATGTGTATAAAATGTTATGCTCTTCACCTGCAAAATGATACCCAAATACAGAATATGTGAAGAAAAGATACCCAGAACACAGAATAGCAATGATTTTATTATTCAGAGAGTAATGTTCACTTGCCTCTTCGAGGGGGCAACCTCCCATAGAGCAGAGCTCGACTACAAAAATAAGACACAATGCTCCTCGCAGGGAGTCTCTATCCTTTATATATGACTCATACATGCAATACCACGGGCCAATACCGTGGGTTTTATTAATACCATCTATCTAATACTACGGCCCATTTGCAACTAATTGTGGTCCCGTCATTAATTGCGGGTTAACCACTTACAAATATTAATATGGGCTTTATTGACTCTTGACTATGACGTGATCCCATGACATAAATAAGGGGGTTAGGGTGGGACCCTAACATGCCCTCCCCCTTAAGACTAGCCTTGTCCTCAAGGCTGAAGCTGCGGAAACTACTGAAGAATAGTGGTTGGTTCCCAAGTTGCATCTTCCGGAGAGGTGTCTTTCCATTTGACGAGGACTTCCTTAATCATGCGGCCGCGCAGGTGCTTGTCTCGTGTGTCTAGAACCAGTTCGGGTTGAAGCCAGATTGACCCTTCTTCGTCCAATTCAGGTAGACTGGTTTGAACTCGGCAATTGTTCCTAATCACTTTCTTGAGGCACGATACATGGAAAACTGGATGGATTTTTGTCGTAGGTGGCAAAGCCAACTTGTAAGCCACTTCTCCAATGCGCTGAAGTACTTGGTATGGTCCGTAGAATTTTGGAGAGAGCTTTTGACAACCCTTGTCTTTGAGTGATGTTTGCTTATATGGTTGCAGCCTCAAAAAGACCTGATCCGCTTCTTGAAATTGGCGCTCTGAGCGATGCTGGTCGACCTGTTGCTTCATGTGGTTCTGAGCTTGATGAAGATTCTCTCTAAGATGGGCGAGCATGGTTGCGAGGTGTTGTAGGAGTTGATCCACTGCTTGTACTTTGGAGCACCCCTTGAGATAAGAAGTAGGGGAAGGCAGAAGTTGACCATATACTGCTTCATAGGGAGTCATTTTGGTGGTGGAATGATAGTTGGTGTTATACCACCATTCAGCTAGAGGTAACCACTGTACCCAAAGGTGTTGCTTTTCTGAAGTGAAACACCTAAGGTAGGTTTCTAGACATTTGTTAACGGCTTCGGTTTGACCATCTGTTTGCGAATGATATGAAGTACTGAGTTTGAGTTGAGTGCCTTGTATTATGAAGAGTTCCTGCCAAAAATTACTGGTGAAGATCAGGTTGCGGTCGGACACAATAGAAGTGGGCATGCCATGCAATTTGAAGATCTGATCCATGAAAGATTGAGAAAACAAAGTTGGTGTAAATGGGTGGGGTAGGGCACAGAAATGAGCATACTTCGACAGTCGGTCCATAACCACCATGATGACTGACTTGTTCCCTGAATTTGGAAGACCTGTAATGAAATCCATAGAAACCTCCGTCCAAATTGATGTCAGAATGGGCAATGGTTGTAATGTGCCTGGTGTGTTGATGGTTTCCCCTTTGTGGCGTTGACAGACATCACATTCTGCTACGAAGGTAAGGATGTCCTTTTTCATGCCTGTCGAAAAAAATGATCTTCTGGTGCGAGCATACGTCTTCTGAAAGCCCGAATGTCCTGCAATGGGAGATGAGTGCAATTCTTCCAATGGTGAGATTACGACTTTGTCCTTGTAGCGAAGAATATCATTTTGCCACGAGTAGCCCTTGGTGGAATTAGGATCTACCTGCAATTGAGAAATGAGTTGGGAGAGCCTGGGGTGTGAAAACCATTCCTTGTGAGCTTCTTCAATCCAGTCTGGAATGGGGAGGGAAATTGCGAGCAGAGTACTTTCCTCCTCAAATTGGCGAGATAATGCATCTGCTACACTATTGTCTTTCACTTTCTTGTAAATGATCTCATAATCATATCCCAGCATTTTGGCTAACCATTTATTTTGTTGTGGGGAGGATAGGCATTGCTCCAAAAAATATTTAAGACTGTGATGATCTGTGCGGATTTGGAAACGTCGTCCCAATAAGTACAGTCGCCAGGTCTCGACTGCATGTAAGATGGCCATCATTTCCTTCTCGTAGGTAGATTGGCCCAGATTCCTCCCACTGAGTTTTTGGCTTGTGAAGGCCAACGGTCGCCCTTCCTGCATTAAGATTGCCCCAATACCTGTACCCGAAGCATCACATTCAATGACAAAGGATTTGGTGAAGTCAGGTAGTGCTAAGACTGGAGTGGAACACATGGCGTTTTTGAGAGCGGTAAATGCCTATTGTGCTTCCTCGTTCTAGAAGAAGGAAATTTTCTTTAGGAGTTGAGTGAGGGGCTTCACTATGTGGCCATAGTTGCGGACAAATTTACGATAATAGCCTGTGAGACCCAAAAATCCTCTCAAGCTCTTCAAGGTCTTAGGTTGAGGCCATTCTTGCATTGCCTGGATCTTTTTGGGGTCCACCTTGACACCTTCACGCCCCACAATGTGGCCCAAATACTCAACTTCTTCCATGCCAAACGAACACTTGGACATCTTGACAAATAATTTATGCTTGCGGAGCAGTTGCAAGAGTAGATCTACATGCTAAAGATGTGCAGCCCAAGTGCCACTATAGATGAGGATGTCATCGAAGAAGACAAGGACAAATTTTCTGAGATATGGTTTGAGAATGTGATTCATAAGGCTCTGAAAAGTAGAGGGGGCATTACAAAGACCAAATGGCATGACCAGGAACTCATAATGGCCTTCATGAGTTCTGAAAGCCGTCTTGGGAATGTCGACTTCCTTCATGCAAATTTGGTGGTAGCCTGAGCGAAGATCCAACTTAGTGAAGAATTGAGCCCCATTGAGTTCGTCCAGCAAATCGTCAACCACCGGGATGGGAAATTTATCTTTGACTATCAACTTATTGAGGGCCCTGAAGTCGGGACACATCCACCACTCCCCATCTTTCTTGAGCACCATGACCACTGGGGATGAATAAGGACTAATGATGGGACGAATGACACCTGCTTCCAACAGTTCCTTGATGATTTTTTCTATTTCATTCTTTTGGGTGAACGGATATCTGTATGGCCGCACATTTGGGGGTTGGGCCCCTGGAACCAAGGTGATGCTATGATCATGTTCCCCTCGCGAGGGTGGAAGCTCATGAGGCTTGTCAAAGACCGTCCAATGGTTATTTAAAATCTGTTGCATCTCATGATGAATTGGCAGAGACATGGTTTCGACTACCTGGATGGCATTAAATTGAGCTACTACTCCATGATGGCCCTTTTTTAACAATTTTTCCATCCTATGCGAGCTGATGATAGAGGGGGCTCCCGCCTAGAGTCCACGGAGGGTATGTGTGGAGTTGTTCTGCTTAAAACTCATATATAACTCCTGGAAATCCATTGTGATTGGCCCAAGAGTGCGGAGCCATTCAGCGTCGAGGACAATGTCGCAACCCCCCATGTGTATGGCAAACATTTGGGTTTTCAACTGATAATCCCCCATTTGAAGTTTGACATTTTCACAGCAGCCTTCACATTTCATTGTGCCCCCATCCGCAATTTGGACTTGGAAGTTAGAAACTGCTCGTACAAAACAATGCGTTGCTTCTGCGATTTTTTGATGGATGAAATTATGGGTACTTCCACTATCAATCAACACTACTACTGGGCGATGTTTAAGAAAACCCCGGATTTTGAGAGTTTGAGGGGAAGAAATCCCTACCAACGCATGTAGCGAAATAATTGGTTCATCAGAGACATTCTCCTTTGGGTTGTCTTCTTCTAGCGCCTCATGTTCCTCAAGTGGTGGATCTTCCTCTGTTGAGCTGTAGTCAGTGGCATCTATTTGAAAAAATTTGGGCTCCTTGCATTTATGACCTGGGGAGTATTTTTCATCAGAGTAGTAACATAGTCCTTGCTTCCTTCTTTCGGCCATTTCCGGAGGTGACACCTTTTGGACCTTAAGTGTTTGAGTCATGTTGTGAGCCTATGGGGCACGACCTTTAGCGGGGAAATTTGGGCGACTGTATTGGGCTGCTAATGCACGTTCAACCTTACGAGCTACCTGGCAAGCCTCCGTCCATGTGGGAGGGTGGTGAAGTAGCACTTGAGCTTTGATGGCTTCTTTAAGACCACTGATAAAACATTCCGTGTAGAACTCATCTGTGAGACCCCTAGTGCGGAAGGCTAAGGCTTCAAAAGCGGTAATATATTCATCCACTGTACCAGTCTGTCGGAGCTTAGTGAGACGACCCAAAAAAGAGTCTTCCTGTTCAAAGCAATCTCGAAGAGCTTTGGTAAATTGGGTCCAAGTCCTAAAAGGTCCATTACAACGTTGATGCCATTCCCACCATTGCCAACGTTCATTGTCCAAGTACATGCTCCCCAACATAAGCTTAGTCGCATCCTCTGGGATATGATTCAATTTGAAATACTGCTCCATTTGAGCTAGCCATGTGGACGGGTGAGAACCGTCAAATTTATGCACATCCAACTTGGGAGGTCACTGACTGGGTGGTGGATGGGTGTGCCAGACGTGAGGAGAGTGGCTAGACTCACCCTCATTGTATTCATGGCCATTATACGCCTCCTCGTGGGCTTGCTCCTTGCCCTTCGGGAGTAATTGTTGTATCTGGAGACTTAGTCCGCGAATATTAGTTTGGATGGAGTTCACAGTTTCTTCAAGTTTGTCCATCCTTTCATTGGCCATCGCTTGAGCTCTAGTTTCTACCATACACCAACCTGATGAAAAATTGGGACCGCCTAAAAATTTTTACTAATAAATTGAATGGTTCCACCTTGCTCAGCTCTTCATCCTGATTCTGATGGGCTAGATCACCAATAAGCGCCCCGGAAGATCTCAGACAATGCTGCCAAAAGTCCTGCGAAAAGTATACCCCGATATAGGAACCCTTCACAACAACTCCGATCTGGTGGGTCTGAGAGATATGAATGGCGGAACAACTGCTGCGGCGGATCTGATGGATCTGCGGGACTGATGTTCGTTGCTGCTGCACCTCTTTGCACACGCGGATCAGGAATAGATGATGTGTGATCCCCCGATAGAAAAGGAAACTATGGTCGTGAGGAGTGTCAAGTGCTACAAATCGCAATATACATAAGGGTCTGGCAGTAGTACTCGGCCCAATGTTTCAAGGCTCTAACTAAGGAGGATCGACCGTACCCTTAGCCGTACAACCCGACTTCCCTATCGTACGGGCGAGTAATCTCTCCGAGTGCTATTCTCGGTGTATTGTAGCCACAAGACGGCCGACGGTTTATCTATGGAGAGGTTTCAAGGGAGCCTAGGGGGCTTCCGATATACCCAGAGGGTACGTGGAAGACAGTTCGTGCGCGGTTCTGTCTAATGCGCTACTACTTGAAGGGGTACCCACAAGGGTTACAAGGGAGTCCAACAGACGTGACCACCTCTTGTATTTCCTGCGTGCATTCCTCCCAAAATCCACAGGTTTATGCGCTCAATGACAGATCCCGTGGTTTAAAGACGCCGGAACAAGTCTCTAGCCGAAAAAAAAAATTGCTAAGAATTGGAGATCCCACCGGCCCTGGAAAGTGCTCTGATACCACTTGTTATGCTCTTAACCTGCAAATTGATACCCAAATATAGAATATGCGAAGAAAAGATACCCAGAACACAGAATAGTAATGATTTTATTATTCGGAGAGTAATGTTCACTTGCCTCTTCGAGGGGGAAACCTCCCATAGAGCAGAGCTCGACTACAAAAATAAGACACAATGCTCCTCGCAGGGAGTCTCCATCCTTTATATATGACTCATACATGCAATACACGGGCCAATACCGTGGGTTTTATTAATACCATCTATCTAATACTACGACCCATTTGCAACTAACTGTGGTCCCGTCATTAATTGCGGGTTAACCACTTACAAATATTAGTATGGGCTTTATTGACTCTTGACTATGACGTGATCCCATGACATAAATAAGGGGGTTAGGGTGGGACTCTAACATAAAATACCTATCTCAGATAGCAGATGCAGAGAACACATCGATGATCAATCAAGCATGGAAAACAACTCCAAACCTGATGATTCTCAATCAATGGATACAAATCTAGAACAAATATATAAATTCCCTTGTTGAATCTTATGTTAGAATATCATATCGGGAGGATGAACTGATATGGGCCATCTCCTCTCATGGTAGATACACCCTAAAAGAGGGATACAATTTTATATTTTCGGATCGTGAACCTAAGATAAAAGACTGGTGGTGGTGACCTCTCTGGAAACTAAAAGTGCCCCCAAAAGTAAAACTCTTCATGTGGTGTCTGACAAAAAATAAGGTTCCTACAAATGACAATCTTCAAAGCAGATCCATTCATGGTCCCTCACGATGTTGTCTATGTAAGGACAATGTTGAATCCATCAACCATACTTTTTCTATTTTTTCCCATGGCACAGTTTGTATGGCATCATTTATATGAGTCTCTTTGTTTTGTGGTTTTGAGTAGACTTCAACTTGCTCTATATTTTGATCCGGAAGTCGGTTTGAAGCACCAGATATACCGTTGGAAAGCTTGTTTTGAGCACTTTATGATGAAAGCACCTACAATGTGATCTAACCTAGAATTTATATGCAAAAAATATCCCAAACATTCAATTTTGTCTTGACCACGGAGCTTCAAGAACTAAATGGTTCCTTGGACAAACAAACCTTTAGGCTATAACACCTAGTGATTCATAGGCTAAACTTTACCAGAAATTTCCCAAAATAATAATAACTAGATAATCATAAATTGATTACTATAAATTATATGACCTAACACATTTTATCAATACGTTTTACTTTTACATAATTATTATTATTATTATTATTAGATAAATAGATATGTTCTTACTAGAACCACTACCAGTATGTATCCATGAAGAAACTCTAAGATTTTGAATAAACACATTATTTTATCAATATAATATTAATTTTAACTTTCACTATATATATATATATATATATATATATATATATATATATGAAACTATTGACATTAATATTTCAAGAATATAATTTTTTTATACATAACTTATATTAATTTTTTTATTTTAATTTCCAAAAAGTATTTTTACCATTTTATTTTATTCTCCATTTTATCAAAATAGAATTACAACCTTTGAAGCATAGCTATATTCTCAATGAAAGAATTTAATTTTCAAAAATGTAATGTTTGGATTTGGCATATGGGGTATTAGTGTGTTCAAACAAATGGACATGGCATTACAACCTTTTACCTAACCATGTGAAATAAATTTAGAATATCATGAAGGATTTTAGTGCGATGGACTTCATGAGAACATGTTACATATTTAATGAAGATTATCTACTTAAATAAAGTTAGAAATGAGGTTGTGTATATTGGGTGTAGAGGAGATGGGGACAGGGTGTTCTGCTAAGGTACTATGTTGTGAAAAGGTCACTCATTCAAAAGTTCGTAGGAAAAATCCTTCCATGATAAAGCTTGGTGTGGTGTTGGCTTGTTGGGGCCTAACCCAGGTTTAGAGGTGATTTAGCCAAACAAAGCCCGGTACTACTGGCCCTTTCGGCAACAGTCTATGGAGCATGGACTGAGGTCTCACCCAAAGTAGTATGGGAGGGTGCTAGAACTAGGTTTCCACACCCTAGAGATGTCTGATGAGTTCAAGTGGTCTGCGGTTTGACCGTGTGCGCACGTCTCTATGTGCACTTACTCGTACCTTGCAGCCTAAAATGTTTCCTTCGTGCAGCCCTACTCAGGGGCCGAACACTATTATTACCCAAGTCCTTCCTAGTATTCCACTATTAGTTGATTAACTTAGCCTACTTGTAAGCGTTAAGTTATACTTAGAAATATAAATCATTCATACAAGTGCGTGCAGTAAATAAACAGTATAATTACAATTTATATCAAACAGGTAATAACCCAAGAACAGATACATGGAATTAAGATAAAACTTCTCTTTATTATTATCTTCCACAGTTACGGACTCGACTTCGTCTTGCGAACTCAGCTGCAGGGGTCCGCGCACTCAGCTGTGGACAACTAGGTCTCTGCGCACTCTTCTACAGAGCCTTCTCCTACCCTACAACCCAAGACACACTTAGACTTTTTCTCTTTGCTTCTACTTCCTATCTATTAGTTCACTATCTTTTACACTTAGAGCCTTGCTCTATTTATACAATTCCATGGTCTGTGGACAATGGGTAGGTCGAAATTACATTACAAAACTAGGGCAGACAACCCTATGACTCTAACGTACTTCTGTGCCCGCAATTCATGGGGCTTTACAACATCAATCGGTTAAAACATGGACTTTGAGCCCCAAAACATGCCTTGGGGGGATTCCATGCCCAACAAGACCCCAACACAAACATCGTGACTCACCCTCGAGTAACTCGGTCGACGCGGTGATCTTGGCATGGAGTCCCTCAAACTATGCTCGAACTGTACTGAGGTTCGCAACGCACTGAGCTGCTGCTTGCTATATCTGTTGCATCTGTTGGTCTGAGACCTCTGTGTCTGAATTGTTTCCATACATCTGTACCAGTATTTGTTGCATACTTTTATAGTCCCGTGCCTTTATCTGGCTCCTTGAAGTGCGAAGACTTGTGCTTTGGCTGGCTATTTAGATAGTCGTCCCACCCATGTAGGCCTTCAAGCAGCTGCCATTCACTTTGCCTGGGAAGAGTTCTCCATTTAGTTTGACTAGCTGGACTGCGCCTCCATCTGTGACCTCCTTAACCACGTATGATTCTAGCCAATGCATTCTAAATTTTCTTAGAAATTTTTCAAACTTAGTGTCTGCACTAATTCATTTACCTTGAAGGTGTGCAACTTAATATGGTGATCATGCCAGGCCTTTTCATGCTGCTTTTGTACCTACTAATGAAAATCAGCCAATAACTGTTCCTCCTAAAGTTCTTCCAATTGTGTGAGCCTTTCCTCCAGAGCTTTGCAGTCCATCATCCCTGTGAGTGCTACTATGCACAGACTAGGTATGATATATTCCATTGGCATGACAGCTTCCACACCATAAACTAACCAAAAAGGTGTTTGTACCGTCAGTTTCTTGCACGTTGTTCAGTAAGCCCATAACACTGCAAGTACGTGCAGGTCCCAATCACTTCACTGTGCATTGCACACTTTGGTCAGCGCAATTTCTAGTATTTTGTTGAATGCTTCTATAGTCCCATTGGCTTGTGGGTGATACAGTGTACTTTTCTGATGATACACCTGGAAATATTTTGTGAGCACATTGACGGTTTTGTTTAGGAAATGTGTTGCATGATCACTCATTAAGATTTTCGGATAGCCAAATCAGTTCAACACATTTTCAAACAAAAACTTCGCAGCCGTAGCGGCTGTGTAGTCTTTGACCTGCTGCAATTCCACCCATTGTGTCATGTACTCCATCGCGGTAATGATGTAGCATGTTCCCATCTTTCCCTGAAGTTTTATAGGTCCCACAAAGTCAATTGCCCATTTCTCAAATGGTTGTAGTGTCATTTGTGGATTCAATGGCATCTCATACCTTCGTGATGGTTTTCCGGTTCTTTGACATATATTGCAGGCCTTACAATGTGCTTTTGAATCTTGGTGAAGGGTTGATGTTATGAAACCTAACAGTTGACCACCACAACCCTGCGTGAAGAATATTTTGTGCGGTTCCTCATCCTACATAGTGTCCTCCTACAGCACCCCCATGTGCTTCCCTGAGGATCTGATTTCCTTCAAATTAAGGTATGTATCTTCGCAGTATCTCATAATTTCCCATTTTGTACAGGTTCCCCATGATGACAGAAAAATCCGCCACACACACCACCAATTCCTTCTTCTGTTGGATGGAGTATTCCTTCAACGTAGTCCCTGTTGTCAAAAAGTGGATTATATCTTCGAAGTGCCAGTTCGTGATGCGCACAGCAAAGAGTTGTGCGTGAGGTAATCCTTCTTCCAAACTAGTAGGTTCTCTACCCGTCTCAATCCACGACAAGTGATTTTCTCCTGCATTCAGGCGTCCAAGTTATACCGCGACCTCAAAGTCATATTCTTGGAACAATAAGAGCCACCTACATATGTGCCCCCCCCCAACACACGCTTATTGACTAAGTAATTTAGCGCAGAATGGTCAGTATACATCTTGAAATGTCCTCCTAGAAAATAGTGTCAGTATTTTTGGAGCATGTACACTATCGCCAACCCCTCGCACTTGCTTGTGGAATAGTTCTTCTTGGCTTTAGACAATCTATGACTTGCAAACATGATAGGATGATCCAAGCCTTCTTCGCCCTCTTGTGTGAGCACTGCTCCCAGCAAGATACACAACGCATAAACATGGACATGAAACTCCACATCCCATTTTGGGAAGACTAGGATTGGATCGCAAGCCAGTTCCCCCTTTAGGACATCCAAGCTCTTCATGCAGTCATCATTCCAGCAAAATGTGACATCTTTTTTCAATAGTTTCTCCATTGACGCGATGATTTCAGGATCTTCAATCAATGGTCCTCGAACCTTGCGACATCCTTCTATTTTTGGAATGTTAATTTTCCTTGGATCCTCATCATCCTCCTCAATATTTACGTTGTAACACTCCAGCGCGTAGCTCAGCTAGGCTGCCCATTCCAGCTGAGGCACTTCCATTGGTCCTAGGGTATTTTGAATATAGTTGCTTTTACTTCTTCCAGCGCATCATCAACCGTATCGCACCAACGATCTTCAAATGTGAAGGTTAACAGGAATCCTTCACGCAAGATATCCCATTCGTTCATGCCATGGCAAAGCTCTGTCTCAGTATATCAATTCATGGGTATGACATCCAGGGTATGACAGAACAAATGCACCCATTCAGGTTGTGGATCTTCGCTATAGACCTTGGTCCATTTCGCAAGGTGTGCACATGGATCATCCGTCCGTCATATTTGTCTGTTAGTTGCATCTGCAGTTTCCCAAATCATAGATGCATCATCCTTATACATCCCCGCTAGTCCTAAAAAATTCTTTGATGCGTACCCCACCATATTGCAGGCATAGTGCACAGTGCCCATTTTAGAGCATCAAAACACTATTGTTTTAGCACTTCTCTCTCAAAATTGTTTAGGAAATCATCCACCTCGCTCAACCCATCATACATAGGCAGATCCCTTACCTTTGTTGTCACGCAGCGCAGTGATCTTACCATCATGTTGCAATTGAGTGTGGCTACCTTGTGTAACTAGTTCTTCCGTCATTCTATTTCTTCGTCTGAATCTGATGTGCAGGAGCTTTCACGCTCCCACGAAATCCTACCATCTGCTGTATAGGATTCACCCAATCCTCTTCCCCGCGGTTATATTATAGATATAGTCTAAATCATCGTCGCTTTTGTCGTTGCGCATTGGCTTTGTGTAGCACGATCCTTCCACAGGGTCTAAAGGTACCACTACACGTAGTGAATTTTTCTCAAAAATCATCTTACGCTTCTTTAGATTTATCACTCCATTCATGTCAGTGACCCAATCTATTCCTAGTAGTGTGAGATATGGATTGTTTTCATCAACAATCTCCATCACCTTGAAATCTACAAGTGCACTCGGACCTTCGATATCTACCATTATTCCCTGCAATCTTCCCATCGGTAGGATCTTTTATTGGTTCGCCATTCACAATTGAATAGGAGACCATTGCAACACGAGCCTGCCCATGCGCTCCTATGTCTTCTTTGGCAGTATGTTCGCGTCCGATCCTAAATTCAGAATCACTTGGTCCATTCCATATTCCCTGATTTTCATAGTCAATCTCATCTCCCTTCCTGTTCGTGTTGTGTGCTTCCCGAGCTTCCGAACTACATGCGGTTCTCCAAACCCAGTCCACCTAGTGATGAGTTCTTACAGTCCCTTTACCACCTTGCTGTCGTGCAACAGCTTCATGCATGTCTCCAGAAAGGTAGTAAGCATTGATGGGTCCATCTCCAGTTCTAGTTTGTCTTTACTACCTAAAGTGGAGGCCTCCATGAAGCTCTTCTTAGCTTCCATGAATGTCTCCTTCGTGCACTCCAAATCGAACGTTGGTTCCTTTGTTGGAGCCTTGCCAACCCAAGTGCATTTTTCGGGCTGCTTTCCCTTGTCATCTCATGTCGTGATACCTCTTTTGAGCATGATGTTTACATTCGGGTCCTCTTCGCACCGCTCAAACCTCATCATTTGCAGGTTCTAAATCAGGGGAGGCTAGAGTGTTCCTTTATCGCGCGACATCGCAATTAATGTGGGGCAGTCCTCCGTCTCATGATCAAACTGGTTACAATACAAACATGATGCCCTTGTCGGATTTGTACAATCACGGGAATAATGCCCTGGCCCCCCGCAATTGTAACAAATAAGTTGTCTGCAACCCCTTCCTAGTCCCATTCCACCTCGATCTCGTCCGCATCCCTGAAAGCTAGTGCATGACATCCCTGTATTTTGATCGAGGGCTCACATTTTGGCCTAAACTCTATAGGTAGGGGTCTAATCCATCATCAATTCATGACTTCTATAGGTGCGCTCATCATGGCCTACCGATCTGCAAAAATTACGAAACAACTACTAGGACATCTGTGTATACTTTTGTAATAGATGGCAATTATCTGTAGCATAATTCCCTCCTATCTAACAAATCGTGCACCATAATGCAGGCGTCGCGCTTGGTCCTGCTTATGTCTCTAGTCTCAATGGAATTGGCCCTCCTCCTGCGAAGTAATTCATGAAGACTAGACAATGGTCCTTATCATGTCCCTAGCCTTTACACGTTATGCACCATACCTCCTCGCACACCTCTGGGTGAGTTGTCCTGTCCCGTTTCAAACTCTACATCTCCGGACATAAGTTTTCCAACTACGCATGGATCTGTTGGACTCCGAAACTACAATCTTGTATTGGGGTCTGAAGCAGTCTCATTGCAATCTCCAAGGCTTTGACCTAGGTGGATAGCTTCTGCTATGACAGTGTAGTCCTTAGATGCAGCATTAGTGACGCTACAAACCATGCGTGGTGCTGCCCATCCGTCAAAGTCATGTTGCCTTTGCGAACCATACCCTTCAGTCTCTAATCTAGCTCCTAGGGGGTATCGCCTCGAAGCATCGCAATTTCCTTAAACCCGATAATCAACTGTGTCTCCGATTTTGGCCTACTAAATTCCCTGTTTAGCACAGCTTGGATATCCGCAATCCATGTTTTTGGATTGTCATTGGAATGCTTAATATACCACGTCAGCGTGTGATCTTGTAATGCGCTTACCAGCGTTGCCTTCTTTATGTTGTCATATGTGACTCCTTGCACTTCCCATATAGCCTTTACCGCGAACCAAAATTGGTCTAGGTCTTCATTCCCTACTCCTTTGAACACCGGCAACTTTATTGCGCTCGCAATATTGAACTGTGGTGGTGGCGGAGGTGGTGTGGGTGGGGATGGGGGTGAATATGGGGAAACTGTTGGTGGTGTAGGTGGACGTGGTATGCGCGGAATTCGCTGCCTTATTAGACTGATTACACTTCTTGGTGAAACTTTTGTGAGCTCTTCCTCGCTTTCTCACCGAGGCAAAATCAAGGGGCTAGTTTCTATTTCTACGCTACCTTCATCTCTATAGACCCTCCCACTTCACATAGCCCCAAACATCAATTTATTCGCATAACCCACTTTTCACACAGTAGCATTTTAATTCAAGTGTTCAAAGATTTAATGTACTTACCTTGCGGCCCTTTGAGGAAGCGTCGTTCCGCCTTGCTGTAGCTGACTGAAGTATCTACAGCAAACTCGATGATAATCCCTCCTATTATTCGATCAAGCCAATGGTCCACAACGTGCGTGATCTTATCTTCCAATGCTTCTAATCTGTGCACCAACTCTGGAGTCCACACAATCGGTTTGTCGAGCCTACACCTTCCTTGACTGTCTGCTAGCTTCATGATCCACTCATACAACTTAGAGGGGAAGGATGCAAAGAAAAATTTTTGTATTTCCATATATAAGTAGCACTCTAACCACTATTCCTTTGATACTCGCGAATTCTTGTTTCCCTACGCTGCGAACTCCTGAATTTTTCTGTCCAACCGCCCTTCAATTTCTTTCTTTATTGTATTCCAGTGACACAACATCAAACATCCCTTATGCAGATCCCAGTCCCGGCAACGGAACCATTTGTTGGCTTATTGGGACCTGACCTAGGTTCAGAGGTGATTTAGCCAAAAAAATCCCAGTACTACTGGCCCTTTCGGAAAAAGGCCCCAAGAGCACAGACTGAGGTCTCACCCGAAGTAGTATGGGTGGGTGCTAGAATGAGGTTTTTGCACCCTCGAGATGTTTGATGAGTTCAAGTGGTCCGTGGTTCGACCCTGTGTGCACGTTGCTACGTGCACTTACCCATACCTCGCAGCTTGAAATGTTGCCTTCGCGCAGCCCTACTCGGGGGCCGAACACTGTTATTACCCAAGTCCTTACTAGTATTCCATTGTTAGTTGATTAACTTAGCCTACTTGTAAGCATTAAGTTATACTTAGCAATATAAATCATTCATACAAGTGCGCACAATAAATAAATAGTATAATTACAATTTATATCAAACAGGTAATAACCCAAGAACAGATACATGGAATTAAGATAAAACTTCTCTTTATTATTATCTTCCTCGGTTACAGACTCGACTCCATCCTGCGCACTCATCTGCATGGGTCCGCACACTCAGCTATGGACAACTGGCCTCTGCGCACTTAGCTACAAAGCCTTCTCCTACCCTATGACCCAAGACACACTTAGACTCTTTCTCTTTGCTTCTACTTCCTATTTATTACTTCACTATCTTTTACACTTTGAGCCTTGCTCTATTTATACGATCCCATGGTCCGCAGACCATGGGTAGGCCGACATTACATTATAAAACTAGGGTAGACAACCCTATGACTCTAACATACTTTTGCACCCGAACATGCCTTGGGGGGATTCCATGCCCAACATGTGGAATAGGTCGAGTGACATCCACGAGTTATTTTAATGGCTTAGATACTCGTGGGTTGTGGCTACTCAATCCATAGGTTAGGTATGTCAATCATCTCGTGACTAACATTACCTAGCAAACAAAAAAAAGTTAGAAGTAAAGATGCAATACAAATTATGTTGAAAAAATGGGGTTGGGTAGAAGTAATGAATATAATGGGATATTTTGTGAAATTTTTGAAAATGGTTCCATGAAATTATGTGAACATGAGTAGAAAAATTATTTCACCAATATGCATCATTTGTTTATTTCAATATATGAAAACATATGGCATTGAAATATTTTGGTTAGATGAAAATTTTTATATGGCATTATGTTAGGATCCTACTTTAACCTCCTATATAAAGAGATGGGTTGTATGTATTGAGGTCATATCTAGTGAGGGTCATGTAGTAATTTGTGAATTTCATAATTGTAAGAAGGATTATTATAAGGTTCCACCTACTAGAAAGTTCTTTCTCTAGAATATTTGATGTAATAATTGTAAGAATGATTATTATAAAGTTCCACCTTTGAGAAAGTTCTTTCTCTAGAATATTTGTGGGAGGCAGGTTGAATTATATAATGAAGTAGAAACAATGCAATGACAAGTTTAAACCTGAAGTATATTGTAATTGATGCTTTTCTCAATTGGAATTTCCCCTAAGTGAATATTTTTGTCATTAATAAAGGTATAACATTTTATGGTGTTTTAGTTCTTTATTTGTTGGTTGGAGTATGTCATTTTTACAATTAAATCTAGGTAAAATATATTATTTCTATTATGCATCTTCTAGTTTACTAATAAAAAACACCATACTTTAGAAAAAATAAAATAAAATAGGGACATATTCCAATATCTATAATAACATTGTGATCTATCATTCAACATGTAAATATATAATATAGGGAAAATACACATAATAAATACAAGCATTTCCCTTGGGTGGACATCCCCATAAGCCTTATTGGTTCCCCTTTGTGTAGAACTACATTAAACAACACTAGTATATAGAATTTCACTTCCACGTGTGATAAGGTATATTAGAAGTACCCTAGGGGTGTGTGCAAGCTAATGATGGCCTTTCATGGTGCAATGCAAACCTAGAAAATTAATAATATGTTACAATAATAATGCATTAGGAATAATTAGAGATACTTATGCCATGAAGTTGAAGATGGTGTAAAACTATGAAATGTAGGAAAATCAATTGACTTTCTAACTATATAATTATTTATAGAAATTGTATCTAACTATATGAATTTTGAGTTTCCTTATAACATTGTCATGTCATTTTTCATGCAAAATATAATCCATATGTTTCCATTAGTGATGAGTTCTCACTACAAGAACTTGTAGAGTTGTAGAGTTGTATAGAACATATTGCTCTTATGCACAACTATTTTTCAAAAAAATTATATATTAATTTTATATATTTTTTTAAATTATGAAAGTCATTATATCTTTTAGATCACAAGGTCTTCATTTAGTGCAACCTAAATGGGTCTTACCATTATCAAACAATCATTTTTCTTTCTATATTGTAGATCTTAGTGTCCTCTATTGGCCCATATAATTTTTTTTTCAAATAGTTAAGACCCCAAAAGTTATAGTGGAAATGCACAAGGGATGCGTTTTAATATTTTGATATATGTCAAGAGGAAAATGCATTAAAAACAGTAAAATTTATTAATCTTTTTAAGAGATTATATATTTAGAATCTACATAGTTCACTTTGTGATCTAAAACCTATTTCAGAAGCAACCAAGTCACAACCAACTCACCATGC
This sequence comes from Pinus tabuliformis, assembly GCA_031772625.1. Lineage (NCBI taxonomy): Eukaryota > Viridiplantae > Streptophyta > Pinopsida > Pinales > Pinaceae > Pinus > Pinus tabuliformis. Next base: position 341,084,296 of record CM062805.1, read on the forward strand.
ATATAGGATTCCCACCAAAAAAAAAGCAATCAAGGCACTATGCATGTAGGATTCCCACCAAAAAAAATTATAATCGTGCATTTTTAATGTCAACCATGTACGTAAATTCAAAAACTTGTGATTCTAACATTCAGAATGCTCATGTGTTCATATAACTAGTGACTAACATATGGGAAATTATTAAGATAGATTTGAGAGAGATTGATATAAAGATTTGAGAAAAAAAATCATTTAAAAATTTCTACTCACATTTCTCCGCATGTTTTTTCTCCATATCCAACACCTAGTCCATAGCATACTTCCCTTTTACACACTTGCGTCCACACATCATACTTCCACCCTACTCTTTTTTGCACAACATGAACCTCCGCACAATCTACTCACCTACACATCATTACTTAAATTACTTAATTTTTTTTTGCTGTGGTTCAAGAGCACACATCATTACTTAATTTTTTTTGGTTGTGGTTCAGGAGCATCCTGGTCAATAAGTGATCCTGGTTAATAAGTGATTGCCAGTCCACCTAAAAATCTGGGCGATAGCTATGCTAAATCTCAAAATCTGGGCTATAGCTATGCTAAATCTCCTGGGCTTCAGGTGGATTAGATGGACCCTGCTTTGACCAACTAGACTAACCCTTGAGGCTTCATCATTACTTAAAATTAATTGCACAAGTCAAAAAATTACTTGCCACCATTACTTTATCAACTCAAAAGATCACTTAAAGGATCAATAAAGAAAATTTATCTCCAGGTAAAAGGGATGCGATGGTAATCTTAATATGAGATCTACTCTCCACCACCTCTCGTAAAGCATGGTGGCTAGTTATTGACTTCTAGTTATTATTTTTCCTTATCCAATGAAATGGCACAAGAAGCGATGGTATATACGTAATTGTATTGAAGAACCAGGAGTTGACAAATAAGAATCACAAAAGGGATTTGTGCAATCATATATTTCTAAGCACAACAAACAAATGGATGCCAGAAGGAAGAAAGAGTCAGTTTGCAATTACACCTTCAATTCACTTCCTCGCTTAAAAAAAAATTTACAGGTCGACTCTTATCGCTTAAATAAAAATTTACAAGTCAACTCTGCTGTGCACTCAGCGACTTGCTACTCTAGCGAGCAGGAAATTGTTAGGAGGCCTTATATCAGTGAAGACAGCTGAGGCCGCGTATTTTGATTAGATTACAGAAGGTCGCTGATCTACATTGCAACAATAAATGTTTATAAGCTATAGCACAATCTTTTGTGCTGTGCACTCAGAGATTTCCTACTGTAGCGAACAGAAAATTGTTAGGAGGCCTTAGATCAATCAAAACAGGGGAGGCCGCCGACTAACTAGGTTTTTGTAGAGCAGCCGCCGTAAGAGTACCGTAGCTGTATTACCGAGCTGCTGACCGTTTGTCAGCGGTCGCTGTTTTACAGAGCTGTCGACCGTTTGTGAACGGTCGCTGTTTCACAGAGGTGCTGACCGTTTGTGATTGGCAGCCGCCATAAGAATACCGTAGTTGTATTACCGAGCTGCTGACCGTTTGTGAACGGTCGCTGTTTCACAGAGCTGCTGACCGTTTGTGATTGTGCCCCGGTCCATTTTGCGTAAACCCTAAGAGGCGCAAACCCTAGCCGCCATCCATTGTGGCGTAAACCCTAGATACTAGGATATTAGAAGCAACCTGTTGCCGACTGTCTTTGCCCAGATGCAGCCACCTTAAGAGGAGCTGTGTTTGGTGACGGCCAACCAGAGATTAACCCTAGCTGCGGAAAGCTGCCTTTGTAAGCTGAACGAATGGACGACTTAGTGGGTTGAACCCTAAGGGGGCTCTGTCTGAAGAATCAATTAAATATATCAAAATATCAAGGTTTTCACTACTATTATCAAATTCTTGCCAATACTATCTAGGAGAAAGAGATCGAATGAGCTCTTTTATTTTGGGGACTCCATGTTCCCAGGAAAAATGCTCTTGCATTAAAATTTTCACGCAAAATGAAAAGTGATCTCCTGCTTCCTATATTGTAGACTACTCATTGAATGGTTCAGTGAATCCATCTAACTTTGCTTACAAAATTCAAATAGCGTATTCGAAGCCCTGCCGCTTTTGAGAAATTAAGCATTCCTTTGCCTTATAATCCTTGGTTTTACTTACAAATTTCTCATTAAATATCTTCGCGACTTCATCTCTTTATGAAAACTACTCTTTCCCACGGGAAGTGTGCTCCTCATCATTCATTATATTCGCATCATTTCATTATATTCTCATGGAACTTATACAAATCTTGGATATTGAAAGTGACAGTCTAAGATTGCAGATTTTTTAATATTTTGAAATTTAACCATTAGAAGACCACCTCTCTCCTGTTGGGAATCTACAATCTACAAAAACATACCAGTAAATGTTGAACTGATGTTAATGGTGGGTTAAGTAAAATATTCTAAAATTAAAAATCCAAAAAAATTGATAACTCTGACACGAAAGTATTGCTAGAATTTTAAACACTTTTGAAATTCTTATCCTAACATTTTATATGTGTTTTTTCAAAAGCCTTTCTTTCCTCGAGTGCATTAACACAAAAGATCATTCCTTAAGCTTCTTTACTTCCCTTTCCCATCAGGTTAACAGAAAATATCATTCCTTAAACTTCTATAGTTCCCTTTCCTATCATGTGAGAATTTGTATTCTTGGCTTCTCGTTGCATCTCGGCTTTGTATTTGTATTTTGGCTTCTCGTTGCATTTGTGCATGAGCTTATTTCATATGCCTTCTAAATGATTTTGCGTCTGCACTTTTATTTTTAAGGCCAACTTTCTAAATTTATTAGTGTTAATAATAGCTTTCCATTCACAAATGAAAATTTTTATTTTAGGTCTATATTTTTAAATCATAGTTTGAAATCTTTTTATTATGGTAAATAAAATTATTAAAAAAATGAATAAAAAACACCATAAAAATTATATATATTACACACATATATATATATATATAATTAATGATAATAGAGAAAAATATTCCATTGTGATGTAATTAAAGATGGAAAAAAATTTAAAAAAATTAGAATATTAAAAATAGAATAAAAAATGTTAAATAAATAAATAAAAATTATAAGTTAAAATACAAATATTGCTTTCTAAAGTGAACATGCATACCCACACAAAAATTGCTTATTAGATTTTTAAATTCTATGTGAATTTCACTAAAATCACTTATCATTATTGAGAATTTGTCTTTTTGTGAATTTAGTTTGGTACTGCTTTAAAATATCAAAATACAACTATCATTTGCCTATGTTTTTTTAAGTTCATTGTAAGTTGTTTCAATCTCCCACAAATGAAACTACATATATTGACCACCTTAGAAGGAGATAACCAAACCAAGGCAAAGACCATTGTTGTAAGTAAACCATCCTATCAGCTATAAAGAAAAATGCCTTCGAATTTTAATTTTATAAATTCAATATTTAAGTTAATAAAATTAATATTAAATTAACATGAAAAGTTATTAGGTATATGTGGAATATAACTCTCTTAGATGAATTACAAAATTAGCTTATTAGATATATTTACCAAATTGTATCTTTTAATTATATTTGAATTTATTTTGAATTCTTTATATTTATTTATTTTTATTTTTTATATGGATCATATTAGTTTATTTTATATATTTTTTTTGCATTCTATCTTTAGATTGAAGTGTTTATTTTTATTTTATTATACATTTTATCAATATGTTATACTTTCTTGTGTGTAGGTATACATGTCTAATTGTTAAGAGCAAAAATATTGAATTTTTTATATTTATTTATTTTTAATTGATTATATTAATTTATTTTATATAATTTTTGCATTTTAATTTTAAATGTAAATGTGTATTTTTATCTTATTGTTCATTTTATCAATATTTTTACTCTCATGTGTGTAAGGGAGTATATAGGTTAATGGTTAAGAGCATGTGTTTCTTATCATGGGTTCAAATCAAAATAGGAGTCCAGTATGTATGTCTCTATATACTTTTATATTTCTTTTATACATAAACTATATTAATTTATAGTATATATTTTTTGCATTTTAATTCCCAAAAAATATTTTGACCATTTTTATTTTATTTTCCTTTTTATCAACACATCATTATGACCTCCGAGGCAATAGCTCACTAGAAACATATAGTTTTCAAAAATATAATGTTTGGAAGTGATTTTGTTGTATATGAGGTATTATTATGTTGATGCAATTTCACCTAACCATGTGAAATAAATTTAGGATATCATGAAGCATTTTAGTGTGAATAGACTTCACAAGAAAATGTCATATATTTAATGAATATGGTTGAATTAAATAAATTTAGAATGATACACCCATGGGGTGTAGAGGAGATAGTGATAAGATGTTTTAGTAAGGAACTTCATGGTGAAAAGGTTGTTGGTTCAAAACTCTGTGGGAAAAAATGTTGCCATGATAAGGTTTAGTGTGGCATAGGCCAGGTGTCATCCCTGGGTGATTTTGATGCCTTATATGTCTCTAGGTCTGAGCTATTCAAGTCACTGGTTATGTGTGCCATTCATCTCAGGATTCACATTACTTAACAAATATATATATATATATATATATATATATATATATATATATATATATATATATATATATATATGAAAGAATAAGATGAAAAAAAAACAAAACTTAGAAGGATGCAATACCAATTATGTTAAAAAAAATTGGTGTGGGGAAGAAGTAATGAATATAATGAGATATTTTATGAAATTTATGAAAATGGTTCCATGAAAATTATGTGAAAACTCTTTAAACATGTGTAGCAAAAATCTTCGACTAATTAAAATACTATATGCATCATCTTTTATTTAATATACAAAAACATATGGCATTGAAATCTTTTGGTTAAGTGAAAATATTTATATGGCATTATGTTAGGGTCCTACTTTAACCTCCAAAGTAGATTGATAGGTTCTTATGTATTGAGGTCATCTCTAGTAAGGGCCATGTAGTAATGTAAATGTAATAATTGTAAGAAGCCTTATTATAAGGTTGCATTACCTATTTGTAGGAGGTAGGTTGTATTACATAACGAAGTAGAAACAATGAAATGAGAAGTTTGTGAAGTATATTGTAATTGATGCTTTTCTCAATTGGAGCTTCCCTCCTAAAAAATAAGTGAATATTGTTTTCATTAATAAAGATATAACATTTTATGGTATTTTAGTTCTTTATTTAGTTATTTCGGTTGCAATATATCATTTTTACAATTAAATCTAGGTAAAATCTATTATTTCTATTATGCAATCTTCCAATTTACTATTAAAAACACGATAAGTGGTATCATAGCACTTTCTTGACCCCATATTTTATAACAAATTTTCAAGCTAGGGACATATTCCAAGATCTATAATAACATTGTGATCTATCATTCAACTTGTAAATATTTGATATAGGGAAAAGACACATAATAAATACAAATAGTTCTCTTGGGTGGACATCCCCATAAACCTTATTGGTCCCCCGTTGTGTAAGGCTACATTACACAACACCTGTATATAGAATTTCACTTCCACATATGATAAGGTATATTAGAAGTCTCCTAGGGTTGTGTGCAATCTAATGATGGTATTTAATGGTGGGTTAATGGTAATGAAAACCTAGAAAAACAACAATATGTTAACTTGGAGGAATAATTAGAGGTACTTACACAATGAAGTTGAAGATGGTGTAAAAATATGAAATGTAGGAAAATTGGTTGAATTTATACTATATTATTATTATTTATAGAAATTGTCTATAACGATGTCAATTTTGAGTTTCCTAACATTGGTATGTTAATCTTCATGCAAAATATAATGTGTATGTTTCAATTAGTGCAACATTTGAGTCTCTAAATGATGGAGTCTTGCTACAAGAACTTATAAAGTTGTAGAGAACATATTTCCTTTGTGCATAGCTATTTTTCCAAAATTTATAATATTAATTTTATATTTTTTTTAATTATGAAAGTCATTACATCCTTGAAATTATAGGGCTTTCAGTTAGTGCAACCTAAAAGGGCATTACCATTATAAAATATTCAGTTTTGCTTTTTATATTTTAGATCTTAATGTCCTATATGGCCCGTATAATTTTTTTCCAAATGGTTAAGGCCCCCAAATGTTATAGTGGAAATAGACAAGGGATGTATTTAATATTTTGATATATGTCAAGAAAAAAATGCATTAAAAATAGTCAAGAGTACTAACATTTTTTTTAAAATTATATATTTAGAATCTACACAATCCACTTTGTCATCCCAAAACTATATCTGAAGCAACCATGTCACCATGCATATATAATTCCCACCATGAAAAATTAAAATCAAAAATTTTGTTTGCATTTTTAGTGCCAACAATGTATGTGCATTCCAAAAATGCATGTGTGTTTCTAGCACTAGGAATGTGCATGTTTTCATGCAACTAGTGACTTTAACACATGGGAAATGGTTGAGGTGGGTTTGGGGGTGTTGAACTAACAAATTGTTTAGGCCTATATGGAGAAAAAATTCATTTAAGAATTTATACATAATATTTCTCCGCATGTTTGTCTTTATATCAAACACTTAGTAAATTTGTTGATGTACTAAGAAATTACATACACCTTCTTCCAAAAAAACCCCGCTCCACATACTCCCCCTTTGCACATATTTCTTCAGCACATCAATCCTTTTCATACTTCCCTTTTGCACACTCACCTCCACACATCATACTTCCACCCATACTCTTATTTTGTACAACATAAACCTCTACACAATATACTCACGGCAGTTCCTACTTCAAACCCTATAGAAACATAAATGAGCGCTAAGTACTTATGACAGGACATTCGTGCATTTGAAGGCATGCTACATATTCATGAAAGCCATACATCTCCATGCATATTCCAACAACTCGATCACCCTACCTCCTGCAAGCTCCAGTATTCAATGTATCTGTGACCACTGTCAGACCTGTCCCGTCTCCTCTACAACCTCCGTTGGCTTCCTGGTCTACCACCATTTTCCAAATTCAGTTTTGTTTTGAATTTAGTAAAGGCGCTAAAGGAATTCAAATTTGAATTTTGAATTTGTAATTTCGTTCTGTCCATATTTTATTTGGTTAGAAGGCGGATTTTTAGCTCGTGGTTCATGTTTGTTTGGCTCGTGGTTCATTCTGTTACTCCATTCTGCTGCCATTTATGCACCGACTCACACTTGTTGTGATCCACATCGTCTGATGCTAGGGCTTCAATAGTGTGGTCTACATTTCTCTAGGACGGTTAGGGGCAACCGTCCTTCCCTCCAGCCCCATGAACGCATTATTCCTCTACCTCCCATCGAGTTCTATTGTACAACGTCTCACTAGGTTTCCTCTTCAGTGAGCTTTGTCTAAATGGTAAGATCACTTACTGCTTTTCTTGGTTCACAGTTGTTTAGTGTCATTATGGTTTTGCTGAAGTATTTCATTGTAATCATTCTATAGCCACAATGGCCATTCTCGGCAATGGTAACTCAACGAAGATGAAAGTTGTTCCTTCCACAAAGGTAAATATTAATTTATTTTTTTATTTGTTATGTTGTAGCTCAGCAAGGTGTTCAATATTTTTCTTACTTTCAATGGTCTTGAGGGTGTCAGGATTCAACTTTCCCTACATAGTTCCTCTCTTAGTATTTATAGGTATTACTCTTTTAACATTTCCCAAGTTAAGTATTTATAGGTATTACTCTTTTAACATTTCCCAAGTTAAGTATTTCAGGTGGACGCTCTGAGATTATTTGTAATATGTCTCTTTATTTGTTTGCAGGTTTGGAAGGATTCTTGATTTTCCTTCTTATTTTCCAGTGGTCAGCTCAATCCGTCCTCTATTAATTCCAAAATGTTCCTTATTCTATGTTAGGAGCCTGACTTGCATGGTTTACTGGCTCACTGCATGTAGTCTTAGGTTGATGGGCCATCAAATATATCTCCCAATTATTTAAATGGATTATGTATATTTTTGGTTGAATTTTAACAACCATACAAAAATCTCTCTTCGGGTTTCTTTTACTTTTACTCCCCTTGAATGTTTCTATCACGGTCTAAGTAATTTTTTAGGGTATTTAAATGTGGTACTGTTACAAAAGTCAACATATATTTTACTCATGTGGATTCTCTGTATTCAAGTTTTGATTGAAAAAATGTATTTGCAGTAGAGGTTCTCTTTCCTGTTAGTTAAGAAACTATTTCTTTTCTTAAGGAATTATATGGACTGGGATTATCAAGTTCATATCAAGAATATTATTTATGATTCATGCATTTTGTACTCTTTCCATTTTATATTGTTGGTAAATGGCTAAGTTGTTTTCCTTCTTAAATAGTTACCATCTTGTTCTGAGTTTGATGGGTTTCCCCTAGACTCGTTCGAGGGTAATATTGTTCGCAGTCTTCTATCTTGGCCTTACTTGGGATTCTTTACCCATCCATGATTCTTCTATGTGGTAACAACAATTTTTTTGGTAACTGCATAGGACATTGTTCTTTGTCACTTAGGGTTATATGTTTATATATTGGCTACAAACATTCTTTGTTCCGTATTGTGTGTTTTCTAGCACATATTTTAGGAATTCGTTGTTTTTTTTACCCGCAATGCGGGGTGTTGGATTTCTGAGTTTGTTTTGAAATATTCACCTGCATGTTTGTTCTTATTATTGTTATTGTTTTAATCTTCTACTTATATAGATGCTACAGAAAAAAACCACATACATTTCCTCAGTTTGGTTCCACATGACTGGCGTAGTTACTTATTAACGTGGAGAGGGACTATTTTCCAAGGAATCCATTGGCTCACCATTGGAAAAATAACCATCGAAACCCTCTATAATTATTTTCAACATATTTTGGAAGTCATGTATCCTCGTACATGCAAGAATTAGTTATTACGATTATCATTTTAATTTTCAGAGATTTGTCTCCCTCGTATTGCATTACTTGAGTCTAAGTTCTTCTTAATACCAACTCTTTCTTTTAATATCCAGAAACTCAACCAACATAGAGAGTTAATTTTACCGAAGAGAGGAAGTATATCTCATAAAAGAAGTCTACTCGCCAAAATTTATATGCAAATATAGAAAGGGCTTATGGCATATTCTTTACCCTTGTGAACATTTATTCTCAACAGTCAACTTGGTTTATTTTTGTTTACCTAATAGTCATAAGAAACAATATACCAATCTCTTTAGACTTCCTTTCTTTTAAAAGGAATAACACATAGATTATCATTTGTAGATACAGCTTGAGTGGGCCTAATGGTTAAGAACATGTGTTTCCTCCTAAGTGGTCATGGTTCAAAACCAGAGGGGGTAGAGTATGTATGCCTTCATAGACTTAAGCAGTCAAATTGCTACGCGAAGGTGGGTCCCTTGTCCCAAAAACAAGGAGGTCTCATACACCAATTTGGTGTGGCTTGGTTGTGACCTTAAAAATGGATATTATTATTATTATATAAAGATCATGACAAAATTCAAATCAAAGTAGTTTTGGTTAGCCTCTAAGAGAATAGAACCAAGGTGGGACTTCAGTATCCTCCCAATCATTTCTTTGGGTTAGCCTGTAAGAGAAGAGAACCAAGGTGGGACTATAGTATCCTCCCCACCAACTATACTAGCAATTATGTCCAAGTCTGCCCCTAAATCTCTTTAGTTTCCAGGGTAATAAAAAACAACAAATGTTTTATGACCTCAAGAACCTAGGTCCAATCCAGAAATTCTTATAAGGTTTCCACTAGCTAAAATCAACTCAAGAAGACCTCCGTTGCAATACAACTGCAGCTTGAAAAACGTCTTGTCACAAGCACTTCTTTTTCCTCTTTCCTCAGGCCACTTGTGGCCTCATCCAACTGAGAGATTTCTTTTAATCCTAGGAAAAAGAACTACCTAGAAACTAAAGATTTTCCTTTTAAAATCTTTTCCCCTATAAAATAACAACACAATGAAATAATGATAAATATACTTTTGTTTTCAAGTTCGTTTACCAACCTATAACGAGTTACCATGTCTTTGCATAATAAAAGAAAGTAAATAACTATTATTTACATAATCAGTAGTGTCACACCATCCATTTGACAAATTTACGCGAGCATTCTTCACCATTGTGTTACACTAATAAAAAGATCACATTAAAATTAAATTTTATCATCTGTTTCAAAGTACATTCTTAACTCATCTAATTAACAATGCCAAAGGAAATGAAAAGTTTGTTTCCCCAAAGGAGAAAAAGAATGTCGTGGACAAAGATTTTATGCTTAAGAGAGAACTATTTTTGAATTTAATACACCAATAAATGAAAAGAACCCATTAAGAGTAGAGTTAAATATTGAAATCTCATCTTTTAAAGGAGATGTAAATGACAAGAACCCATTAAGAGTAGAGTTAAATATTGAAATCTCACCCTTTAATGGAGATATTAATACAAAAGAATTTAGAAACAAAATTATAGTCATATTTTTTTAATAAAGAAAAGCTTGTATTATTAATTTAAAATGTGTGAAATTACAATTTGAAAATATAAATATCAAATTTAAAAATGGTAAAATATTGAAGTTTAAAATATAATATAAAATTAAGTAAAAGTACATATGTAATATTATTAATTTAAAAATTCATAATTAATTATTCATTTATAAATTTTAGAATTATGTGGTTTATTTTGTAAAAAATCCAAATGCTTAGGAAAGTGGCAAAGAACTGGCAGATTAAAAAAAGGAAGCTGGACTGTGAGGAGCTTATCGGCATCAAAAAAGAATTAAGCTTCCTATCCGAGACGGGTCATCTTAATAGTTTATCCTTTGATCAGAAAATCCGCATCCGAACCCTTCAAAAAAAGAAACAAGAGCTGCTTCAGAAGGAGGAAGTTTTTTGGAGGATGAAGAGCAGAGCGATATGGCTCAGGGAGGGTGACAGGAACACTAAGTTCTTTCAAAATTTTGCAAATGCTCGTCGGGCTAAAAACTCTATATGGAAGATTGAGGACGGCGTGGGGGGTTATTTCCACTCTCAACAGGACATCGTGGCAGAAGCCACAAGATATTTCCAAAATCATTATAAAAGACAGACCAGTGATGCACAAGATATTATATGGGCTGTGGATCAGATGCCGGTGATGTTCGATGAGGGCGCAAATGATCAATTCATTAAGCCTGTTTCGGAAGAAGAACTCCTGGCCACAATGAAAATGTTCAAGAGGGACAAAAGCCCGGGCCCGGATGGCTGGCCGATCGAGTTTTTCTGTCATTTTTATGAACTGTTCAAAGGCGATATGCTGAGCATGGTGGATGCGTCCCGTATGTCTGGGAACATTCACAAGGCTTTATCCACCACCTTTTTGGCTCTTATTCCAAAGAAGGAAAGATCGGAATCTTTCGCTGATTTTAGGCCGATTGCGCTTTGCAATACCCTATATAAAATTATAGCCAAGGTTATTGCGGAAAGGCTGAAGGTTGTTTTAAACTCCTTCATATCAAAGGAACAGCATGCCTTTTTAAAAGGCAGATTGATTATGGACGTTGTGGCTCTAGCGCAGGAGTGCCTTTTTTCAATCTCTTCAAATAATATTGATGCTGCAGTCCTAAAGATTGATCTTTATAAAGCCTACGATTGCGTAGACTGGGGCTTCCTTAGAGTCCTTCTAGCTAAAATTGGGCTAAGAGCACAGGCTATCAAATGGATTATGGCGTGTGTTGAAAGCATCCAATTCTCTGTTCTCATTAATGGCATTCCATATTCTTTCTTTTCAGCAGAAAGGGGGCTCCGTCAGGGGTGCCCTCTTTCTCCTCTTCTCTTTATATTAGTGATGAATTCTCTCAGCTCATAGATTAACCTGGCAGTTCAGGAGGGGAGGTGCAAGCCGATCAAGATCTGCAAGGACGTTTCTCTCTCACACAACCTTTTTGTTGATGACATTCTCCTTTTCGCGATGTTATGCAAATCTTCATGGATCTGCCTTTATGAGATATTCAAAAAATTTCAATCTGCTTCGGGCCTCTCCATTAACAAAGGCAAGTCCACGATCTATCATAATGATTCAAATCCGGAAGTGGCAAAAGGATCGCTACTCTTTTTAGCATAAATCTTGCTTTGATAAAGGACGGGTTCAAATACCTTGGATTCCATATAAAATCAAAAGGTTATCGTGCTCGGGATTGGCTGTGGTTGATTGAGCGTTTTTATAATAAAATCTCTTGCTGGGAAATGCGGTTTTTATCCCTGGCTGGCAGATATATTTTGGTGCAGTTCATTCTTTCTCAATTGGCGGTGTATTGGAGTCATCTCTTCCTTATTCCTGTCTCCATTACTAGTAAAATGGCCACTCTGGCAGCCACCTTTTTATGGAGCGGTCGATCATTTCAATCCAAGATCCATCTGGTTAAATGGGATCGCATTTCCAGGCCGAAGAAGGCGGGTGGCTGGGGCGTTTTTCACATGCCTTCTTTCGGCAGAGCCCTGCTGTGCAAATCCCTTCTCCGAGCCATTTTTGGGAAATGTCTATGGAGATCTTTCATTAACCAGCATTACCTCAAAGGGAAAAGCTTGATTTTTTGGTTTCGAAGGCGCTCTCTGGGTATAAGAAGTGGCTCCCCCATCTGGCAAAGTTTCAGAAAGATTCAGGATCTTTTCTTTTCAAATTTTAGATGGAATTTTGGCTCGAGATCTAGCATTTTCATCGGTATTAATAAGACGGCGCTCAAATTGGAATCGTCGATCCCCTTTGCCCTAATTTCCTTTTTTCTCTCCAGGGGCTATTTCACATGGGATAAATTAATTAAATCTTGGTTATCTCAATCCCCCATTTGGAAGGACGCAGCGGAATTATTTATGCCCCTCTCTCTTTGGCAGATATGGACATCACCTATAAACAGTTTCACATTAAAAGGCCTCACTCAAATGGGACCAAAGGATGTTCTTATCTGGTCCCTTCAGAATTATTCTCAGCCCACTGTCGTCCGAGAGATCTATGCTGCAATCATATCTGGCCTCACGCCCTCCTCCCCTATCTTTCCACTTAAATTATGGAAGGCTGCATGCCCGCTCAAAATGATCCTCTTCACATGGCTCATCTTCTTCAACAGAAACCTCACCTGGGAAGTTCTTCAAAGAAAGAGGTGGCAGGGCCCGGGCAGATGTCAAATGTGCCTTTCGGAAGCTGAATCCAACTCGCACATGTTCTTCAGCTGTGCCGCTTCATCATCAATCTGGTATGAATTATCTTTGATTTATGGCTTTCCTCATCAAGTTTTTTTATCTGTTCAGGATGCTTTCAATTGGTGGAGCGCGAAGAATCCGTCCTGGCGCTCTCTTTTTATCCTCACCTGTTGGTTCCTATGGAAGTGGCGCAACTCATGCATTTTTCAGAATTACAGGAAGCCCCTCGATTCCGTCCTCATCTCAATCACGGGCCATATGCCCTCCACAGATTAAAACCAGGGTCTGATCTGTTTCTATTTTTCGTCTATTGGGTCCTGTTTCACACTATGTAGTGATTCTATAGATTTTTTGCATGCGGCTCTGTTTAAATGTTTACAATAGCGTTTTTTGATCCATATGAAACGCTCTGAAAAGATGATGATGGCGCTCAGACTTTTTGTTACCCTCAGATCGGCTGCAGGTGGCTCGTCCTTTTTGCTGGCTTTATCATGAATGGTTACAGAGGTTTATATGCTGTCGCAACAGCCAGTCATGCTGTTTGTTTACAGCTGATTATCATAGATTTTGATATGTATACAGTTTTTTATATTTCCTGAATATAAAATATTATGATTTTTCTTCTGAAAACAAAAAAAATATATATATATATATTATATATATATATATATATATATATATATATATATATATATATATAAAGTTTTGAATTTAAAATATCATTGGAAAATCTAAACTCTTTGTATACGATAATTATTCATTGTTAATTTATTTCATAAATCCATATTTGTCTATAAAAAAATTACTGATTGAAAATCAATACTATTTAATTATTTTTAAACCAATATTATAACAAATTAAATTAACTACAAAAATATAATGCTCTATCTTAAGGAGGGAAAAACAAAAATTAACACATTTACCCATCTACGAATAATAGAAGTTATACTCTTTTACCCAAAAGGATTTTGGTTATTAAAAAGAAGATAATGATTAAATTAAATTTCCATGTTACGCATTATTTATACCACTTTCTTCAAAAGTTTTTTACAATAAATTTCCATGTACCACATTATTTAAACCATTAAATATTCTTTACACTTTCCTTGAGTATTAATAAGTATTGTAGCTATAATTGAAATTATAAGTTTATTTTATTTATATTTTGGGAATATTTTTCAATTATATGTATGTTAAGTATTGTTTGATAAAATTAATAATAATTAAAATTATATTTTTATATTAGATATTTTAATTTATTTATTTTGAAAACTTTAACATATTTTTACTATTTATTTTATGTATAATTATTGTATAACTATTTTAGGATGGATTGTATAATCCACAATAAGTGGATGTTGTATTATCACTATCCTACTAGAGACTCAAGAGAGTAGACATGGAAATGCATCTTTCCAAATGAAACATTTACTACTCCTCCCATGGTTTTATATGGCTTTTAATTGTTTTATGATGGTGGAGGATGCTCATTTCGATATTTATTTAATGTGACATTTCACTTGGGGATTTATCATATCTTGGTTGGGATTGCTATGTTTTTCTTGGTCACTAAATGTCCCGGTTTGGCCTAGCCTTCGCATATGTATCAGTCATTTTAGAAGGTGGCAAACACTCATGCTACATGGTGTTATCATCCTACATAGGAGAAGAACTTATTTTCACTTGGAAAGAGATTTACAATGAGTTTTATGGTTCCTCATGAAAAGGTTCAGTTCTATATAGTCAGTGCCACATCAAGTAGTTCCTTAGACTTCCATTATATATCTTCTAGTTCTAATAATTTTGAATTTTTGTTTCCCTAGCTTTTTGGGTAAACCAATTAACCCTTTTTCTTTTTCACATTAATTGTCTAGAAAGATTATGTGGTTGGGATCAGGGAATTCTATTGGGAATCACGATTGTCGTTAAACCAAAACCTGCAGGTGTTAGTCAACAATCGCATCGCCAGAGATAAGGATC
Organism: Pinus tabuliformis; assembly: GCA_031772625.1. Taxonomy (NCBI): domain Eukaryota; kingdom Viridiplantae; phylum Streptophyta; class Pinopsida; order Pinales; family Pinaceae; genus Pinus; species Pinus tabuliformis. The sequence goes on from CM062805.1 coordinate 341,099,460, forward strand.
CACGAGAGGCTATTAGTCCATGTCATGGAACACTCAAGGAGCGTTGGTTTATCCAATGTCCAACAAATTCATCTCTGCCCTATGTCACAAACTCATATTTCCCACCACCCTAGTTGCGTCTTATGAATTTTTCTACTTCTAACTCCTCACACAATCTCACATATTCTAGTATTCCCTATCCCAATCCTCACAAATGTGCCTAGTTTGTAAATGCTCCTTCCCCAACCACTCCATGCATTTACTTTATCGATCACTCAGCTCAAACATGGAAAAGTAGTTTCTTCATAAATATGCCCTATCAACAAGTTTGAAGTCGCAAAGGAGTGGCATAGTTCCAAGAGAAAGGTGGCTCTCACACCCAATAATGGGTTGAGTTGTATAATTATGGTGATGGAATTGGAAATGCTTAAGAAATTTTAATCTAAATCAAGATACATAATTCTACTCTATTGATCTATGGAATTTAATTCACAATTTAGAACAACATTCACAAACATGCAATAAGAAAAAACACACATGCATGGTATTTTTTTATAGGGGAACCGCACTGGGAAAAACTCCTCAAGACTCTTTGCATTAATCAGAGGAATAGAGATGTATTACAATTCCTTTCCCTCTCTAAGCACAACCTGCAAGTGAATAACCTCTCTCTCTACTCAATGAGAAGCTCTAACCCAGACTTAGTCAATTTCTTCCTCTTCTTGAGCCCTTATTTCCTCGCACAAATCTTGAGGGATTAGCGCCTATTTTTAGGATTTTTCCTCCAATTGATTGTGAAATTCCCAAGGATTGATCATTTGGCTACATGCAACACCTGTACACTCAAACTAGTTTATAACTGCTTGTTACATTGCCTTGGAATCTCCACCACAACTGGGGAACTTGAATTCCTAGCATACACTAGCTATTTTGAGATGATTGATTAGTTAACTAGATGATCATTGAGTTAGACTACTATCCCACTACACAACTGACCTTCCACTATTTCCATTAACTATTAGAACTAGTTTAAATGAATACAATGGGATATAACTGAACTCGATTACTAAAATTTAGCAATCACGCATGCTTAACTGAACTCCAAGACCTCCTACTCGAATTTACTAAGCTAAGTAAGTGACAAGAGCCATGTCACACAAGTTAACTACCTCCAAGTTGTTTGTCGATGTGGAAATTCAAATTTTCTCAATTTCACAAAGGCAAAGTCAAATTGATACTTTCTTGCTACAATTCTCAACACTTTCTCTTAGCAAGAAAGGGATTATCAGCCACCCCCATCTTGCACCTATGGAATTCAAACTTCCCTCTTGACAAAGCCTTTGTCAAGATGTTAGCATCTTATTCCTCTATCACAATGTATTGTAGCAACATTTTCCGCCTCTACACGCAATTCTGTATATGATGATATTGGATATCTATATGCTTGTCACGATCGTGAAATACCAAGTTCTCAGAGAACTGAATGAAACTTTGATTATCACAATAGATCAAAGTTGGATCCAACATATGACAAAACAATCTTGCAAGTATCTTTCTCACCTAGATCGCCTCACATATTTCTTGAATGACAACCATGTATTCAACTTCTGTCGAGCGGAGCACCACAGATCTTTGCTTCTTGTTGTACTAGGAAATTATTGTTGACCCAACATTGAAAATTCCACCTGATGTACTCTTTTAGTTGGATGGATTCTCTGCCCAATCTGTATTTGTGAATCCACACAACTTCACTCCCTTTTTCCGTCTGTACCATAATCCATATTGGGTAGTGCCTCTAAGGTACCGTAAAACAAGCTTCGCTGCCTTCCAATAAAATTTGTCCAGCCTAACCATAGCTTAACTCAAATGGTTTACTGCATAACACATATCTGGTCGTGTTTTCACAAGATACATCAGTGAGCCCAATAGTTATCGGTAAATGGTAGCATCAACCCCTTCACCTAAAGTGGCTTCCTCCTTCCTCAAATTGGTTATTAGATGTGTCTCCATGGGTTTATAAATATCCATGTCAAATCTCTCCAGTATATCGTTGGCATACTTGCCTTGAGACACAAAATATTCCCTATCGCCTTGCCATACTTCCAACCCGATGAAGTAGTGCATGAGACCCATGTCCTTCATTTCAAATTCCCTTGCAAGATCCACCTTGTAAGAGATGATAAGTTTCTCATCACCTCTTAATATTAAATCATCAACATATAAACAATAATAAGAAATTTACCTTCTATAAAAATAGATTTTCGCATCCTCTTCACTTTTGGTGGAGCCCAAACCAATGAGATAAATGTCGATCCTAGTGTACCTAGCTAAGGGTTCCTGTTTGAGACCATACAATGCTTTCCTGAGTATACACACACGATTCTCCCATTCATATGTCTCAAAACTTTCTAGTTTCTTGATGTACACCGCCTCCTCTATAACACCATTGAGAAATGTTGTTTTTACATCCATTCACTGGATCTCCCACCCCATCTATGCAGCCAGTGTAAGAATTGATCTAATGGATGAATACTTTGCTACAAGAGAAAAGGTTTACTCATAGTCAATTCCCTCAACTTGATAGAATCCTTTGGTTACAAATCCAACCTTATACTTCTCCATGCTTCTATATGATGCATGCTTAACCTTGAAGATCCATCTCGAACCCACAACTAATTTAACTGTTGATCTTGGGACCACTTTCCAAACATAGTTCTTCAAGATGGATTTGTATTCTTCCGCCATTACATAAACCCAAACATGTTTCTCTACTGCTTCCTCCAAGGTGGATGGCTCAGTCTCTACAAGCTCAGTCATTATAACCATGTAGCTAGTGTATCTCTTAGGTGACCTCATTTTCCTGCGCAAATTTGGAGCTCTCACATTCTCCCTCACATCATGCACTAATTTATCAACTTCCTTGGTTCTTTTTCTTCCTTCTGTTGGGTGTGGGATCCGCCAAGGGAATTTTTTGGGCTTAGAGCCTAGATTTTGGTCAATTTTGTAATTCCAATGTAAAGTCTCTACATTTTGTGGGCGCGGAGCGCGTAGTTTGTTAAAGAGTCATAGGGTTGTGCGCCCTTATTTTGATAATGTAATGTCAGCTATAGAAGATCTACCCATGGTTCGCAAACCATGGGATTGTATAAATAGAGCGAAGCTCTAAGTAGTTAAGGCATCAATCATAGAATTTCTAAGGAAGAATGATTTATGCGAGATAGATTTGTGAAGTGTAAAGTCTAGTTTTGGGTAGTAGCATAGGAAGAGGCTCCGCAGTTGAGTGCACAGAGGCCTAGTAGTCCGCAGCTGAGTGCACGAACCCTTGCAACTGAGTGCGCAGGGCAAGTCGAGTCTGTAAACAGTGGAAGTATTAATAAAGAGAAATTTCTATTAATTCCATGTCTTTATTTCACATTTTATGCTTCTGTTATATTGGGTATGAATTTCACTTTTAATGCTTATATGATGCGTGAATGTGTATAATTGTATTAGCTAAGTGAATGCAAGATAGAATATATGTTTATGCAAAGATAATCAAGACTTGTTAATAAGATAAGTAAGATACTTGGCGTAGTTTAGGAGATATTGCAGTTCGCTACCTTAGTAGCGCGAAGGACTTCATCCCCTGGTTAGGTTTGCGCGAAAGTCGATTATAATAAATCATGAAGGTACTGAAGGGTAGAACGGTGCACAAAGCGACCTGTGAGATGGCAAGTTTAGTTGGACTAAACGTGGACTAAACTGACATCACATCCATCTCAAGGGTGTGGAAACTTGGTTCTAGCATCCCCCATACTGCTTCGGGTGAGACTTCAGTCCACGCTCCATGGGCTGATGCCGAAAGGGCCAGTAGTGTAGGTATTTGTTTGGCTAAATAAATATGAACCTGGGTCAGGCCCCCATAAGCTAAAAAATTGTTCTGTTATTGGGACTAGAATCTGCATGAGAGATGTGTGATCTCGTATCATTGGAATCCAACTAAGAAATAAATTGAAGGCTGGTTGGATAGAAGAATTCATGAGTTCGCGGTGCAGGAGAAAAAAAACCCATGACTATGAAAAGAAGAGTGGCCAGACAGCTACCTATATACAGATATCCACAAAATCTTTTTTGCTTCCTTCCCTACTGAGCTATACGAGTGGACCGCTAAGCTAGAAGATAGCAAAAGAAGGTGGAAACTTGACGATCATATTGTGTGGACCCCAGAGCTAGTGCGGAGATTGGAAGCATCGGAGGACAAGATTTTACACATCGTCGATCATTGGCTCGATGGTATTATAGGAGGATTCGTTACTAAGTTCATTGTTGACACCTCAGTCAGCTATAGCGAGGCAGAGCAACGCTTTCTCAAAGGACCGCGAGGTAAGTACGTAAAGTCTTTGAATACTTGGATTAAAATATTGTTCTGTGAAAAGCGGGTTATGCAGTTACCTTGATGTTCAAGGCTATGCAAAGCAGAAAGGTTTATAGGAGCGAAGGAAATAAGGGTCCAGAAAATATCCCCTTGATTTCACCTCCGTGAGGAGTCGAGGAAGAGCTCACGAAGGTCTCTCCGCGAAGTGTTATTCATCCTATAAGACAAAGAATTCCGCGAATACCACCTCCACCCACACCACAACCAACTTCACCTCCATCTTCACCCTCACCAACTCGACCACCACCGCAATTCAATATGGCAATCACAGTGAATTTTCCTATGTTCAAAGGTTTGGGAAATGAAGATCCAGACCAATTTTGGTTCGTTGCAAGGGATATATGGGAAGCGCAAGGTGTTACATATGACCATATAAAGAAGGCGACACTGGTTAACACCCTTCAGGATCGCGCGCTAACCTGGTATATTAAGTACTCCAATGATAACCCGAATGTGAGAGTCACAGATATCCAAGTAGCACTAAATAGAAAATTTAGTAGGCCTAAGTCTGAAGCGCAGTCGATCATTGGATTTAACGAGATTACGATGCTACCAGGCGAGACTCCTTGGGAACTAGATCAGAGGCTGAAATGTACGATTCGTGAAGCATATATGAATCTGACAGATGGACAGCATCGCGAGTGGTTTGTAGCTTCGCATATGCGCAAATTCAATATACAGAAATTGCGCATATATGGAAACTGTGCATATATGGAAGACATGCGGATATACAAACTTTGCGCATATACGGAAGATATTCGCATGCCTTCCGTATATCCCTAACTTTCCTGTATGTGCATATCTTCCGTATATGCACGTCGTTCATGTATATGCATTGCAGATGCGCAAATTCCATATACAAAAATTGCGCATATACGAAAACTATGCATATACGGAAGATATGCACATATCTTCCGTATATGCACAGCTTCCGTATATGCGCAATTTCTGTATATGGAATTTGCGCATCTGCGATGCAGATAAATGAATGACGTGCATATACGGAAGATATGCCCATACAGGAAAGTTAGGGATATACGGAAGATATGCGCGTATCTTCCGTATATGCCCAGTTTCCATATATGCGCACATCTTCCGTATATGCACAGTTTTCGTATATGCGCAATTTCTGTATATGGAATTTGTACATATCTTCGTTTATGTATCTGCATCGTATATGCGCAAATTTAATATACAGAAATTGCGCATATAAGGAAACTATGCATATACTGAACATATGCGCATATACGGAAATTGCGCAGGAAATTGCGCATATAAGGAAGATATGCGCATGTCTTCTGTATATCCATAACTTTCCTATATGTGCATATCTTTCGTATATGCACGTCGTTCATGTATCTGCATCTCAGATGTGCAAATTCCATATATAGAAATTGCGCATATACGGAAACTGTGCATATACAGAAGATATGCGCATATCTTTCGTATATGCACAGTTTCTGTATATGCGTAATTTCTGTATATGGAATTTGCACATCTGCGATGCAGATACATGAACGACGTGCATATACAGAAGATATGCATATACAGGAAAGTTAGGAATATTCGGAAGATATGGGCATATCTTCTGTATATGCCCAGTTTCTGTATATGCGCACATCTTCCATATATGCACAGTTCCGTATATGTGCAATTTCTGTATATGGAATTTGTACATATCTTCATTTATGTATCTGCATCGTATATGCGCAAATTCAATATACAGAAATTGCGCATATACAGAAACTATGCATATACGGAAGTGTTGTGGCCAGCAACAACCCCCCCCCCCTTTTTTCATTTAAGTGTTATCCAAAATACTAAATGAATGGGGACCCTTAGTTAAAATTCAGGAAAAGCAGGAATTTCCTTTCTTCAGAATAAGGTTACCATCATAAACTTAGCAATACCTTTTGAATACTTTAAAACCTAAGTCTATGATGAGGGAAAAATCTTTATAACCGCGTTGCAAAAATGATAGGAAGTTGCCTCCATTTCGCTATAATATTGGTAGGCGCAAGATTCTCGTGCTAAGCAATATATCGCATCGCAATAAGGTAATTCCAATGAGAAAAACTTCAAGATTCACCGATCTGCGATAACACCGATCGCAAGATCGCATATCGCAGAAAATGAGCTGACAAGATTTGGCAAGCATAAAACTTCTGCGATCTATGATGTTGCGATATCGCAATAAAATGATGGTTGAGATATTAAGCCAGACCAATGCTGCGATGTTATATTCGTGTGTTTTCGCGATCTGTGATGGTGCGATTTGCGATGGCGCGATCTGCGATGTTACGTAAGCAGATCATAAAATCACTTCATCACAAATCCTTCGGGCACGCTATTCAAGAAAAGCCACTTACCATAATATGACTCAAGATCATGCGCTTTTAATAATAGTAAAGGAATTAGTTGTCAGCTATTAAATGAAATGAAGACGCGTGCTTCTATAAAGAATTACTTCACGTAAGGTGGCATATTTGATATATCTGTTGCTTTTAAAACTCTCGACACGTGCTTCTATAAAGAATTACTTCACGTAAGGTGGCATATTTGATATATATCTTGCATTTAAAACTCTCCAATCACCTTTCTTGATCATTCATTTCCATTTCGCTTGTGAGCTGCAGGAACGAAGAATGAAGGACGATTCAAAGCCAAATGCAGGAAGAAATGGGAAAGAAAAATAAATCTCAGGGCTCTGAGGCGAAGGAGAAGGAGAAGGAAATGGCGCCTTTGTATACAGACACAGCATGCAACAGAGACACAGGGATATCGACGTGGGAAAGCATGTACAGACTACTTGAAGAAGAGAATCCCAGAATAATGATGGCTATTGCTGTCGCGGGCTCACATTGCTCTTCCGAAGCGTCCTTAGAAGAGCTAGCATGCTCATTTCTTCATCGGATAGCAGCAAGGCCCAAAATTCTACCATATACAGATATGATCAAGTGGATACTTGACAATGCAGAGATGAACAACAGACAATTCAAGATTCAAGGACATGGGCTCATCGGATCATTCGCTGCACAAGACTTAAAGCTTATGTATCATCTTCCTGAACCACAGGCGACTTACAATGCACAATTCGTTAACAAATTTGTGGCGGAGAACCCAAACTTATCAGAGACCACCAAATATTGGTCCAGAAAAGAGGAACCACTCAAGAAAGACAAAAATGGTATGTACAGCACTGGTTCCCTCACATCTCTGTATTGTTTTGCTGCGACCATGCTTTGTAGATTATTTGGGATGCCAGATATCAATAAGTTTTCATCTGAATGGTTACCATTAATAGATGCTGCTACAAATGCCGATATTATGGATTGGACCAAGACCTTTTCTGATAATCTATACATAGATATTATCAATTACCGGTCTAAGAGATCCTTCTCTCAAAGGATCTATCCTCCTTTTTATCTATCCGCATATGTTATGGATTCTATTTGTTATGTGTCTAAATTTCCCATTATGGGTTGGAAATGGACTACCTAGGACCCATTAACTATCCATGTTTATCATAAGATATTATGGGATTCTCAGTTCATCCCACATTTCTACCAGATTTGTCACAGGCTTATCCTACCCTTGTATAGAATGATGTATGATGAAGAACCCCAGAGGTGCTCACCCGAGGCACAGATAGATCTCATCCCCATCGCAAGATGGTTCAGGGAAGAATGGTTCACCTATATTAGAGTATTTGGAAGCACCGTCCCTCCTCATGTCCTGCCTTTGTATATTCCTGACAAACTATTGGCTCGAGAAATTGCATATCAAACCTGTTCAGAAGGCGGCCTAACTAAAGACCTAAAAGACAAAAAGAAGGCCATATGGCCTCAGTTTCCTATAGCTTGTGGAGCCTTTGCATTGTTCGATGTAGGTCACACATTCATCGAAGTGGAGAACTTGACGTGTCTACAATTATTTAAATTCTCGGAAAGGCCATTTGACCCAAATGAAGTTGCCCAAGAGTTCATAACGAATGTCAAAATAAAAGTATTCCTTGGAAAGAAAGATTTATTTGATGATTTATTTCAGAATAAAAGCTCACTCCAGGAAATTTTGCGGGAAGCTCAGTCAAAATTGTCTCCAAATGACCTCCAAAGATTCATGTTATACAGGGAAAGGAGACTAGCCAGTGTTCCTCTAAAAAAGATGCGACTGCCTAACAGAGAACCAACTCCAAGCGTTAGCCTCAGTGGGAACTCAAGCACTTCCAAATCTAAATCTAACACTACGCAAGGAGTACCTGAACATTCTAAAGGGTCTGGAAACGACCAAGGAAATAACGAAGAAATAGCTAAGGACACGGCTCATTCAAGTGCAATGTCGCAACAGCAGGTTATCGCCTCCCCACCAAGAGATGTCCCCCCTCTCATCATTAAAGCACCACCCATCACGACAGAATTAGACAAAGAATGGGAAACCTTCAACGAGCTGATAAATCTTGAAGGGAAAGCCCCAAGAACGCATGTGAGCAATACGCAGGTAGCACAACAAGTGGTTTCGACCATAGTCAGCAGTGTCACAGAAACGGAGCACATTCCTATCGCTCCACCTTCTGAGCTTCTACTTAATGTAGAAGAAATTCCCCCACTGGACGTATTCTATAGTCCCCAACATAAAGAAGTTGTAAGAAGACAGAGAAAGAAAAGAAAACTAGAAAATACACTGTCATAAGATGCTAAACAATTGGACGTCTTATGGAAAGACCCCAACAATAACCCAACTGAAAATCTCACTAAATTATCTCAGATCGCAGGAGCATATGCTTCTGCAACTATTGACAAGGCATTGGATGTTCAGCAACTGTTGAAAGAACAAGAAGATCAAATACAGCTACTACAACGACAATTGCAACAAGCCAATGCTAATATTGAAGTTCACAAACATCTCGAGAAGTTGCAGGAAGACTTTCAACAAATGCAGATAGGCTATCAAAGAATTCTAGATGAGAAAGGAAACAATTACAAATTTTACAAGAAATGCACAAAGATGAGCCTAAGCTTACAGAATTTATTTCAGAGTCTGTTAGCTTAAATTAACAACTACTGCAGCAACAGGAAGAATTGGGACGGAAGATATCACAGTGGAGTCATTATTGCGAGCTGAGTGATAAAATCACCAATCAAGTGGTAGACTTGCGAGCTAACTATGATCAGATTGACAAACGAGTGATGGATTACTTGGCTTGGCAGGACGAAGACGAGGGAAAAAGAGCAAGTGCACCCAGAATAAACGAGAGTCATAAAGAGCTGCTCTTTAACAGGTGGGACGATCAGATCAGAGAGGCGGAACAAGCAGCGGAAACAGCGGCCACGCAAGCAAGCATTCTTATCGACTGTGTAAATGAAAATTTGCACAGAGCAAATTTAATCGAAGAGACCACCCCGGGGTATCTACCAAATAAACTACGACTGGAAGCAGAATGGAAGCAGAAGGCGCGGGAAAAGGGAAAAGCGATCCAAGCACTAAACAGGTTAGATTGGGAGTGTTACTGGGCATACTTAGTGAAGCCACATAGTCAGCAGATGACTGTGAAATGTATCATAAATGTGGCCGAGAAAGTAGTGCCAGCTCTCATAGATTCTATTTTCTCAGCCCAGCTCAAAGCAGAAGTCAGCCAACCGACTCTCCTCAAGCCCATGATGAACACTTACAACTTTAAAGATCAGATTCAGAAATAGCCTTATTTAGAATGTTGTTTTTTTTTATAAGGTTAGATTAGAAAAATGACGGTCATTTAAAAACCGCATCCTAAAATTTTGTAAATAAACTATTATTAGAATTAGGAAGTAGTATTTTAACCCTTCTCATGCATTTAGAGAAGGGTCCGGAAATTTGTCAAAAACTTGTCCTCAGAACATGCACTTCTTCACCCTCAGAGGAGGTTTTGATGAATGGATGGATCAAGGTTCATTAATGTTTGCATTTGATATCTACTACTGATGTTGCACTTTTGTACTCTTAGTAGATGTTAGAACAAGTAGAGATAAATCATTTTTGCTTAAAGCTTATGAGTAGGACCAGTCATAAATGGTACTTTTATCTCTTGGCCATTTCTGCTTATATTCTTAAAGTGATATACAGTCTGTAGTTGTTTATATGTTATTGCATGAATGTGTGAGCTACCATTTGGCACTTTTGTACGGTGGAGTCATTTATTTATGTTTGATATATGAATAACTTATTATGCGATATGCTGTTCACAACTGTTTTGCCTAACTTTTTATGCAAAGTGGTTCATCTTAAATTTATTTCCATTCTTATGATAGCTGAATGATCTTTATTACCAGTTATTGTCTGAAATCTCTTTAGATCCCATAATAGAAGAAATACACCCCGGGTTAGCATAGATTAGATGTGATGTTTCTCATTAGATTACAGTAGCATAGAGTCAGTTTAAAAGTTTGAATTAGATTAGCTTTAAGTATTCTTAGATCAGCAAACATCCAACTCTGCACACACACACACACCCTTAGATTGGAAAACTGGTCCCATTATCCCAGTCAGACCCGCTATACCAAACGGATAAGGAGCTACCAACCAAGGTCCGGACTGGGTGGGTATCCCCCTTGTTGTCGACCCGATTTTTGGGGCTTCAACATATTTGGCACTAGAAGGAGGGCATGAAGCATATTGTCTCTTGGAATGGTTTGAAATCATAACATTTGAATTAGGATGGCTGCTCACAAACTTCCCATTTGGAGTTGCATCCATGTTCATGCCTATTCCAACACTCCACCTGAAGTGGTAAGAATCTTGTCTCAGGTAAAATTCAATGGTAAGAATAATTCTTCTACTTTTAAGCATGCTCTTCAATTTATTCAAAGAGTTTCAAGTTCGAACGTTCAAAGAATTGATGAAGGCGTTTTATGCAGAATTTTTACTCTTACATTCACGGCAGAAGCTAGAAAATGGTGTAGAACCCTCCCAGTTGCCTCGATTCACAGCTAGGACCAATTCGTCAAGGCTTTCATTTGTAAATTTGATTGTTATGACTATGACCAGGTATATGATGAAATTGATTATCTACGGAAACAAGATGAATTTGTTAGGGATTTTAACATGCGATTTCATCTTAATTGTCTAAAGTATGATCTTGAAAGTGAACTCATAGATGAAGAATCTTCAGTTTATGCTGAGCACTCCATGCCTCCTATGTCTGATCCAGCAGAAATTAGTCCAAGCTTTGTCTCATTTTCTTCTAATATGAATGAAAATTCCAATTTGAATATACAAATCAGCCATGATGAAGAAGATTCCCAAAGCCTAGGAGACATGCATGCTCTAATGCAAGAAGACAAAAGTGAGAATGTTGAAGGAAAGCCTGCCTTGGAACCAGGAGATGACTTTGATACAAGGTCAGATAATATCGTTGCAAGTCAACAAATGCAGATGCCAAGTTTAGAACAGCAAACTAATTCTCTTTCGAAAAGTATCAGTACACAAAGGTATGATCTAAAGCCCGATGTCTATGATGAATCTGATGAACAAAGATTTTTCCACGATGATATTTTTAAATGCATTGTTCCATAATCGCATTTTTCTCTTTATCCTGATGTTTTTAGTGATGATAATTTTTCCCTTCACAATATTAAAGATATCTCAAAAAGTACAGAGGGTTATTCAAATGAGTCATCATTAGGTTTTTCAAGATAAAAAGACAGTTATAGAACATCCTTTGATCATTTTCAAACAAGAACCACTTGACCTTCCTTATCTGAAAATATTCGACGAAAAAGAGAAATCTAGGGAAACCTGTAAAATCATTTATGATAACTACTTTGATGACGATCATGTTGTTGATTTATCTCAAGTAACTCAACAAAGCTCACATAATGAGAGATATTCTAATTCAAGAATCATATCAGTCAATCCTCATTCCAGAGTGATGGATCATTTACATGATTTTACTATTCAAGACAATATTCCGATCTATGATTCATATCATGAGAAAACCCCCATGCCTGTCCCCAACCATAACTTGTTTTCTGATTCACAAGATGGAATTCGAAATTGCTCGGATCCCATAATTTTGGCCAGTTCTTGTGAAAAGGAAGATATTTCAAGTCAATCCCAGTTGTGCTGTAACATTATTTGTACAGATAATCATTTCATTCTTTCTCACTTGCACTCATTTTGTACAAAATCGGATTGCGTTTTAAATTTTCAAACTTTTGATAGATTACTATGGTATATTGAGCACCTTATCAAAGAACATTCGAAAGATATGCTACCATTTTGGAAAACTAGATTGTGTCAAGGAAGTATAGAACTTTGTCAATTCCAAGATCAATCGATATCATACTTCCTTAAAAAACTCCTTTGGCATCCAAAGCATCATCAATGAAAGAAAGTACTTTTGGAAACTTGTCGGCAATTTGCGCTAATTGATAAATCTCTTTCTAGAAATTTCCATCTATTCTTCATTGATTTATTTAGCGATCTATATGTGGAAACTTTCCTTTTACGAGAAATTGCTAAAAGCTTGACCTTAACGCATGGTAGATTAGAAGCCATTAAAACCAAAAAATCTTATTCGCAAACTGGCTTGTCATCTTTCCTATTGCACGATCACCAATACATAACGAAGATTCATCCTAATTTTTATGATCCAATAGATATCCAGTTGGAAAAAAGTTTTCATAAGAAAGAAATTTCAGACAGAATTCCAACTGAAGTTATACATTCTTATTCCACATCCAACATTAACAGTCCAAGAAAAGTTTTGTTCTTAACACTGATGTTTGAAAGTCACATACGTGTCGGAATAAAAATGAAAAGATGGTTCCACTGGAAATATCATTTTACCTAGTTCATTTTTCTGTTTATAGTTAGAATAGGAGTAGGAGTAGTTTAGCTAGGATGTTAAGTGGATAGTTTAGTTTTTAAATACTGATAGGCAAAATAAGAGAAGAACTTATCCCTATCATGTACATAATCCTAGGGAATGTCTACCTCTCATTTCTTTAAATGTTTTTGTTTCCTAATAAAATTTTTTGTGGTTAACAGCATTTGACATTTACTAAAGACACCTTTTCTCTATCAAGATTTTGAACTTTTGCTTCTATAAATAGCAAATATCTTGGAAACTTGATCTTTATTATTAATAGATACAGTTAACTTTAACCATGATATGATACTAGTTTCAACTTCAAGAAATTTGATGAAAGCAATCCTAGTGAAGAAATTGTTTTATATCAGTACAATGAAAGGTATCAATAACAAAATAAGGATTCCCTGTAGAAACAGCCATTTCCAAAAAGCTCTATTATTGTCGTCCAGAGCTTTCTTAAGGAAAGTGATGATATCCTCTCTGGTTAGAGAAAATCGTAGCATTCAGAGAGACAATCCAAGAAACACTATATCTCAAAGAATAATAGGTCTCATCACGAGCCAGCTTATCATGATCACAGATATTATAAACTTTGTTGACTTTGCCAAACATTGTCCATCAAAACAAGGCAATGACTCAAGATTATATAATTCAAAAGACAAGGGGTCTCATCATGAGCCAGCTTGTTCAGCAAAAGTGTAAATCAAGTGAATGATTGTGTCATAATTTGGCTACCAAACCAAGACATTGTTCTTTGAGAATAAAAAAAAGAAAAGGAAAAAGTGTCAATATGGGTTTTTCTTTGAAAAGTTGTAGATCACCTTAAGCAAGATAAAGCATCATTACTGGGTAATAGGTAACCCTGTCGAGGCTATGGACGCCTGCTGGCAGCAGAGGCTCTACCTGCGACAAAGGAGCATATTTAAAAAGCTGCTACACAGGGAAGGATTTATTTTATCTTTACAAGACCAAGTAATGGCTTATGTAAATGCAAGGACAAGCTGAGGAAACAAACAATTAAAATAGAAAGAAGTTGAAACAAAATATCATTGACAGTTTGGAGTATATTATACTTTATTTTTTTATAATAAAGTTTAAATTTTCTGAGAATTTTTTTTTTGTTTTGGAAGTTTAACAAAAAAAAAATTCAATATAAAATGTAGAGATAACTGGTTCTCCCAAGTGAATCGCCAATTGTTGTGGCCAGCAACAACCCCCCCCCCTTTTTTCATTTAAGTGTTATCCAAAATACTAAATGAATGGGGACCCTTAGTTAAAATTCAGGAAAAGAAGGAATTTCCTTTCTTCAGAATAAGGTTACCATCATAAACTTAGGAAGACCTTTTGAATACTTTAAAACCTAAGTCTATGATGAGGGAAAAATCTTTAAAACCATGTTGCAAAAAAGATAGGAAGTTGCCTCCATTTCACTATAATATCGGTAGGCGCAAGATTCTCGTGCTAAGCAATATATCGCGTCGCAATAAGGTAATTCCAATGAGAAAAACTTCAAGATTCACCGATCTGCGATAACACCGATCACAAGATTGCATATCGCAGAAAATGAGCTAATAAGATTTGGCAAGCATAAAACTTTTGCGATCTGCGATGTTGCGATATCACGATAAAATGATGGCTGCGATATTAAGTCGGACCAACGCTACGATGTTATATTCATGTGTTTGCGCGATCTGCGATGGTACGATTTGCAATGGCGCGATCTGCGATGTTACATAAGCAGATCATTAAATCACTTCATCACGAATCCTTCGGGCACGCTATTCAAGAAAAGCCACTTACCATAATTTGACTCAAGATCATGCGCTTTTAATGATAGTAAAGGAATTAGTTGTCAACGATTAAATGAAATGAAGATGCGTGCTTCTATAAAGAATTACTTCACGTAAGGTGGCATATTTGATATATCTGTTGCATTTAAAACTCTCGACGCGTGCTTCTATAAAGAATTACTTCACGTAAGGTGGCATATTTGATATATCTGTTGCATTTAAAACTCTCCCATCACCTTTCTTGATCAGTCATTTCCATTTCGCTTGTGAGCTGCAGGAACGAAGAACGAAGGACGATTCAAAGCCAAACACAGGAAGAAATGGGAAAGAAAAATAAAGCTCAAGGCTCTGAGGTGAAGGAGAAGGCGAAGGAAATGGCGCCTTTGTATACAGACACAACATGCAACAAAGATGTAGGGATATCGACATGGGAAAGCATGTACAGACTACTTGAAGAAGAGAATCCCAGAATAATGAAGGCTACTGCTGTCGCGGGCTCACAACGCTCTTCCGAAGCATCCGTAGAAGAGCTAGCATGCTCATTTCTTCATCGAATAGCAGCAAGGCCCAAAATTCTACTATATACAGATATGATCAAGTGGATACTTGACAATGCAGAGATGAACAACAGACAATTCAAGATTCAAGCAGATGGGCTCATCAGATCATTCGCTGCACAAGACTTAAAGCTTATGTATCATCTTCCTCAACCGCAGGCGGCTTACAATGCACAATTCGTTAAGAAATTTGTGGCGGAGAACCCAAACTTATCAGAGACCACCAAAGATTGGTCCAGAAAAGAGGAACCACTCAAGAAAGACAAAAACGGTATGTACAGCACTGATTCCCTCACCTCTCCGTATTGTTTTGCTGCGGCCATGCTTTGTAGATTATTTGGGATGCCAAATATCAATAAGTTTTCATCTGAATGGTTACCATTAATAGATGTTGCTACAAATACCGATATTATGGATTGGACCAAGATATTTTCTGATAATCTATACACGGCTATTATCAATTACTAGTCTAAGAGATCCTTCTCTCAAAGGATCTATCCTCCTTTTTATCTATCCACATATGTTATGGATTCTATTTGTTATGTGTCTAAATTTCCCATTATGGGTTGGAAATGGACTACCCAGGACCCATTACCTATCCATGTTTATCATAAGATATTATGGGATTCTCAGTTCATCCCACATTTCTACCAGATTTGTCACGGGCTTATCTTACCCTTGTATAGAATGATGTATGATGAAGAACCCCCGAGGTGCTCACCCGAGGCATAGATAGATATCATCCCCATCGCAAGATGGTTCAGGGAAGAATGGTTCACCTATATTAGAGTATTTGGAAGCACCGTCCCTCCTCATGTCCTGCCTTTGTATATTCCTGACAAACTATTGGCTCGAGAAATTGCATATCAAACCTGTTCAGAAGGCGGCCTAACTAAAGACCTAAAAAACAAAAAGAAGGCCATATGGCCTCAGTTTCCTGTAGCTTGTGGAGCCTTTGCATTGTTCGATGTAGGTCGCGCATTCACCGAAGTGGAGAACGTGACATGTCTGCAATTATTTAAATTCCCAGCAAGGCGATTTGACCCAAATGAAGTTGCCCAAGAGTTCACAACGAATGTCAAAATAAAAGTATTCCTTGGAAAGAAATATTTATTTGATGATTTATTTCAGAATAAAAGCTCACTCCAGGAAATTTTGCGAGAAGCTCAGTCGAAATTGTCTCCAGATGACCTCCAAAGATTCATGTTATACAGGGAAAGGAGACTAGCCAGTGTTCCTCTAGAAAAGCTGCGACTGCCTGACAGAGAACCAACTCCAAGCGTTAGCCTCAGTGGGAACTCAAGCACTTCCAAATCTAAATCTAACACTGCACAAGGAGTACCTGAACATTCTAAAGGGTCTGAAATGACCAAGGAAAGAACGAAGAAACAGCTAAGGACACGGCTCAGTCAAGTGCAATGTCGCAACAGCAGGTTATTGCCTCCCCGCCAAGAGATGTCCCCCCTCTCATCATTAAAGCACCACCCGTCATGACAGAATTAGATAAAGAATGGGAAACCTTCAATGAGTTGATCAATCTTGAAGGGAAAGCCCCAAGAACGCCTGTGAGCAATACACAGGTAGCACAAGAAGTGGTTTCGACCATAGTCAGCAGTGTCACAGAAACGGAGCACATTCCTATCGCTCCACATTCTGAGCTTCTACTTAATGTAGAAAAAATTCCCCCACTGGACGTATTCTATAGTCCCCAACATAAAGCACATGTAAGAAGACAGAGAAAGAAAAGAAAACTAGAAAATACACTGTCACGAGATGTTGAACAATTAGATGTCTTATGGAAAGACCCCAACAATAACCCAACTGAAAATCTCACTAAATTGTCTCAGATCGCAAGAGCATATGCTTCTGCAACTATTGACAAGTCATCGGAAGTTCAGCAACTATTGAAAGAACAAGAAGATCAAATACAGCTACTACAATGACAATTGCAACATGCCAATACTAATATTGAAGTTCACAAATAGCTCGAGAAGTTGCAGGAAGACTTTCAGCAGATGCAGATAGGCTATCAAAGAAGTCTAGACGAGAAAGGAAAACAATTACAAATTTTACAAGAAATGCACAAAGATGAGCCTAAGATTACATAATTTATTTCAGAGTCTGTTAGCTTAAATGAACAACAACTGCAGCAACAGGAAGAATTGGGACGGAAGATATCACAGTGGAGTCATTATTGCGAGCTGAGTGATAAAATCACCAATCAAGTGATAGACTTGCAAGCTGACTATGATCAGATTGACAAACGAGTGACTGAGTACTTGGCTTGGCAGGACGAAGACGAGGGAAAAAGAGCAAGTGCACCCAGAATAAACGAGAGTCATAAAGAGCTGCTCTTTAACAAGTGGGACGATCAGATCAGAGAGGCGAAACAAGCAACGGAAACAGCGGCCACGCAAGCAAGCATTCTTATCGACTATGTAAGTGAAAATTTGCACAGAGCAAATTTAATCGAAGAGACCACCCCGAGGTATCTACCAAATAAACTACGACTGGAAGCAGAATAGAAGCAGAAGGCGTGGGAAAAGGGAAAAGCGATCCAAGTACTAAATAGGTTAGATTGGGAGTGTTGCTGGGCATACTTAGTGAAGCCACATAGTCAGCAGATGACTGTGAAATGTTTCATAAATGCGGCCGAGAAAGTAGTGCGAGCTCTCACAGATTCTGTTTTCTCAGCCCAGCTCAAAGCAGAAGTCAGTCAGCCGACTCTCCTCAAGCCCATGATGAACACCTGCATCTTTAAAGATCGGATTCAGAAATAGCCTTATTTAGAATGTTGTTTTTTCCTTAAAAGGTTAGATTAGAAAAAGGACGGTCATTTGAAAACCGCATCCTAAAATTTTGTAAATAAACTATTATTAGAATTAGGAAGTATTATTTTAACCCTTCTCATGCATTTAGAGAAGGGTCCAGAAATTTGTCAAAAACTTGTCCTCAGAACATGCGCTTCTGCACCCTTAGAGGAGGTTTTGATGAATGGATGGATCGAGGTTTATTAATGTTTGCATTTGATATCTGCTACTGATGTTGCACTTCTGTACTCTTAGTAGATGTTAGAACGAGTAGAGATAAACCATTTTTGCTTAAAGCTTATGAGTAGGACCAGTCATAAATGGTACTTTTATCTCTTGGCCATTTCTGCTTATATTCTTCAAGTGATATACAGTCTGTAGTTGTTTATATGTTATTGCATGAATGTGTGAGTTACCATTTGGCACTTTTGTACGGTGGAGTCATTTATTTATGTTTGATATATGAATAACTTATTATGCGATATGATGTTCACAACTGTTTTGCCTAACTTTTTATGCAAAGTGGTTTATCTTGAATTGATTTCCAATGATCTTTATTACCATTTATTGTCTGAAAACTCTTTAGATCGCATAATAGAAGAAATACACCCCGGGTTAGCATAGATTAGATGTGTTGTTTCTCATTAGATTACAAGAGCATAGAGTTAGTTTAAAAGTTTGAATTAGATTAGCTTTAAGTATTCTTAGATCAGCAAACATCCAACTCTGCACACACACACACACCCTTAGATTGGGAAACTAGTCCCATTATCCCCAGTCGGACCCGCTATACCAAACGGATAAGGAGCTGCCAACCAAGGTACGGACCGGGTGGGTATCCCTCTTGTTGTCGACCCGATTTTCGGGGCTTCAACAGGAAGATATGCGCATATACGGAAATTGTGCATATACGGAAGATATGCGCATGTCTTTCGTATATCACTAACTTTCATGTATGTGCATATCTTCCGTATATGCACGTCGTTCATATATCTGCATCATTGATGCGTAAATTCCATATACAGAAATTGCGCTATACGGAAACTATGCATATACGGAAGATATGCGCATATACGGAAATTGGTTATATATGGAAGATATGCGCATATCTTCCGTATATCCCTAACTTTCATGTATGTGCATATCTTCCGTATATGCATGTCGTTTATATATCTGCATCGTATATGTACAAATTCCATATACAGAAATTGTGCATATATGGAAAATGTGCATATACTGAAGATGTGCGCATTTACGAAAACCGGGCATATACGGAAGATATGCGCATGTCTTCCGTATATCCCTAACTTTCCTGTATGTGCATATCTTCCGTATATGCACATCGTTCATGTATCTACATCACAGATGCGCAAATTCCATATACAGAAATTGTGCATATACGAAAACTGTGCATATACAGAAGATGTGCACATATACGGAAATTGGGCATATATGGAAGATATGCGCATGTCTTCTGTATATCCATAACTTTCCTGTACGTCCATATCTTTAGTATATGCACGTCGTTCATGTATCCGCATCATAGATACCCAAATTCCATATACAGAAATTGCGCATATATGGAAATTGTGCATATACGGAAGATATGCGCATATATGGAAATTGGGCATATACGGAAGACATGTGCATATCTTCCGTATATCTCTAATATTCCTGTATGTGCATATCTTCCGTATATGCACGTCGTTTATGTATCTGCATCGTATATTTGCAAATTCAATATACAGAAATTGCGCATATACGGAAACTGTGCATATACGGAAGATATGCGCATATACGGAAATTGCGCATATACGAAAGATATGCATATGTCTTCCGTATATCCCTAACTTTCTTGTATGTGCATATCTTCCATATATGCACATCTTTCATGTATCTGCATCGTAGATGCGCAAATTCCATATACAGAAATTGTGCATATACGGAAACTATGCATATACGGAAGATATGCGCATATACAGAAATTAGGCATATACAGAAGATATGCCCATATCTTTCGTGTATCCCTAACTTTCCTGTATGTGCATATATTCCGTATATGCACATCGTTTATGTATCTGCATCATATATGTACAAATTCCATATACAGAAATTGCGCATCTACGGAAACTGTGCAAATACGGAAGATGTGCGCATATACGAAAGATATGCGCATGTCTTTCGTATATCCCTAAATTTCTTGTATGTTCATATCTTCCATATACGCACGTCATTCATGTATCTGCATCGTAGATATGCAAATTCCATATACAGAAATTCTGCATATACGGAAACTGTGTATATATGGAAGATGTGCGCATATACGGAAATTGGGCATATACAGAAGATATGCACATGTCTTCCGTATATCTCTAACTTTTCTGTACGTGCATATCTTTCGTATATGCACGTCATTCATGTATCTTCATCATAGAGTGCAAATTCCATATAGAGAAATTGCGCATATACAGAAACTGTGCATATACGGAAGATATGCGCTTATACGGAAATTGGGCATATACGGAAGATATGCGCATATATTCTGTATATCCCTAACTTTTCTTTATGTGCATATCTTCCATATATGCACGTCGTTTATGTCTCTGCATCGTATATGCGCAAATTCAATATACAGAAATTGCGCATATACGGAAACTTTGCATATACGGAAGATATGCGCATATACGGAAGATATGCGCATATCTTCCGTATATCCCTAACTTTCATGTATGTGCATATCTTCTATATATGCACATTGTTCATGTATCTGCATCGTAGATGCGCAAATTCCATATACAGAAATTGCATATACAGAAATTGTGCATATACAGAAGATATACGCATATACGGAAATTGGGCATATACGGAATATATGCGCATGTCTTCTGTATATCCCTAACTTTCCTCTATGTGCATATCTTCTATATATGCACGTCGTTTATGTATCTGCATCGTATATGTGCAAATTCAATATACACAAATTGCACATATACAAAAACTGTGCATATACGGAAGATATGCGCATATACGGAAATTGCGCATATACGGAAGATATGCGCATGTCTTCCGTATATCCCTAACTTTCCTCTATGTGCATATCTTCCATATATGCACTTCGTTCATGTATCTGCATCGCAGATGCGCAAATTACATATACAGAAATTGTGCATATACGGAAGATTGGGCATATACAGAAGATATGCGCATATACGGAAGATATTCGCATGTCTTCCATATATCCCTAACTTTCCTGTACGTGCATATCTTCCCTATATGCACGTCGTTCATGTATCTGCATCGCAGATGCGCAAATTCCATATACGGAAATTGTGCATATACGGAAGATATGCGCATATACGAAAGATATGCGTATGTCTTCCGTATATCCCTAACTTTCCTGTATGTGCATATCTTCCATATTTACATGTGGTTCATGTATCTGCATCGTAGATGCCTAAATTCCATATACAGAAATTGCGCATATACGGAAACTGTGCATATACGGAATATATGCGCATATACGTAAATTACGCATATACGTAAGATATGCACATGTCTTCTGTATATCCCTAACTTTCCTGTATGTGCATATCTTCCGTATATGCACGTCGTTCATGTATCTGCATAGCAAATGCGCAAATTCTATATATAAAAATTATGCATATACGCAAGATTGCGCATATACAAAAGATATGCGCATATCTTCCGTATATCCCTAACTTTCCTATATGTGCATATCTTCCCTATATGCACGTCGTTTATGTATCTGCATCGTATATGTGCAAATTCCTTATACAGAAATTGCGCATATACGTAAATTGTGCATATATGGAAGATATGCGCATATCTTCCGTATATGCACAATTTCCATATATGCGCAATTTGTGTATATGGAATTTGTGCTTATACGATGCAGATACATAAACGACGTGCATATATTGAAGATATGCACATATAGGAAAGTTAGGGATATACGAAAGATATGCGCATATCTTCCGTATATGTGCAATTTCCGTATATGCGCAATTTCTGTATATGGAATTTGCGCATATCTTCGTTCACGTATCTACATCGTATATCCGCAAATTCCATATACAGAAATTTCGCATATACATAAATTGTGCATATACAAAAGATATGCACATATACAGAAAGTGCACATATACGGAAGATGTGTGCATACCTTCCGTGTATCCCTAACTTTCTTATATGTGCATATCCTCTGTATATGCACGTCTTTTATGTATCTGCATCGTATATGCACAAATTCCATATACAAAAATTGCGCATATACAATGTAGATATATAAATGACATGCAGATACGGAGGATATGCACATGTAGGAAAGTTAGGCATATACGGAAGGTATGCGCATACCTTCCATATATCCCTAACTTTCTTATATGTCCATATCCTCTGTATATGCACATCATTTATGTATCTGCATCGTATATGCGCAAATTTCATATGCAGAAATTGCGCATATAAGGAAATTGTGCATATACGGAAGATATGCGCATATACGGAAATTGCGCATATACAGAAGATATGTGCATATCTTCCATATATCTCTAACTTTCTTATATGTGCATATCTTCCATATATGCACATCATTTATGTATCTGCATCGATAAGCGCAAATTCCATATACAGAAATTGCGCATATATGAAAATTGTGCATATACGGAAGATATGCGCATATCTTCCGTATATGCACAATTTTCGTATATGCGCAATTTCTGTATATGGAATTTGTGCTTATACAATGTAGATACATAAACGACGTGCATATATGGAAGATATGCACATATAGGAAAGTTAGGGATATACGGAAGATATGCGCATATCTTCCATATATACGCAATTTCCGTATATGCTCAATTTCTGTATATGGAATTTACGCATATACGATACAGATACATAAACAGCGTGCATATACGGAGGATATGAACATATAGGAAAGTTAGGGATATATGGAAGATATGCGCATATCTTCCGTATATGCACATATCTTCCGTATATGCACAAATTTCCATATATGCGCAATTTATGTATATGGAATTTGCGCATATACGATGCAGATATATAAACGACGTGCATATATGGAAGATATGAATATATAGGAAAGTTAGGGATATAGAGAAGATATGCGCATATCTTCCATATATGCGTAATTTCTGTATATGCGCATATCTTCCGTATATCCACAATTTTCGTATATGCGCAATTTCTGTATATGGAATTTGCGCATATCTTCGTTCATGTATCTACATCTTATATGTGCAAATTCCATATACAGAAATTTCGCATAATTGTGAGTTAATTGTGAGTTGTAATTAGTTAACTCAGTTTACTGAGTTAAGTCCAGTTAAATTAGTTCCAAACTATTTGAAGAACTAATAGTGAGTTAACAGTTAGTTGGTGCACTAATGCATTAACTAGTGCTACTCTAGTTAGCTGAAGATTCCCTCATCAGAAACTCATGCATGTCTATTCTGAGAAAGACCCAGTTGAGACTAGAGTGCAGAGATAATGTACGAATTTTTTGTATAATTTTCTAAGTTGTACAAATGGTGCATGCACTAAGGAACTGAACCTTGAAGGGATTGCAGACTTTTGGATGCACTAATTTCCCTTTAAGATGGGCTAATCAGCCATAGGAATTTTCCAAGGAAATAGGGACTCGGAGAGCTATAGAATTGGCTAAGTTTTGGCGAAGAGTTTGCTTGTGAGTTGGAGATTGATTTTACTGACTGTTGGGATTGTTCTTGTGAGAACAAGCATTGTATTATCATCTTGGATTTCTGATTTAATGAAATATAGATAATGGGGTTTTGAGTTGCGGCTTTCCCGTATACTTATTGTGTTATGTGCCATTGATATTATTCCTCTTGTCAATTATTTTTTTCAATCGATCTTTATGGGCTTCCGCTGTAAAGAGTAGAAGTAGATTCTTGTCTCTTGTTTTAGTAAATTAAATGAGCTTGTGAATCTACAGGAAAATCTACATCATTGATGGTCATAGGTTTAGGTGGTGTAGGAATCTAGTCTCTTGGGGAGCAACTTGCTAGTCATCTGGTTGCCATTTCTTAGCCATGATTGTTTCCCGGATATTCTGGATGGTTCCCTCCTATACTGCTTCCTAAGATTGTTGGCTATTCTAAAAGGTCTTGCAGTTCCTCTCTTTTCATATAGACCAAAGCGTGGAGTCTAGAGATAGTCCCCAAGCGCGATTAAGACCAGGCTTGAGAAGAGGCATGTCCACCATAGAAGGATGGTTTCTCTAATGCTTTGATGGTCTCTATCCATCCTTCCAAAGAGATCTTCCACTTGGTGCCACTTTTGAACTGCAAAAGGGCATGGATTTAACAGGTGTTTGAGATCCTCATTATGTTGACCACACATGATACAATACAGGGGTCCATAGATACCCCTTTTCTGTAGTTGATCCCAAGTGAGGATTCTACCCCTACATACCCACGAGAGAATGTATCCAAATTTCGACCACCACCCACCTTTTCAAAGCTTCTTCCAAATTGGATGGTGATGCCCCTGCTCCCATCTTGCCTTTAAACGGTAAGCCTCTTTGATGGTAAATATTCCCTTTGTAGTATATCCCCATCGAAGAATGTCTGGTCCATTTTGGATTGTAATCTTCCTGGATTCTAACTCTCTATCCAGTTGCTTCCATTGATCTGACTCAGGGGGTTGAGGTCAATCCTGGCATTCCTTCCATTTCCTCCAACCATCATTAGTCAGGGCATCTTCTAATAATGATCCATCGTGTAGAAGTTCCTGCTAGTTATGTACAAAAATAAGTCACTCAAATCTTGTCTCCCAAATATTTTTTTTCTCTAATACTATAAGTCTAACCAGAACAAAATTATTTTCCCATTTCTGATTTCCTAAAAAACACATTTTTTGATAAAATTGTTATTCAAATTAGTATCAACTTTTTAAATAAAATTTATAAAAAACATTTATAGAGACTTTGTTATCATTTTTTAGTAAATGAACTACATCCACCGGCCTTGCATCTAACTTTACTTATTTAGACCTAGAGTAAGCATGTATCAGCATTATTGCCCAAAAGTTTCCAAAAGTATAAAAGCATTTATGACCCATTTTAGCATTAAAATAAAATAAATGAACGACATTCATGATCCTTAGCATCTAACTTTACTAATTTTAATAGTATTATTTGTACTTATTCTCGGTAGAACATGGAATACAAAAAGAATCCACAACTATACCCTTCCATTTTATTCCTTTTTAAGTAAATTAGGTTATATATTTTTATATAAATTCCAATATCTTAATTATATTTTTTTAATATGTCACTTAGTTGTGTTATTTATAATTTAAATTTTGGTCGGTTGTCTTATATTTTATACTATATATTTCGTCTAGTTGGGTTATTTATATTTTATACTTTAATTAATTGGATTATTTATAATTTATATATTTGCTCGTTGTTTTTGTTTATGTATATTTTAAATTTAAATTAAATTATAGAATTTATGAAAGTGAAAGAAGAGACATATTATGAAAGTGAGAGAAGAGGCATATTGATATTGTTTATATACGTTTTAAATTTAAATTTGATTATTATAGAATTTATACAAGTGAGAGAAGAGACTTATTGAGTAAAAGATATTCTAATAATATGTTTTTTTTAATATTTACTTTCATCTTTATTATAATATATACCTTAAATTTTTTGATATTATAATAATATGTTTTTTTTAATATTTATTTTTACCTTTACTATAATATACTAGGTTCAATTTTTTGATATTATAATAATATGGTTTTTCCAATATTTACTTTCATCCTTACTATAATATATTAGGCTCAAATTATTTTTCCATCTTACTTTCACTAATTATGATCTAATTTATTATATTAGGCTTAATTTTTTTTCTATCTTAATTTCACTAATTATGATATAAAAGTTATTTGTTTTAATTTTTTTCAAAAAAAAAAAATTATAAAATATATGAAGATATAAATAGGGTTGCTAAAAATATTGAAACAAAATATTATAATAATGTTTTTTTTTTAATATTCACTTCATCCCTACTCCGAGTCTCATAGTGTAAAGTTTAAAGAATTATAGAATATATAAGAGTGACATATTAGTATGATATGTTTTGCTCAATATTTTTTTTTACCACCATTTTCAATATCATATATTAAAAGATTTGGGTGGAGGAAAATATTGGGCAAAATATAAATGAGAATTCTAGTGGAAATATTGGCTAAAATATGTGGGTGGGGAATATTTGGCATTTTATTTTCAAAATATATTTGAAATTTATAGTGTGGTTTGGGGAAAATATTTGGTATTTTATTTCCCCATCATCACCCCCAAACATAGTTTTTGCCCAATATTTCCCTCAATCCCTACCCACAAGTACATCTTTTCCAATATTTCTCCCAACCCCACTCTAAAATATATTGAGGTGGGAGTTGACATTGGGAGAGATATGGACAAAACATTCTAGAAGCCAGAGTTAAAGTTAGGGGCAATATTGAGCAAAACATTCTATATAATGGTAAGGATAAGAGTAAGGGTGGATGGAAATATTGGTCAAAAACATATTATAATAATTTTTTTTGCTCAATATCTTTCTTTCCCTCCACCTTCATATTTAATTATGTATTTTATTAATACTTTTACTCAATTTCACTCTTATACTTAACAGTGAAAAATATTAAATTTATTTATTTATTTAAAAACATAATTTTAATATATCTTTTAATATATTTAAAAATACAATTTCAATAATTAAAAAATACCGTGGAATAAAAATTATATAATAAATAATAATAACAATAATCATTTAAATAATTAAATAATATAGTATTTACATTTTTATTTTATATTATTTTTGGAAAATTATTTATAAATAAAGTGCTAATTTTGATATTAATCATTATATAATCCAAACAAATCTGAAATATATATATATATATATATATATATATATATATATATATATATATATATATTGTGTGTGTGAGTGAGTTTGGTCAGACTATATTTTCATCATGTCCAATATATCAACCAATGGGGAATTGAATTGATCACTTCACGTCAAGAAGTACTTTAAGAGAATGTCCACTCACCATCTATCCAAAACCCTACAAATTAAATAAATTAATATAAATAATTCTGATTTTTTTTTTAATTTGAATAAATTATTTTCAATCACTTAGCTATTTCAAAATAATATATTTTATTAAAAAATAATAATTATAATTTTCAATTAAATTAGATAATGGATTAGTTTGAGTGGTTAAATATTGTGAACTACAAGTAGAATGACATATAGACAAGTTCCAAGTTTAACTGATTTTGTGAATAATGTTGTGTTTCACATTGATGGAGAAGTGAAGGCTTAATATTTGAGCTTTATAACAAGGGATCAATATATCCCTCTATTTTGTATAGGTTTGAAAATAAACTATTTTCCCAACTACTATAATTACATTATACATTTCAGAGCATTAACATTAAAAAAATTGATAAAAACCAATTAAATGATAACTGTAGGAATTTACAGGGTAAGTTCCTCAGAAAGAATACCAAAAGGACACCGCTCACAACCAGATCATAGATCAATACACCAATATTTTTGACGTGGTTAAAACCCTCAAAGAGGGAAACAGTCCACGACCTGTCCCAACGTGGGTACTACAGGCAATTTATTAATCAAAGAATGAAAATTTACATAAGCTTCTCTCATGCACGGATTACCCGAACAAAGACCCTCCATGCGCTTTAAATAGAACTCATGGACCAATCAGGTGTCAAGCCACGGATCAAGTGTCGGTAATACCGAGGAGAGAATGAACCGTCGGATCACTACATATCGTGACCGTCGGATTGTAAGTTACAAAATGTACAACGGTAAAGAAACACACTTTACCTAACTCTATACCTAACTCTACACTAGACCAAGTTGAACTTAACTATATCCTATGTGTCGGAATATCCTAACATCCCCCCTTAAGAAAACTTGGGATTGGATTGAAGGATTTACAAATATGACACAATAGGAGAAGGAAGGAGGCACTAGAGCCTATCCCCCCTTAGTGACAACTTCCTGAACTCCAAGCATATATCGAAATTTAGTGAACTTCGCCTCTGTGAGAGCCTTTGTGAAGATGTCTGCAACCTGATCATCTGTTGGACAATATTGCACTTCAAGAACATGGTCATGAATGAGCTTTCTGATGAAGTGCATGTGTAGTTCAATGTGTTTGCTACGCTGATGCTGGACTGGATCTTTGCATAGCTGAATGGCACTTTGATTATCACACCAAAGTGTGGTTGGATGCTGCTGCTTAAAGCCAAACTCTGATAGGATCTGACAAAGCCACAAGGCTTCCTTACTAGCTTCCACGGCACCACGATACTCTGCTTCTGCTGACGAAAGAGAAATGGCAGCCTGTTTCTTACAAGCCCATGTAATAGGTCCTGAACCAAGAGTGAAGACATAACTGACAGTAGACTTCCGATCATCAGGGTCACCAGCCCAATCAGAATTAGTGAAACCAACTAACAGAGGAGCTGCTTTGGCACTGTAATGAATCCCAAACTGTACTGTGCCTCGAACATAACGAAGTATTCTTTTAGCTCCTTTCCAATGACTTTCACTGGGGTTTTGCATAAAACGAGCAACAAGGCCAACAACAAAGGAAAGATCAGGACGAGTATGGGTTAAATACAAGAGTTTTCCTACAAGTTGACGGTATAAGGTAGCATCAACTTCAGGAGAAGTACAAGAGACTGAAAGTTTGACTCCAGACTGAAAGGGAGAAGGGGCTGGCTTACAGTCTTCCATGTGAAAATGATGAAGAATATCACAAGCATACTTGGACTGGGAAAGGAAAATACCCTCCTTGGATTGCAAGACTTGAAGACCGAGAAAATAGTGTAAGTTTCCTAAGTCTGTCATTTCAAATTTCTTTTTAAGGCTGGACTTCACATGGTTTATAAGGTTGGGATCACTACCAGTAAGAATAAGATCATCAACATAAAGAACAAGGATGATAAGAGAGTTGCCCACTTTCTTGGTGTAGATAGTATTGTCAGAATGACACCTAGAAAAGCCAGATTCTAAAAGAAAGCTATCCATTTTGGCATACCAGGCCCGAGGAGCTTGCTTGAGGACATAAAGGGATTTCTTAAGTCGACAAACAAGGCTGGAGTCTGTTTGTATGAAGCCAATGGGTTGTTCGATATAGATTTCTTCCTGCAAGTCCCCATGCAAGAAGGCAGATTTAACATCAATCTGATGGACTTCCCATTTTAAAGAGGCAGCAAGGGAAAGAACAAGGCGGATAGAGTTCATTTTGGCAACAGGGGAGAAGGTTTCAGCGTAATCAATGCCTTTTACCTGTGAAAAGCCCTTAGCAACGAGACGAGCTTTATGTTTATCAACTTTCCCATCTGGTCCATACTTGGTTCTGTAAACCCATTTACATCTAACAAGTTTGCGTCCCTTTGGTAGAGGAACAAGATCCCATGTATCATTTGTTATCAATGAATGATATTCTTCATTCATAGCTGCTTCCCAATGTGGATGGCCTGAAGCTTCTACAAAAGTGTCAGGATCATGATTTACTGGATCTTGAGCCAGTAAAGAAGAGGCTCTTTCAAACTGAGAACGTGTACGTCGCTGATCTGTTGGATCACCGGCAAGATCACCTGCTGCATCCCAAGTAGCACGGACCCATCTTGGAAGTTGAGGATCCTGAGAAGGTGGGGGAGGATTATCATCCTCGCTTTCATCATCTGAAGAAGAAATTTTTTCAAAAGTAGAAGAGATAGGAAGAGGTGGCACATCCGCCGGACTAGGCTCGCAGGCCGATTTATTTTCATCAAATTTTACATCTCTTCTAATGATAACATTTTTTGACTTAAATGGAATAAGTCTATAACCTTTTACATCTTCAGAATATCCAACAAAAGTACATTTCTCACTCTTAGGTTCTAAAGCTTTATGCTTTTCATCTGGAATATGGGCCCACGCTTCACTTCCAAACACACGAAAGTGACTTACATCTGGTTTAATGGAACTCCAAGCTTCTTCTGGAGTGATATTCTCTAGAACCTTAGTAGGAGTGTGATTGATTATATAATTTTCACAACTAATTGTTCGGCCAAAAAACTAAGACTGAGTCCTTTAGATTGCAGCATACAATTAGCCATTTCCTTTAAGGTGCGATTTTTCCTTTCAGCTACACCATTTTGTTGTGGAGTGTATGGAACAGTATGTTGCATTTGAATTCCATTTTTGGTGCAAAAGTTGATGAATGTGTTTTTAACATATTCTCCACCATTATCAGTTCTTAGCTTAAGAATTTGATGTCCAGATTTTTTTTCAACAAAGGCTTTGAAGGCCAAAAATGTGTTAAATACTTCGCTCTTGAGTTTTAAGAAGTATACCGAAGTGCGTCTGGAGAAATCATCAATGAAAGTTAAGAAGTACTTGCAGCCAGAGAATGAAGCAACAGGAAGAGGACCACATAAATCACTGTGCACAAGCTGTAAAGGGGATGAGGCATGCCAAGAGGCACGTTTGTCAAAACTGTCCTGATGATGTTTTCCGAGTACACATCCGGAACAAACACCATCTCTGCAAGATACCATAGGAAGACCTGTCACCATATTTTCTTTACATAGATGCTGAAGGGAGCGATAGTTTAAGTGACCAAATCGCTCATGCCAAAGTTTAATCACTTCATCATTATGAGCAACAAATACTGAGGGAAGATTTGATGACCCAAAGTTGTGAAACTTATACAACCTTGTGGAATCATCAGCAAGACCAGTAGCTAGAATCTGTTTAGGATCTTTTAGATCCTTGATTACAACATCATGAGGTGAAAATTCAACAATTTTACCTTCACCTGAATGAGTTATCTGATAGACGGATAGAAGCTTGCAGGATAAGGTTGGAACACATAATACATCATTAAACTGACCATTGTCTAGATGAACAGTTCCAGTCCCTACAACATTAAGAGATCTATCATCACCAACATATATATTTTTGGTGTTACAATCATTTAAAGAAGAAAACATGGCTTGGTTTTTGGCCATGTGATAAGAGGCTCCAAAATCAATGAGCCACTCATGAGAATGAGAAGAAGAAAAAGATACATTTAATGCATAACCAGACTGAGATGATTGACAACGACATGCAGAAAGTGCCATTCCGGAAGTTGAAGTTGAAGTAGGCTCCACATGGATGTTATGTTTCTTCATTGCGGCTTCCAAGGCTTCCATATTCTTAAAGCATTTAGATTCTAAGTGGCCATCTCGATTACAAAAGTTACAATGTCTATCAGTCTTCTTCCATTTGTTTTTATTGGTCTTATCATTTTGTTGAAATGATCTT
Source organism: Pinus tabuliformis (assembly GCA_031772625.1). Lineage (NCBI taxonomy): Eukaryota > Viridiplantae > Streptophyta > Pinopsida > Pinales > Pinaceae > Pinus > Pinus tabuliformis. The sequence goes on from CM062805.1 coordinate 341,131,273, forward strand.
TCATTTTGAGGCTGAGTTGGTTTAGGACCATTCTTTTGAGGATATGACTTCTTAGGATTCTTTGAATTTGGTTGCTGCTGGGCGGCTAACGCTTTCGTGGAAGAGTTTCCAAGATTAAGAAGACCAAGGTGTAAGATTTTTTCTTGTTCTCTTATTAAGGAATCACAAAAGGAGTCAAAGGAAGGGGCCTTGTAGTATTTTCCTTGACAAATGAAAGCTTCCCTTGTAGAATGGAAAGTGGAAACAAATACAGAGTAGGCTGGTCCCAACTTAGTAAGGATGGAATAAATAAGGTTACCATCTTCTTTCTTAACTTTAACACCTTCCAAGAGATATCTAAGGGTCTTGAATTTGAACAAGAAATCTTCAATGCAAGAAAAATTATTAGGATCCAAAGTAAGCAACTCATTTTCAAGTTGATGGGCTCTAATTTCATTTTTAATCCCAAAAACTTTAGCGAGCTTTTCTAATGCTTCATGAGGAGTCTCAAGTTCTGCAATGTGGAATCTAAGATCAGGAGAGATAGACATCCCTATCAAACCACGTGCTTGATCTTGTCTATTTTCCCATTTTGCAGCCTTGTCTTCATCTTTTGGTTTCTTCTCATGGTTTTTGGCTATTCTGAAGAGACCTTTACTTCTAAGTAAATCTTCCATGTAGGCTACCCATTGGAAGTAGTTAGTGCTGTCAAGAATGACTTGGCATGGAATTTCCATTTTTTTTAAAAACTGAAGTTGAAGATGCTGAAAGTAAGTGTTCCAATGGATAGATCTCGAAAAAATAGGCGGTTTTAAAAAAAAACGGCTCTAAAAAAGGCTTCCGGATGAAGAAGTTATGGCTTTTTGAAAAAAAAATTGTTGACGTTGCCGGCAAAGGCGCGAATGTGCGGGAATGAAAAAATCCGCCTCCACAAAATGGAGACTTGAACCCAAGACCTCTACTCTCTTAAAATAGCTTTGAACCAATTGATCTATACAAAAAATTTGAGAGAGAGAGAGAGAGAGAGAGGGGGGGGCCTTGGTTTGCGTGCTTGCCTTGAGAAAGCTCTTTTTCCCTACAAAACACAAAACACAAAACCCAACACGAATATGCAAAGAAAAACGAACCTTGCGGCTAAAAGTTAGCTTTAGCCAAAAAACTAGAAATTTTTAAAAAAAAATCTCAAAGTTAGCTTTAGCCGAAAAACTAAATATTTTTCTCAATGTTTCTGATTTTCCGAGATCACGCTAAGGTGCAGGGAAAAGAGCATACGCATGAGAAAAATCCTTCCTTTCTGTTTCTGATTTTCCCAGATCGCACAGAGTCGCAAGGCAAAGAGCATACGCAGAAATGAAAGGTATAGATCCGGTAAAAAAAAAAGGGGCTAAATAAACCGAAACCGAAATAAGCAGAGAGAAAATAACAGTAAACTGCAAAAAACACTGTATACCTCCCGATCTAAAAAATGACGCAGTTAGGGCTACCGGAAACCTTTTCGCGTGAAACGAAAGGGGTTCCTCACTGGAACAGATGCTCCAAACGCAAAAGAGCAGTCCTCTCGGCCCGAAAGCAATCAGAAATTGCAGATCTAGGAAACGACAGCCGCATGCAGTTCTACCGGCTTTAGATTTGGATCACCAACGGACGCGGCCCTCAAATAGCTCTGATACCATGTAGGAATTTACAGGGTAAGTTCCTCAGAAAGAATACCAAAAGGACACCACTCACAACCAGATCACAGATCAATACACCAGTATTTTTGACGTGGTTAAAACCCTCAAAGAGGGAAACAGTCCACGGCCTGTCCCAACGTGGGTACTACAGGCAATTTATTAATCAAAGAATGAAAATTTACATAAGCTTCTCTCATGCACGGATTACCCGAACAAAGACCCTCCATGCGCTTTAAATAGAATTCATGGACCAATCGGGTGTCAAGCCACGGATCAAGTGTCGGTAATACCGAGGAGAGAATGAACCGTCGGATCACTACATATCGTGACCGTCGGATTGTAAGTTACAAAATGTACAACGGTAAAGAAACACACTTTACCTAACTCTATACCTAACTCTACACTAGACCAAGTTGAACTTAACTATATCCTATGTGTCGGAATATCCTAACACTATATTTTAAATAATTTTTTTATTTATTATAAAAATAGTAAGTATGTCAAAATTTAATACATTTAAAATAAAACATGGAACATGAATTTTTAACAACAGAGATTTGCATTCATGTTACCATGTACCTTCATAATATGTAAATAGACTTTGTTACAATATCTGAGCTAATACCAAGCTTATCAATAGCACATGCTCAAAAAAACCATAACTCACTTGATATGACACTTATTTATATGATATTTTTAATTAATCAATTTAATTAAAACAAAAAATGACAACTACTTTAAAGATAAAATTTCATACTAGAATATTTCGTAGAGATATTCCAAAATAAACATGTCTATGCACATATTTATTTTACTCTTAAAAAATACATATAAAATTTTCCAAAATATATATTCTTTCAAAAAACAAATCAAATTATTATAATTTTATTTTTTATTATACTTTTATTTTGCTAAATATTTATAATAAATGTCAAACATGTCCACTAAAGAGAGAATGTAAGTTCTTAATTAGCCAGTATTGAATATTAAATAAAAATTATCACGAAAAGCCACACTTTATGCCATGGACTATAGAAATATTGATCTCAATAACCTGAAAACTGCAAAACTAAACTTTTCTATTTGTTAATGGTTCATTAAAAAAATGCTTAGCATCGGTGTAATTTATCCACCTAATAATTAAGTGAAGGGAAAAAATCAGCATATTATTAATTTATTAAAAAAATCACCGTTAAAATGCAAATGATGAATGGTACCAAATGGAAAGCATGAACATGGATGCCATAATCCTACTCCTTGAAAAATGAGCCATTTAATTGTAAAATATGAAACTCCACGTACTAAGTGTAAACGGTAAGGATGAACGTGTAGGCCATATCCCCACTTCAAAAATGTGAGAAATTTAAAGTAGAAATTATGAAACTCATTGCACTAACCATGAGTGGTAAGCATGAGCATGAAGGCCTTCAACCCAATTGGAAATGTAAGCCATCGGTTATCCCGTAAAGAAGGATTTAATGCTCAGATTTGATCCACCGCTAATTCCACAGCAATATCGGTGACAACAAAATATTTCATCAATGTATCAGGGACATGGAAGAATGGGCAGCCATAGACTGGATTGACATTCATTTTCCAAGCAGGGCAACTATATATATATATTAATAATAGGTTCATTGAAAGCACCACAAACTGGTACAAGTTCGATGAGTTTACATGACAACTAAACACTTAAATTCAAACTAATTTCCTGGACATTATATTACAAATTACTTCATAGAACTGAACTGTCTACTATCAAATGTTTTGCAATTACCGCCCACACTTCGAGCAGTGCTCTAATGGAAGAAATGCAGTTACCTACATCCGCTAAAGGCAGGCCCAGAAATGCTACAAGGAAAAAGGGAAGAATCGTTTAATTGGTCTAACAGAGACGGACCATGTAACATAAGCGGCAAAGGCCTGTCTGGAATTTCAGGAATGTCACCCTGACCCTCCAGCATCCTCACAGCGTCCACCATTCGACGTCTGAATGCCACTATAACATGTGCACACAGAATACCCACTGAAACAAATCTCTTCATCATGCTCTCCGCTTCGCCTTGTCGGATTCTCTCGTCTATTATTTCACTGGTTCTGCCTTCTTTCACTAGCATCCATGCCCAATCCGTGATGAGATAATGAGGTTCCGAATACGAAGTAGCTTCCAGAGCTTTTCAGTGCCAAGGAATAATGTGTTCATTGGCTCCCCTTCAAAAAAAACAAACATGAACCACGAGCCAAAAAGCCGCCTTCTAACCAAATAAAATATGGACGGAACAAAATTACAAATTCAAAATTCAAATTTGATTTCCTTTAGCGCCTTTACTAAATTCAAAATAAAACGAAATTAGGAAAACAGTGGTATACAAGGAAGCCAACAGAGGTTACAGGAGGAGACGGGACAGGTCTGACAGTGGTCACAGATACATTGAATACTGGAGCTTGCCGGAGGTAGGGTGATCGAGTTGCCGGAATATGCATGGATATGTATGGCTTTCTGCATATGTAGCATGCCTTCAGATGCACGAATTTCCTGTCACAGGTACTTAGCGCTCATTTATGTTTCTATAGGATATGCACATATAGGAAAGTTAGAGATACACGGAAGGTATGCGCATATCTTCCATATATGCACACTTTCTGTATATGCGCATATCGTATGTATATGCACAATTTCTGTATATGCGAAATTTCTATATATGGAACTTGCGCATATACGATGTAGATACATGAACGAAGATATGCGGAAATTAAATATACGGAAATTGCGCATATACGGAAATTGTGCATATATTCCCTTCCGTATATTCCTAACTTTCCTATATGTGCATATCTTCCGTATATGCACGTCATTTATGTATCTGCATCGTATAAGCGCAAATTCCATATACAGAAATTGCGCATATATGGAAATTGTGCATATACGGAAGATATGCGCATATCTTCCGTATATGCACAATTTCTGTATATGCACAATTTCTGTATAACGAATTTGCACATATATGATGCAGATACATAAACGATGTGCATATAGGGAAGATATGCACATATAGGAAAGTTAGGGATATACGGGAGATATGCGCATATCTTTCGTATATGCGCAATTTCTGTATATATAATTTGCGCATCTGCGATGCAGATATATGAACGACGTGCATATATGGAAGATATGTTAATACAGGAAAGATAGGGATATACGGAAGACATGTGCATATCTTCTGTATATGCGCAATTTCCGTATATGTGCATATCTTCCGTATATGCACAGTTTCTGTATATGCGCAATTTTTGTATATTGAATTTGCGCATATACGATGTAGATACATAAATGACGTGCAAATACTGAAGATATGCACATACAGGAAAGTTAGGAATATACGGAAGATATGCGCATATCTTCTGTATATGCCCAATTTCTGTATATACACAGTTTCCGTATATGCACAATTTCTGTATATGGAATTTGCGCATCTACGATGTAGATACATGAACGATGTGCATATACAGAAAATATGCACATACAGGAAAGTTAGGGATATAGAAAGACATGTGCATATCTTCCGTATATGCACAATTTCCGTATATGCGCAATTTATGTATATGAAATTTGCACATCTGCGATGCATATACATGAACAACGTGCATATACAAGAAAGTTTGGAATATACAGAAGACACGCGCATATCTTCCGTATATGACCAGTTTCTGTATATGCGCATATCTTCCGTATATGCACAGTTTTCGTATATGCGCAATTTCTGTATATGGAATTTTTGCATCTACGATGCAGATACATGAACGACGTGCATATACGGAAGATATGCACATACAGAAAAGTTAGTGATATACGGAAGACATGCACATACATATATGTGCAATTTCCGTATATACGCATATCTTCCATATATGCACAGTTTCTGTATATGCACAATTTTTGTATATTGAATTTGCGCATATACGATGTAGATACATAAACGACATGCATATACTGAAGATATGCACATACAGGAAAGTTAGGGATATACGGAAGACATGCGAATATCTTCCGTATATGCCCAATTTCCGTATATGCATATATCTTCCGTATATGCACAGTTTTTGTATATGCGTAATTTTTGTATACAAAATTTGTGCATATACGATGTAGATACATGAACAACATGCATATACGAAAGATATGCATATAGAGGAAAGTTAGGGATATATGGAAGACATGCGCATATCTTCTGTATATACACAATTTCCGTATATGCGCATATCTTCCGTATATGCACAGTTTCCGTATACGCGCAATTTCTGTATATTGAATTTACGCATATACGATGCAGAGACATAAAATACGTGCATATAATTAAGATATGCACATACAAGAAAGTTAGAAATATACGGAAGATATGCGCATATCTTCCATATATGCCCAATTTCCGTATAAGCGCATATCTTCTGTATATGCACAGTTTCTATATATGCGCAATTTCTGTATATGGAATTTGCATATGTACGATGCATATACATGAATGACGTGCATATACGGAAGATATGCACATACAGGAAAGTTAGGGATATACGGAAGACATGCGCATATCTTTCGTATATGCCCAATTTCCGTATATGCACACATATTCCGTATATGCACAGTTTCCATATATGCGCAATTTCTGTATATGGAATTTGTGCATCTACGATGCAGATACATGAATGACATGCATATACGAAAGATATGCACATACAAGAAAGTTAGGGATATACAGAAGACATATGCATATCTTCCGTATATGCCTAGTTTCCTATATGCGCACATCTTCCGTATATGCGCAATTTCTGTATATGGAATTTGTACATATACTATGCAGATACATAAATGACGTGCATATACGGAATATAGGCAGTTACAGGAAAGTTAGGGATATATGGAAGATATGCGCATATCTTCCGTATATGCCTAATTTCTGTATATGCGCATATCTTCCGTATATGCACAGTTTCCGTATATGCATAATTTCTGTATATGGAATTTGTGCATCTATGGTGCAGATACATAAATGACGAGTATATATGTAAGATATGCATATACAGGAAAGTTAGGGATATACAGAAGACATGCGCATATCTTCCGTATATGCGCAATTTCCGTATATGCGCATATCTTCCATATATGAACAGTTTTTGTATACGCACAATTTATGTATATTGAATTTGCGCATATATGATGCAGATATATAAAAGACGTGCATATATGGAAGATATGGACATACAGGAAAGTTAGGGATATACGGAAGATATGCGCATATCTTCCATATATGCTCAATTTCCGTATATGCGCATATCTTCCGTATATGCACAGTTTCTGTATATGCGCAATTTTCGTATATGGAATTTGCGCATATACAATGCAGATACATGAACGACGTGCATATATGGAAGATATGCACGTAAAGGAAAGTTAGGGATATACGGAAGACATGCGCATATCTTCCATATATGCCTAATTTCTGTATATGCGCACATCTTCTGTATATGCCCAGCTTCCGTATATGCACATATCTTCCGTATCTGCACAGTTTCTATATATGCGCAATTTCTGTATATGGAATTTGTACATATACGATGTAGATATATAAATGACGTGCATATATGGAAGATATGCACATATAGGAAAGTTAGGGATATACGGAAGATATGCGCATATCTTCCATATATGCCCAATTTCCGTATATGCGCATATCTTCCATATATGCACAAATTCTGTATATGCGCAATTTCTGTATATTGAATTTGCACATCTATGATGTAGATACATGAAAGACGTGCATATACGGAAGATATGCACATACATGAAAGTTAGGGATATACGAAAGACATGCGCATATCTTCCGTATATGCGCAATTTCCGTATATGCGCATATCTTCCGTATATGCACAGTTTCCGTATATGCGCAATTTCTGTATATTGAATTTGCGCATATACGATGCAGATACATAAATGAAGATATGTACAAATTCCATATACAGAAATTGCGCATATACGGAAACTGTGCATATATGGAAGATGTGCGCATATACGGAAACTAGGCATATATGGAAGATATGCACATATCTTCCGTATATCCCTAACTTTCCTGTATGTGCATATCTTCCGTATATGCACATCGTTCATGTATCTGCATCGCAGATGCGCAAATTCCATATACATAAATTGCACATATACGGAAGTTGTGCATATACGGAAGATATGCGCATATCTTCCATATATGCACAGTTTCCGTATATACGCAATTTCTGTATATGGAATTTGCGCATCTATGATGCAGATACATGAATGACATGCATATACGGAAGATATGCACATACAAGAAAGTTAGGGATATACAGAAGACTTGCGCATATCTTCCTTATATGCGCAATTTCCGTATATGCGCATTTGTTCCGTATATGCACAGTTTCCGTATATGCGCAATTTCAGTATATTGAATTTGCGCATATACGATGATGATACATAAACGAAGATATGTACAAATTCCATATACAAAAATTGCGCATATACGGAAACTGTGCATACACAGAAGATGTGTGCATATACGGAAACTGGCATATACGGAAGATATGCGCATATCTTCCGTATATCCCTAACTTTCCTTTATTTGCATATCTTCCGTATATGCACGTTGTTCATGTATCTACATCGCAAATGCGCAATTTCTATATATGAAATTTGTGCATCTGCGATGCAGATACATGAACGAAGTGCATATACAGAAGATATGCACATATAGGAAAGTTAGGGATATACGGAAGACATGCGAATATCTTCCGTATATGTGCAATTTCCATATATCTACATATCTTCCATATATGCACAGTTTCCATATATGCGCAATTTCTGTATATTGAATTTGCGCATATGCGAAGCTACAAACCACTTGCGATGCTATCCATCTGGCAGATTCATGTATGATTCACGAATCGTACATTTCAGCCTCTGATCTAGTTCCCAAGGAGTCTCGCCTGGTAGCATCATAATCTCGTTAAATCCAATGATTGACTGTGCTTCAGACTTAGGCCTGCTAAATTTTCTATTTAGTGCTGCTTGGATATCTGTGACTCTCGCATTCGGGTTATCATTGGAGTACTTAATATACCAGGTCAGTGCGCGAACCTGAAGGGTGTTAACCAGTGTCGCCTTCTTTATATGGTCATATGTAACACCTTGCGCTTCCCATATATCCCTTGCAACAAACCAAAATTGGTACAGATCTTCATTTCCCAAACCTTTGAACATAGGAAAATTCACTATGATTGCCATATTGAATTGCGGTGGTGGTCGAGTTGGTGAGGGTGAAGATGGAGGTGAAGCTGGTGGTGGTGTGGGTGGAGGTTGTAGTCATGGAATTCTTGGTCTTATCAGATGAATAGCACTTCGCGGAGATACCTTCGCGAGCTCTTCCTTGTCTCCTCGCCGAGATGAAATCAAGGGGATATTTTCTAGACCCTTATTTCCTTCATTCCTATAAACCGTTCTGCTTTGCATAGCCCCTAACATCAAGGTAATTGCATAACATGTTTTTCATAGAACAATATTTTAATCCAAGTATTCAAAGACTTTACGTACTTACCTCGCGGTCCTTTGAGAAAGCGTCGCTCTGCCTCGCTATAGCTGACTGAGGTGTCAGCCGCAAACTTAGTAACGAATCCTCCTATAATACCATCGAGCCAATGGTCGATGATCTGTACGATCTTATCCTCCCATGCTTCCAATCTCCGCACTAGCTCTGGGGTCCACACAATATGACCGTCAAGTTTCCACCTTCTTTGGCTATCGTCTAGCTTAGCGGTCCACTCGTATAGCTCAGTAGGGAAGGATGCAAAAAATATTTTGTGGATATCTGTATATAGGTAGTTGTCTGGCCGCTCTTCTTTTGATAGTCACGGGTTTTGGTTCTCCTACACCGCAAACTCATGAATTCTTCTATCCAACCAGCCTTCAATTTCTTTCTTAGTTGGATTCCAATGATACGAGATCACACATCTCTCATGCAGATTATGGTCCCAACAACATAACCATTTTTTAGCTTATGGGGGCCTGACCTAGGTTTAGATTTATTTAGCCAAACAAATACCTACACTACTGGCCCTTTCGGCAACATCCCACGGAGTGTGGATTGAAGTCTCACCCGAAGCAGTATGGGGGGATGCTAGAACCAAGTTTCCACACCCTTGAGATGGATGTGATGTCAATTTAGTCCATGTTTAGTCCAACTAAACTTGCCATCTCGCAGGTCGCTTTGTGCACCGTTCTACCCTTCAGTACGTTCATGATTTATTATAATCGACTTTCGCGCAAACCTAACCAGGGGGTGAAGTCCTTCACGCTACTAAGGTAGCGAACTACAATATCTCCTAAACTACACCAATTATCTTACTTATCTTATTAACAAGTCTTGATTATCTTCGCATAAACATATATTCTATCTTTCATTCACTTAGCTAATACAGTTATACACATTCGCGGATCATATAAGCATTAAAAGTGAAATTCATACCCAATATAACAGAAGCATAAAATGTGAAATAAAGACATGGAATTGATAGAAATATCTCTTTATTAATACTTCCACTGTTTACAGACTCGACTCCCCATGTGCACTTAGTTGCAAGGGTTCGTGCACTCAGCTACGGACTACTAGGCCTCTGTGCACTCAGCTGCATAGCCTCTTCCTATGCTACTACCCAAAACTAGACTTTACACTTCACAGATCTATCTCGCATAAATCATTCTTCCTTAGAAATTCTATGATTGATGCCTTAACTACTTAGATATTTGCTCTATTTATACAATCCCATGGTTTGCGAACCATGGCAAACCATGGGTAGATCTTCTATAGCTGACATTACATTATCAAAATAAGGGCACACAACCCTATGCCTCTTTAACAAACTACGCTCTCTGTGCCCACAAAATGTAGAGACTTTACATTGGAATTACAAAATTGACCAAAATCTAGGCTCTAAGCCCCAAAACTTCCCTTGGGGGATCCCACACCCAACAGAAGGAAGAAAAAGAACCAAGGAAGTCGATAAATTAGTGCATGATGTGAGGGAGAATGTGAGAGCTCCAAATTTGCGCAGGAAAATGAGGTCACCTAAGAGATACACTGGCTACATGGCTCTAATGACTGAGCTTGTAGAGACTGAGCCATCCACCTTGGAGGAAGCAGTAGAGAAACATGTTTGGGTTGATGTAATGGCAGAAGAATACAAATCCATCTTGAAGAACTGTGTTTGGAAAGTGGTCCCAAGATCAGCAGTTAAATCAGTTGTGGGTTCGAGATGGATCTTCAAGGTTAAGCATGCATCATATAGAAGCATGGAGAAGTATAAGGCCAGATTTGTAACCAAAGGATTCTATCAAGTTGAGGGAATTGACTATGAGTAAACCTTTTCTCTTGTAGCAAAGTATTCATCCATTAGATCAATTCTTACACTGGCTGCATAGATGGGGTGGAAGATCCAGTGAATGGATGTAAAAACAACATTTCTCAATGGTGTTATTGAGGAGGAGGTGTACATCAAGAAACTAGAAGGTTTTGAGACATATGAATGGGAGACTCGTGTGTGTAGACTCAGGAAAGCATTGTATGGTCTCAAACAAGAACCCTTAGCTAAGTACACTAGGATCGACAGTTATCTCATTGGTTTGGGCTCCACCAAAAGTGAAGAGGATGCGAAACTCTATTTTTATAGAAGGTAAATTTCTTATTATTGTTTATATGTTGATGATTTAATATTAAGAGGTGATGAGCAACTTATCATCTCTTACAAGGTGGATCTTGCAAGGGAATTTGAAATGAAGGACATGGGTCTCATGCACTACTTCCTCGGGTTAGAAGTATGGCAAGGCGATAGTGATTTTTTTGTGTCTCAAGGCAAGTATGCCAACGATATACTGGAGAGATTTGACATGGATATTTATAAACCCATGGAGACACATCTAATGACCAATTGGAGGAAGGAGGAAGCCACTTTAGGTTAAGGGGTTGATGCTACCATTTATTGATAACTATTGGGCTCACTAATGTATCTTGTGAAAACACGACCAGATATGTGCTATGCAGTCAACCATTTGAGCTAAGCTATGGTTAGGCCAACCAAATTTTATTGGAAGGTAGTGAAGCATGTTTTACGGTACCTCAGAGGCACTACCCAATATGGATTATGGTACAGACGGACAAAGGGAGTGAAATTGTGTGGATTCACAAATGTAGATTGGGCAGAGAATCCATCCAACTAAAAGAGTACATCAGGTGGAATTTTCAATGTTGGGTCAACAATAATTTCCTAGTACAACAAGAAGTAAAGATTTGTGGTGCTCCGCTCGACAGAAGTTGAATACATGGTTGTCATTCAAGCAATATGTGAGGCGATCTAGATGAGAAAGATACTTGCGATATTGTTTTGTCATATATTGGATCCAACTGTGATCTATTGTGATAATCAAAGTTTCATTCAGTTATCTGAGAACTTGGTATTTCACGATCGAGACAAGCATATAGATATCCAATATCATCATATACAGGATTGCGTGTAGAGGCGGAAAATGTTGCTACAATACATTGTGATAGAGGGATAAGATGCTAACATCTTGACAAAGGCTTTCTCAAGAGGGAAGTTTGAATTCCATAGGTGCAAGATGGGGGTGGCTGATAATCCCTTTCTTGCTAAGAGAGTGTTGAGAAGTGTAGCAAGAGAGTATCAATTTGACTTTGCTTTTGTCAAATTGAGAAAATTTGAATTTCCACATCAACAAACAACTTGGAGGTAGTTAACTTGTGTGACATGGCTCTTGTCACTTAATTAGCTTATTAAATTCGAGTAGGAGGTCTTGGAGTTCAGTTAAGCACATGCGTGATTGCTAAATTTTAGTAATCCAGTTCAGTTATATCCCAGTGTATTCATTTAAACTAGTTCTAATAGTTAATGGAAATAGTGGAAGGTCAGTTGTGTAGTGGGATAGTAGTCTAACTCAATGATCATCTAGTTAACTAATCAATCATCTCAAAATAGCTAGTGTATGCTAGGAATTCAAGTTCCCTAGTTGTGGTGGACATTCCAAGGCAATGTAACAAGCAGTTATAAACTAGTTTGAGTGTACAGGTGTTGCATGTAGCCAAATGATCAATCCTTGGGAATTTCACAATCAATTGGAGGAAAACTCCTAAAAATAGGCACTAATCCCTCAAGATTTGCGCAAGGAAATAAGTGCTCAAGAAGAGGAAGAAATTGACTAAGTCTGGGCTCGAGCTTCTCATTGAGTAGAGAGAGAGGTTATTCACTTGCAGGTTGTGCTTAGAGAGGGCAAGGAATTGTAATACATCTCTATTCCTCTGATTAATGCAAAGAGTCTTGAGGATTTTTTCCCAGTTCAGTTCCCCTAGAAAAAAATATCGTGCATGTGTGTTTTTTCTTATTGCATGTTTGTGAATGTTGTTCTAAATTGGGAATTAAATTCCACAGATTAGTAGAGTAGAATTAAGTATCTTGATTTAGATTAAAATTCCTTAAGCATTTGCAATTCTATCACCATAATTATACAACTCAACCCATTATTGGGTGTGAGAGCCACCTTTATCTTAGAACTATGCCACTCCTTTGCGACTTCAAACTTGTTGATAGGGCATATTTATGAAGAAACTACTTTTCCATGTTTGAGCTGAGTGATCGATGAAGTAAATGCATGGAGTGGTTGGGGAAGGAGCATTTACAAACTAGGCACATTTGTGAGGATTGGGATAGGGAATACTATAATATGTGAGATTGTGTGAGGAGTTAGAAGTAGAAAAATTCATAAGATGCAACTAGGGTGGTGGGAAATATGAGTTTGTGACATAGGGCAGAGAGGAATTTGTTGGACATTGGATAAACCAACACTCCTTGAGTGTTCCATGACATGGACTAACAGCCTCTCGTGGATCCTTATCTCTGGCGATGCGATCGTTGACTAACACCTGTAGGTTTTGGTTTAACGGCAATCGTGATTCCCAATAGAATTCCCCAATCCCAACCACATAATCTTTCTAGACAATTGATGTGAAAAAGAAAAGGGGTTAATTGGTTTACCCAAAGAGCTAGGGAAACAAAAATTCAAAATTATTAGAACTAGAAGATATATAAAGGAAGTCTAAGGAACTACTTGATGTGGCACTGACTATATAGAACTGAACCTTTTCATCAGGAACCATAAAACTCATTGTAAATCTCTTTCCATGTGAAAATAAGTTCTTCTCCTATGTAGGATGATAGCACCATGTAGCATGATTGTTTGCAACCTTCTGAAATGACTAATACATATGTGAAGGCTAGGCCAAACTAGGACATTTAGTGACGAAGAAAAACATAGAAATCCCAACCAAGATATGATAAATCCCTAAGTGAAATGTCACATTAAACCAATATTGAAATGAGCATCCTCCACCATCATAAAACAATTAAAAGCTATAAAACCATGGGAGGAGTAGTAAATGTTTCATTTGGAAAGATGCATTTCCATGTCTACTCTCTTGAGTCTCTAGTAGGATAGTGATAATACAACATCCACTTATTGTGGATTATACAATCCATCCTAAAATAGTTATACAATAATTATACATAAAATAAATAGTAAAAATATGTTAAAGTTTTCAAAATAAATAAATTAAAATATCTAATATAAAAATATTATTATTATTATTATTAATTTTATCAAACAATACTTAACATAGATATAATTGAAAAATATTCCCAAAATATAAATAAAATAAACTTATAATTTCAATTATAGCTACAATACTTATTAATACTCAAGGAAAGTGTAAATAATATTTAATGGTTTAAATAATGTGGTACATGGAAATTTATTGTAAAAAACTTTTGAAGAAAGTGGTTTAAATAATGTGTAACATGGAAATTTAATGTAATCATTATCTTCTTTTTACATGAGTAAAATAACGAAAATCCTTTTGGGTAAAAGAGTATAACTTCTATTATTCGTAGATGGGTAAATGTGTTAATTTTTGTTTTTCCCTCCTTAAGATAGAGCATTATATTTTTGTAGTTAATTTAATTTGTTGTAATATTGGTTTAAAAATCATTAAATAGTATTGATTTTCAATCAGTAATTTTTTTATAGACAAATATGGATTTATGAAATAAATTAACAATGAATAATTATCGTATACAAAGAGTTTAGATTTTCCAATGATATTTTAAATTCAAAACTTTATATATATATTATTTACAAAATAAACCACATAATTCTAAAATCTATAAATGAATAATTAATTATGAATTTTTAAATTAATAATATTACATATGTACTTTTACTTAATTTTATATTATATTTTAAAATTCAATATTTTACCATTTTTAAATTTGATATTTATATTTTCAAATTGTAATTTCACACATTTTAAATTTGACTATAATTTTGTTTCTAAATTCTTTTGTATTAATATCTCCATTAAAGGGTAAATTCTTTTGTATTAATATCTCCATTAAAGGGTGAGATTTCAATATTTAACTCTACTCTTAATGGGTTCTTGTCATTTACATCTCCTTTAAAAGGTGAGATTTCAATATTTAACTCTACTCTTAATGGTTTCTTGTCATTTACTAGTGTATTAACTTCAAAAATAGTTCTCCCTTAAGCATAAAATCTTTGTCCACGACATTCTTGTTCTCCATTGCGGAAACAAACTTTTCATTTCCTCTGGCATTGTTAATTGGATGAGCTAAGAATGTACTTTGAAATGGATGATAAAAGAAAATTTTAATGTGATCTTTTTATTGGTGTAACACAATGGTGAAGAATGCTCGCGTAAATTTATCAAATGGATGGTGTGACACTAGTGATTATGTAAATAATAGTTATTTACTTTCTTTTATTATGAAAAGACATGGTAACTCGTTATAGGTTAGTAAACAAACTTGAAAACAAAAGTATATTTATCATTATTTCATTATGTTGTTATTTTATAGGGGAAAAAATTTTAAAAGGAAAATCTTTAGTTTCTAGGTAGTTAGACAGTTATCTTTTTCCTGGGATTAAAAGAAATCTCTTAGTTGGATGAGGCCACAAGTGGCCTGAGGAAAGAGGAAAAATAAGTGCTTGTGACAAGACGTTGTTCAAGCTGCAGTTGTATTGCAACGGAGGTCTTCTTGAGTTGATTGTAGCTAGTGGAAACCTTATAAGAATTTCTGGATTAGACCTAGGTTCTTGGGGTCATAAAACGTTTGTTGTTTTTTATTACCTTGGAAACTAAAGAGATTTAGGGGCAGACTTGGACATAATTGCTAGTATCGTTGGTGGGGAGGATACTATAGTCCCACTTTGGTTCTCTTCTCTTACAGGCTAACAGAAACAAATGATTGGGAGGATACTAAAGTCCCACCTTGGTTCTATTCTCTTAGAGGCTAACCAAAACTACTTTGATTTGAATTTTGTCATGATCTTTATATAATAATAATAATAATATCCATTTTTAAGGTCACAGCCAAGCCACACCAAATTGGTGTATGAGACCCCCTTGTTTGTGGGACAAGGGACCCACCTTCGCGTAGCGATTTGACTGCTTAAGTCTACGAAGGCATACATACTCTACCCCCCTCTGGTTTTGAACCGTGACCTCTTAGGAGGAAACACATGCTCTTAACCATTAGGCCCACTCAAGCTGTATCTACAAATGATCATCTATGTGTTATTCCTTGTAAAAAAAAGGAAGTCTAAATAGATTGGTATATTGTTTCTTATGACTATTAGGTAAGCAAAAAGAAACCAAGTTGACTGTTGAGAATAAATGTTCACAAGGGTAAAGAATATGCCATAAACCCTTTCTGTATTTGCATATAAATTTTGGCGAGTAGACTTCTTTTGTGAGATATACTTCCTCTCTTTGGTAAAATTAACTCTCTATGTTGGTTGAGTTTCTGGATATTAAAAGAAAGAGTCGGTATTAATAAGAACTTAGACTCAAGTAATGCAATACGAGGGAGACAAATCTCTGAAAATTAAAATAATAATCGTAATAACTAATTCTTGCATGTACCAGGATACATGACTTCCAAAATATGTTGAAAGTAATTATAGAGGGTTTCGATGGTTAGTTTTCCAATGGTGAGCCAATGGATTCCTTGGAAAATAGTCCCTCTCCACATTAATAAGTAACTACACCTATCATGTGGAACCAAAATGAGGAAATGTATGTGGTTTTTTTCTGTAGCATCTATATAAGTAGAAGATTAAATAAATAACAATAATAAGAACAAACATCCAGGTGAATATTTCAAAAGAAACTCAGAGATCCAACACCCCGCATTGCGGGTAAAAAAAAGCAACAAATTCCTAAAATATGTGCTAGCAAAACACACAATACAAAACAGAGAATGTTTGTAGCCAATATATAAACATATAACCCTAAGTGACAAAGAACAATGTCCTATGTAGTTACCAAAAAAAATTGTTGTTACCACAGAGAAGAATCATGGATGGGTAAAGAATCCCAAGTAAGGCCAAGATAGAAGACTGCGAACAATATTACCCTTGAACGAGTCTAGGGGAAACCCATCAAACTCAGAACAAGATGGTAACTATTTAAGAAGGAAAACAACTTAACCATTTACCAACAATATAAAATGGAAAGAGTACAAAATGCATGAATCATAAATAATATTCTTGATATGAACTTGATAATCCCAGTCCATATAATTCCTTAAGAAAACAAATAGTTTCTTAACTAACAGGAAAGAGAACCTCTACTGCAAATACATTTTTTTAATCAAAACTTGAATACTAAGAATCCACATGAGTAAAATATATGTTGACTTCTGTAACAGTACCACATTTAAATACCCTAAAAAATTACTTAGACCGTGATAGAAACATTCAAGGGGAGTAAAAGTAAAAGAAACCCCAAGAGGGATTTTTGTATGGTTGTTAAAATTCAACCAAAAATATACATAATCCATTTAAGTAATTGGGAGATATATTTGATGGCCCATCAACCTAAGACTACATGCAGAGAGCCAGTAAACCATGCAAGTCAGGCTCCTAACCTAGAACAAGGAACATTTTGGAATTAATAGAGGACGGATTGAGCTGACCACTGGAAAATAAGAAGGAAAATCAAGAATCCTTCCAAACCTGCAAACAAATAAAGAGACATATTACAAATAATCTCAGAGCGTCCACCTGAAATACTTAACTTGGGAAATGTTAAAAGAGTAATACCTGTAAAGACTGAGAGAGGAACTATGTAGGGAAAGTTGAACCCTGACACCCTCAAGACCATTGAAAGCAAGAAAAATATTGAACACCTTGCCGAGCTACAAGATAACAAATAAAAAAATAAATTAATATTTACCTTTGTGGAAGGAATAACTTGCACCGTCGTTGAGTTACCATTGCCGAGAATGGCCATTGTGGCTATAGAATGATTACAATGAAATACTTCAGCAAAACCATAATGACACTAAACAACTGTGAACCAAGAAAAGCAGTAAGTGATCTTACCATTTAGACAAAGCTCACTGAAGAGGAAACCTAGCGAGACGTTGCAGAGTAGAACTCGATGGGAGGTAGAGGAACAATGTGTTCATGGGGCTGGAGGGAAGGACGGTTGCCCTTAACCATCCTAGAGAAACCTGGACCACACTATTGAGGCCCTAGCATCAGACGATGTGGATCACAACAAGTGTGAGTCGGTGCATAAATGGCAGCAGAATGGAGTAACAGAATGAACCACGAGCCAAACAAACATGAACCATGAGCCAAAAATCCACCTTCTAACCAAATAAAATATGGACGGAACGAAATTACAAATTCAAAATTCAAATTTGAATTCCTTTAGTGCCTTTACTAAATTCAAAATAAAACGGAATTTGGAAAATGGTGGTAGACGAGGAAGCAAATGGAGGTTGCAGGAGGAGACGGGACAGGTCTGACAGTGGGCGTAGATACATTGAATACTGGAGCTTGCCGGAGGTAGGGTGATCGAGTTGCCGGAATATGCATGGAGATGTATGGCTTTCATGCATATGTAGCATGCCTTCAGATGCACGAGTGTCCTATCACAGGTACTTAGCGCTCATTTATGTTTTAATAGGGTCTGAAATAGGAACTTCCATATACTCACCTGCACTTCATGTCATTCCTTAATATTAATTGCACAGATCACATGTCAAAGAGTCACATCGCCACCATTACTCTAATGACTCCTATTTTTTCTCACGTTGAGGTCACTTAAAGGATGAATAAAGGAAATTTATCTTCACTCTACATAAAAGGGACGTGATCAGAATTATACTCTGAGATCTATTTTCCACCACCCCTTGTAAAGCACAGTTGTGAGTTATTAACTTCTACTTATTACTTTTCCTCGTCCAATGGAATGGTAGAAGAAGAAATGATATATTAGTAATTGTACCAAAGCATGACGAGTTGACAACTAAGAATAACAAAAAGGATTTATTGATCAATCATATATTTCTAAGTACAACAAACAAATGGTTTTTATAAGGAAGAAAGAGTTAATTTGTAATGTCACCTTCAATTTACTCACTCACTTGGATAAAAAATTACGTTGGTCAACTACGTACTAGTGATATTTCAATTTACCTATGGATAAGAAGTGAAACAACCATATCAAGGCTAGAGTGAAGAAGAATCTAGTCCCTCTAACTCTGAAAACATTGAAAAAAACTTCTTAAGTTGTTGGGAATCCACCAAGTTCCTCGAGTTATCAAAAGGTGACACAATATTGGATTCTAAATCCGATGGAATGAACATAATCTAGGAGTTCAAGGTTCCTTCTATATGTTTTTTTCCTAGGGGAAGTGTAATTTTCTATTATATATGGAAAATTACATGTTTTAGATGCATGTGGCATATGCTATACATGTGACCGTAGTCATCAAATAGTATAAGTATGTACATATTACCCAAGTAGGGTGGACCTTCAGAGATTAGTAAGTGTTTACAAAAATTATTACAAAATTTCAAAAAATATTTTTTCTGTGAATTTTTTGTTTGTTGGTGTCTCAAAAAACTATGATAAATTAGGGCCTATCAGCCCTTTGTTGCATCTATTCTATATATGTCATGTGATAGTATTGGTAGACCTATCCCTGTCTTTGTTCATGTATCAGCCATTCACCCCTAGGTTGATGCACTGCCTCTTTTAAAAGCTGATCTACAAATTTGTTGTGCTCCCTATAAATATGAGTACATGGAATCTGATTAAATTATGATTTTAAAAATAATGTATCATCCAAAATGTTCCTAAGTGAATGAACATGGCATGCAGATGTGCAATTGAACCAATTTATGACAATCTTAGAGTCCCCAAAGATCTGTAGGTGGTTGCAATTTTGGTTTAGTGAAAAATATAAGAGATGTCGAAGTGAGATGAGCTCAGCATAATTGTTTGTGCCCACACCCAGGCCCATTCGAATGTGGAAGAAATGTGAATCGGTTAGGTGGAGTAGGAGTCCCCCCACCCCCCACACCCTTGTTCTTGGGTTGAACCATCAAAGTAGGCCTAGGGACGAGCATGATCTATTACTTCAGGGGTGATAGTTTGAGTCGAGGTGGGTAGGTCCTCATCTAGGATTTCATTATAGTTGTTGCAGATTCTCGAGGTAATCAAGGGCCACCTGATTTGCTTGCTATTGAAAATAATATTGTTCCTACATAACCAGATATTCCAGCTCAGGATCAAAGGGAGGTTTTAGATTTTCATGGTGGGGGTTGCATTCCACCAATTGTTCCACGCTTCCTTAATGCAGTTCCCTTCCCATCTCTGGTTGATGTTTAGCATGGACAACACCTGTACCCAAATTTGTTATGTGATAGTGCAGAAAAAGAATAAATGCTCATTTGATTCCTCCTCCTGGCAGCATAATACACACCAAGATGGACCCTGAAAGGATCGTTTCATGAGATTAGTGTCGGTGGGTGTCTTATTCATGATCATATTCCACATAAAGAGGTGCGTGCAGGGTGGTGCCTTGAGTTTCCAGATCATTCGCCACCAAATTTCCAGTACATTGGGCTTATGAGCAGCATGGATGATGGGGTATCCCTCTTTAGGAGTGTATGCCCCATGCACTGTCGGAGCCCAAATCAATTCATCCTCGTCATCCCTTATTTGCACATGTGATTTTTTTAATTCATTTGTATAATGCCTCCACTCCTGGCTCCATGGATCAGGGATACCAAGATCAGATACAGACATCCAATCTTTTTGAAAAATAGTAGAATTCATCTGATCCATGATATGATCTATGGTGACGATGCCTCTATTGTTTAGAAATGCATTCAGTTTCGGGGAAAGGTTGAACACATTGCTGCACCCAATCCATGGATCTACCCCAATGTGAATTGTTGTAACATTTTCGACTTGCCATGTTAGCCCACTCTTGACAATGGGTAGAGTTTGTATGGCAACTTTCCAGATTACAAATATTCCATGTTTGTTCCAAGATGGTAACCAGACCCAATCCATGATGTTCAGAGGCTAGATATATTTATAATTGATTACTTATGTCCATAAACTTTTGGTCTTCAAGAGGAGCCAACCCAATTTGGCTGCCAATGCGTGAGCGAAAGCTGGGAGGTCCTTAAGGCCCCATCCCCCCCATTTTTTAGGTACAACAATTCGGCTCCATTTGACCCAAGAAAAGGGTTTACCTTCCTTATGCCCCTTCCATAAGAAATTACAGCAAATCCTTTATATCCTAGATAGAATGCCTTAAGGAATCCAAGCGAGAAACATCCAATAGAACATGGTGCCTTCAAGAACAGATTTAATAAGCACCAGCTACCCTTCCCCAGACAAGATTTGATGGCTCCAATTGTTCAACCTTTTTTCTAACTTAGCAACCAACTAGGTCCAGTCAGCAATTTTGTATCCATGAGATTTTATTCAGAAGCCTAGATATTCCAATCCATCCTCCAGTTGTAGCCTCTGGAAGCGTAATTTTTTGTATTCATGACAAATTTCTTATGGTGAGCAAGCTGGATAGGTAATGGTGGATTTAGGGTGGTTGATTTCCATCCCTATGGTTGTACAAAATAATCGTAGAACCTCAGATAGAGTGTTAAAGTCATGAATGCCTCCATTGAGGAATATGAGTACATCATCCATGAACAGGAGGTGTGTAAGTATGAAATGGTCCATGATCTTGAGTCCCTGAAGCCTCCCTACCCTTTTTTCAAATGTGATTATCCTGCTTAAAGATTCCATGACAATTAGGAAGAGAAGAGGGGAGAGTGGGCATCCTTGTCTGAGTCCCCTCTCTGCATGGAAAAAGTAGGAAACAGATCCATTTATGAGGATGCTAAAAGAGACAAATGTAACGCATCACATAATCCATTGACTGAAAGGAGTAGGGAATCCAAGGTTAGTTAATATCATCCTGATGTATAGCCAACTAACACGGTCAAAGGCCTTTGAGAGATCAATTTTGAGTATGGCTCCTTTCAGATTCTTTAGCTTGATGGAGTGGAGGGCTTCCTGGGCAGTGCCAATGGCTTCATGGATCTGTCGATTATGGAGAAAGGCAAATTGTTCAGGGGATATGTTATCTAATAGAATCGGCTTGATACAATTTTCTATGATCTTAGCAATAATCTTGTACAGGCAGTTGCAAAGGGAGATGGGCTAGAAATCACTAAAGGATTGAGGGGAGTCCACCTTAGGAATGAGGGCTATGAAAGTAGTATTAATGGCTTCGTACAATCTCCCAGAAGTTCTGCATTCCTTGATTACCTTGAGAAGATCCGGACCAATGATATCGAAGAAGAATATATAGAATTCCACTGACCAGTCATCTAGCCCTAGACTTTTATCCTTCTTGAACCATTTCAATGTGCTTTCCAATTCTCCTATTGATACAGGTTTGATAAGTTCCTCCACTGAATTTGGATCCACAAATCTAGGAAAATGCTGAGCAATTCGAATAATTTCAACAAGTGTTGCTCCAAGGGGGCTTTGAAGAGCTACCTAAAGTGAGAATTCCCCAAATGTGCTAGTTTATGAAAAGAGTGAACTAGTTGCCCCTGTTCAGTTGACATATTGTTAACAGGAAAAGTGTCTATTTAGAACGACCCTATCCCACTGAGGTGTGACAGTGACCTCAGAAACAAACAGGGAAAACTACTCTTGTATTCTCCTTTATGAACTATAAACGAAGAGGAATAGGATGAACCAACCTGTGTCTTGCGCTAGTCCTTTGGTACATTCTCTCTCCTCTTTGACAGCTTCCAGCTACCTGCTCCCTTACTTGCCCAGCTTCACCAAGTTCCTGTAAGATCACAGAAGAAAGAAACTACACAAAGACATGGATTTATGTTCATAAATAGCTTAGGATCAGATTTAAGCTAAACATACAAATATAACAAACATCAATGATATACAAGCATGTAGGAGAAACTCAAATAGTTTTATTGATAAAGCAAGAAGATCCAGGAGGAGTTACAACCGATGATTCCTGATCCAGCATCAACCTCCCAGCATAGAATCCCCTCTTCACCTCCAACAAAGCATAAATCACCCAATACTCTGATATCTATCTCAAAACCAACAACAATTCTCTGCAATGTACAAAATTCCAGCCTCTGGATCTCTTGGTGAGGGATCCATATATAGATGTATGCAAAGAGGATGAGTCAACTCATGAAATGATTAGTTGCCTCTCTCTTTCAGTTCTTTCTTCCACTTGGAGACTGAGAGCCTCCTACTCATCACTGGTCGAATTCAGTGAGGCAAGTGTCATTGGAGAAGATCCTGGAAGCTTCCATTGTCTCTCCACCTCGTGAAATGACTCTTCCACTTGTCATTTCCCGCTCAAAGCACCCTGGTAGTGCATTCAAGTGCATTGCAATGCACCTAGCCAGTGTATTTGGGTGCTTTGCAACGCAGCTAGCTAGTGGAGCAGCTGAAATGATCCTGATTTGACTAGTTCTGAGCAGTTTCTGGTGGAGAACTTTTGGGAGAAGCTGTAATTTGTTGACCCTGTTTCTTTAGGAGTTGGAACAACACCTTTAGGGACTTAGGATCCCTTGGTTTATGGACATTTCATGCTTAGAGCTGTAAAGCACAAAAATGTCTATAGCAGTTGCCCCGTAAAGTATGAGGCTGTTTATCGGGTGAAATGCTTTATTAGGAGGATCCGAAATTCTTTCAATGCTGGGAGGAGACCTGTAATAAGATACAATACAACACAATATCTTCATACTGTTTTCATGATCAAGTTGAGGCGGGCATTCCCATGCTCAGATTTATAAATTCATTTTCATGTACATAGGACAAACAATCGTTTGATGATTCTGATGAAGTCATCATCCTTTTAGTAGGATGATTATATGTGCTGCAATGTTGTGCATTTCAATGTCTTTATTTTTCCTGAATATATATTGCAGCCAGGATGGATAAAACTAGATCCAGGGTCTTCAATCTCATCCGATCTTCACTCGAAGTACAAGTCGATCCATGTGAGAAATGTTTTGAAGTCGAACATGGAAAGACATCGCTTGATTACCAGTCAATGATGTAAACTGTTAACAAGCGCGAGAGGAATCACCGATAATGATAATGACCCTCAAGGTACTGTAGTATAATTCACGTGGTGTGAATAAAGGACTTGGCATCGAACACCACGCAAAATCTTTCGGTCGAAGGTCATTGATGTATACCTGTCGCCGGAAGTGAGAAACTTGCCATTGAGGCATGCAAGCTTCAAAGTACTGAAGGGGTTGTTCCTAGACCAACTTCTTGGATAATGAGCTGATGTCGACAAGAAGCGATCTGTCAAAGGAGGGCCTTAATGAATCCCACATCAATGACACGGAATAGAGCAAATGATTTTGATGGAGGTGAAAACGATCTGGTCATATATGGTTCAGGGTGGCGGTCATGAAAGAATGAAGTATAATGTATGGTAGTGGATGGGACACGGGTGACTTCTCTGGATGACTTCTCTTGAACATGTCGGCGACACTTATGTGATGGATTGGTAGCATTTACCCCAAATGTGGATGGTATGGTGTGACCATGGTTATGTGACTGGTGAATGAAACAACCCAACCCGACTCAGGCACGGAGTGGAAGTGTAATGTTCAAGAGCGACTTGCTACCAATAAAGTTTCTTTGAGTTTTCATCCCAATTTTTCCCCAGTCATTGCTGACCAGTACCTCTTTATTTTTGTCAAGCTTGAGGAGGATAACATATGCTTGTTCTATAATTTTCCCTTCGGGCAAACCCATCGCTATGTTTTAACGAGCCTAGCGATAGTGAAACTCGTTCTCGCCTAAAGACAAGTTTGTCGCTATTAATCTTTTTAACGAGTCTAATGACAAAGATAACTCAGTCCTTTTCATTTTTAGAGAGTCTGAAAAGGTACGTAAAGGTAACTCCAAAATTCCTTTTTCGTCATCTAATCTCTTAAGTCCAAAAAAGTATAAAACAATACAAAAGGGATGAATTTTCGATTAGCTTTAACGAGCTGAACAAAACAAGCGCTCGATCTTTTTGTGCAATAATCCCTCAGGTCCAAAAAGATTAAAATATAGAGGAGGGATAGCACTTCCTGTCGCTTTAACGAGCTGGAAGGCCAAAACTCGACAATCTTTTCATATTTTACGAGTCAGTTGAAAAGGGCTTAAAGAAGACTCGTCTTTTGAGGAACGAGTGATAAAAAGGGTAGCAGCTGATTCCAGGTAAGGTTTGGAATTTTCCAATCACGGCAGTGTCACAAGGATGGCTAGTGAAATCACTCTTCGCAGTTGTTCCTCAAAATGGGTAAACAATCAAATGGAGGTGAATGATCGGCCAATGAAAAGTGGAGGTGACGGTGCAAACACGACCAAGGCTTTAATGGCTGAAAATGCTTCAATCACGGTGGTTATTTACCGGGGGGGATAGTTCATTTTTTAATGAGCTTAAACGCGGGTGGAAACATTTGCTCGGTCTTATGTTTATTTTTTAACGAGCTTGAACTATGCGCTAAAACTGCTCGATTAATCCAGTCATATGATAAGAATGTCTCATATAAAAACGACAACTTTTCGAGTGTTGCCCCACATCCTTTCTTTTATGAAAGTTAGGAAACGACTAATCCAAAAAATAGATAAATAATCGCTCTTTGCTTGCACTCCAAAAGGTTTGCATGCCCCCAGGTATAAAACAGAGTTTCAAGGTTACCTCTACTTCTTTCCGTCAAAACATTTGTTTTACTGAGAGAGGCCTACCTCTTACAGGTTACCCAAAGATTGTTCTATTTACGGTGTAAACAAAACACTTCTTCGGCAATGTTTCTCGAAATAAACAAAGGTGAGTGACGATGCCTGCGAACTCACATAACTTTGGCAAGAGAATCTTATTCTAGAATAACCCCTCTTCCAATCACGGACGGGGTATAGACTAGTCATATTCTCCCGCGGAAACATACCCTATACCCGAAGTTTTCCTACCCTATACCCGAAGTTTTCCTACCAAAGCAGACCAGGATGCATGCCCCCTGGGTTTCAGTCATATCCCTCCGAATTACTCGCACTCATCGGGAGGACGGACTGGAGATTGAGACATTTCTTGCGTGAAAAGACCATTTAGGGATGGTATATGACTATTTTCTATGCGTGATCCAGGAAATGAAAGCTAGTCCACGAGCTTGACCACTCTTCCTTCATGCCGAAAACACATTACTCTAAAGAGTGAGGAGACAATTGCTCCCATGCAATAAATATAGTCTCGTCCAAGGAGTAGGATATAATCCAAGGGTCCTTGAACTACCATTACGTTCATGTGAACTGTCTTACTTCTCAATGTTATGGGCACATCGGGAAGGATCCCTAAAGGTCGACTGGTTCCTTTATCAAAGCCTGTCAGATTTCTCATCTCAGGCAAAAGCGATGGCGAACCAAGCACTTTCCAAGCAATAGAGGAAAGGATACTCACAGAAGCCCCCTCATCTATCATGGTACCAACCATGACCATTCTATATATTTGAACGATAATTCGGAATGGTACACTTGCTGGTAGGCGCGGTCTACCTAGTTGATTCCAATCGAAGGAGACAACTAGGTTGCTTGGAGGTGGGACCGAATAGACGGCCGGGTATGGCTCTGACGAACTTCCTTCCTGCGGTAAAGGAATGGGTGGATTTCCCCCATGTTCGTCGGAGTCTGTGTTGATGAAGAGAATTTGGACGGTGTCATCCTTGTTCTCTTTAGTGACTGTATCATCCGAAGATAAAACCTCTGAAGGCAAGACCGGGTCAACTTCCGCCTCGACCTTTTGAATTTCGTCTGGTATGGATTCAGTTGATTTATCTTCAATGATAGGCGCTTCAGCCAACTACTTGCGCGGGCCAGCTGGGCTCTCAACTAGTGACGGACTCGGTAAGAGTTTTTTATGTCCAGGAGGAAGTCGTAACGGTGAAACCGGACGATCATCCAAAGCTCTTTTAGCTTTGTCTAAGAAGGGACAATGGTGGAGGGCATGGTTGCCTTCACACAGTTTACAAGGAAATCTAGCTTTCCCTTTTTGTCCTGGGGTTTCACTTTCACTAGTTGACGGTGTGCTTTCAACATGATCACCAGAGGTTGATGACACCGGATTGTGAAAACGAGGAGACCAGTCCCTTAGTATCCGGGGGATGCAAGGACAATCTCTGTGAAAGTGGTCTCCTTTGCAAATGACACATGGCGATTTAGGCCTGGTCGGTGCTGTGTGTGGATTTTCGTTAGACGACACTCGTTTTCCCCCATTCGCCTTTGGCTCCTTTTTATTTTTCTCTTTCTTCTTCTTTTCCTTTTTCTCCTTAGGAACTTGGCTTTTAGCTTTACCAGTCCCTTCAAGCAAAGAGGAAGGAGGAGAGGAAGAATTAGAGGAAGTAGAAGGCTGGTGGGTAATTCTGGACTTGTCTAATTGCTGATTCGATTGTTCAGGAATAGTGGTGTTCTGAACGACATTGGTTGAGAAGAGCCATACTGGCAAGCCAATTGTCAGTCCTAGAAGCGACAATGTGGCCATATGGGGCACACCAACATCTCCCCAAGAGGAGAAGGGACTAGGATTTCCACCAAGGGGAATTCGTTGGTTGGTAGGCTCCATTTTCTCAACCTAAAGATCAACGTAGGAAAAGGGGATGAATATTCCGTTTAAAATAAATTTTAACACGCTTTGACACAACTTGTTTTTTCAGTTTTAAAGAGTCGAGAAAAAACAAAAGATGACTCTAGTCTCGTTCGATTTTTAATGAGCCTAAAGTGACAAGTGCTCAGATGGACCTTTTCCGTTAAGGAGTCTGAAAAGGAATGAAAGGGACTGCTCTGGAGGTCTAGGTAGAGGGAGTACCAAAGAAATCGCAAAACTGCAGAATACTTTTTACGGTACGGCAGTCAATCTTCCCGAATGCTGTGTTCGGTGCATTGAGATCAGTAGGGTGGCCGACACGGCTTCCTATGGATAAAGGTTTTATGCCTATAGGGGTCTCCCAATATATACTCGACGATACGTGGGAGCACAAGTCCATACTGGCACTTATCGTCTCAAAGTGGAGGAATCACCCAACCATCAGTGAGGACAACAGTTACCAGGCTTTATGACGTCGGAATACGTCTCTAGCCTAGACCTCTAGATGTTGTGCGTTAAGTTACAAAGCATTGTTAAGTTCATTGAATTTATTTTAGGTTGATATTTCTTATGAAGTTTTCCTTTTGGGTTCACCACAAAATGTAGATGTAATTCCTGAAATGCAATCTAAAGATGATAAGCAAGCTTTTATCTCTTTTCAGCAATGAAAATCCTAGCTACAAGGGGAAAAGAAAGACACAATCTTTTCTCAAAGAGCAAAGAGCACACTGTAAATGCACTTTTCCTAAATCAAGCCAAACAGACTGTCAATATGCAAATGCACATGTGCATGTATTTTTTTTTCACTTTCTTAATATTGATGCCTAAAAAGAAAGTTGTTGTACAAATTTGAATTCGTTTTCAAGTGAAAAACACAAACAAGCTTCTTTTCGAAATCAAAAGGTAGAGACGATTACGACACTTTATGATTTTGAAGTAAACACTTGTTTCGACACTAGAAATTCACAAATTCAAGTCAAAGGCAAAAGTAAAAGCATAATCAACTGTCAACAACAATTAAACTTTCTCCTAAGATCAAAATCGACACTTACGACAGTTCTAAATCAAAGGACGACAGTATGGCTATTCTACTTTTGCAATGGGAAACTGTAAATGAAGCAACAAACACATAAAAACAAATACAGTTTCTTTTATACAACTGAGGTGGAATTAAGGCAAAGAAAAGGGGTTTTTTTAAACAGACACACAGGCTGATCACAGGCTGCAAAAATCAGAGACAAAACTGGAAAAAAATGAGCAAAGAACCTCAGCTGCATAGGGCTAAGCTGATCAACGCACCTGGTACAGAGAGAAACTAGATTGCAACGCAGGTTGCTCTCTCAGGAACTGCACTGAAATGTAGGAACTCTTCACAGCACCTGTGCTAGGGCAGAAACGAGAATTCTATCCGGGTTCTGGGTCACGGTTTGCAGTTTAATCTATGGTTTTTGGCCAGGTAAAAGCAATCAGTAATGCACAATCAAAGGGTTGATTTAATGAAGGTTTAAGAGCTATCACAAAGGGTAATCAGATCATTTGTGAACCAGCTGTTCAAATCATAAACAGATCCAGTGAATGGATTGAAGCAGCAGATGTCTACTTTGCATTTGTTAATGGCAAATGCAGTTCGATTCGCTACTTCTAAGTTTATGAAACAAACAACAAGAGAAACACAAACAAACTAATTAGACACTGTCCCGAGCGGAGTCGCCATTTTGTTAACGGGAAAAGTGTCTATTTAGAACAACCCTATCCCACTAAGTTGTGACAGTGACCTTAGAAACAAACAGGGAAAACTACTCTTGTATTCTCCTTTATGAACTATAAACGAAGAGGAATAGGATGAACCAACCTGTGTCTTGTGCTAGTCCTTTGGTCCAATATCTCTCTTCTTTGACAGCTTCCAGCTACCTGCTCCCTTACTTTCCCAGCTTCACCAAGTCCTGTAAGATCACAGAAGAAAGAAACTACACAAAGACATGGATTTATGTTCATAAATAGCTTAGGATCAGATTTAAGCTAAGCATACAAATATAATAAACATCAATGATATACAAGAATGTAGGAGAAACTCAAATAGTTTTATTGATAAAACAAGAAGATCCAGGAGGAGTTACAACTGATGATTCCTGATCCAGCATCAACCTCCCAGCATAGAATCCCCTCTTCACGTCCAACAAAGCATAAATCACCCAATACTTTGATATCTATCTCAAAACCAACAGCAATTCTCTGCAATGTACAAAATTCCAGCCTCTGGATCTCTTGGTGAGGGATCCATATATAGATGTATGCAAAGAGGATGATTCAGCTCATGAATTGATTAGTGGCCTCTCTCTGTCAGTTCTTGCTTCCACTTGGAGACTGAGAGCCTCCTACTCATCACTGGTCGAATTCAATGAGGCAAGTGTCATTGGAGAAGATCCTAGAAGCTTCCATTATCTCTCCACCTCGTGGAATGACTCTGCCACTTGTCATTTCCCGCTCAACACATGCTGGTATTGCATTCAAGTGCGTTGCAATGCACCTAGCCAGTGTATTTGGGTGCTTTGCAACGCAGCTAGCTAGTGGAGCAGCTGAAATGATCCTGATTTGACTACTTCTGAGCAGTTTCTGGTGGAGAACTTTTGGGAGAAGCTGTAATTTGTTGACCTTGTTTCTTTAGGAGCTGGAACAACTCCTTTAGGGACTTAGGATCCCTTGGTTTATGGACATTTCATGCTTAGAGCTGTAAGGCACAAAAATGTCTATAACACATATCCCATATAGTATTATTGGCCCTTCTCCCTTTGGCAAAGTTATGAAAGAACTTCATGTTAACATCCCCTACTTGGAGCCAGATAGCTCAGCTTTTGAGTCTCCAAGTCTCTTCCTAATCCAGCAAAATCTTTGATCTCTAGGTCTCCAAACCCGTCAATGTGGCCTTTGCTTCAATAGTGGTGTACCCTCTGCCTTGGTCATCAGTCAGTTCATCAATCTGGCACTCAATGTCACAGAGAGTTTGTTCATCCCTGACCTTTTTGTCTTTTTCCCAATTTATGGAGAGTCTTTTAAGATTCACTAGGTTCCGATAGAATCCCTCTACCACACAATGATCATTTGATAGTGGGTGGTCTCTCCAATACTCAGTAACTAATCTGTGATAATCAAGGTCCTTTAACTAGGTCGAATTGAATTTAAAAGGAGACCTAGGCTTTTGTGATGGGCCAACTAGCTCTAAATAGATGGGGGAGTGATCCAAGATCCCACCAAACCCCACCCACTACCTGTAATTTGTGAAGGATGCTAACAGATCTTCATGAATGAGAAAACAGTCCAATCTTCTGCCTAATGTCACATCTCCAATCCTTTTGTTATGTCAGGTAGGCATATTTTTATTCATAGGGACATCTATAAGGTGATTTTGCTCCAATAGAAGTTCCAGTTGGTTAGAGAGGGGATCCAACTGAGAGTGATGACCCCAGGATTCTTCGTGGCTGATGGTGAAATTTAGGTCTCCTCCTAATATGGTATTGTTGTTGATCAGAGAGAGCCCTAAGAGGTTGTGCCAGAAATCCAATCTATTATGATAAGGAGCATATATATTAATAATGCAAAGATTCCTTCCCATCCTAAGGTATCCATGGCCAACCCATTCCAAGATAGGTTTAATGGTATGGAAGTTTACTCCAAGAGTGATACCCCCGATCTCCCCATGACATCCAAGGCATGAAAGCTCCATCCAGGCTTCAATGAGTGTAGGATTCAGGTAATCTTCTTAGCCATACCTAGGGTCTCTTGTAGAAATATAATATCGCAAGGCTCAGAATCCAAAAGCCTCTTCAGAGCTAGTTTTTTGGAGGGACTAGCTAAACCCCTGCAATTAAAAGATATCCACTTCATGGGGGAATCATATCTAAGGTTTCCTATGCTCTAAGTACCCTTTTGATGGTGTTTTATCTACCAAGGGCCACATCAACCCCTACAAGTTTAATGGATTTATAAATCTTAGAGGGACATCCCTGGGAAGGTTTGGTCTCCATAGTCGAAGATGAAATACCTAATCCAATTGATTTCAAAAGTGTAGGGATATGGGAATGGAGGTTATATGAATGTGATTGGGAGGAAGTGGATGGGATAGATGGATCAAAATGGCTCGAAGAAAGCATAGCAGGGGGAGTGGTGGAAAAGATAGTCGGAGGTGGGCCAAGTGTATATTTAATAGGGGTGGAGATCATACAAGGGATGGATGCAAAAGCAGACATTGAATGCATGAAATTACTAAATTACATAACAAAGGAGCAGAGAGGAGGAACCGTACCTATGGATGGAGCAGTCGCCACAGCAGTCCAAGATCTTGTCATGGGCGTGGATATAAGCAAAACTTGGGCAAAACAAGTTGGTTGAGCAATGTCCCCAACCGCATCCATTGGACTAGTAGGTTGTGAAGGCTGATCCTCCACTTGTGGTTCATCAAGTTGAATATGCTTTTTGCCCTTTGCAGATGGAGGAGATGATGGTGAAATGAGAGGACATTCCTTATACGGGTGCCCTACCTTGTGACATCCGCGGCACCAAAAGAGGACCCCTTTGTAATCAAGGATTTTCTTGCATGAAAAATGTCTCCAGTGGAGGGTGATCTTCTCCTCGAATCCTTCCCTTGTATCCAGGTGGACCAAGATTCGCGCCATGGACATGTTGCCTGAAGATTCTTATGTCTTGTTGTTTTTGGGAAAAGTGCCTACTCAGAACGACCCTATCCCACAAGGTTGTGATAGTGACCTCAGAAACAAACAAGGAAAACTACTCTTGTATTCTTCTTTATGAACTATAAACGAAGATGATTAAGATGAACCAACCTGTGTCTTGCGCTAGTTGTTCGATCCAATCTATCCTCTCTTTGCCAGCTTCCACCGATCTGCTCCCTCACTTGCCCAGCGTCACCAAGTTCTTGCAAGTTCATAGAAGAGAGAAACTACACAAAGACATAGATTTATGTTCATAAAAAGCTTAGGATCAGATTTAAGCTAAACATACAAATATAACACACATCAGATATACAAGCATGTAGGAGAAACTCAAGTAGTTTTATTGATAAAACAAGAAGATCCAGGAGGAGTTACAACCGATGAGTCCTGATCTAGCATCAGCCTCCCAGCATAGAATCCCTTCTTCACCTCGAGCAAAGCATAAATCACCCAATACTCTAATATCAATCACAAAACCAACAACAATTCTCTGCAATGTACAAAATTCCAGCCTCTGGATCTCTTGGTGAGGGATCCATATATAGATGTATGCAAAGAGGATGAGTCATCCCATGAGTTGATTAGTGGCTTCTCTCTGTCACTTCTTGCTTCCACTTGGAGACTGAGAGCCTCTTACTCATCACTGGTCGAATTCAGTGAGGCAAGTGTCATTGGAGAAGATTCTGGAAGCTTCCATTGTCTCTCCACCTCGTTGAATGACTCTGCCACTTGTCATTTCCCACTCAACGCACCTGGGGTAGTGCATTCAAGTGTGTTGCAATGCACCTAGCCAGTGTATTTGGGTGCTTTGCAACGCAGCCAGCTAGTGGAGCATCTGAATTGATCCTGATTTGACTAGTTTTGAGTAGTTTCTGGTGGAGAACTTCTGGGAGAAGCTGTAATTTGTGACCTTGTTTCTTTAGGAGCTGGAACAACATCTTTAGGGACTTATGATCCCTTGGTTTATGGACATTTCATGCTTATAGCTGTAAGGCACAAAAATGTCTATAACAGTTGCCCCCTAAAGTATGAGGCCGTTTATCGGGTGAAATGCTTTATTAGGAGGATCCGAAGTTCTTCTAATGCTGGAGAGGAGACCTATAATGAGATACAATACAATACATTATTTTCATACTGTTTTCATGATCTAGCTGAGGCGGGCATTCCCATGCTCAGCTTTATAAATTCATTTTCATGTACATAGGACAGACAATCGTCTGATGGTAGATTGATGATTCTGGTGAAGTCATCATCCTTTTGGTAGGATGATTATCTATGCTGCAATGCTGTACATTTCAATGTCTTTATTTTTCCTGAATACATATCGCAGCCCAGATGGATGAAACTAGATCCGGGGTCTTCAATCTCATCCGATCTTCACTCGAAGTACAAGTCGATCCATGTGAGAATTTTTTTGAAGTCGAACATGGAAAGACATCACTTGATTACCAGTCAATGATGTAAACTATTAACAAGCACGAGAGGAATCACCGATAATGATAATGACCCTCAAGGTACTACAGTACAATTCACGTGGTGTGAATAAAGGACTTTGCGTCGAACACCACGCAAAATCTTTCGGTCGAAGGTCATTGATGTATACCTGTCGCCGGAAGTGAGAAACTTGCTATTGAGGCATGCAAGCTTCAAAGTACTGAAGGGGTGTTCCTAGATCAACTTCTTGGATAATGAGCTGATGTTGACAAGAAGCGATCCATCAAAGGAGGGCCTTAATGAATCCCACATCAATGATACGGAACGGAGCAAATGATTTTGATGGAGGTGAAAATGATCTGGTGACATACGGTTCAGGGTGGCGGTCATGAAAGAGTGAAGTATAATGTATGGTAGTGGATGGGACACGGGTGACTTCTCTGGATGACTTCTCTTGAACATGTTGGCGACACTTATGTGATGGATCGGTAGCATTTACCCCAAATGTGGATGGTATGGCGTGACCATGGTGATGTGACCGGTGAATGAAACAACCCAACCTGACTCTGGCATGGAGTGGAAGTGTCATGTTCAAGAGCGACTTGCTACCAATAAAGTTTCTTTGAGTTTTCTTCCCAATTTTTCCCCAGTCATTTCTGACCAGTACCTCTTTATTTTTGTCAAGCTTGAGGAGGATAACATATGCTTGTTCTATAATTTTCCCTTCGAGCAAACCCATCGCTATGTTTTAACGAGCCTAGCGATAGTGAAACTCGTTCTCGTCTAAAGACAAGTTTGTCGCTATTAATGTTTTTAACGAGTTTAACGACAAAGATAACTCGGTCCTTTTCATTTTTAGAGAGTCTGAAAAGGTACATAAAGTTAACTCCGGAATTCCTTTTTCGTCATCTAATCCCTTAAGTCCGAAAAAGTATAAAACAATACAGAAGGGATGAACTTTCGATAGTTTTAATGAGCCGAACAAAACAAGCGCTCGATCTTTTTGTGCAATAATCCCATAGGTCCAAAAAGATTAAAATCTAGAGGAGGGATAGCACTTTCGATCGCTTTAACAAGCTGGAAGGCCAAAACTCGGCAATCTTTTCATATTTTACAAGTCAGATGAAAAGAGCTTAAAGAAGACTCGTCTTTTGAGGAACGAGTGATAAAATGGGTAGCAGCTGATTCCAGGTAAGGTTTGGAATTTTCCAATCACAGCAGTGTCACAAGGATGGCTAGTAAAATCACTCTTCGTAGTTGTTCCTCAAAATGGGTAAACAATCAAATGGAGGTGAATGATCGGCCAATGGAAAAGCTGAGGTGACGATGTAAAAACGACCAAGGCTTTAATGGCTAAAATGTTTCATTCACGATGGTTATTTACCGGAGGATATTTCATTTTTTAACGATCTTAAACACGGGTGGAAACATTTGCTCTATCTTATGTTTATTTTTTAACGAGCTTGAACTATGCGCTAAAACTGCTCGATTAATCCAGTGATATGATAAGAATGTCTCATATAAGATGCCATCTTTTATGGAGCTTGCGCCTTACAAAGCTTTGCCCCGCATCCTTTCTTTATGCAAGTTATGGGACGACTAATCCTACGAGTTTAAAGGGTTAGCCTACGGGTTTAAAGGGAGGAACTAAAAATTTAAAAAATAAATAGCAGCCCCTTGCTTGCACTCCAAAAGGTTTGCATGCCCCCAGGTATAAAATACGATTTCAAGGTTACCCCTCAATTTGCAGACAAAACATTTGTTCTATCGGGAAAGGCCTACCTCTTTCAGGTTACCAAAGATTGTCTCATTCGCGTTACAAATGAAACACTTCCTCGGCGATGTCTACAGAGATAAACAAAGGTGAGTGACAACGAGCACCACACACATAACTTTGACAAGAGAATCTTATTCTAGAATAACCCCTCTTCCACTGACGGACGGGGTACAGACTAGTCATATTCTCCCGCGGAAACCTACCCTATACCCGAAGTTTTCCTGCCGAAGCAGACCAGGACGCATGCCCCCTGGGGTCCAGTCATATCCCTCCGAATTACTCGCTCTCATCGGGAGGACGGACCGTGGGTTGAGACATTTCTTGCGTGAAGATACCATTTAGGGATGGTATATGACTATTTGCGATGTGTGATCCGAGAATTGAAAGCTGGTCCACGAGCTTGACCACTCTTCCTTCGTGCGGAAAACACATTACTCTAAAGAGTGAGGAGATGATGGCTCCCATGCAATAAATATAGTCTCATCCAAGGAGTAGGTTATAATCCAAGGGTCCTTGAACGACCATTACATTCATTTGAACTGTCTTCCCTTTCAATGTTATGGGCACATCGGGAAGGATCCCTAAAGGTCGACTGGTTCCTTTATCAAAGCCTGTCAGATTTCTCATCTCGGGCAACAGCGATGGCGAACCAAGCGCTTTCCAAGAAATAGAGGAAAGGATACTCACAAACGCCCCCTCATCTATGATGGTGCCAGCCATGACCATTCTGTATATTTGAACGATAATTCGGAATGGCATGCTTGCTGGCAAACGGGGTCTGCCTAGTTGATTCCAGTCGAAGGAGACAACTAGGTTGCTTGGAGGTGGGACCGAGTAGACGGCCGGGTATGGCTCTGACGAACTTCCTTCCTGCGGTAAAGGAATGGGTAGATTTCCCCCATGTTCATCAGAGTCTGTGTTGATGAAGAGAATTTGGACGGTGTCATCCTTATCCTCTTCAGTGACTGTATCATTCGAAGATAAAACCTCTGAAGGCAAGACCGGGTCAACTACTGCCTCGACCTTTTGACTTTCGTCTGGTATGGATTCAGTTGGTATATCCTCAATGATAGACGCTTCAGCTGACCACTTGAGTGGGCCAGCTGGGTTCTCAACTGGTGACGGACTCGGCAAGAGTTTTTTATATCCAGGAGGAAGTCGTAACGGTGAAACCGGACGATCATCCAAAACTCTTTTAGCCTCATCTAAGAAGGGACAACGGTGGAGGGCATGGTCGCCTTTGCACAGTCTACAGGGAAATCTAGCTTTCCCTTTTTGTCCTGGGGCTTCACTTTCACTAGTTGACGGTGTGCTTTCAACATGATCTCCAGAGGTTGATGACACCGGATTGTGCAAACGAGGAGACTAGTCCCTTAGTATCTGGGGGATGCAAGGACAATCTCTGTGAAAGTGGTCTCCTCTACAAATGACACATGGCGATTTAGGCCTGGTCGGTGCTGTAAGTGGATTTTCATTAGACGACACTCGTTTTCCCTTATTCGCCTTTGGCTCCTTCTTCTTTTTCTCTTTCTTCTTCTTTTCCTTCTTCTCCTTAGGAACTTGGCTTTTATCTTTACCAGTCCCGTCAAGCGAAGAGGAAGGAAGAGAGGAAGAATTAGAGGAAGTAGAAGGTTGGTGGGTAACTCTGGACTCGTCTAACTACTGATTCGACTGTTTAGGAATAGTGGTGTTCTGAACGACATTGGTTGAGAAGAGCCAAACTGGCAAGCCAATTGTCAGTCCTGGAAGCGACAATGTGGCCATATTGGGCACACCAACATCTCCCCAAGAGGAGAAGGGACTAGGATTTCCACCAAGGGGAATTCCTTGGTTGGTAGGCTCCATTTTCTCAACCTAAAGATCAACGCAGGAAAGAGGGTATGAATATTTCGTTTAAAATAAATTTTAACACGCTTTGACACAACTTTGTTTTTTCAGTTTTAAAGAGTCGAGAAAAAACAAAAGATGACTCTAGTCTCCTCCAATTTTTAATGAGCCTGAAGTGACAAGTGCTCAGATGGAACTTTTCCGTTAAGGAGTCTGAAAAGGAATGAAAGGGACTGCTCTGTAGGTCTAGGTAGAGGGAGTGCCAAACCAATCGCAAAACCGCAGAATACTTTTTAGGGTACGGGCGGTCAATCTTCCCGAATGTTGTGTTCAGTGCATTGCGATCAGTAGGGCGGCCGACACGGCTTCCTATGGATAAAAGGTTTTAAGCCTATAGGGGTCTCCCAATATATACTCAATGGTACGTGGGAGCACAATCCGTACTGGCACTTATCGTCTCATAGTGGAGGAATCACCCAACCATCAGTGAGGACAACAGTTACCAGGTTTTACAACGCCGGAACACGTCTCTAACCTAGACCTCTATGTTGTGGGTTAAGGTACAAAGCGTTGTTAAGTTCATTCAATTTATTTTAAGTTGATCTTTCTTAGAAGTTTGCCTTTTTGGATCACCACGAGATGTAGATGTAATTCCTAAATGCAATCTAAAGATGATAAGCAAGCTTTTATCTCTTTTCGACAATGAAAATCCTAGCTACAAGGGGAAAAGAAAGACACAATCTTTTCTCAAAGAGCAAAGAGCACACTGTAAATGCACTTTTCCTAAATCAATCCATACAAACTGTCAATATGAAAATGCACTTGTGCATGTATTTGTTTTTCACTTTCTTAATATTGATGCCTAAAATGAAAGTTGTTGTATAAATTTGAATTCGATTTCAAGTGAAAACACAAACAAGCTTTTTTTTTCGAAATCAAAAGGTAAAGACGATCATGACACTTTATGATTTTGAAGTAAACACTTGTTTCGACACTGGAAATTCACAAATTCAAGCCAAAGGCAAAGGTAAAAGCGTAATCAACTGCCAATAGCAAATATACTTTCTCCTAAGATCAAAACGACACTTACGACAGGTCTAGATCTAAGGTAGACAGTATGACCAGTTTACTTTTGCAATGGGAAATTGTAAATGACGTAACAAATACACAAAAACAAATACAATTTCTTTTATACAACTGAGGCGGAAT
Source organism: Pinus tabuliformis (assembly GCA_031772625.1). Taxonomy (NCBI): domain Eukaryota; kingdom Viridiplantae; phylum Streptophyta; class Pinopsida; order Pinales; family Pinaceae; genus Pinus; species Pinus tabuliformis. Next base: position 341,170,065 of record CM062805.1, read on the forward strand.
TAAGGCAAAGAAAAGGGGCTTTTAGACAGACAAACACACTGATCACAGGCTGCAAAAGTCAGAGGAAAAACTGGAAAAAATGAGCAAAGAACCTCAGCTAGGCAGGGCTAGGTTGTTCAACGCACCTGCTACACAGAGAAACTGAATTGCAACACAGGTAGCCCTCTCGGGAACTGCGCTGAAATGCAGAGTCTCTTCACAGAGCCTGCGCTGAAGCAGAAATGAGAATTGTCTCCGGGTTCTGGGTCACGGTTTGCAGTTTAATCTAGGTTTTTGGCCGGGTAAAAGCAATCAATTGTGTACAATCAGAGGGTTGATTTACAAGCGGTTTGAGAGCTATCACAAAGGGTAATCAGATCATTTGTGAGTCAACTGTTCAGATCATAAACAGGCCCAGTGAATGGACTAGAGTAGCAAATGTCTACTTTGCATTTGTAAATGGCAAATGCAGTTCAATTCGCCACTCCTAAGTTTATGAGATGAACAACAATAGAAACACAAATAAACTAACTAGACACGCTCCCCAGTGGAGTCGCCATTTTGTTTTTTGGAAAAGTGTCTATTCAGAACGACCCTATCCCACAGGGTTGTGACAGTGACCTTGGAAACAAACAAGGAAAACTACTCTTGTATTCTTCTTTATGAACTATAAACGAAGATGATTAAGATGAACCGACCTGTGTCTTGCGCTAGTTGTTCGATCCAATCTATCCTCTCTTTGCCAGCTTCCACCGATCTGCTCCCTCACATGCCCAGCGTCACCAAGTTCCTGCAAGTTCAAAGAAGAGAGAAACTACAGAAATACATAGATTTATGTTCATAAAAAGCTTAGGATCAGATTTAAGCTAAACATACAAATATAACACACATCAAATATACAAGTATGTAGGAGAAACTCAAGTAGCTTTATTGATAAAACAAGAAGATCCAGGAGGAGTTACAACTGATGAGTCATGATCCAGCATCAGCCTCCCAGCATAGAATCCCCTCTTCACCTCCAACAAAGCATAAATCACCCAATACTTTGATATCAATCACAAAACCAACAGCAATTCTCTGCAATGTACAAAATTCCAGCCTCTGGATCTCTTGGTGAGGGATCCATATATAGATGTATGCAAAGAGGATGAGTCATCCCATGAGTTGATTAGTGTCTTCTCTCTGTCAGTTCTTGCTTCCACTTGGAGACTGAGAGCCTCTTACTCATCATTGGTCGAATTCAGTGAGCCAAGTGTCATTTGAGAAGATTCTGGAAGCTTCCATTGTCTCTCCACCTCGTTGAATGACTCTGCCACTTGTCATTTCCCGCTCAACGCACCTGGGTAGTGCATTCAAGTGCGTTGCAACACACCTAGCCAGTGTATTTGGGTGCTTTGCAACGCAGCCAGCTAGTGGAGCATCTGAATTGATCCTGATTTGACTAGTTTTGAGCAGTTTCTGGTGGAGAACTTCTGGGAGAAGTTGTAATTTGTTGACCTTGTTTCTTTAGGAGTTGGAACAACATCTTTAGGGACTTAGGATCCCTTGGTTTATGGACATTTCATGCTTATAGCTGTAAGGCACAAAAATGTCTATAACACTTGTCATGTTCCAGATAAGTCCCCAAGGAATTTGCTATGCGAATGAACACATCCTCTAACCAAAAATGCATTGGTAGCCCTGGAAGTGGAACCAAATCGGACAAGCACCAAGTTGTTCCCTTTCTAGATCAAAAATGGGGTTCCATCATTTAAGAAAAATTGGGGCAAGTTCAATGTGCCAAAATCTCGAGAGGATCCGATCAATATACTCCTCCCTATGGAATCTGAGAGCAAACCACCCACGAGTGAGAACAGTAATCGAGGACAATTCTTTAAGAAGTGAACCCCAAATTTCCATGGTCCAGAGATGCAGATGCTCTGCAGAGTAGTTTCACCGTCTAAATCGGCCCACCAAAACCCTATTGGCTGTATCCACTGCCTCTCCCATCGTGAGGTCTTCTCTAAGCATGAGGTTGATGTCACTTCCCTTTCTTAACTTTTTTGGATCTCAGATCTGTCGGGTGGTCTCTGAAGGGGCCCCTGCTGCCTTGGTGTGTCACTTATGGGGAATGAGAGGTGATGTTAGGGTTAGGGATGGGTGTATTGAAGCATCCTGAAGGAATGGTGAAACAGAGTGGAGGGCAGTTAGGGTTAGTGTTAGAGATGTTGGCCAGAGTGGAGAAGTAGGGGGAGGAAAGCCCAGGCTGTGTAGATGAGGGGGCACCGAAGGGAGCGCTAGGGAGAAGGAGATCAGGAAGTGGGGAATCCAGAGGGGGATAAGGAGGGATGCAAGCCATGATGAGATTAAGGGTTGCAGGGGAGAGAGGAGGACAATCCAAACCAGAAGATGCATCCAGAGCAGCATAATATGGCAGGTGTGGCACAGATGGCCAAAGGCAGTCTGAGACAAGTATCTATGTAGACAATGGGCATTGTGGCGAGAAAAAGGAGCTAGATCCTGACACAGCACATGGGCGCATCAAAATCTCCTCGTAGGGATTTGGGTCAGTTGAATAGTAAATGGCTTCAGAGTCCATATTGGCAATCGTGAAGGGAGTCAAAGGAGCGGTAATGGTTGAGCGAAAGGGAAGGAGCCTGACTGCACACCGAATGGAGGGGGAGTTTGTAGGAAGGAAATGGATGAGGAGTGATTATTATATATGCATTTCTTATGATATTAATTTTATGGATATTTACATTTTTTTTAGTTGTATAGATATTTCTCCTAGCCTTTTTCCCAAATAATGGGGTGTTAAACTACTTCAAATTCCCCTAAGTCAGTTCTTTATGCATTATATTATTCTTTCAAAAGAGGTGTCTTTTTTTATTGGGAAAACCTTATTTCTAGTGAATTATCATTCCAACCAGCCAATTTGTCCAAGGTTCACAATTTTTTCTTGACATCCTACTTAGTCATAGACCTGGTCTTGTGTTGTACTTTCCATGGATTACCCCATAAAAATAATTTGAATACAAAAATTGAACTAGTACAGTTATGGTACCCAATGTTATGGAAACGAAAGGCCCCTTTCCATTTTTTCAAGTGCAGGAGTCCATTGTCAGATAAGTTACTCATTTGGTGATTACAAAAGAGCCCAACAAAATCTCAAACAAAGGACAAACTTTCTTTTATGGAACGAAAAATATGAGAGGGGATAAAACACCTTGGTTTCAATCTATGGATTCCAAGACAAACACATACTACTTCCAAAGTCTATATTGGAAGGTACTCTATTGTGAAGTATGCACACAGTACCATTCATAGTTATTTTTGTTTGAAAGAAAGAAAAAGAATCAATTTATTTATTTTCCTTTTATTGTGGAAGTAAATATGAGAAATATGACCCTCATAGTTGAATTTTCTAAACCATTAAATATTTTCAATTTAAATTAAGTTGAAGCCATGGAAGGATTTGACCCAGAGGGTATCACCTGGCCATAATTAGATATGGAAATTTATTTACAAGATTTATTAAGGAAAGTGGAGATAGTCGTACTGCTCATCAACGTCAAAATAAATTTCTACCCCTGTTGAAGAAATCATTACCTAAACCAACACAACAAGAACACCAAACAAAGAAAGAGGTAGAAAGCCTACAAATTCCCCTCCAGCTTCGATACCTCAAGCTATCCTTAGATAATCTTCAAGTCATAGTAGGAAGGATACCAATGTGATTGGGAGAATGAGTAATGATAGGCCCTCGACTGGATGAGAAGGAGAGGATTCACCTCCCAATGTGATCCTATAAATATCACACATTATTGATTCATCCAAGAGTGAAACTCTTGAGGAGGCTCAACGTGCGAAAGATCCAAATGACATGGAATTGGATAATGCCATGATACCTAATTAGGTTGCAGTTTGCATAGTTGAAACCTAAAGAATGATTGATTAAATTATAGAGGATTCAGTCACTTTGGATGACCATTCACTAACTATGGAAGATGCACAATCTACTTAATCATTATGGTAATTTTGAGGTACAAAATTGGCCTCAAAGTGAAAAGTGTGTTTAGAATAAACTTTAATAGAAACAATAGGATTGATTTATATTGTCTCATTATATTTATTTTCATCCATCTCAATTCTTTTAGAGTGGAAAAGGTGGAGGAATAAAATCATAGGACCCTTTTACCGACAAGATCCAATTTGGAAAAATGAGGTCTAATAACTTCTAGAAGAATTTTGAGGCATCAAATGACATTTTATTGGTTTAAAAAATTATTACACAAGTGCGAAACCTATTTACATTATTCTACACACACAGACGTTTACAACATTGCAAGAAATGCGTCAATTGGAGTCTGTATACGAAATGTATGTCAATCAGAAGTTGACCTTCTTGTTTTCACCACCATAATTCGAGAGGATGCCATGTCATCCCCTATTATTCATGAAAAGTGAGTTAGACACATTATTATGGTGAAGAATAATCTAAAAGAGTATATATTGTAACTTTGGTTAAGAGTTGAGGTAGTCAATCCTAACCACTAGTAGGCTATCGAGTTGTATTATAACCGGACCACTAGGAGGAAAAGGGGTTCCATTCATTCGAGTGCATTTGTTCCATAGTTGAGCAAAAATATCTGATAGGGATAGGAGATATATCAGACGAAGAGGAATTGTTAATTGTAGTATCCCATAAGCCACAAGCCATACTTCTTTACTCACAGACATTTTCTATTCAAAGAAAGAGAGCAAGGTGGCCTCAACTTCCAGCTAGATTTGTCTCCTGAAATGGTTTCCTAGATCATATCTTGAGTCAAATATACGTGTTATCTTTTATTTTGTTTTTCTCTATTTTCTACATAATTTTAGTTCGCATATATATTATTAACAGTAATCTACAAATCTATAAATCGAAAGAGAAAGAAAATTATAATAATGTATATTTTGGATTCTTATGTATAATATTATAAGATATATTGTGAATAAATGTCCATTGGAATATCCATGGAACTTTGCGGATCAAGGATTCAAGATGATGATGTCATCCCCGTGGGAGAATACTTTTGGAGAGAAAAGAAGAAAACTAGTTTTTTTAGCCATATTTTTTACTTATCTCCTTATAGGTTTACTCAAATTTCAAGTTTGTACACTCATTGGATGTGAAATTAAATTTCACACCCAAAGAAAACCCATCCTACATACTTTTTATCAGATCCATATTGATAAAAATTCAAAATACGTGAAAAAATGTGTTTTGAACATGTTTTTCATGTATTTTATTTTTCTCGGAGTAGATCTACTCAAAAGTATGTAGAGGTAGTAATTGTTGGATTTGAATTCTAATTTGGCATCCAACAAGTGCATACACTTCAAATTTGAGTAAACCTACAAGGAGATGATTAGAAAATACAATAAAAAATGTAATTTCATTTCTTTTCTTATAAAATCTCATAACTCTTATTTTATTATTTTTACAATTATTTTATTGTTTTCCTTAGGAGGCCCATTTTAGACTTCAAAATTCCCCTAATTAATATCCTTGGTCTCGTGCCTTGCCTTCTATGGCCAACCCAATAAAAATAATTTGAATCAAACATATGATTAGTACAATTTTGGTACCCAGTGTTATGGAAACATAGGGAACCTTCCATTTTTGTCAAGTGCAAGACTCATTTTTCATAAAAGTTAATCATCTTGTGACTGGGAAAGAGCCCAGAAAATTCTCAAATGAAGCACAATATTTCCATTGGGGAAGGAGGAAACATGAGAAGAGCCAAGAAGAAATCACCTTGGGTTCAATCTATGGATTCCAAGAGAAACCCATACTACTTCCAAACTTTGTGTTGGAAAGGTACTTTATTGTGAAGTATGTAGGTAGTATGATACATGGTTAATTTTTTTTGAAATAAATAAAAAATAAATCATTTATGTCTTTACCTTTAATTGTGGTAGAAGTAACTATGAGAAACATGACCCTCCTAGTTGAATATCTAAATCATTATCTTTTCAATTTAAATGAACTTGAAGTTATGCAAGGATTTGAATCAGAGGGTATCCTTTTAAGGAAGATGGACATAATTAAATATGTAAATTTATTTACAACAATTATTGAGGAAAGTGGAGAAATCCACATTGACCCTTAAAGTTAAAATATAAATTCCTACCCTTGTTGAAGAAGTTATTGTAGAAACCAGCACAAGTTTCGGATGACATACAAAGAAACAAGTATAAATCCTACAAATGCCCCTCCATTTTTTACACCTCAGGCTCTCCCTAGTTCATGTTAAAGTCATAAAAGGAAGGATATCAATGTGATTAGGAAAATGAGTAATGATAGGTCATCATGCGGAGGATATGGAGAGGAGCCACCTCCTAATGTGATCCTATAAATATCACACATTTGTATTCATCGAAGAGAAAAACCTCTAAGGAGGCCCAACCTATGGAAAAAGAAACTAACATCGAAGTGGATAGCACGTAGCAAAGGTGAAGGTTCAAAAAAAAAGGTTACTATTCAATCAAGAATAAAATTTGACATTTCCGAAGTAGGACCTTCTAGACTCCTAAAGATGCACTAAATTTTTGGTGAAGTAGTTGCACACTTTGTTACAGAACACTTTGAGATTGAATAGGATAATAAACCAACTTGCAGAAGCTCTGAATCCAAATTCTTTTTTCATGACCCCTTTGCTCATGCAAGCACCTGAAGCCATGGTAGATATGTTATAAAGATACTAATGTCCAAAGTAAAAAATGCTTATAACAATTTAATATTTGGTAACATCATTGATGTAGATTAATTATCCAAATGTTTAACAACTATCCATTGAGCTCATAATAATCATATATATATATATATATATATATATATATATATATATATATATATATATATATATATATATTGCTAGAAAATAAATTAAAACCTTTCAAATCTTGTAGAGAAGATGTGAATTACATATGATAACACTTTCATAGTAGAATATAATGATCATAACAAGCTATAAAAGGAATATATCTTTTATTCAAACACTAACAAGCAATAGAACTAGTTATCTCTCTTTATCCATAACTAATACAACATCAATTACATAAACATACACATATTGGAAAGGTTCAATTAGAAAAGATCACAAATTAGCCTATGATGGATAGTTATTGTTTGTCAAGTGTACTATGGAGCTATTGTACCAATGAGATGTGGTCACTACCATACCTAACCCAAGAGGGCTTTAAGAACCTATTTTACTAGTTAAGAAGTGATGTCCCTTACTTCTACCATGATTCCATCTAGGGGTTTCCATGGGAAAGTGTTTGTTAATGAGACCTGGGAGGCTATTCTCAAATGGGATCTCAAATCCTAGCACTTAATTAATATAGTAATCTAAGATAAATAGAAGAAATGATGCTAATGTAGATGGCCCTTTGGTATTATAAGGGACATGGAGAGGATGGGTATTTTAGTGCATTTATATTCCTTTATTTATAAATTTCTTTTGGGAAAATATATAATAACCATATGATTTTATACCCTAGATCTCTGATATGCCATCAATTGACATGTTCCTCAAGATTGGGGCACAAATAGATTCTCCCATGTGTGATACAAATGGTTACTTTTTCTTGAAAATCCATGACTTGGATGGAGGAGTTAGTGGAAATGGAACTTTTGGTTGATATTGTAGCAATCTAGTAAACCTCCATATCATTTATCTATGAACATGTAATCAAGCCAAAGTAGATGGCCTTTTGATATCCTAAGGGACATGGAAAGGATGGGTATGCTATTAGTTTAGTGAATTTGTATTCCACAAATTTCTTTTGAGAAAAGCTATAATAACCATAGGATTTCATGCCCTATAAATTTTATATGCCATCAATTGGCATGTTCCTCAAAATTAGGGTGCAAATAAATTCTCCCTTGTTGAATCCAAATGGTTATTTTTTCTTGAAAAAACATGACTTGGATGGAGTTAGTAGAAATAGAACTTCTGGTTGATATTGTAGTATTGTTGGCGATCAAATAAACCTCCATCTCATTGATTTATGAACATGTCTACATAAGATTATTTAATGGTTGGTTCCTAACATTCTATTATTCCCAACAACGTGAAAGTTAGATTCTTCGAATTTTCATTGAGAGGATAATTTATAATAATATTGAATCCACTTCAATGATTACATTTCCAACCCCAATATAATTATACAATGAATTCTAGGATGGAAACAACTTTGACTCTGTTATTAGTAGTTATGATGAATATTCCCAATATCCATTTTATCTCTCTCTCATGAATATGCCCCCTATCCCTGCTAATCCATGATTGTCTTTGAGGAACTATCAAAGTTGCATTTATGGTATCCTTGTTGTGTAGGCTCCCAATTAGTTCCCTTTAGCTTAGTTGCAATTTTCAACACTAATAAATTAATGCCCAAGTATTTCATAACGTAATTATCTTACTTGTGGTATATTTTAGGATAGTGATAATAGGTAAGAGTGAAAATCCAAATTCCCAACCTCCTTTGTTTCCTTTTGCACTTGGCCTGCAACCTCGTCATCACATTCCTTAGATCAATCATGTTTCTCTAGTTATGAATTATGTGGGGAGCCTTAATCTTGTTGCAACTGTTGTTGATAATTATAGACGAGGAAGTCCTAACTTGATCCTATTTTCCAAAAGCATATGAATTTCGATATCTTGGTTCTACCTTCATTACATAATTCTCTTTCACTAGAGAGGTAGAAACCCTCGTATTTGAACCAGTCAAAAATAGATAAAACAACCATTGGAAACTTAGTTATTAGGCATATCTCCTCAAGGTTCCCCAACGAACCTTGTTGTAATCTCTAAAGCTATGAAATTTCTCAAAGTTACCCCAAGATTTACCATTTTATCGAATCAATCCAAGAAAACAATGTCTCCCTTGCCACCGCACTTTTCAAATTAGGGATGATGATGATTATTTCATTTAAGAAATTACATCTAGTGATCTGAATGGGAAAATTATTTTTGATGTGTCAAATTCCCCTTTAGAATATGTAAATGTGCTTAAGGATTCATGGGGTTAATTGCAAGTTTTAACATGAGTTTTTAAATTTTTTTTATGTAAATTTCATGTACAAATTAACATAAACAAATGACTGAACAACAACATATAACATATATGAAAATCACGATAAATAATAACACAACAACACATGATGAAGTAGTTCACCCCTCCTTGGATACATCTCTTGGTCCATCTTCCAATGGCTTAGCCCTCTCTATTATGCTCAAAAGTGTGAATACATTAGATTACAATGCTCAAACAACTCTAAAACCTATTCCAATGGCTCTAGAATGCCCAAAAATGTTTTTCTAGCCTCTTTCTTCTCCTGATTTGGTCAAAAAATCAAGGAATTATGGCTTCCCCAAGTCTCTCTGCTAATCACACCTCAATTTCCCCAAAATATGGCACCATCCTACAAATTCGCCTCCAATTTCGCTAATTGAGCATTAATTTCACCTAATTCTGGGCAAAATTGTCGAATGGATTAGATGCCAAATAAGGCCTTAATCCTGAAAATGCAGGCCACATGGGGGGCCCATGCCCTAGGCTAAGGCCAATGGCCCGCCCCCATCGGAAAACCCCCCACTCTGCTCCGCTCGCGGTCCTGTTGGGTGGAACGCACCCAACGACTGGCCCCCGTGGGCTAGCCCTTTTTTTGGATGGCACAACACTTCAGTTTTAAATATAAGTTTTGTTCCATTAAATAACAAGCAATAAAGTGTGGTGTATTGGTTAGACTTGGCACTTAGACTTTGGAGGTCGTGGGTTCGACGCCCACCACTGTTGTCTGAACCTTAACCCAATTTTGGTGGCCCTCGAGCTGCCATGTGGTGGCCCCTGACTGTGCCATGTGGAAACCTATGATTGGCCACCTACCAACCAATCAAAACATGCACCTAGGCACCTGCCATGTGTCAACACACAATTCACTGGAGGTAAAAATAATATGAATAGTCACCTTGCCACATAGACATGCCCAGTCAACACCACGTCAGCAATATGGACTACTGACTGGGCTGCTTGCATATTTTTTTTTAAATTCGCCTATTTAGGAAATCAAACAAAACATGTTTCTGAGAGCATATGGAGTTTGTTTCTCACGAAATAGGTTGCATCGGATTTAGGATGATGAGCATTATACCTTCATTTAGATTCCACACCAATCTAACAACTTTGAATTTTTAGCAAATTTTTTATCACCTGATCATTCCTCCCCACTGGAATATTTTCGACCCTAAAAGATCATTTTCAGTTGTTAAATAGGTGAGGGTAGATTTCCCTCACCTTTCCAATCTTGATCCATTTGGCTTTGGAAGAATTTTTTCCTTTGAGCCCCACACGAAGGTAATCCCCATTCCCTTGTTTTGAAGACCATGTTCTTCTATCAAGAATAGTGTCTTGCTATATTTCATCAAGATATTCAGGAGAGAAATCTTCAATGGATGGAATTTGAACATTCTCTCCTTGATCTTCAATCAAAGGAGGCTCATAACCTTAAATTTTCCCCATTAAAAACAACATAAATTTGCATATATGAAGGCAAATCCAACCTGAAGGCATTGTCACCAATTGTTTCCAGAATTCTGAATGGACCATAACTAATTGGTTTTGGTTTTTTACCTTCTCCTTGGAGCCTCTCTTTGCTAATGTGAAGCAAAACTTCATCACCAACTTATAACTTGTGATCTACCCAATGCTTGTTATGCCTCGCTTTGTACTTGCCTTAGCTCTTTTCAAGCTAATCTTGAAATGTTTGAGGTACCATTTGTAATCAGTCAATGAAATTCTTGGCTTTGTCCATGTCACCATCAATAGCAACCCCCTTCTTACCAAGATGGTACAACAACTTATGACACAAATGGTAGTCAAATTCCCCTACTCGGTTCTCTTGACTCAAGCTTAAATGTACATTTTGAAAGTATGCATATTGTTGAACATAACTTTCATGCAAAAAAAAAATATGCTTGAGTAAAGTAGTTGCACTAAAAATAGGCCTAGAAAGTATATCATCAACCTTGTTGTATATACCTTTCTTATAGCTGCTAGCCAAGTGGAATTGTTGTAAGGATCCCATTCTTCAAAAGTGCCTTGATTGTTGCAACTTTGTCACTGCACCATTGAAAATTTTTGAATGACATGAAATGGACTTACCATATTTCATGAGGATTGTGCCCATGGCATAGTTGCTTGCAATTACATGAGTTGAACCAATCTTTTCTTTCAGGATATCAAATGACTTTTTTTCTTTCCTCCCCACTAGAAGACCTTTTCCACACTAGTCGATGTATACAAATGAGCTGTGATAGAAGAAAAGTTAGCAATAAAATTTCTCCAATATTGGCCTGCTCCCAAAAAAGTTCTTACCTCAGTAACTATCTTGGGACTTGGCCAATTCATAATGACGTCAACCTTGGAGGGATATATGTTCAACTCACCTCCTCCAACAATATGAACCAAGTACACCAAATAAGTTTTACCAAATTTTCACTTTGAAAACTTCAAAAACAATTGTTCTTTCTTCAAGACATCAAGTGCTTTTCTCACATGCATGAAATGTCCATCAAAATATTTTCTGAAAACCAATATGTCATCTAAATAGAATCTCATCTAGAAATGGCTCCAATACATCATTCATCATACACACGAATGTAGTAGGAGCATGGAAAAGACCAAAAAGAATAACTATAAATTCAAACAAACCTTGCCTTGTTTTGAATCTCATCTTCCATGTGTCTCCTTCAATAATTCTACTTTGATGATAGCCACTCCTTAAGTTCCATTTAGTGATATGTTTTCCATTCTTCTTGGGCACCAAAACAATAGGTGACCCATATGGTGAAGAAGATGGTTGGAGGATCCCTTTTTTCAACAACCATTGGGTTTGCATTTGTATTTCTGCATTTTCCATTATTGACATCATGTACATGCCAACATTAGAAATATGACAATATTTCTGAAATGGTATTTCATGTTGGATTCCCCTCTTAGGAGGTAATCCCTTTGGTTCGTGAAACATATCATCATTTTGATTAATCACCTCAATCAAATCATATTTCAATTTTGTATCACAACCTTCGAACGCTTCATAATCAACATCATTATTTGGTTTGATCATAAGAAACATTAAATTCTTGCTTGAATTCACTAGTCTTTTCGTTTTCTCTTCATTAACTAATGAAAGATTTAGTTTCTTGTGATGAGCTCTCACAATATGCTCCACACCATCTTTGAACAAATGGTACTTGTTTTCATGGCGATAGAAGATTGATTTTCTATCATAGAGGTAAGGACTACCCAAAACAATTCCTGAAATATCAAGTGGTACAACATCTAATTCAAATTTGTCAGTCAAGTTTGTTGTGATTGCAAAGCGAAGAATACATTTTCTTGTAACCTGTAAGTTTGTGTCCTTTCATATCCAACCCAATGGATATGGCTTGGAATGTGGAATGGTTTCAATATTAATTTTATTTTCTAAGCATTCAGATATCAAGTTGGCTTGAGACCCACTATCAAATAGTGTGTCGATTTTTGTATGTTTTTCAATAACCCTCACATGAAATAATTCAATCCTTGTTTCTTCATTTGGAGTGCTAGTGTGACAATTTGATATACTAGTGCTAGAAATGGATTCTTTTCCTTTTATATCCATACCTTTAATTTTAGTTTCACCACCCGAATCAGATCCCAAATCCTCTTGAATTATTGCAGTTGTCTTTAATTTTCCTTTGTTGTTGAGTTTCTTAGGCCTCATCTTTGGATGAAGCTTCCAATAATGGTCTTCATCGTGACCCTCTTTGGAACAATGTTTACATATTTTTTTATCTCCTTCCTTTTTAATGGATGAATTTTTCTTTCCTCAGAGATAAGCTACCATCTCTTCTCAAGTATAAGTTAACATCGCTCGAGCTAGTCTTATTTCCATTCTATTTGTAACCATATTTTAGTATTTGATATTAATGAAATGAAGTGTTATTTATGTTGCATCTTTGTATTTATGCCTATATCTGTAATTTTTTTGTTCCTATTTAAATATGGATCAATGGTATCAGAGCGGTCTGCTCTTTCTCTGTTTTTCTTTGCATGTCCCCAACAAGGTCGGGATATAAGGAGTTAAGGCTCAATCTGGTTAAACCTGTTCAAGATGAGCCTCTCAAACCCTAACGGCCACCCATGGGGAAAGAAAAGAAAGACAAGGCGGCAAGAGATCCTATCAAAATATTGCTCGAGGACGCCCTTAAGAAACAAAGGAATGTGATGATGGATAACTTTGCCCAGATCCTTCAATGGTTGGCCACGAATGGCACATCCACATCTAGCAGCCACTCTGGAGGATCCACTCCTTTTATGGTACAAGTAAACTTTGAAATTCCCATATTTGAGGGCCAAATAGATGCAAATGCCATATATAAATGGTTAAATCTACTAGAAGGATTTTTTTTGTTCATGATGTTTCAAGCTCAAAAAATATTACTTTTTCTCTTCTCAAAGCCGTCCCCCATGTTAAGGACTGGTGGGAAACCTACTATGAGTAGAAGGATGAAATTACGACCTCACTTTTTTCAGCCGCACCCACTTGGAATTCATTTTGGGATTCCATCAACGAGTAGTACTACCCTATCAGGAGCTATGAGGATAAATAGATAAAGTGGACAACGTTGTGGCAGGGAAGGGACCAAGATGTCTCGGAGTTTACCAATGTTTTTCATACCCTTCACACGAAGTTGGGTATCAAGGATTCTGAGAAACATTTTGTACTCAAGTACCATGGCTGCCTACACAGGTACATCTAGGATGAGATGAAGTTCCTAGACATCTCCTCGCTCGGCATAGTGTACCGATATGCCGTCAAGATCGAGCAGAAGTTTAAATAGAAGAAAAGAGACTTTCGATCTGTAAATCTGAAGCAAGGGAAAGGTGCCCCCAAACCGCAGAACAAAGGTAAAATCCAAGGCAAGGAGGCCCAGGACAACCATCAAAAGTCACAAGAAAAAAAACACAGTGAAGCTGAAGAAGGACACGGGAAAGTGGTGTGAGTTCCATAAGAGCTCCACTCACAACACAAGTGAGTGTTGAGCTAAGTAGTCACTGGTGGCTGAGCTAAAGGCTTCATAATAAAATGCATTTTCTGACGTTGAGTCAGAACCCGAAAAGGGGAATGACAAAGGGAACTAGCTTATCGATGCAGAGCCCAACACCATCATTGCCACCATTAATATCCAGAAGGAGGAAGCCGAAGATCCATAGGAGAAGGATTGCCTCTTCCAGTCCCAGATGTGGGTAAAGGGTTCCCCGATACAGTTCATTGTCAATGGTGGGAGCCAAAAGAACCTGATTTTGTCAAAGGTCGTGAAGAGGTTGGCCTTACTGACCACAACACACCCACAACTGTACACCATTAGGTGGCTTCACCAAGGACGGGATCTTCGCGTGAGCCAGTAGTGTCACCTTCCATATAGCATCAAGACCTTCACAGATGAGGTATTATGTGACGTTGCTCCCCTTGATGTTTTTGATGTATTATTAAGTCAACCATACTTGTGGAAGAAACATTTTGTGTATGAGTCAAGGTTTCACATTATTATGTTACTTTGGGAAATAAGTTGTTCAGGATACTGAAGGTAGCACCGCCTACTGCCATCTCTGTTATGGAACCAACTCACAAAAAGATAGAAAAGATAAATGAACACCTTAGAAATAAGCCTCTTCTAGGGGGCAACCACCTTTACATTACACAAATGAACAATTCTTGGATGATACAAATGAAAAGGCCTCCTTTCTGTATATAGGAGTCTAAGGAGTCGTAATATAATCAGAGCCGACATAAAAATAATAATGTAAGGGCACAATAATAACAATAGTGGGCTTCTATGGGGCACAATAGTAACAATATGGGGACTACATGGGTGCAACAATATAATAAGGGGGTTTTACTAATAACAATAAGGGGTTACACTAGTAGTATAGGGGCCTAACATGACCCTCTCCTTCAAAAAGTGTTGTCCTCAACGCTTGAGTAGTTCTTGATGCTTCTATAGAATATTCTTGTCCTCCCATGTGGAATCTTCATTGGGTAAGTTCTTCCACTTGATGATATACTCTGAAATTGATTGATTTCGTAGTTGTCAGGTTCTTGTTTTTGTGACTGCTCCAGGTTCTAATATGATTTTTCCTTCCTCTTCAAGTTCTGGAAATATTGTTTGAATTGGGATCTTTTGCAACTTTTGAATGAGTGGACACGCTTCTTCGTCCTTCTTCCATTCATCCCTTGCTTCATTTATCCAATCTAGTTGGATAATAGAAATAGCACAAAACAATGCTTCCACATCCTCATCCTTTCTTGAAAGTTCATCTGCAACAAAATTTTGCTTCCCTTTTCTATAGATGATGTCAAACTCATAACCCAATATATTTGTGACCCATTTTTTCTGTTCCTCTATAGATAATATTTGTTCTAAAAATTATTTAAGACTATCATGATCCATTTTTACCTTGAAGTGTCTTCCCATTCAGTAAGGTCGCCATTTCTTAAGTGCATGTAGCATTTCCAACATTTCCTTCTCATAAATAGCTTGCTTGAGATGTAGCAGTAAAAATACCCAATCACCTACATCAAAACATTTTTCACTACAATGTTGATCTACCTATTGTTTCATTCGATTTTGCACCAAAGTGGCATTATCCTTTAAAATCTAGAGAACTTGTTGTTGATGCTCGATGTGATCTTTCACTGCTTGAACCTTTTTCTTCTTGATATGTCCTTCTATCTTGAGAGTTTTAGGAGTGGTAATTTCTTCCAATGCTTTACAAGATATGGTCGGATTCATTTCTTGATGCTCGATGTGATCTTTCACTTCTTGAACATTTTTCTTCTTGATATGTCCTTCTATCTTGATAGTTTTAGGAGTGGTAATTCCGACCAATGCATTACAAGATATGGTTGGATTCATTTCTTCTTTCTAGATGTGATCTTTCACTTCTCGAACCTTTTTCTTCTTGATATGTCCTTCTATCTTGAGAGTTTGAGGAGTGGTAATTCTTTCCAATGCTTTACAAGATATGGTCAGATTCATTTCTTCTTTCTCTGGGGTTGGTTCTTGGTGTATATACACTTCTTTTGATGTTTCTTGATCCTTTTCTTCCTCCTATTCATAATCTGTGTAAAATAATTTCTTCTCAGCACACTTATGACCTTTAGTGCATTTGCTATCACAATTGTAACAAAGCCCTTTTTCTCTTTTCTCCTCCAATTGTTGTGGTGTAACCCTTGTAGGTTGTGGAAGGCTAGGAGAAACAACACTTCCATTATTATAGTTGTGAGGGGTAGACTTCCTTGATGCCATAATTTTACTTTCCACTAAGTAACAAAGCTCTTTAACTCTTTCCAATTGTTGTGGTGTTTCTCTAAAGAAGGTGTTGCTCTTTGTATCCTCATAATGTGTTGTTATTTCCTCCGTGAAAATTGACCACGTAACGAGTTGTTTACGAGAACAAAACATTTTATACCATAAAAATTGATCTGGTTCTAAATATGAAGATGTAATACATACCTTTTGTAACAGTGGTACACCATGTAGATCAAAATATTTCTCCATTTGAAGTATCCAATTTACTGGATTCTTGCCATCAAACTTCCTCATATCGTCTTTTCTTGCTTTTATGAGCTCGATCTTAAAACGACTATAACTCTGTAATTATGGTTCTTCCAATTTTGAAATTACGATCTATAGTAGCCCTCTATGTCCTCTTTCCAATGCCACCAGTCTGATCCAAATTGGATTCTCCAAGGAAGATTTATGACAAATCTCCCAAGATGACCTGATTATATACCTTTTCAGAAGAGTGAACTTGTATGAGGTGCCACGTGTCACTGTTTTGACCTCCGGGTCTAAAAAATATACACAAGAAACTACAGTCTGTCCTCTTTGTGTAACTTCTTACGAAATTGCAATCTAATGCTCAAAACAAAAGTTATGATGATTTTCCCAAGGTCACCTGTTTGAAATGTAATTCAAGAGTCTGCAAAAAGACCAACTTCCTCAGATCATATCTCCACAAATATAGCGCGAAAAGCTCTGAAATTCGGACTCGAGGTTCAGCGCAATTTATTCTCAAATGAGTTTTTTTTCGCTTCTGAAACATTGCAAAAAAAAAGTTATAGCGAAAATGCCACGATGACCTATTTGGAGTAGCAAAACCCTAGAATCCAAAGCTCTGATACCAAATGTTATCAAACCAACTCACAAAAAGATAGAAAAGATAAATGAAGGCCTTATAAATAAGCCTCTTCAAAGGGGCAACCTCCTTTACATTACACAAATGAACAATTCTTTGATGCTACAAATGAAAAGACCTCCTTTCTATATATAAGAGTCTAAGGAGTCATAATATAAGCAAAGCTGACATAACAATAATAATGTAAGGGCACAATAATAACAATAATGGGCTTCTATGGGGCACAATATTAACAATATGGGGACTACATGGGTACAAAAATATAATAAGGGGGTTGTACTAATAACAATAAGGGGTTATACTATTAGTATAGGGGCTTAACAATCTCTTTGGTTACTGCAAAACCATGCAGTAAGCTCATTTCCAAATCCGGGAAATTTGTTTTCCTAATGATACCCCCTCAGGGAAAGAAGAAGACGATGGCCACAGCCTCTAGACAGGGCCCCTCCGCATGACAACAACAGATGGACAAGGTCATGGAGGAGTACAAGCACATCTCCACCTCCCCTATAGGGGTGCCTCTACACTGTCAGGTCAAGAACTCCATCGATCTAACCCCAGGTGCGTCGTTTCCCAATGGACCAATCTATCAGTGCTCCATTCTAGAGAACAACGAAATCAAGAGGCAAATTTAGGAGTTGCTACAGAAAGGTCACATCCGGCTAAGTTCATCACCCTGTGGGAGCTCCATCGTGTTGGTATAGAGGAAGGATGGGACTTGGAGACTCTGTATTAACTCTCAGGCATGTAGGTTTTATCCCCGTACATAAATTAAACAATGCGATAGCATAACACTTAAAACACATATACATAGAGATTTTCCCCTGGATCCCAAAACTGGGACTACCAGATTGATTTTTCATTATGTTCCTTTCATATATTACAAAATATATATATACATGTCGAAGCATCCAATACCATGGACCGAAAACCATCGCGCCCAAAACCATATGCAAAAACCATGTAGAAAACCATAGGTAGGTTCACCCACCTAATATAGGGTCCAAAAAAAATTTCCTCGGGGCACTGCCCTGGACCCCGTGGAGGGGGGCTACCTGCCCCCCTCTAACCCCCTGGTTAACTAGGGCAGCTAGTTGTGGAAAGAATATAACACAACCCAACATTCTCCCACTTGTTGTTTTCTTTCCACAAGAGAGTTTAATCATTTATCTAGCCCTGCAACACCCATTACTTCTCTACACCAAGAGAACTTCTCAGAGCTCATAGATTTTTCCAATGCATCTGCAATATTCTTCAAAGTGACCACCTTTACCAGCAACAACTTTTTGTCTTCTATCATATTCTTCACAAAGTGATACTGAACATCAATTTGCTTTGTCTTTGAATGATAAGTAGGGTTATTTGCTAAGAAAATTGCACTTTGGTTGTCACAGTCTATCCTTATAGCTCCCTGTACTAACCCCATACTTGAACAAAATCTCTACAACCAAATTGCTTCCTTGCTTGAATGAGTGGCTGACGTGTATTCTTCCTCTGTAGTTGATAGTGCCACTACAAACTGTTTCTTACTCATCCAACTAACTGCACCTCCAAATAGGTTAAACACATACCCACTTGTAGATATTCTCTAATCCAGATCTCTAACCCAGTCTGGATTAACAAAGCCATGAATATTGAAAACTCTGTCAAATCCTGGTCTTCCTTGGTAGCACAAACCATAATCACTAATTCCACGCAAATACCTAAAAACCCGCTTCACTGTTGTCCAATGATCCTTCCCTGGTTTTGACATAAACATGCTCAATACTCCCACTACATGTGTAATGTCTGGTCTAGTACATACCATTACATATATCAGGCTACTAACTGCACTTTCATATGAAACACGGGACATGTCCTCTTCCTCTTCTTGTGTCTTGGGACACTGTTCAGTAGATAACTTTACACCAACAAGAATAGGAACCTTCACTGTTTTACTATCCTACTTATTAAAATTTTGCAGTATTGTCTCGACATACTTCCTCTGGTTTAACCAAAGCTTCCTCTTTGCCCAATATCTTTTAATTTCCATGCCCAAAATATAGTTTTCAGCACCAAGATCTTTCATGTCGAATTTGGAGGACAATTGGGTCTTCAAATCCTGGATAATTTCTTTGGCATTTCCAACCAGCAACATGTCATGCACATACAAGGCCAGATAGATAACACGTCACCAATTAATTTAAAATAGACACAGTGATCTACTTTTCTTCTGGTGAAGCCAAGTCCCCATATAAATGTATCAAATTTCTGATACCATATCCTTGGTGATTGTTTTAGCCCATACAGAGACTTCTTTAACTTGCATACTAGTTATTTCTTACCCTTCACCGCAAAGCCTTCAGGTTGCTTCATGTAGATATCCTCTTCTAGATCCCCGTGAATAAATTTTCTCTTCACATCCATCTATTCTACCTCAAAATCAAAACCAACAATAACAGATAAAAGTAATCTAATAGAAGCTACCTTGGCAACAAGAGAAAAATATCACCAAAATCAATTCCCGGCACCTAGGAATAACCTTTTGCTACCAACTGAGCTTTGTATTTCTCCACCTTTCCTTTTACATTTGTCTTCCTCTTGAACACCCATTTGTTGCCAATGGGTTTCCTTCCAGCTGGAAACTCCACCAGATCCCAATCCTCATTTTTGTGCAAAGATTCCATTTCATCAACCATGGCCTCTTTCCAAAGTTTTCCATCCTCTGAATCTATTTCTTCCTTCACAGTTATGGGATCATCATCAGTAATACATAAAGGAAAATTTGAACACAAGGAAGATGGACTATACCTTTCTGGCTACCTTCTTTCTCGAGCTGATCTTCTCACAACCACAGTTTGTGGCTCTTCATCTTCTGATTCCTCTTCTGTTGTAGAGTTTGATTCTTCCTCCTTTAGCTCAAACTCTATCTTCTTAGGTTCCTTTCATGGGACTTCATGTTTAATAACATATTTCACCTCTCTGAACACCACATCTCGATTGTACATAACCTTCCTTATTACTAGGTTCCAAAGCTTATAACCCTTTAAACCATCCTTGTACCCAATAAAAATGCACTTTTCAGATTTACTATCCAGCTTGGTTCTTTTCTCCTTTAGAACATGTACATATGCATCACATTCAAATACCCTCAAATGTGAAAGAGAGGGTTTCTTACCAGTCCATACCTCTTGTGGGTTCTTATCCTCCAACACTGATGAAGGTGATCTGTTGACCAGGTAACATGATGTATCCACCGCCTCTGCCCAGAATTCATGTCCTAACCTGACACCATTGAGCATGCTTCTTTCCCTTTCCATCAACGTCTTGTTCATTCTTTCTGCAACTCCATTTTTCTCAGGTGTGTATGGAGTAGTCTTTTATCATGCTATACCACACTTCTTACAGAATTCTTCAAATTCCTTGTTGTAAAATTCTCCACCATTATCTGTCCTCTATACCTTTATCTTCTTCTCTGTCTGGTATTCCACCAGAGCCTTAAATTCTTTAAACCTATCAAAGACTTCATATTTCTTCTTGAGGAAATATATCCATGTATTCCTTGAGAAGTCATCTATAAATGATACATAGTACACAAACTTACCCAGTGATGGAACAAACCTTCACAGGTCCAAACACATCACTGTGCACAAGCTCTAATATTTGTTTTGCCCTCTTACCACTAGAAGGGAAACTCACCCAATTCTGCTTCCCATATACAAAAATTTCATAGAAATCAAAATCCAGAGAGTTATTTGTCATACCTTCTACCATACCTATACCATGAAGTATTGGAAGGCCCTTCTCTCCAATATGTCCAAGCCTTTGATGCCATAGCATGGTCCTTTCTCCAGAGACCACTAGATTTTCTACTCCACTTTCAGGAACCACAGAACTGTGGCACCCATCAATAACAATGGTACCTTGAAGCTTGTACAAAATTCCAATCCAAACTCCCCGCATGAATACCAGTGCTCCACGAACCATCTTGTAGGTATCTTCCTCAAACACTATTTTTACACCTGCATCATCCAACTTTCTTACAGAAATGAGATTTCTAGCCAATGCAGGAATGTGCAGAACACCCAGAAGTGTTCTAACCCTTCCATATCGCAGCTTCAAGTTTAACTTTCCACGACCAATGATTCTAGCCTTCCTCTCATCCCCTAAGAAGACATCACTACCATCGTATTTCTCATACTTGTAGAACCACTCTCTATGGGGAGTGAAGTGAAAGGATGCACCTCAGTCAATCAACCATGCCTCATGATCTACATGTGTACCTGAAGAAGCCAAGTACACATCTCCACCTTCATGTGAGGTGGTTTTCACCTCTACAGAAGGAGCATCGTCTATTCCCTTTCCTTTCTCGAGAGCTTTAGATTTACAATCCCTTTTGTAGTTCCCTTCCTTTCCGCATTTCCAGCACACCACCTTTATAGGTTTTCCTAGAGATTTAGATCTCCCTCTAGATTTAGATATCCCACTCGATGACTTATTTTTGTTTCTATTCTGGGACCGTCCTCGTACAGACAAGGCATCACCGTTCTGGCTCTCAAAATTTTTCTATCTCATCTCCTCCATCAAAAAGGATGAGACTATTTCATCAAACTGCAAGGCAGTTGCATTGCTACCTATTGCAATAACCAAACTATCCCATGAATCTGGTAAATAACACAACAAATTCATGCACTTATCTTCATCTGAAATTTTAATATCAACAGATAATAACTAACTTACCACGGTATTAAATGTGTTTATATGCTCTATCACAAATTCTCCATCTTTCATCCTCAGGTTATACAACTTTTTCCATAGGAATAGTTTATTCACTAGAGACATAGATTGGTGCAAAGTCCCTAACTTGTCCCACAAAGCCTTCATCGTAGCTTCCCCTGATACATTCAGCAGTACTAAATCTGAGACACACAATTGTATTATTCTCCTTTCCTTCGATCCAACTTTTCCATTCTTCGTCAAACACTCCCGTTTGTTTAGTACCCATATCTACCATGATCCACTGATCTTTATCCACCAATAGATCCTCCATCTTGATTTTCCACAACTCAAGACTCTGACCATTAAATTTCTCGATCTCTATCTTTCCACTACTCGCCATCTTCTTTCACCACCAGAATCGATCCCACAAATCTCCCACTGAACAGGGTCTACCACAGGCCCGAGAAAAACCCCTCAGCAACAAAGGTGTCCCCTTGAAGCCAAAATAGCTCTAATACCAAATGTAGGTTTTAACCCCATATAGAAATTACCTGTGTATGAATTCTAAGAACATAAAATAAACAATGTGAGAGAATAACACATAAAATACATATACACAGAGATTTTCCCCTGGATCCAAAAACTGGGACTACCAGATTGATTCTTTGTTATGCTCCTTTCATATGTTACAATACATGTATATACATGCCAAAGCATCCAATACCATGGACCGAAAACCATCGCGTCCAAAACCATGCACAAAACCATAGGTAGGTTCGCCCACCTAATATAGGGTCCAAAAAAAAATTCCCCGGGGGGATGCCTGCCCCCACTGTGACCCCCCGCTACACAATTAGCGCAATGAAGGGGGGGCTCCACCCCCCCTCTAACCCCT
The DNA here is from genome assembly GCA_031772625.1 of Pinus tabuliformis. Classification (NCBI taxonomy): domain Eukaryota; kingdom Viridiplantae; phylum Streptophyta; class Pinopsida; order Pinales; family Pinaceae; genus Pinus; species Pinus tabuliformis. Next base: position 341,192,914 of record CM062805.1, read on the forward strand.
GATTCACTAGGGGAGCTAGTTGTGGAAAGAATATAACGCAACCCAACAAGGCACTGAACAAGATCACTGTCCGGAATAGGTACCCAATCCCATGGATTGATGACCTTCTAGACCAACTATAGGGGGGGGGGGATATTTCAGTAACATCGACTTGAAGTCTATATATCACCAGGTACCAATCGAACCCTCTGATGTGTGGAAGACTACCTTCAAAGCCAAGGAGGGCCTTTTTGAATGGTTGGTGATGCCTTTTAGGTTGACGAATGCTCATGCAACCTTCATGTGGCTGATGGATGACATCTTGCGGCCATTCACCAACTCATTTGTAGTGAAATACTTGGATGACATCCTGATCTTCAGCCAGGGTTGGGAAGAGCACCTCCACCACATCCGATGAGTTCTCCAAATAGTGCGGCAACACAAGTTGTGTACCAATTTGGATAAATTCACTTTTGGAATGACCTAGGTTCAGTATCTGGGATACATTATTGATAAATTGGGGGTGCATGTGGATCCATCCAAGATCCAAGCCATTCGGGATTGGCCAGCCCCAACCACTCTGATAGAGCTCCACAGCTTTCTGGGTCTTGTGAATTTCCACTGCAGGTTCGTGTTGGGATTGTCTCATATCACTTGGCCCTTGAGTCAAGTCACCAAGGGAGGAGCGAAAGGAAAATTATTTTGGTCTGAATCTCAACAAAGGGCATTCGCAGAGTTGAAACATCTCCTCTGCTCTGCACTAGTGCTTACTTTACCAGACTTGCAACAACCATTTGATATCGAGACACATGCATCTGACTTGCTATTGTGGTAGTCCTTACTCAACCAGGGCATCCAATGGCATATCAGAGTGAGACACTTTCAGACACAATCCGGAAGTATCCCACTTATGAAAAAGAGATGTATTCAATTATGCAAGCCTGCCATCAATGGAAGCATTACATTCTGGCGAAGGAAACAGTCATCCACACAGACCACCGAACCCTGCAGTTCATAAAGACACAAGGGAAGTTGTAGAATGATCGCCATTAGAAGTGGTCCACATACCTACAACAGTTACATTTGAATATCAAGTATAAGAAGGGAAGCACCAATAATGTTGCAAACTTCCTCAACCAACCACCGATCATGGCATTAACCACCATGCTCAACTCTTATGGGCATGGGACTTATGATTGGCCACTTCCCTACAAAAGCAACCCATAATTCGGCCACACATACCAAATGCTCTTGGAGGGTCAGCAAGTTCCATATTTTCACCTCCAGGATGCCATGTTATGCCACTTGGGACACTTTTGTGTTCCTTCAAGTGAGCGTGCCAAGATGATTTGGGAAGTGCACTACAGTCGGGCCGCTCGGAATTTCAGAGTCAACAAAATGGTGGTAGTACTGCAGAAGTATTTCTATTGGTTGAATATTCGACAGGATGTCGGGAAGTACATCACATCCTACACTTCTTGCGCCATTGCCAAACTGATCATCAAGAATAGACTCCTCTATACTTCGTTGCCTGTCGCTAGTCGACCTTGGGAATCCATCTCCATGGATTACATGTCAGGCCTTCGTTCTACTAACCATGGCAATGACTGTGTTTTTTTTGTCGTAGATAGATTCTTGAAGATGGCCATTATAGCAGCCTGCAAGAAGAATATCACAGTAGAAGCCACTGCTAAACTCTTCTTTGAATGAGTGTGGGTACACTTTGGGATCCATAGTATATCATCTCAAATCGAGACAGCAAGCTCCTCAGTACATTTTGGTTCAATCTCTCATCGGTGTTGGACACCAAGCTCACTAAGTCCACAACTTTCCATCCCCAAATTGATGGCTAGATAGAGGTCATCAACAGGATGATCTTACACATTCTACGCATGTACAACTCAAAGAATCCACATGCATGGGATGAGAGCCTCCCTTATGTCTAGCACAGCTATAATCAGGCTCTCCATAGCTCGACTAGACACAGCCCTTTTCAGGTGGCCATGGGATTCCAACCACAATATCCCATTGATGTGGCCATACCATTTGCAACTACTTAGGTAGATTCATCTCATGTCAAGACTGAAGCTGATAATGTAAATAGCTTCATTGAGCACATCCAACATATCATCCAACAATTCCATGCCATTATGGAGAAATCAAGTGCTAAGTACAAGCAGTGACATGACCAACATTGGGTGCCACACAAGCTTTAGGTTGGCGATAAAGTCTAGTTTCATTTGCAGAAGGAACGCCTTACTGAAACCTATCAGAAACTCAGACCACTCTGATATGGTCCTTACACCATTACCAAGGTTGTGGGAGACAATTCATTTGAGCTCAGCATTCCCCCATTCCCTTGCTTGCACCCAATTTTCAATGTGGACTGCCTTCGACCATACTTCCCACCACTGTTGGACACATCAGACATTGCAGAACAACGCACACCTACAGATTTAAATCCAGATTGCATGGAACAAGCCACAACTGATTGGATCATGGACATGTATATCAAGAACACTCGACAGCAAAGGAGCCAACTATATCGAGTTGTCAAAGCAGGCCAACTCTTTCACCAGGGTAAGTGGCTCACCAGGGACTAAGTTTAGTAGAAGTTTCCTCATCTCATGGAGGAACTCAATGCAATGGGGACCATTGCCTCCTAAGCAGGGAGGAATGATCCAGGTGGATATTGGTCGCCACATGCCTATTCCACCTAGAACCCCACCATTGTTTCTTTCAGTTTTTTCAGTTTCCTTATTTGTAACACAATTTACTATTTTTGGTCGTTTTTCAGGTCCTGGACTTCCAGAGCCATTTTGAGGCCATAAACGATGTTCTTTATGAAAACTAGGATCAACATGGGTCATTTTCTAATGTTGGTCATTCAAAATTTGTAGTCCTTGGATAGTTCTTTCTGCTGAGGTATTGTGTGCACCAAACAAAGATCTTATGCCATATTTACGACCCCGGGAATTTGATGTACCAATTAACCAAAACGGGGCTCATAGTTTGGCGCTTCATCTCCTAGGGTTAGGTTTTTCTATGTTTAGGGTTTTCCATCGTTTCTCAATAATAAATAGCCCTTTGAGCCTCATTGTAACACAATTTAGAGGCATGTATCCACCACATCTCTTCTCTGAGATAAGCTACCATTGACCAAGCTAGTCTTACTTCCATTCTGTTTGTAAGCATATTTTAGTATTTGATCTTAATGAAATGAAGTGTTATTTTTCTTACATCTTTGTATTTATGGTTATATTTGTAATTTTTTGTGTTCTAGTTTAAATTTGAATCAGTGGTATCAGAGCAGTTTGCTCTTTCTTTGTTTTTTCTTTGCATGTCCCTAACGAGGTCGGGATATTAGGAGTTAGGGCTCAATCTGGTTGAACCTTTGCAAGATCAGCCTGACAAACCCTGACGGCCACCCATGAGAGAAGAAAATAAATATGAGGGGGCAGGATATCCTATCAAAATATTGCTCGAGGAGACCCTCGAGAAACAAAGGAACGCGATGTTGGATAACTTTTCCCAAATCCTTCAACGGTTGCCCACCAGCAGCACATCCACATCCAGTAGCCACTCCACAGGCTCCACTCCTTTTAAGGTAACAGTAAACTTTGACATTCCAATATTTGTGGGCCAAATAGATGCAGACATCGTAGATAAATGGTTAAATTTACTAGAAGAATATTTTTTGTTCATGAATTTTTGAGCCGAGAAAATATTACTTTTGCTCTTCTCAAAGTTTCCCCCCACATTAAGGACTGGTGGGAGGCCTACTATGCGTAGAAGGATGAAATTACGACCTCACTTTTTTAGGATGCATGCACTTGGAATTTGTTTCAGGATGCCATCAAGGAGAAGTACTACCCTGTCAGGAGGTATGAGGATACAGGGAAGGGACCAAAATGTGTCAGAGTTTACTGATGTTTTTCATACCCTTTGCACAAAGTTGGGTATCAAGGATTCTAAGAAACATTTGGTACTCAAGTACCACGACTGCCTACAAATGTACATCCAAGACAATATGGAGTTCTTGGACATCTCCTCGCTCAACACAGCATGCCAATACACTGTCAAGATCGAGCAAAAGTTTAAACAGAAGAAGTGAGACTTTGGATCTGCAAATCTAAAGCAAGGGAAAGGGTTCCCCCAAAATTTAGAACAAAGCATAAAGATAAGGCAGGGTGGCCCAAGAAAACCTACAAAAGCTGCAAACAAATAACAACACTGCAAAGCCAAAGAAGGACATGGGAAATTGGTGTGAGTTCCATAAGAGCTCCACTCACAACACAAGTGAGTGTCGAGCCAAGCAGTCACTGGTGGCCGAGCTAAAGGCTTTGGAATCAGATGCATGTTCTGACTCTGAGTCAGAACCCAACAAGGAGAATGACAAAGTGAACCAAATTATCTATGCGAAGCCCAACTCCATTGTTTCCACCACGAAGATCCAGAAGGAGGAACCCAAAGGTCTAGAGGAGGAGGAGTGCCTCTTCCACTCCCATATGTGCATAAAGGGTTCCCCACTACAATTCATTGTCGACAATGGAAGCCAAAGGAACCTCATTTTGGAAAAGGTCATTAAGCGGTTGGGCTTATAGACCATAGCACACCCACAAACTTACACTATCAGGTGGCTTCGCCAAGGATAGGATCTTCGCGTGAGCCAGCAGTGTCGCATTGCATACAGCATCAAGCCCTTCATGGATGAGGTATTATGTGACATTTCTCTCCTTGATGTTTGTGATGTATTATTAGGCCAACCATACTTTTGGAAGTGACATGTTATGTATGAGTCAAGGCCTCATGTTGTTATTGTTACTTTTGTAAATAATTTGTACAGAATACCAGAAGTAGCACCACCTACCACCATCTCTTTTCTTACTGCAAAAAAATGCAGTAAGCTTATTTCAAAAATCAGGAAATTTGTTTTCCTAATGATACACCCTCATGGAAAGAAGAAGATGGTGGCCACGACCTCTAGACAGGGCCCCTCCACATGACAAAAACATATGGACAGGGTTGCGGAGGAGTAAAAGGACATCTTCTCGTCCCCCGCAGGGGTGCCTCTACACGATCAGGTCAAGCACTCCATAGATCCGACCCCAGGTGCATCATTTCCAAATTGTGTTGGTACAGAAGAAGGAGGGGACTTGGAGACTCTGTATTGACTATCAGGAACTGAACAAGATCAATGTCTGGAATAGGTACCTGATCACATGGATTGATGACCTTCTATACCAACTCAAGGGGGTAAAATATTTCAGCAAGATCAACTTGAAGTCCGAATATCACCAGGTACCAATCGAACCCTATGGATGTGTGGAAGACTGACTTTAAAGCCAAGGAAGGCCTTTTTGAATGGTTGGTTATCCCTTTCAGGTTGACGAATGCTCCTACAACCTTCATGAGGCTGATGGATGACATCTTGTGGCCACTCGCCAACTCATTTGTAGTGGTATACTTACATGACATCCTGATATTTAGCCAGGATTGGGAAGACCACCTCCCCCACATCCGATAGGTTCTCGAAATAGTGTGGCAACACAAGATGTGTGCCAATTTGGAGAAATGCATTTTTGGCATGACCCAGGTTTAGTATCTAGGATACATTGTTGATTAACGGGGGGTGCATGTAGATCCAGCCAAGATCCAAGTCATTCAGGATTGGCCAACCCCAACACTCTGACAAAGCTTCGCATCTTTCTAGTTCTTGTCAATTTCTACTACAGGTTCATGTTGGGAATCTCTTATATCACTTGGCCCTTGAGTCAAGTCACCAAGGGAGGATAAAAAACAAAACTATTTTGGTTTGAATCTCAACAGAACGCATTCGCGGAGTTGAAACATCTCCTCTACTCTTCACTAGTGCCCACTTTACCAGACTTGCAACAGCGATTTGAGATTGAGACAGATGCCTCTAATTATGCTATTGGGGCATTCATTACTCAATAAGGGAATCCAGTGGCATATCATAGTGAGACACTTTCAAACACAGTCTGGAAGTATCCCACTTATGAAAAAGAGATGCATTCCATTGTGCAGGTCTTCTGTCAATGGAAGCATTTCATTTTTGGGAAGGAAACGGTCATCCATACAGACAACTGACCCTTGCAGTTCATACAGATGCAAGGGAAGTTGTAGAATGATCACCATCATAACTGGTCCAAATACCTACAACAGTTCCATTTGAATATCAAGTATAAGAAGGGCAGCACCAATAATGTTGCAGACTACCTCAGTCGACCATCGATCATGGCGTTAACCACTGTGCTCAACTCTTGTGGGCACGAGAATTTTGATTGGTCACTTATCTACAAAAGTGACCTAGAATTTGGCCACACATACCATATTCTCTTGGAGGTTCAACAAGTTCGATATTCTCACCTATAAGATGCCCTATTATGCCACCTCGAACGCCTTTGTGTTCCTTCAAGTGAGCATGCCAAGATGATTTGGGAAGAAAACTATAATCGAATCATTGGGCATTTTGGGGTCGAGATAAAGGTGGCAATACTATAGAAGTATTTCTATTAGTTGAATCTTCGATAGGATGTCGGGAAGTAGATCAAATCCTGCACTTCATGCACCATTTCCAAACTGGCCATCAAGAAGAAGTCCTTTATACTTCGTTGTCTACCCCTAGTTGACCTTGGGAATCCATCTCCAATTATTACATGTCAGGCCTTCCTTCTACTAAGCATGCCAATGATTGTGTTTCTATGTTCATCGACAGATTATCGAGGATGGTCATTATCGTGGCCTACAAGAAGAATATCATAGCAGAAGCCACTGCTAAACTCTTCTTTGAACGAGTGCGGGTAGACTTTGGGATCCCACAATCTATCATCTCAAATCAGGACAGCAAGTTCCTTAGTACATTTTGGTCTAGTCTTTATTCAATTCTAGACACCAAGCTCACTAACTCCACAGCTTTCCATCCCCAAACTAATGGTGAGACAGATGTCTTCAACAGGATGATTGTACACCTTTTGTGCATGTACAACTCAAAGCATCCATGCACATGGGATGAGAGCCTCCCCTATGTCCAACATAGTTATAATCGGACTCTCCACATCTCGACTGGCCATAACCCTTTTCAGGTGGGCTTGGGATACTAGCCACTATGTCCCATTTATGTGGTCATACCATTTTCAGCTACTCAGGAAGATTCGGCTCATATCCAGTTCGAAGTTGATAAGGAAAATAGCTTCATTGAGCACATCCAACAAATCTACCAGTGGTTCCACGAAATTCTGGAGAAATCAAATGCCAAGTACAAGCAACGACATGATCAACATCAAGTGCCACACAGGCTCTAGGTGGGCGACAAAGTCTGGTTACATTTGCAGAAGGAACCCCTTACCGGAGCCTATCAGAAACTCATACCCCTCTAATATGGTCCTTACACCATTTACAATTTGTGGGAGACAATGCATTTGAGCTCAGCATTCCCCCATTCCTTGGCCTGCAATCAGTGTTCAATGTGGACTGCCTTCGACCATACTTCCCACCATTGTTGGACACATCAGACATTGCAAAACAGCTCACACCTATAGAGTTAAATCTAGATTGCATGGAACAAGCCACAACTGATCGGATCATGGACACACAAATCAAGAACACCTGACAGAAAAGAATCCAACTATATCGAGTTGTCAAAGTAGGCCAACTCCTTCACCAGGGCAAGTGGCTCACCAGGGACCAAGTTCAGCAAAAGTTTCCTCATCTCGCGGAGGAACTCAACGCAATGGAGACCATTGCTTCCTAAGGGGAGAGGAATGATCTGGGTGGATATTGGTGGCCACTCACCTATTCCACTTTGACCCCCACCATTGTTTATTTCAATTTTTTTATTTTCCTTATTTGTAGCACAACTTACTATTTTTGGCAGCTTTTCAGGTCCTGAACTTCCAGAGCCATTTTGAGGCCCTAAACGATGCTTTTTGGGAAAACTAGTACCAACATAGGTTGTATAGAAATCTTCGTCATTGAAAATTTGTATTCCTCTGATAAATATTTCTAACGAGGTATTTTTCACTTGAAATGGAGATTGTATGCCAAAGATATGACCCCGGGAGGTTGATGTACCAATTTACCCAAATGGGGCCCATAGTTTGGCGCTTCATATCCTACGGTTAGGTTTTTTTATTTTTATGGTTTTCTATTGTTTCTCAATAATAAATAGGCCTTTTAGGCTCATTCTAACATAGTTTAGAGGCATGTATCTGCCACATCTCTTCTCAAAGATAAGCTACCATCGCCTGAGCTAGTATTATTTCCATTATGTTTGTAATCATATTTCAGTATTTGATATTAATGAAATGAAGTGTTATTTCTACTGCATCTTTGTATTTATGGTTATATCTGTAATTTGTTGCATTCCTATTTAAATCTGGATCGGTAGTTTAAATTTAATATCAAGTTTTATCAGGGGTGTTTTACCAATTATTTTTTAGGTATGTTTATGAGTATGAGTAAGGGTTGTATTAGTGGAAGAGGATGAAGATGCATCTGAAGATGAAGATGAAGATGATGGTGGAGATGGTCGAGTTTTACCTCCATTTCCATTACCTCCTGCTCCTGAAGAACCTTCTCCTTTTGGAGGCTTGGAGCTTTCATCTTGCAGTCTTGTCTTCCTCTCTTCATAGAGGACTAACACCATATATGTCATGTCAGAGAAATCCTTCCTAAAAACCTTCTCATCCTCTGTCCTATTTGCAATCTCTCCTTCATGTGACATGCTTAATAAAGCTTCAACTACAATTTTAGGTAGAACTGGTGGTGGAGATTTTGGCAATCTTTCCCTCCTTCTCCTTGACCCAACTTCAGGACCTTCAACCAACTTTCCTTCTCCTCTCTTGAGCTCCAACCTTGTAAGCATCACATTCACTTGAAAATAGTTAAATTCTCCTTGCAAAAATAAAACCAAGAGCTCTGATACCAAACTTGATCTGAATGGGAAAATTAATTTTGTTGTGCTAAATTCCTCTTCAGAATATTTAAAAGTTTTTAAGAATTCATGAGGTTAATTGCAATTTTTAACATGAGTTTTTGAACTTTTTTATGTAAATTTCATGTACAAATTAACATAAACAAATGATTGAACAACTGCATAAAATAGACATGAACATCACCATAAACAGTAACACAATAGCACATGATTAAGGAGTTCACCCCTCCCAGACTACATCTCCTTGTTCCAACTTCCAATGGCTTGGCCCTCTCTATTATGCTCAAAAGTGTGAATACATCAGTTTACAATTCTCAAACAGCTTTGAAACATGTTCCAGTGGCTCCAGAATGCTCAAAAATTCATGTCTAGCCTCTTTCTACTCCTAATTTGGTCAAAAACTCAATTTATGGCTTCCCCAAGTCTCTCTGCTAGTTGCACCTCAATTTTCCCAAAATTCGGCACCATCCTAAAATTTCACCTCCAATTCTGCTAATCAAGCACCGATTTCGCCTAATTCCAGATGAATTTGTTAGACGGATTAAATACCCAATGAGGCCTTAATCCAAAAAAATTGGGCCACATGGGGGGCCACGTCCTCAGGGCTAAGGCCAATGGCCTACCCCCGTTGATCGGGCCCCCACTCTACTCTTCCTGCAATCCTATTGAGTGCCATGCACCCAAGTCCTGGCCCCCGTGGGCTAGCGTTTTTTTCGGATAGCGCAACACTTCAATTTTAAATATAAGTCACATGCCATTATATAACAAGTAACAAAGTGTGGTGTATTGGTTAGAATTAGCACTTAGAGTGTGGAGGTTTCGGGTTCGACCCCCACCACTACCCAGACCTTAACCCAATTTTGGTGGCCCTCAGGCTGCCACGTTGCCGCTTGTGATTGGTCACGTACCAACCAATCAAAATGTGCCACCAATGCACCTACCACATGTCAATACACAATTAGCCAAATTTCAAATCATATGCATAGTCACCTTTCCGTGTAGGCATTCCCAGTCACTTCAATGTCAGCAGTATGGACTGTTGACTAGGTTGCCTACATTTATTTTTTAAATTCGCTTGTTTAGTAAAACGAACAAAACGTGTTTTTGGGAGCATATAGAATATGTTTTTGGCGAAACCAGTTGCCCTAGATTGAGGATCATGAGCACTACACGATCGTTCAGGTTCCACACCAATATGACAACTTTGAATTTTGATCAAATTTTTGAGCACCTGATCACCTAAAGATGTTTGCACTTGTGCAATCCACTTTGGGTACCCGCTATACTACATAATTATAAAATGTTATGCTACTATATTTTTATGGTAGACTCATTTGGACTACTGCAATGACCTTATAATTTTATGGTCAGTAATATATCGACTCACATTTGGTATATATGCATATTTAGAAATTTATGTCGTGTTATTTGTTTTTGATGATGGCATGAGATGCATGCATTATTATTTCTACAAATGTTATTTTTCATGCATATGTTTTCTTATTCATCTTATTATGTGTATGTTGTGTATGTTTTGTACTTTGGGAAATATCTAAATAAAGCAATCTGGATAGAAAGAGTGAGAGGAAGAATAAAGAGTATTTTTGGACACGTTTTTCATGAAGCCCTATGAACCACAACCATGGAAGCCTGAAGTGCATTTTTCTTTTCAAAGTGATGCAACTCTTTTTTGTTTTTATCTTGATCATATCCTTAAATCCATCCTATTTGTAAAGAAAATTTATTTTCAGGATACTTCATGTATCACTTTATTATTATTCCTATTTATTTAAATATTAATAAAATAGTTTATAAGTGCTAACTACCTTCTCCATGTTATAAAAACAAGACAATTCAAATCCCTTGGCATGATAGATGATACATGTGATAGGTATGTCAAACGAATCTAATTGATTATAATTGCATCGCTCCTTCCACATGGTGTATTCAAGAGGAATTAACAACACTAACGACAATAAAGATACCCTCAAATGATATTAATGTATTTATGGGTCAAAATACTCTCTTGATATTCAAGGATATGTTATTTTCTATAATTTTGTGAGACATTTATTGTTGAGTTCTATTTGTCACTAATTGGTAAATGATTTTCAATAACAATGTATTCAATGAGCATTATTACTCATCCTCTTAAGGTTAAGAACTAGTGATTCCAACGTTTGTTTTTGGATATTATGGTTTGTCTTTGTATGTTGTTGGTAAATATTGAGATAAGTTTTTGAGTACTCTCAATCTAGCTTAGACCATCTTTTGGGTCACTGAATGTACTTGTGGAACATTTTATTAATAATAAACATGGTTCTAGTCATTTTTTCCTTTGGATGTTATTTAATCACTTTTTTGCTTTATTCAAAATCACTCTTACACGCACATACTTCAAAACAAAGTATTTTACACATTGTTTCTATTTATTTGGGCACTTTAATTGATTCAATTAATCTTTTCTAGTTATTTTTTTGAATATAAATAAAAGCCCAAAAAATCAAATAGTTTTAAAACCCCTAAAATTCAAATATAATAAAAACACTTGAAGAATGGTATATGCCACTCTTTCACATTCTCGTTGCATGTTGTACTTTTTATAAGGAAAGCAAAGGGGGGGAAGGACTTTGAAGGGGATATAGATATTTAAGCTTTCTTCTCACCTTCCTTTTAATCGATCATTGCAAAGTGGCTGATATGTTCAATTTTTTTATCAACGCCATTAGTAATCAACATGTCTATATAGGTTAATGGAAGTAACAGAACATTAATAGTAGCAAGAAAGTAGTAGCAAGAAAGTCAAGGTGTAAAATCAAATACAAAAGGGAATGAAATTAAATTTGCATAATATATCATATGTATTAGAGTTATCCAGAAGTGTGATAAATGTTTATGGGGATTTTCAATAGGGAAATTTCCTATGAGAAAAACCCCAATCATAATTAAAAAAATTCGTAAAATATACCATAGCCTTCTAACTCTATAAATAAATTTTATATAGTGAAAATCCTAACTACATATCATCTTATCATTAATGGTCACCAATTATCTAGTTGACCTTATTTAGTTAAGAAGACCCGTTTAACATTTAAGTAATTAATTAATTATCTAATAAGCATGTTGACAGATGGAAAAATTCATCCTACAACAACTGATCATCACCTAATCAAGGTCCCAATTAGACTTATACTCATTTGATGTGATGATGTCCATCAGTATGTGAGCTAGGTTGCCATTTAATGGATTTCTTCTCGAAAGGAGACTTTCAATAATATTTTTTTAAAACCTAAATTTGGTCTAATGTGTTAAATAAAACTAACTAACCTATCTATATATTTTCTATAATAAATCTATTCATCCCAATTGTTATAAAAAATAGTTCTTACTGTCCCAATTGGGAGTAGAAACACTTTAAATATTAGGTTTTGAGAAAAAGATAAATTATTTTAGACAAGAAATAGTTCAATGTTTCAAAAATTATTAAATATAATGTATAATGTAATTTGTAGAAGATTGCATCAACGTTGTTGATGAGCGCCAGTATTGCAGCAAGGATGTTGCCACTCCTTGGCTGCTAGCTTTACTTATCAACCCAGGGTTCGTACAAACTTGGAGGTGACAGTGTTGTATGCACAAGTAAAAGTGATGGTTCTTCCTATTGTCATTGTTCAGCCAGTGAGAGACCACTGGGGTTCCAAGCCAAACCTCTATAGAGTCAAAAGAAGCTTGATTCTTTGATGGAAGAAAGGAAAATCTACTCTAAGAGAGTTACTCTATTGTTGCAATGGAGAAAGCCAACATGTAATGCTAAACCACAGCATAGCCTAATTAACCATTTAAGAAGTTATGCTAAGCAAAAATGGTAAATCAACAATGAACAAATGCTACCATTTAAGTTGCAGAAGTAAAAAGCATCAAACAATACTAATGTGCAAGTAAAGAAACTAAACTAAATATGTTTTCACTTTTTTGGTCTTTTTAGGCAAAATCAAGAATGCAAACTAATTGTTCTTATGGATGTGACAAGTGGATTGAAGGTGTTTGAGGATGGCTAGAAGGTTTATGAAGTGGTTGGATGGTGTGGAGGGGTCCTAGGAGGATTTTTGTGACTTCCTAGAGGTTTTCCATCAGTTTGGCCTCAAAACAGGTCATTTCAAGAAAACCTATAGGATGTACTAGAAAACTACACAATGAGCCTGTAGGAATTACATGAAACCTACAGGATACAGTCGAGAGCTAATTGTGAGGTGTTGGAGGTGTTGGGAGGCTTAGGAAAGGTGTTTTATTGGTGGAATGGGGTGTTAGAAGGTCTAGGAACACTCAGGAGTCAATATCCAAGATAAGAGATGGCTAGATTCGCTTAATGTGTTTAGGAGAATTTCAATGAAAAATGATGAAAAACTAGTGAGGGTGATGGTGGAGACAAGGGATGGCTAAGGTGGATGAAGTAGAAGGTGGTTATTGGCTCTTAAGTCTTGGTATCCTCTTGAAGCACCTTCTTTGCATAAAACATGTGTTTCTTCCAAAAATTCATGCAACAAGATACATTTTCATAAACTAGAAAAGAAGAATTAATTAATCAACTGCCTTTATTATGCATGAAGAAAGTTGTTGAAGGGAATGAAAGCATGAGTGAGATCTACTGCAGAAGTGGAGATGGAAAATATGACAATGAAATCTACCTTTCAACATTAACCAAATACTAAGTTAAAGACATCAAACTCCAAAGCTCATAAAAGAACTAGAAATATGTGTTTTTGGGGTTGCTTAAGGGTCCCTTCCTCAAGTCATGGTCCCAGAGGGAGGAAGTGAGGTCGAGACACCTGTTAACAACCTTGTGGTGATCCTTTTTCTCCTTTCTAACCTTCTACTTGCAATAAGGCACAAATGGAAGCAAACTATCACACAACCAATCTAATCTAAACTACGTGTAATGGAAATGCATCTAATAAGCAAATTAGCAATTAAACTATGAATCGACACTAAACATACATGTATAATAAAGAGGAGCCTTGGCTGCTAGGGTTGGGCCCTAACCCAAGAGCTTCAGCCCTCTGAGTTAACTCAGTGCTGGCTCAAAACAAAACTCATTCTTATTACCAAAACAGCAAATTACATCAAAAATAACTGTCACAAGTCTTGCAGCTCAAAAATAGAGTAAAGTTTTACAATGAAAATTTGAATCCTACTGAGGTCCTAGGCCTCTCTACTTATACATCTAAAGTATCCAATGACTTCCTTAAAATTAGGGAGGCTCGGCTCCCAAACTCGAGATAAACTAGTGCTTTGTCTCTCACTTGCTCAGTTGCCTTCTAGTCCTCGTGATTTGGTTGTTTGCACTTCGAGCTGATGGAGGAACATTCGAATGGAGGGGTAGTAAATGAGGAGGATTTACCTCCTATAATCCCTCTCCCTTGTCCCATTCAATTTTTGACCTTGGTCTTTGCCAAAATTCCTTGCTTTTCTCCTTTAATCCTGCATTAAATTCACATTAGACCACAAAGCAAAATATCCAACTCTAACTCACCTCATAAACAAAATATAATCAAAAGCATGCAATAAGTTATGAGAATAGTTGGTTTGACTAAGCTAGGATGTGAATTAAGGCCCATATAATTACCCAATGATGAGGCTCATTAGTTGCAACATTTAAATATCTTTCCATTAACCACCAACCTTCGAATATTTATTAATTTTAGATAATAGTATACATAATCCAATATTAGATTCTCTACACAAAGGAAACACTAGCATTTAAAATATACATAATAATAGCATACAAGACTAACCTCTTCTACATGTCCTTCCTTTCCACGTCATCAATCCTTCCTCTACCCTTGATAGTAGTGCACAAGTCCTAATTCTGAATTGCAAACCTCCAATTGTAATTTCAAAAGAAAATCACACAATAGTTTAAGGCTCTCATTCTCCTAGTATAATCTCCTCTAGGCCTTCAATTCCTTTCCTCTACCTCACAAAAATGCCTAGTTTGAATTCTAGAATTTCCAATCTCCATTTTCTAATTACAAAGTTCAATCAATATACTGAAACAATTAACAGAAAATAGGAAAAATCTCTCCATCTGATTGAGCAGTGATGAGATGTGTAACAAACCTCCTTAGCTTACCCGAGAATTGAGCCTCTAGGACCTATAAATTTAAATTTTTGGGTTCATTCACAGTTAAAGCTTTACCCCTCCTTGCAGATCTTGTCTTCTAAAATTACCTCAGCCATATTACTATTAGGCCATAGTACAAATTTCTTCGTAATTGTTTTACTAGTTCTATTATATGGAACCTTAGATTCATTAACATGTCTACTGTATATGATCAACTATTAAAACTAATCATGACATCTTCCTATGAAACTCTTGGGTTAATCCCCACAACAATTAATGAACATTAATTCAAGTTTATTGTAATTAGTATGGTTGTATATCATGATCATAGTTCACTGCACATAGTCAGTATGTTACTGACCAACCCTTCATTCACATGCATAACTAGCTAGGCTAGCCTAGAAGGAGGCAATATTACACATGCAACACTGATAATTTGAACCATTTGCCATACACTAAGGAGCATTAGGCATTAATTCTACAATTTTTATGCATGCATAAGTATTTAATTTATCACATAACATTATAGGCAAACTATATTTCTTATTTAAATGTAAGATGTAGATTTCATAGCTATCTCACATATTCATATGTGATCTCCTCTTAAACACCATTAATATTTACAACCACGTATTATGCTTCCACTATGAACTATGATCTTCAATATAAAAGGAGTCACATGTACAATACATTATCATAAAAATCATTAACACATGTAATCTACTTACGTATAATTGGCGCATGCAATTTCTATCATGAATCAGATAGCTCATGGGTACAAGTACTGTCACCCACTTCATACACTTCTACTACTAACTTCACACTAGAATGCAACATGCATAATGAAAAAACATTATTTCCATAATAAATATAAACCTGAGATGAATGATTTAACAATTTCAAATCGAGGATTAAGATAGAACATATTTCATACAAGTTACTAAGATTAGAATGAAGGAAAACACGAGTAATCTATTCATAAGAATTTCATCCAATTCATTCATTCATGGTGAGGAAACTTAAATCTTCTCATAGACAAATTGGAACTATAACTGAGAGAGATTGAGAGTAAGAATCATCATACAAACATCCTACACATTTGACACCAACTAAAACCTCACTTGGAGGGATGAGCACCACCACCCAGCCATGAACCACCTCTGATTCCCCCCGAGCCGAAGATCTTGCCAAGGATCAACTATCCTAAATTTATCGATGCACTAGGTATTTAATACCCTCTTTCATGATTTATTTACCATTAGTGGTGTCTTGTTTTATGTATTTTCCCATTTTCCTAGGTCTTATCCGGAAAATCTCGTCTTTATCTCCCATGATGCTTTTCCACATAAAAGCTTGCATTTATTTCATGCAAATATTTTATGTCCAATGGATGTTTATCTCCCATCCATCCCATGGATATCCAATCCATCCAATCTTATTTAGAATCACATCTAGAAGCTTATCATGAAATATTCATCTCTATCCAATTCCTCATGGGATTTGGTAAGCATCTCCTCTCTCTTGGTGCTCCACCCTCCAAGTGATTTATTTTATTAATTTATTTAATAACACATTTTATTTTCATATTACATATCACCTAGCTTTCCTCAGCTTAAGTTTTCAATAGTTTAACCCACAAAGGAGGGTATCAAACCTAGCTTTCCTCAGCTTAGGTTTACAAACATTTAACACACAAGGGAGGATATCACACCTAGCTTTAACTTAGCTTAGGTTTACAATAATGTAGTACACAAGGGAGGGGTGTTACATACACTGTCCTCGGTGTATCACTGCATCATGTTCTCATTCACAGCTAGCTGGTTTCTAAATCAACAACTCACATGGCTCTGTCATTTGATGAAATTTTCTCAATGTACATCGGCCACAAGGAGTGGTCCGAGCGCCTCTCTTTACATAGCTACATCGGTCTCAAGGAGTGCTATCCTTTCATAGCTACCTTTGACATTTTTTTCAAACCATTTGTGAGAATTCATAGATGCAAAAGTTTAACTATGATAGATATCATAATCTGTTACATAATATTATTAAAGCAACTATTGCTTATCATTTATTTTATCTGAAGAATGCATGTTCTCTGCTTGCATTCTTTCAAGCCTTGGTATTCTTGTCGAACACCTGCTTCTTGCAGTCCCTCTGCATAAATACATCAGTTAGCATATTTTCCACATTAATATTCCTGCAAGGTCATAACATATTATTTCACAATCACAATATATATTTATATACATATATTCATCGTAATTGTATGTATGCCAAACTACAATTAACCATAGTTTCTTATACCAAACTTAGTTTCCTTCTTCTAGGTAACTTCCAAGTCTGTTTCCCTGGCCAGACATCCATCCAATGACTAATGCATACCTGCACACAAGGTATGTTATACACACCAATACACATTTCATTTTTCAACCTTGTAGCATATGTAGTCATAAGGTCCCATATGTACTATTGTACATAGTCCAGTTGTGGTATAGCCTATAATACCATCCTCATGGTATCAACTGCATGAAATAAACTTTATCCACATATTTTTCCACCATGTTAGTGTCATACCAACATTCATTTATCATGGTTCATCTATTCAATTAAGAAAGTTTTTATGTCATGTGGTCACAATATCGATCGCATATTATTGGATTCATGCATATTTTCATCTTAATCATACCTTCTACTTAATGTTCTAAAGCAGACTATTAACTCATAGTTGTTGAAGTTTAATATTCATCAGATCATTAATTCACCTTGTATGTTTTACTTTTTCCCTTTTTATGCCTCAACAACCTGTTGGCCATGTATAATTCAGTGTAGTTATGCATGAAAGTTTTTACTACTTTCAATCCTACACTCCTTGTAGTTGTAAGTGTTTATGATCTCAGGGTATTTACATGTTAGCTCATCCTTAACATTAAATCACCCTTTACCAAAAGATGAATTATCTATTTTATGAATTCTTGTTTGAATCACGCAACATTTCCTTATGTTGTCGAGACACCTCATCAATGCAATCCAATAAGAGATCCTCTCAAAATTTCTTGGTACAAATTATGACATCAATCTATTAATTGACCCAGTGGTTTATACCATTTGTGATACTTCATTAATTACTATTATGCATATCCATCAAAAGATGCATATGTCCTAGACATTTGTTCTCCTTAACCATACTTTCTTCCAACCGAAGAACAAATCACATTGTTTATAGATGCATTAACCAAAAGATTAATTTGAATGACAAATTGTGTAGGTTATATAGCCTTTTACTATAACATGTTCTCACCATCCTTTACTTTGGTATAATACTTTCATAGAAATTATACCATTTATAAGTTGTTTTATAGCATGATGACCATATTTTAATCTCTGATCAAAATCATAGTCTAGTTTTATGAGAATTGTGATTCTTGCATTCATGAAGGCAACA
Organism: Pinus tabuliformis; assembly: GCA_031772625.1. Taxonomy (NCBI): domain Eukaryota; kingdom Viridiplantae; phylum Streptophyta; class Pinopsida; order Pinales; family Pinaceae; genus Pinus; species Pinus tabuliformis. Next base: position 341,211,412 of record CM062805.1, read on the forward strand.
TATGTAAGTGTGCCACACAAGTAATAATATCTTCCTCCCATATGCATTACTTGTTATTAATTTTAACAAAATTGAACAACATTACTTTTAAGGCATTTGTTCCCTATAGCATTCTAACATTTTTGGTTATAAGATTTTCCCTATCAGTAAGATTAATACTTCAATTGCTTTGTCCAGCATGACTCCTAACATAGTCATGCATACTTTTCCTATTTACTATTGGCATATAACAGCCCCAAGCATGTATGCTATCAATATATAACTTCAATATAGTTCAAGCAACTCAAATCCCCTGCATGTAGGAAAAACCAAATTCCTACAAGCTATGAATATCTGTAAACATTGATAGCAGCATATCATTAATTCTGCAAATCAAAACTATGCCCAACATTTATGCAAGAAAATATACAGTATATCACAACACAACAACAACTCCACACTACTTTACCAATATAATCATTAGGTCAATCACGCTCTTTTCTTTTACAGAACATACTCCCTCTTACTACTCATTGGTGTAACCCACATTTTTATGCTTGTTGAGCAATGACTTCTACTTTCTTTCATCAATACCAAAATTCATCATAAAGTTCTTACATGGAAGATTCATATGACTCATTACTATACATAGATATTAAGCATGATCCTTCGTAAAACATTTTTATTGGAATGACCACTCAGCCAGACTATGGTAACACATACAATTCATGACAATGCATGGGTATGTGTATTATTACACAACAATACAACAAGATGCAACCATGATTTTATTTATTATTTAATCTTCTTTTCTAGGGTTAGATGATTTTATTTAGCATTGCATCTATACTGCAATTGTACCAATCACCATTTAAATCTCTTACCTATTGGAACATTCAATTCCAATATAGTTTTTTCACATCATTCATCAATCGGTTCATGTCATGGTTTTGGGATGTTGATCCAATGGTAGAAATTGTGTTAGAAGTTTTAAGCAAACTTTCTAATTTCTCTTCGTCATTCTTAATACCAATTTTGCCCAAGTTTCCTTTTAGGTACATCTACCTAAAAGGAAACTTGGGAAAAATTGGTATTAAGAATGAATATATATATATATATATATATATATATATATGTATCTTACCTTCACTTTTGATACCACAATCTCCACATGCTCAAGCATGACTATTTTGGAGATTTACATGAAAATCAACCCTCTAAAATAAACTAGAATTGTAGGTAGAAAATTTGTCTTTACGGAAATCCTTATACATAAGGATTTAATTCTTCTATGCAATTTCTAAATAAGCAATTATTTTTTTATGCATAAATATTTATCTAGCATACTATGTTCCATACTAAACATAGTGATGATCAAGTATAAATATAAATATGAATATAAGTATTTCTACTTATACATATGGTCCATGCAGATGCTATCATGAGTAGGATAGCTCCATGGCCCAAGCCATAACAACTACCTACTATGCCTCTCACTGTATTTAGATCACAACTGCCCATTGTGTTTTCCATTGTCTCTTACCCATCCCATGTTCAAAGAGACTTTTCTCAGGTACTACCAACCGAGAGGGCTAGCAGGCCATCCACTTTGTATATTTCCAATAGAGGTTTGCAATACCATCCACTTAACTATTAGCTAGAGTCCATAATAGGTTATTTGTCATTCTAGCCACTCTGTGGCAACAACCTTCGATCATTGCCTCAACCCCCACACACAATTGAGTCCTCCATTTGATGACATCTGTGAAACTTCTACAAAGACGACTGTGAGTTCGAGTTAGGAAAAGCTAGAGAAATCTTGGCCCTGCATATGGTTTTGCTTCAAAGGAGGAGATACTAAGCATGTCCTCAATGTGTCCCACGAAGCTTCGACTAGTGGTTCCTATATTGAGTGCTTGAAGAAGAGCAGAAGGTGGAACAGTCCCACTAGGTGTGCCAAGGAAATATTATGGTGAAACAACACCGCAAGGTAGTATCGACACTAGTAGTAAAACCATGAGCCCTGCTTCAAGATTCAAGAGGATCAATTGAACACTACAACCTTTAGGATTTTTTGGGCTGTTGGCAATAGGTTTTGGAAACTCCCACATCAGCCTGGACTTAAACTCACAATCAAAGGAAATGAAGAAAAGAACCAAATTAAAAAAAAAAAACAAAACAAAACAAAACAAAACTGGTTTTTCATAGATTCTAGTTATGAATGAACAAATCCCGGAATATCAACATATGCATTGCAATGTTGAGAGATTTAAGAGTTACAGAACCTTATAGTCCTTATAGCCCCACTGAATGAAGATCATTCATCATCAAGGCTACGCAGTGCTTCTGCACTTTGCTCAACCGAATCTATTGATCCCCAAAAGATTACGTTGACACGGTAAAGTGAGGATACCATTTTCCTCTAAATTTCCTTTACGGAGGCGAAGGATTTTGAATCCACAATGGGAGAAATTTGGTGGAATGAAAAAGAACAATTTTTGACATTATGGAAACAGCCGAAATAGTACATACTTCAAAGAAATAGTAAGCTTATAACTAAACAATGTGAGACATTTACAGCCGAAAGAGGTACGTTACAAATTATTTAGTTATAATCTTATACAGTCAGTTTTAATGGGCACATAAACAAGTGATAACACCTGGTAGCATCATTATGGGCATTGATGCATATAAGTTTTATGTTTGCCACCATCAAACCTTCTTCAAATTTCTTCTTCCCATATCTACTTGATACCATAGATCAGAAAAGCAAGTCAATCCAATATATATTCAATGTTAGCTACGTTCACAACAAAAAAGATGATTCTGAGAAAAAAAAAATTAACCTAAACATAATTGATTGGAGGAAATAGACTTACCCATGTTGTCTTCAGAGCATGGCGAGGTCTACAAAGACCGAGCTTGTATTCTTTCCACCTTGACAGCTAGAGCACTCGTTTGAAGACGTCATTCCTCCTTTAGTTTTTATATCGCATGGATATCATCGAGTGTTGTGATAACTCTATCCTGCCCATGAGGATAATCATTATCCATTTCCCCCAATTGACGGATAGGAATTCATCCTTGCTATTCCTTCCCAAGTCGTGGATAAGGTTAAATATATATCCTGCCCATTCTCACTTCCTAGTTTTGTTCATGGGCTAGTGGATAACCTTTATCCCTTTATTCTGTTGGTATCCAATTCGATCAGTGATCAATAGTTCGAAAGACAACATTTATAAGGGAAACAGCAGTCTTGATTCCTTTCCTCCTTTAATCTTCCTGCCTTGTTGTTTTAACCATAAAACATGTTCTAAAAAGCATCCAAACCGGCATAGCTTTTTCAATCTTCTAATTGTAAAAGAAATTGCTGCTTTCTATGAGGATATACCATAAATTTGGTGAGGAAAGATAATGATTTATTATTAGCTTAATCTGGCTAAAAAGTGGTGATCGAGATAATCATTGTCCCAACCTGTCATCTTCCGGCTAAAAAGTGGTGATCGAGATAATCATTGTCCCAACCTGTCATCTTCCACCTATCGAATAGGCACATGGAACATTATCATTGCCTTTTTCTTAATAGATAGATAGATATATATACTATCGTTAACCTCGCTCGAAGCCTTCACGTCATATTCGGTATCATCTTTATGCCTGTCTAGCAACATGCTTTTCACTAGTCCTGGGTTTTTGGCCTTCTTGTTTTTGGCGAATATTTCATCGATTTCATTTAGGGTTTCTTCTCTCATCTTCCTCCTATCATTATGGAAACCACGTTCCTTCCTTCTTGGTCTGGTTTGGACATCCGAGCCTCCAATTTGAGCGATCGGGGTGAAGTTTCCACGAATGGAAAATACCGGAATTGGTCAAAGGTTTCCCATTTTCCACTTTTGTATCTTGTGAATCTCCTTGATAGAGTCCATGGCCATGTCTCAGTCTATTCCGAATGGCCTCCAATCATCATTCCCTTCTTTTCTTAGCTGGTAATTACAACTCCACAATGGTTGACACATTCTGGATGATCTCCCTAAGAAATTGAATGTTCCTGCTATATACTAAGCCTCTGGAGCCATCACCATCTTTGAGAGGCAAGAGACAGCTCGTTTTCTTTACCCAATGAAATGTGATGCATGAGGGAAAAACCATCCATTTCCTACCCTAAACTGTATACAGCATAGTCAAGCATTCAAGAATGGCTTGTTACCAACTTACTAGAAGTGAAAGATAAAGTACGCACGAGGAAGGGTTCTACCCAACGTTTGGGCGAAATACTCAATCTATCCCTCGTCATGGAAATTTACAATTTACACATCCAACGGAAAGGATTAGTCAAGATCATTTCAATTTTAAAGAATCCATTGACATCCATTTGAGATAAAATTGGTCGATTTTACCGAATAATAAATTTTTGACCAATAAGGTCTTCCATGAAGTCATGTTCGTTTATGGATTTTCCATTTTTACTATACAGACTTGTGTAGTTAATAGATGTGTATATCCCCTAATATTTCTTCTTGTTTTAACCACAAATTTTGTTTGCATATGCTTTACTTTTCCGTACTTACGCTGATTGCTCCAAGGTGTATATCACTAGGACGATTTCAATGTGTTAACTAGATATGTCATATAGTAATCAGTAAAACCCTTATTTTATAAAGACCCTATACATAAGAACCCTCATTGAAATAATAGCATGTTACATATATAGTGAATTTATATTATTGGTCCTTCAATTACCATGTTAATATTTGAATTCCTCTTCAAGAAATCGTGTTCTGTGTTTCAGGCTTCACCCCTTTAACATACTCTTGCCATGCCAGAGACCCAAACCATTCATTTTAAATGCTTTAACATGTGATATGTAGGGTATGGTTATTATTAACCATGATAATAATTGGATTCATCTTTAAAAAAAAATCCTAATTTCCTTTGGTGGCAAGAAACCAAGATAATATGCACATGCTTTAAATTTTAAATTTTAACTTTTATCCTTTATATTTTTTGGGGTTATTTTCCTTATAAATCTTTAGAATTGTGCATATGTGCCAGAACATTTTTAATATTTAGTTTTAAATCCTAAATAATCCAAATTTAACGCTTATACTTGGACCCTTTTGTAGACTTTGTGGGAGGGAGGCCAACTTTGGGCTTAATTTTTTTTTCCATACCCTGTGGAGGCGTATTGGCCCATAGGCCTCAAGGTTTGAACTTGATGCTTTGATACCATTTGTAATGAACCTCATTAGCTTACCCGATAATTAAGCCTCTAGGACCGATAAATTTAAAATTTTTGGTTAATTCACAGTTAAAGATTTACCCCTCCTTGTGGATCTTGTCTTCTAAAATTACTCAGCCATATTACTATTAGGCCATAGTACAAATTTCCCTATAATTGTTTTACTAGTTCTATTATATGGAACCTTAGATTCGTTAACATGTCTATTGTAAATGATCAATCATTAAAACTAATCATGACATGTGTCCTATGAAACTCTTGGGTTAATCCCTACAAGCATTAATGAACATTAATTCAAGTTTATTGTAATAGTATGGTTGTATATCATGATCATAGTTATCTGCACATAGTTAGTATGTTATTGACCAATCCTTCATTCACATGCATAACTATCTGGGCTAGCCTAGAAGGAGGCGGTCTTAGACATGCAACACCAATAATTTGAGCCATTGGCCATACACTGAGGAGCATTAGGTATTAATTCTTCAATTGTTATGCATGCATAAGTATTTAGTTTATGACATAACATTATAGGCAGACTATATTTCTTATTTAAATGTAAGATGTATATTTCATATCTATCTCACATATTCATATGTGATCTCCTCTTAAACACCATTAGTATTTACAACCATGTATTATGCTTCCACTATGAACTCTGCCTTGGATATAAAAGCAGTCACAGGTATAATACATTATCATAAAAATCATTAACACGTGTAATCTACTTACGTATAACTGGCGCATGCAAGTTCTATCATGAATCAGATAGCTCATGGGTACAAGTACTGTCACCCACTTCATACACTTCTACTACTAACTTGACACTGGAATGCAACATGCATAATTATCTCCATAATAAACATAACCTTGAGATGAATGATTTAACAATTTCAAAGCAAGGATTAAGATAGAACATATTTCATACAAGTTACTCAAATCAGAATGAAGGAAAACACAAGTGATTTATTCATAATCATTTCATTTAATTCATTCATTCATGGCGAGGAAGATTTAATCTTCTCATAGACAAACTAGAACTATAACAAAGAGAGAAATAGAGAGAGAGAGTAAGAATCATCATACAAACATCTTACGCATTTGACGCCAACTAAAACCTCATTTGGAAGGAGGAGCACCACCACCTAGCCATGAACCACCTTTGATTCCCCTCGAGCCGAAGATTTTGCCAAGGATCAACTGTCCCCAATTAATCAATGCACTCGGTATTTAAGACCCTCTTTCATGATTTAGTTACCATTAGCAGTGTCCCACTTTATGGATTTTCCCATTTGCCTAGTCTTATCCGAAAAAGCTCGTCTTTATCTCCCACGACGTTTTTCCACATAAAAGCTTGCATTTATCTCCTGCAAAGATTTTATGTCTGATGGATCTTTATCTCCCATCCATCTGATTGATATCCAATCCATCCAAGCTTATCATGAAAGGTTCATCTCTATCCCATTCCTCGTGGGATTTGGCAAGCATCTCCTCTCTCTTGGTGCTCCACCCTCCAAGTGATTTATTTTATTAATTTATTTAATAACACATTTTCTTTTCATATTACATATCACCTAGCTTTCCTCAGCTTAGGTTTTGAATAGTTTAACCCACAAAGGAGGGTATCAAACCTAGATTTCCTCAGCTTAGGTTTACAAACATTTAACACACAAGGGAGGATATCACACTTAACTTTAACTTAGCTTAGGTTTACAATAATGTAGTACACAAGGGAGGGGTGTTACATGATGATATAGAATTTCTATAAGAAAATCTCCTTACAAGATTCAATGATTCTCCCCTTGATCTGTTGTATTTTTAGTTTTGACCTCACCAACACAAGTTTACCATTGGGAATGAATTTGCATGATATGCATGATTATCTTAAGAGTGGATTCATTCAAGTTTAGCTCAAAAGAATAAACCTTACTAGCAAGAATAGTGATTTCTCCATGGAACTTTGAGGATAAGTTGTCTATTATTTTTTAGCATGTCAACGGATTAATTTAATTTGTTGCATAGTCCATATTTCAATTCCTTGTTAAATCTTTTTGAAGGTATTTTTGCAAACCTGTAATATTATTAGGAAAAACATCAAATCACAGTCTTACAATAAATGCGGAAAAATAAGTTAACTATTGAAAAATGTAGAATCGCTTCATGAAAGAAAAACTTGGTACCAATTTATAGACTATTTAAAATAAAACAAAAATTGAACTTTTACCAACAAGTAATCAACCAGTGAAATAAAAAATAATGCAGGAAACTATCGTTGTTAATGGCTTTAAATTTGACATAAGTGTCATAAATGGCATTTACTTATCATCAAAATGGAACAATGCAACGAGTAGGTGTCTTATTCAAATTTCAAATAAAACTACAAAATGTGGCTATCTCAAATAAACACTACTTTTCAAACAAAAGATTGCTTTTAACCAAAAGCCTATTAGTTCTAAGCTAATTTTAATTAATCCTTTAGTTAACCTTAATCAATATTGTTTAATGATATCAGGATGCCAGAATATTGGAGATTTCATGTGTTTGCCAATGTGGTATTTCTCGATACTCTAGCGTTTTGGTAATAATATGACATCAGACCTGATGACATGGTAGTGCCCATGGATAACACATGTTAGGAAGATATGTCATTTTTTGGCCACAAAAGTACAAAAACATGTGTCACATGTCATTGGACACATCATCATCAGCCATGTGTCACATAATGATTTAATGCTAGAGAATGAGGTGGCATGTTTGAATGTTAGAGAATGAGGTGGCATGTTGTTATGGCATACTGGTATATCAAGATATTGAGATTTCGTGAAGTGTGCAGTTATAAAAAATCTTTGATATTTCTAAATTGGAATATACCAAAAAATCAAGATATTGGAACATCGACATATTGGCCATAACAAAGTATCAGAGTTTTTTGAATTGTGTGGTTATAATAATTTCTAATATTTCAATATCCGGACACTCGGATATTGATACATCGAAATTTCAATACAATGAGGAGGTGTAGCTTAAAAGTCTGATATTCAATATTGCTTCTTATTATCATAAAAAGAGTTTGTCATTTGACATGTAACTTTGTTGTTATATCAAGATATAACAAAGACTTCAAGAATTCATAGAAAAATAGAGAGTCGATAATTTACATTCTATTGTAGAAAACAATAGAATGTGCGAAGTAAATGGAAATAAAAGGAGTTTGAGACACTGAGATATCAGGTTCTTAGGAAAAATAAGATCATAGAAATTTTCTGACCTTTTCTGTAAAGGAAAAAGTGTGAAATGTTTTGTAATCTTGGGGTTTTTACATTATTCACAATATTCTAAACCTAGCTCAACATAACTCATGAAATTTTTGAAAAAATCTTAATATACACCATATTTTTCGAAAATTCAAAGGGGTCTCATTATTTTATATAAGTTTCAAAGTATAATAATGGGAATTGTTGTTTATACAAGTCATAATAGAATCAAAATCAATCATAAAGCACTTCAAAATTTTAAAAATATAAAAAATTTGAAAAAGAAAATACCATAGAACCACCATTTTAAATTAACAAATTCAATATTATGTGACATGAAAATCATAGTAACTTCAAATTTTAATGGGGTCCCCCTTTATTTTTTCCAAAAATTAAGGAGAGTTGTTGAGGGTTCAACAAATGGCAAAAAACTAGGCGAAGCAATTATCTTTGTCTAATTTTTTTAAAGACTTATTTATACTTAATGTTAAAAACAAGTTCCACAACTATAATAATTTATTTCTTAATTATAGGTAACATCGTGTGTTCCTCTATTTAAACAATATTCTCACTAAGGACTAAGCATTAGGTAACTTATAGGCCAACTTTTTGAGCCAATTTATGAAAGTAATTTTCCCAAGCATTCAATCTACAAATGATTGGTGAAGGCATGACCTAGGGATTTCACTTTGAGTGAGTAAGATACTTTCTTGTGTCTATTCCTAATCTCTCTTTACCCAGCATCACTTCGCTACCCGGGAGCATCCATAGCCCTGATGAAGGTGCCTTAGTACCATACAAGCATGGTCATGTTATTAGCGAGTGTCCATATCCTCAGTGTGTTTTCTTGTACTTCTCACACTATACATAGTGCTTTCAACTTATATTTTGTTTTGGTAAAGCTTTATTGATTTGTATGTATATATCGCATTTGAAATTGGGAGTTAGGGAAGAAAATTGATTTGAGAGTGTTCTAGATATGCTTGGAAAATTACTCACTTTCAAAGTTTATCCTAAGGTCTTCCCTTCCTCAATTATTATAGAAATCAACTTTTAATGTGAAGTAGTTAGAGCTCAAAGAAAAGTTCTATAAGAGACCTAAATTTTGGTGTGCTAACATTCTAGATATGAATCCATGGTAACACAGGAGTTTCGCAACAAATATATAAATTATATCTATAAGTCCTAGAACTTTGTAAAGATAATTAAGTGAAATGCTTTTGTTCATAGACAGCATTTAAGCATAACCCAAAAGGTCACAACTCCTTATAAACTAACACAAGAAAACATAAAATTTGGAAACAAAATTTAATTCTAAATTTGTAACTGAAAAAAACTGTAAACAATTTAGCAAGCTTAAAAAGCGTGGAGAAGAAATCTGAAATCAATGATTTACAAAAAAAAATTGTTTCATCAAAATAATCTAAGCATCTAAAAAAAATTCATGATTTTTTTTTTGTAATTTGTAGCATTAGTGAGGCTACATCGTGGTCATGTCCAAGAATAACACCCAAATAGGGCGGGGAATTGAATTGTTGACTTAACATCTAGGAGTGCCTTAACAATTCACCCGATCATTGTCTATCCAAGACCCCTTGGACAAAATAAATTGTTGAATTAAGATAGACCTCAAAAATACCTACATCCCAATGAGCATAATGAAATCAAGGAAACATGTGCAAACTAAATTCTTAACATGCCATAAACCAAAACATAGAGGAACTAGATTTTAAGGGAGACACTAGCTTGAAAATCTAAGCCCTTGTCCCTACAAATATTTAATATTTCATTTGTTTTAAATATAAATAAGTCCTTCCTTTTACAAATAAGTCCAAGACATGCAATGTTCAACTAATTAGGAGTTTTTTATTAAAAATGGACAAAAGAAATCTAAAAACAAACTAGACAAAATTGAAAATAAATTCTAAACTAACTATATAGTTGTGACATCAATTTAAAATTGTGAGCACCTCATTAATTTATTACACATTAAATTATATTTCAAAAAATATAATAGTGAAGTGTAACAAAAAAAAATATTTCATTTTATTTGATTAAATTGTTCTTGCTTCCTAATTTTGTAAAAGATCAATTATACCAAACATTTCAAAACCATATGCTTAATATTATCAACTAAAAATCAGAAGGTTAATATAGGATTGTAAAGTAAAATGTCTAATCAATATTGTAACCAAGAAACTTAATAATCAAGAGAGAGGAAGCATAAAGAGAATCTTCCGTAAATATATTTTGATGAAGGTTCATATTCAGCTTGAAATTGATGTAACACTTCATCTATTTTATTTTTAAGAAAGAAAAAAAATTAAAATAATAAAATTGTACAACAAATAAATAAAAACCACTGAAGACAAAACTAAAAAAATGTACTCCTACACCTATAATATATTGGTTTACAGTGAATTAGGTGAAATGATAATGGCAGTGTAGCCACTCATGTAACTCCAAACCTGCAATCACATATTCATCACAATTCATTAGAAAAAGTTGGAATAATAACAAACTAAATGTAGAAAAACCAATAATATTCGAACCTGTATCCAATATGTGCAACATAAGAACATTATTATTTACAATAAATCTTGCACAAAAATATTCCTATGACCATTTCTTTATTTTATCATGATATATACAATGACTAATGTAAAATATTGGAAGGAATCTACAAATGTATGATATATGTGATGAGAATTATGTACAAATTATTCATGAATAATAACGTGTGAGAAAGCCTTGATGATACCATAAGTTCCAAAGGTTTAAAAAAGAATAATGAAGGCCTGACATAACCATCAATTGAAATCAAAGCGCCTCATTTTTCTAAAAACAAATTGGGTTTATCATTCACACAACTGATAATTTGCGATAATTTAAGAGGATCAAAAAATGCGCCTAGGCTATCTTCCACCACTGTATAAGGTATTTTGTTAGTTAAAGAGCAGTGCCCAATAACACCATTTGTTTCATAAAATATTTCTATCTTAACTAGTTGGTTACAAGTACTACAAGATTCTTCACTAAAGATACATGCATTTGAATCAATAGAAGACAATGTTTGAAATATATTAACTATATTAATAATTGTTTCCCATGTGGAAGATTGATAAGGTGTAAAATCAAAAGATTCATAGGAGGATTCTTCATTCTTTTCATCTTCTATATATAAATTATTAGCATCTTACACCTTATTAAAGTCTAGCTAGGAAGAATGAAAATTAAAAGGATTTAAAATGAATATTTGCATAATGCAACCATCGAACATATCAAGGTACAAAGAATAGTATGTGGAAGATGAAAGAAAAAGAAAAGCTTCTTTTATTAGGATATACATGCTTACTTATATTTTGAAAAATGTGTGTTTATTTCTTCTCCTTGAGTTAATTGATTAATAGCCATGTTGTGCTTTATTGCAAAATTTAAACATAAAATGTTATCCAAAACATAATTATGTTCATTGTAAATAGTTAAAAGGTAAGATCAAATCCAATATTTTTCAAAATAAAAGGGTTCAAGAATTATTTTTGAGCTACAATCAGTAGACTGGTCTATTAAAGAAACCCTAATAAGTTTCTCTTAAATCTCTTTAGTCAAATTAAGAGAGAATTGTTCCATACTCTGAATATAAATTTTAGATCCAATCCCTTTCATTCCTGACACAGTTGTCATATTTTCTAGAATGTAATGACTTTATTCATTTCTACTGAGAAATTCTTCCTCCATCTCTTCACAAATAACTAAAATCATATTGTCTACACAAGATATCTCTTCCTCATTTGTTAGCGAATCAAAATTATTAGAGTTCACGTATACTTCTTTCGAAATATCATATTCCTACCGATACACACGTATTAGAGTCAAAAAAGTTGTCAAAGATGTTATTCACCTACAATATTCAAATCCTCAAGATTTTGATGTAAATCTAAAGCATCATGAGAATGAGTATTAATTCATAATTCAAATTTATTAATGACTAGTTGGTATGGTTCTTCAGAAATAAAGATGTTAAAACAATTCACTCTTAATAGTCATACCATTTAAAAGAAATCTAAATAAAAGATGCATAACCCTTGTAAACAAATATTACAATTACTCATCTAGTTTCTTTATAATATTATTCAATTCATCATACAATTTATTACAATCGTAATCCTCAAAATCAAATAAAAAATCATCTATAATTTCTTACAATGTATGAAGAGAGGTAACTGACAATTTCTCACACTAACTTTTAGCTTGGACCTTAGAAGTAAGAGTGAACATCATGCGCATGAAACCTTCATGAAGAATATTATAATTAAACACAATTTTGAATAAATTAAAAACATGTTTAGATGCAAATGTTTTGTTGTCACCCTCAAATTTATCTTTTCATCAGAGATTACCTATCTTTAAAGGAGTGTTATATGACACTCATCCAAAAACATAACTCCAAATAGGGGTTTGTGAAAATTTCATCAATAATAAAAAAGCATTAAAACGAGTAGCTCCACATGGACAAATTGCCATCTTCCCTCCTAATGCCAATTATTGATCGGTGGAAAATTCCTCCTACAATAGATGATCATCACCCGATCAAGGTCCCAATTAGACCTATACCATGGGACTGGTTGCCATTGAATCAATTTCTCCTTGAAAGGATGCTTTCAATAATGTTTTCCTAAAACCTAAATGCATTTTAATATATAAAACAAAAATAAATTAATATATATATATATATATATTCTAAATCTAACTATCCCAATTGGGATAAGGAAGTAGTTCTTACTATTGCAATTGGGAGCATAAACACTTTAAATATTAGATGTTGAAAGGAAGATGAATTACTTTAGACAAAAAATAGTTCATTGTTTTGTTAAATTCAATGTATAACATAACTTGAAGAAGATTACATAAACATTCAACATCTAAATATATCCAATGAAAAGAAATAAGATGATTCAATTCAAGAAAAGAAAATAGTCTCAAATCTAAAAAACGAATAATATAGCATATTCATATAAATGTGGCAGTATAGTCTAAACACCATTATCGAGAATATTTTTTCACCCATCACCAACTTTCGAATCCTTTTGTTAAATTATACAAAACTCAATATTAGATTTTCCAACCAAATAAAACACTAGTATTTGAAATAGGCATGATAATAACATACAAGTTTGAATTCTTCTACATGTCCTTCCTTTCTAGGTCATCAATCTTTCCTCTACCCTTTATAGTAGTGCACAAGTCCTAATTCTAGATTGCAACCTCCAACTGTAATTTCAAAACAAAATCTCATGATAGCATAAGGATCTTCTTTTCCTAATACAGACTTTTCTAGGTCTTCAATTCTTTTCCTCTTTCTAACAAAAATAGATCTTCTTTTCCTAATACAGACTTTTCTAGGTCTTCAATTCTTTTCCTCTTCCTAACAAAAATGCATATGTCTGAATTCCAAAATTTCCAATCCCCATTTTCTAATTACAAAGTTCAATAAATATACCAAAACAATTAACAGAAAATAGGAAAAATCTGTCCATCTGATTGGGCAATGATGAGATGATAGAGAATTTCTATAATAAGAAAATCTCATTACAGGATTGAAGGATCTTATTCTTGATTTGTTTCATTTTTCCTTTTTACCTCATCAACATAAATTTCCATTGGGAATAAATAAACATGATATGCATGATTATCTTCGGAGTTGATTCATCCATATTTATCTCACAAGAATAAACCTTACCAACAATAATAATGATTTTTCCATGGAACATTAACAAGTTGTTGATGATTTTTTAGCATGCCAATGGATTGATAAGAAATCAATTAATTGATTGCATAGTTCTATTTGTCAATCCCTTGTATTTGTCTTTCTTAGTCCTTTTGGAGTCATTTTCTCAAGATTGTAATATTATTCAAAGAAACATCAAATAATAGTGCTACATTGAATGAACTTAGAAGAATTTGATTATTGAAAAGCGTAAACTTACTTTTGCCCGAAGAAAAACTCAATATTGTTTTGTAGGGTTATTTAGAAAACAAAAAACTCAAACTTTTATTGTGAACATGTAATCAACAAATGAAACAAACGATAATGCATGGAATTATCATGGTTAATGGATTTGAATTTGACATTAAGTGTCATAAATGGCATGCACTTACCGTCAAATCATAATAATGTGATAAGTTGACATTTTATTCAAATGTCAAATAAAAATACAAACACTGACTAACTCAACCAAACATTATTTTTCGAACAAAACACTATTTTTAATCAAAAATTGATAAGTTCTACTATATCTATTATAGGTAGCCTTTAAATTAACCTTAATCAATCCCATTTAATGATATTGGGTTATCATAATATTATAGATTTTGCGCGTATGCCAATGTGAGATTTCTCAATACTCTATTGTTTTAGTGTACACATATTGAGAGTTTTGCGGTATAATAGCATACCTCATGATGTGGCAATGCTATGGATGACATGTGTCAAGCATATATGTCATTTTTGGGCAAAAATAAGTTCCATGTGTCATTGGATTGGATGTCGAATAATGAGGCATGTTGATCTAGCATACCAATATATCGGGATGTCGGGATTTCATGAACTGTGTAGTTATAGAAGGTATTTGATATTACAATATCAGAACACCGAAACATTGGGATATTGGAACATCGGCATATATTATATGAATTTACGGTATGCTGATATTGAGACACTCGTGTAGGTTTTAATCAAGTATAATTAATGGTTACAAATACATTCTATGGCAAACATATAGATTTTATCCTAAAAACTTAAATAAAGAAAATTAGCAAAAGTTTTTCAATATGTTTTTTACAACATTACAATATTATATATATGTCTCGCAACATCCATAAAACACAAATCCATTTATCATAGATTAGAATACAATTGTAGTTTTTTTATTGAAACTACAAAACCAACATGAGCCACAAAACTACTAAAGAAAAAAATTGTGTGCTAAAAACTGCAAAAAAAACTCAAAAATTTGAAAAAGTGGATGAAAAAAACTTCCTAATTTTTTTTGGGGGGAGATACTCCCAAACCGTTGCACAAGGGGGATTCGACCCTCCTATCAAACCCCTAATAAGGGGGTAGTGGGGTAGGGGAGTTGTGGGGGGCTTCATCCCCTCTGCGACCCTCCCACTATGCCAACCACAATGTACAATGCGTGATGGATACTCATGCAAAAATTTTAATAGATACCCATCAATTGAGATATTGAGATTTCAATATAATGAAGAGTTGTAATTTAAAAGTATGATATGCATTATTTTAATTTATTATCATAAAAAGAGTTTTATTTGATGTATAACTTTGTTGTTATACTAGGATATCATAACTTCAAGGATTTGGAAAAATAGACATGAAGAAAAATTATCCCAAGGGCCAATATTATGAAATATGGTAATTTGAGGTTTCATCAAAAAATGATAGAATTTGTGAGGTAAAGGGAAATTCATAGTTTGAATAAATGGAAATGAAAGAAATGTGGGATATTGTGATATTAGGTTCTTTATAAAAATAAGAATATAGAAAAAAATGTATATCTTCAATGGGAAAAGGTAAAAATGCAACATGTTTTTCTTTGGGTTTTTTACATTACTCACAATGTTTTAAACACACAAGCATGGGTCAACATAACTCATGTAAATTTTGAAAAAATCCTAATTAAATCCATATTTTCAAAAATTAAAAGGGGGTCCCATTATTTTATTCAATATATATAATAAAGGGTGTTGTTGTTTATACAATTCACAACAAAATCAAAATCAATCATAAAGCACTTAAAAACTTAAAAAGAGTGCAAAGATTCAAAAAGAAAAGACCATAGAACCTCCCATTCAAATTAAGGAACATAAGATCATGTAATATGAAAAATATAGTAATTTACAAATTTAATGGAATCCCCCTATATTTTCTCCAAAAAATCAGGGGATTTGTTGACGATTCAACAAGGCCTTACTCAAAGAATATGGATTCATAAAATAATTGACTATCTATTAAATACGAAATGGAGACTAGTGTAGGATCCCTGACATGCCATCCCCCTACCCCCTTTCAAAAGAAATGTTATTCTCAATGTTGGAGTTGTTGAAACCACTGTAAAATCTATGTTGGTTCCTAAGCAGAATATTTTCATTAGATCATAACTTCTTAGATGGTGCATAGATATAATTGATTCTCTCAGGGAGCTCGTACTATTTCTAGTTGGAGCCAAATGGATCATTCTTCATAGAGTTCTAGAAGGATAGAATGAATAGAGTAATTCACTCCTTGTATCTTCCTAAAATAAGACACAGGGAAGACTAGATGGAGCTTAAAGTGGGTTGGAAGATCTAATTGATAAGTAGCTTGTCCATTTCACTAGAGGATTTGATAGGGTCCATAGAAATTTGGCACAACCATCTAGTGGACTTTATATTTCAGGGAGGTTTTTTTATAATATTGAAGGTGAAAAAACAATTGATCTCCTTTTTCAAAACACTCAGATTGATAATGGTTACCCCATTGCTTCATGTGATGTCTAGCCATCACTAGATTGTCTTTGAGTGTTGAGAATAGAATCTATAATGTGAAAGATGCAATCTACTACTTGAAACTTGAATGTGCTTGGTATATATGAAACCAAGGGGGATTCCGAACATAGACAAATTCATATGGTGTCATGTTGGTAACAACATAATAAGTGGTATTGTATCAACATTTTGGCAAGGGGTAGCCATTGTGCCTAATGGTCCTTCCTCTCTGAAATAAAGCATCTCAAATAGGATTATGAGTATTTGTTGATCCATTCGACGGTGATAAGTTGTACGCTAACTAGATAAGTGGGTTTTATTTTGTGAACCATTCTTTGAAAGCTTCAATAAGTAAATTAGGTATGTGTAAGCATAGAGCAAGAAGAGATCTTTTATTCACATATTTCCTAGACGAAACATTAACAACTACATTCTTTTTTCATTTCTTATATATTATCTCATAATCATACCCAAGCATCTTCGTAAGCCACTTGTGTGACTAAGATTATGATAATATTTATTTTATAAAATACTCCTATATTTCTAGAAAAAAACCTTTAGATTGTAATGATTTGTCTTGATTTGGAAGTACCTCTCAATGAGATATGGAGGCCACATGTCAACAATATTAAATATAACCATCATCTCTTCCTAATAGGTGAACTTTCCCCATTTTTTTTCACTCAAATATACACTAACGAATGCCAAGGGATGCCCTTCTTACACCAACATGACTCCAATGCCTCAATTTAAAGCATCATATTTGACAATATATGCCTTAGTGAAATTTTGAAAAAGTAAGACTGGAACAGTAAACATGGCCACCTTTAAGGAAAAAAAGGCTTACTTGGATGACCCATTCCATTCAAAAGAATTCCCCTTGAGTAGGGTAATTGAGGGGGGTGCAATTTGTTCTCAAATTTTTATATAAATTCTTGATAATAACCCATGAGCTTTAAGAAACCTTGTAAACTTTTCAAAGTATTGGAGTTTGGCCATGTAATATCTCCAAATAGAGATACTATAAATACAACAATATTTTTAAAATGAAGGCACAACAAAAGATGAAACTGTGTTTGCATATAAAAATCAGGAATTACAACTATTATAATTACTTGTTAAAAATTTAAACACAAATATGAAATTTTCCTTTGGATTTTATCTCCAAGTCGAACTCCAAGCCTGATCAATGGTTGAAGCCAAGAAAATATGATGTGCTAAGGTATCACAAACTAAATCTCTTCCATTGAAACACACCCTTCTCAATAGGGGGAGTCCATATGTCTCTCTGAAACCACTTTGAAACTAGGGATACTCAAGGATTTCATACCTTAAGCCCATAGTTACAACAACATAGAATATAAAAATCACAATGTATATCTTAACCAACTATCAAAGAAACCTTATCCTTTTATCAATTATGAAAGTCAAATTATCCATGCAAGACTCCACCTTCAAATTCCATGCATTTTGGTTAACTTATGGTGAAGTAGGATGAGATGGCCATCCACATGGATAAGGGAGTATGCTTAATTTCAATTGAAGTAGAAATGGGGAGAAGAAGAATGTACTTATTCTAGTGGAGATACTCTTTTGTCAAACAATTGAGAAGTGGGACAGAAAAAAGGCATGCACCTAGTTAACTAGACCACACACTCAATTATATCCCCATGCATGCACGCATTGTGGTTAACTCCTAGAAAAGTTCCAAGTCATTCCTAAATTAGTGCATGTGTCCCAATGGTTTTAGTTCTCTCATGCATGCACTCCAAATAACTCCTAGTCACACTCAGTATTATCCATGTGCATTAATCCTCTTACATGCACCCAAACCCAATGTGGCTCTACATCCTTTTCCTCTTGGGTAAGCCAAGCAAAGAAAAACTAATTTGTTTCTATTTTTCTTGGTTTGAGTTGGGGACATTATAGTCCTCCCCACCTAAATAATTCTTGTCCTTAAGCATTTGTAGATAAATATGCTTACAAATCTCCTCTCCTTCCCATGTTGTGTCCTTTAATGATATCTCATGTCAATGTAATTTGCCTTAGAATGATATGCTAGGATTTTAAATAAATGAATGGAACTTTGACTATCACAATGCAACACATATGAGATTTTTTTATATTCCCATCTCTCTTAAGAATTTTTTCATGTACAACATCTTTTTGCAAGCTTCCACAACAACTATGTATTCTACCTCTATTGTGGAGAGGACAACTATTTTCTACAATCTAGACACCTAAGACACTACTACATGTGCAAAAGTATATAAATAACTAGTGGTGGACTTTTTACAGTCCACATATCCGGCCATATTTACATATATATAACCTTCAAGCATTATAACATTTTCATTACCAAAACATAAACAATAATGATAGTAAACTTGAGATATCTTAAAATCTAGTTTACCTCTTTCCAATGTTGTTTGTGTGGATTTGCAAGGAATTTTCTCACTACTCCCATTGCATGTGCAATATTTGGTCGGGTATATATCATGGCATACGTCAAGCTACCAACCTCTAAAGAAAAAGGGATTTTACTCATTTCCCCTTTCTTCTTGTCATCATAATGGCACAAATCAACATTGAGTTTGAAGTGGGATGATAGGGGTGTACCAACTAGTTTGGCATCCTTCATGTCGAACGTGTATAGCACCTTCTTAATATATTTTTCTTGAAACAACCACAAAAAAATTTCTTTCTGTCACGTATGATTTTCATGCCAAATATTTTTTGTATTGGCCCCAAATACTTCATTGCATATTGACCTCCCAAATCCTTCTTCAACCTTTTGATCATGTTCTTATCATGTCCAATATTTAGCATGTAATCCATATATAAAAATAGTATAATATATTTCATATTTCCTACCTCCTATTGTAGACATAATTATCAACCTCTAGTCTCTTAAAACCATGCTCCAACATAAATGAATCAAATTTTTTGTACCATTGGAAGGGTGTCTATTTCAGCCCATAGAGGTTCTTATTCAACCTGCAAACAAGATTCTCTTTACCTTTTACTTTAAATCCTTCTTGTTACTCCATATAAATATCCTCCTTCAACTCTCCATGAAGGAAGGTTGTCTTTACATCTAATTATTCACATTAAAAATCTAAAGTAGTAACAAAACCAAGAATAACTCTTATGGATGGCATATTAATAACATACAAACATTTTTTAGTAAAGTCAATACCTTCTTTTTTGGAAAATACCTTCACCACCAACCTTTATGTATATCATTCCCTCTTTTCTTCATCCTCATGTTTAATAGAAATTATTCCTTTTGGAAGCTTTACTAATTCCCAAGTTTTGCTTTCCAATAGCGAGTTTGTTTCTTCCTCCATTTCTTTCTTCCACTCTTTGCTAATATCCACTTTATATGCCTCCTAAAAGCAAACAGGTTCACCTTCATTAGTTAATATAATAGAATTTGAGGGTGGATGCTTTTGTGAGGGCTTATGAGGCTAAGTAGATGTATGAAACACCTATGGTGGTGTGTTTTTTAGTTTGATCTCTTGTAATGCTTGTTGCAAGTTTTCTTCTTCTTGTTATCCACCATGTTCTTGAATTAGTTGTCCAGTTTCTTACAATGGTGGGATATTTTCTTATTGTTCTACAAACCTACAAACATTTTTATTGAGCTACATATCACCTGTAGATCTTTTATGTATCCCTAATTCATTAAATATAACATCCCTTGTTGGCCGAAAATTTTAACAAGTTGACCTAGGGTTCGACCATAGGGTGCCAACAAAGGAGTTTGTTGTAGTCTAGCGCAACACCGAAATTTTCAATCCTCCGAAAGGGAGGAAAGTATCACCTAAGTCGTGTCGAGACTATTAAATGAGTTTTAGATATTTAGATTGTAGCATGATCCATTCTACCAATTAATTTATTCATCATACTTATATTCACTCAAGATCATTCAGAAGAACATTGATGTATAAATAGATGAAGACATAGCACAAAGTAACAAAGAACTTGTAAGGAATTCTTTTTAAAGGACTGCATAACTCAATCACATTCATTCATGATACATATTTATAGATCCCTGTGACAACCTCCTTTATATTATACTTTAGAGAGCAAAATCATTACAATATAGATCTATAGAAACTATGCAAGATATTTTCGGAACTCCTTCAGAACTATCTTAATAGGAGAAGATTACAATAGAGTACATCAAAAAGCTTCAGTTCTCATTTCAACAAAATGTCGACCTTACTCTTAATCCCCCTCACACTTGCTTGATTTGGTCCAACTTAACTCGCTTGACGGACTCCAACTGCTTGGTCCACTTTCTACTTAATTCCTTCAAACTCAACACTTTGATCCTTCTTGCGCGGCCTTTGTGAGTTCCAATGTAAATGTTTTCTTTCTCCACATTCTGCTTTCTCCTTCTTTTGCCATTTTCCATCTTATCTAATCATTTTCTTTTCTATTTACACTTCTTATCTCTACAGCTATTTTTGTCAAAATTGACCAAAAATATGATAAAAAACAAAGGACCCAATATGCCCCGATCACAATCTATTGATTTTCCCTTGATTCAATCCTTCGTTTTCTCATTTAGACCTTCTTGTGGTTGTGCAAATAATGTCAATGCACTTTGTGCTTGTACTGATGTTCCTCCTTCAAATGAAGGACCCAAATCTGGAACTTCCTGCAAAACTTGGGTTTTGAAACTATTTAACACTCCATAGCATCCTTCCATGCACTGAGTAGAGTATTAGCTTGGTCAAAAAATTGGTTCGTGTCCTCTCCAAATAGTTTCTCAGGGCATGGAGCAAGCAAGGTTTTCCACTTAGTATTTGCATCAAAATTGAGCTTGTAGAGTTACATGTATTTGGATTTGGTTGTATGTTGAATATCTCGTAGAATGGTCTTAGCCTTGTGTGTTTCCTCCTTGAATCCATGGGTCTACTTACCGATCTATTTAGCTTGATCGAAAATATTTTTTTGTTATTCTAAATCAACTGCAGCCAGATCTTGATTCATCACCTACTTACTTTTCTCTCACAACTTGTAAAAAGGCCTGTTGCATTTGGAAAGTAGTCTTGCCTATAGAAATTTTATAGAATTACAACTTCTCAGGAAATTTAATTTAAAACCATGAGACACAATTCTACTCTACTAATCTGTGGAATGAAATACACAATTTAGACAAACATGCATAGACATGCAATAAGAAAAACCACAAATATATAGTGATTTCTAGGGGAACCCAACTGGGAAAACCCCTCAAGCTTGTTTCCATTAATCAATGAATTGAGAAACTATTAGAATTGCTAGCTCCAACTTTGAGTGCAACTTGCAAAAGAATAATTGTTCTCATGTTTAATGAACAAGCTCTAGCCAATGCTTAGCCAAATATTTTCTCACCAAGGTCCCTATACCCTTGTGAAAATCTTGAGGAAATTAGCCCCTATTCTTTAAGAATTTCCTCCAAAGTGATTGTGCAATTCCCAAGGATTCATCATTGATTGCATGCAACACTTGTACACTCAACACTAGCTTACAACGGATGTTACACTGCCTTGGAATCTCTGCCATAGCTAAGAAATTCGACTTCCTTTCATGCATGAGCGATTTTTGGTTGATTGATAAGTTAACTAGATGATCTCTAAGTTAGATTGTTGTCCCACTGCACAACTAACCTCCAACTCGTTCCATTAACTGTTAGAACTATTTTAACTGAGTACAACAGGAAATAATTGAATTGGATTGTTATAAATTAGCAATCACATATGCATAACTGAACTCCAAGCCCTCTAACTCAAATTTATAGAGTTAATTGAGTGACAAGAGCCATGTCACCTCATTTAACTGCCTCCAAGTTGTCTACTAATGTGGAAATTTTGAATTTTCTCAATTTGACCAAGTCTAAGCCAAATTGAGCCTTTCTTGCTACACTTCTCAACACTCACTCTTAGCAAAGAAAGGGATTATCAACCACCCTTATCTTGTGCCTGTGGAATTCAAACTTCCCTCTTGAAAAATTCTTTGCTAATATATATGTCAACATCTTATTCCTTTGTCAGAATGTATTATAGCAACATTATCTTCCTCTGCACATAGTCCCGTAAATGATGATACCAAATATCTATATGCTTGGATTGATCATAAAATATTGAATACTAAGAGAGCTTAATGCAACTCTGATTATCACAATAGATCACAGCTAGATCCATCTCCTGGTCAAATAGTCCCACAAGTATATTTATCATCGATATCACCTAACATTTTGCTTTACTTGTAGCCATGTATTCAGATTCTGTTGAGCTAAGCGCCACAAACCTCTACTTCCTACTGTACCAGGAAATTGTTGTGGGCCCAACACTAAAAATTTCACTTGATGTACTCTTTCAGTCGAATGGGCTCCTTGCCCAATCTTCATTTGTGAAGCCATGCAAATTCACTCCCTCTGTCCATATATACCATAATCCATATTGGGTAGAGCTTTTGAGGTACTGTAAAACATGCTTTATTGCCTTCCAATACAATTTGGTCGGCCTAACCATAGCTTGGTTCAGCTGGTTGACTACATAGTACATATTTGGTAGTGTGTTCACAAGATACATCAATGAACCCACTAGTTGTCGGTAAAGGTTAGCATCAACCTCTTCATCTGAAGTGGCATTCTCCTTCCTCCAATTGGTCGTTGGAGGTGTCTCCATGGGCTAACAACACTCCATGTGAAATATCTGCAGTATCTTGGTGGAATACTTGCCTTGAGACACAAACAATTACCCATCACCTTTCCATACTTCTAGGCCAAGGAAGTAGTGCATGAGACCCATGTCTTTCATCTCAAATTCCCTTGCAAGGCACTCCCTTCAAGATCTGATCAATTGCTCATCAGCTATCAATATTAAATCATCAACATATAAAACAATGATAATAAATTTACCTTCTACCAAAATATGATAGAGGTTTGCATTTGTTGTTATGCATCTAGCCCACAAAATAGAAGAAAGAGATATATCAATGACTTCAAAAGTAGCCTCTTCGAGGGGGAAACCTCATTTACATTACATAAATGAACAATTCTTGGATGATAGAAATGACAAGACCTCCTTTTTCTCTATAGAAGTCTAAGGGGTTACAATAGAATCAAATTCAGCGTAATAATAATAATGTAAGGGCACAACAATAACAATTGTGGGCTTCTATGGGGCACAATAATAATAATAATATGGGGACAATGTGGGCACAACAGTAACAATAAGGGGATATAAAGAAAATAATAATAAGGGAAGACACTAGAATTATAGGGACCTAACATTCCCCTCTCCTTCAAAAAAGTGTTGTCCTCAATGCTTGAGTAGTTCTAGATGCTTCTGTATAAAATTATCATCCTCCCATGTGGATTCTTCAGTTGTGGGTAAGTTATTCCACTTGATGAGATACTCTGAAATTGATCGATTTTGTAGTTATCAAGTTCTTGTTTCTGTGACTGCTTCAGTTTCCAATATTATTTTTCCTTCCTCGTCAAGTTCTGGCAATATTGTTTGAACTAGGAGCTTGTCACCTATAACCTTCTTTAAGCATGAAACATGGAAAACTGGGTGCACTCGGGAAGATGCAGGAAGCTCTAATTTGTATGCCATAGTGCAAATATTTTGCAACACCTTGTACGGACCATAATACTTTGGTGATAATTTATTATCCTTCTTAGCTTGCTCAAGGGACATTTTTTTGTATGGTTGTAGCCGTAGAAATACCCAGTCATCTACATTAGAACTTCTTTCATTGCGATGTTGACCTGCATATTGTTTCATTCTATTATGTGCCAAAGTGAGGTTATCCTTTAAGAGTTGGAGAACTTGTTGTTGATACTCGATGAGATCTTCCACTGCTTGAACCTTAGAATTTTCTCTTAAATATGATGTGATGGATGGTGGATGATATCCATAAAGTGCCATAAATGGGGTCATTTTTGTTGTAGTATGGAAGGAATTGTTATACCACCATTCATCTAAAGGCAACCATTTGACCCATTGTGTTTGTTTATCACATACAAAGCAACGAAGATATCCTTCCAAACATTTGTTCACTATCTCAGTTTGCCCATCAAATTAAGGATGATAAGATGAGATATGAGCTAACTGAGCACCCAGATAAGAAAATAATTTTGTCCAAAAATTTCTAGTGAAAATGGGATCTTTGTCACTTACAATAATATTTGGGTTTCCGTGTATATTTTGAATTGTTTCCATAAATGTAGTAGCAATTGTATTGGCTTTAAATGGATGAGATAATGCACAAAAATGTGCATACTTAGTAAGTCTATCAACTACCACCATGATGACACTCTTTCCTTCGAACTTGGATAAACTTGTGATAAAATACATTGAAACCTCCTCCCAACATTGACTTGGAATGGATAAAAGTTGTAAAAGACCTGGGGTCTTAATTGTCTCAACTTTATTTTGTTGGCAAACCAAACATTCTGCCACAAGCTTTTCAATATCAAATTTGAGGCCATCCCAAAAAAAATCCTTCTTAACCCTGTGGTAAGGTTTTTAGAACCCTAACTGCCTTCCTAAAGGAGAGGTGTGAAATTCCTTAAGAATCTTTTTTTTGAGTTGGGAATTCTTACAGTGGTATAAGCGATGTTTGTACCATAACGAATCCTTTTTCCAGCTAAATGTATCAGATGTACTAGGATCTTGTTGTAGCTTTTGAATGAGTGCCCACACTTCTTCGTCATTCTTCCACTCATCCCTTGCTTTGTTTATCCAATATGGTTGGATAATAGAAGTGGTGCAAAGAAATGCTTCCACATCCTCATCCTTCCTTGAGAGTGCATCTGCAACAACATTTTGCTTCCCTTTTTGTAGATGATTTCAAAATCATAATCCAACATCTTTGTGACCCATTTTTGTTGCTCTTCTAAAGATAATATTTGTTCTAAAAAGCATTTAAGACTAGCATGATCCATTTTTACCTTGAAGTGTCTTCCCATTAGATAACGTCGCCATTTCTTAAGTGCATGTAGTATTGCCAACATTTCCTACCCATAAATATCTTTTTGTAGATACTTTCCTTTGATTGGATTACTTTCGAAGGCAATGGGTCTTTCTTCTTGCATTAAAACAACACCAATTCCATTTCTTGAGGCATCACATTCCACAATAAAGTTTTTTGTGAAGTTTGGCATAGCTAAGACCGGTGCTTGGCACATTACCTCTTTAATATGTTCAAAGGCATTCGTTGCTTCTGGATTCAAACAAAATGCATCTTTCTTCATTAATGTTGTTAGAGGTGCTGCTATTCTCCCATAATTCTTCACAAACTTGAGATAATACCCTGTCAACCTGAGAAACCCTCTTAGATGATTTAAGGATGTGGGGATTTTCCATTCCTTAATGGCTTTAATTTTGATAGGGTCTACCTTAACACCTTCATAAGATAAAATATGACACAGATATTCCACCTCTTGTACTCCAAAGAAACATTTGGAGGTTTTTACATATAATTGTTTCTCCTCCAATAGTTTGAGCACCCTGTCATCATGTTGAACATGATCCTTCCAAGACTTGTTGTAGATTAGTATATCATCAAAAAATACTAACACAAATTCTTTAAGGAAGGGTTTGAAAATGGAATTCATCAAACCTTGAAATGTAGAAGGTGCATTGGTAAGGCCAAAAGGCATGACCAAAAATTCATAATGACCCTCATGAGTTCTAAATGTTGTTTTCAGACTTCAATCTTCATTCTAATTTGATGATATCCTGAATGAAGATCCAACTTGGTGAAGTAAATTGATCCATGCAATTCATCCAATAATTCATCAATGACAGGAATGGGAAATTTATCTTTAATAGTGAGCTTGTTGAGCTCCCTATAATCTGGACACATGCACCATGATCCATCCTTCTTGTGCACCAATACTACTGGAGTAGAGAAAGAATTTTGACTTGGTTGAATTATACTAGCCTATAGCATTTCTGCAACCATACGTTAAATTTCACTCTTTTGGGCATAGGGATATCTGTAAGGCCTGATGTGTGGAGGAACACTTCCTGGAATCAAATGAATAGCATGATCATGATCACGAATAGGTGGTAGGCCTTTGGGATTCTAAAATACCTTCGAATGATTTCCAAGAATTTTGGGAGATCTAGATAAATAGATGATTTCGATGTGGGAACCTCTAGTGAACATAATTGTGCAATTACACCTTGTTTTTCTTTCTTTAGAAGCTTTTTCATGTCATTAGAGCTTATTATCTTTCCCGATTTCCCTACGATACCCCTTAATTCAACTTCCTTTCCTTCCAAAAAAAATTCAAGAAAAGTTCTTGAAAATTAAAAGATATTGTACCCAAAGTACAACATCATCACCACCCATTGGAATGGAAAGCATTGGACTATTCAATACATATTCTCCCATGGATAGATTTATATTATAGCACTTTCCAGAGAAATTTATGGTTCCTCCATTTGCAACCATCACTTGACACTTTGGTGGTGGATATAAGAAGTAATTCAAATCCTTAGTTATCTTACAATGAATAAAATTATGGGTACTACACTAATCAATCAACAATACTACCTTGTTCTTCTTGATATGCCCTTCTATCTTGAGAGTTTGAGGAGTGGTAATTCTGGAAAATGCATTACAAGATATGGTCGGATTCATTTCTTCTTTCTCTAGGATTTGTCCCTGGTGTATATCTTCTTCTTTTGACGTTTCTTGTTCCTTTTCTTCCTCCTCTTCATAATCTATGCAAAATAATTTCTTCTCAACACACTTATGACCTTTAGTGTATTTGTTATCACAACTATAACAAAGCCATTTTTCTCTTTTTTCTTCCAATTGTTGTGGTGTCAACCTTGTAGGTTGTGGAAGGCTAGGGGCAGCAACCCTTCCATCTTTATAGTTGTGAGTGGTAGGCTTCCTTGTTGCCATAATTTTACTTTCAATTTTTCTTGCCAACCTGAATACCTTCTCGAGTGAATCAGGTTCCCAAAGGTGAACCTCCTATTCGATGTTATCCTTTAAATTTCCTATGAACACATCAATCCTATTCTCCTCTAGAATATCTTTTACCCTTGTATTCAAATTTTGGAAGTCCTCAATGTGCTCCATCATTGAACCCTTTTGTTTGAGATCTATCAATTGGCTAAAAAAGGTGTTGCTTTTTGTATGCTCATAATGTGCTATCATTTATTCTGTAAAAATTTCCAAAGTGACAATTTTTTTACGAGAGCAAAGCCATCGATAAAATACATTTTGTGTGTTTTTCACATTATGGATATTGAAATATCGCTCCATCTATAGTATCCATGTTACAGGATCCTTGCCGTAAAAATTCATCATATCGATCTTTGGAACATGTTGGGGCTTCAATCCAACATTAAAGTCTATGAAATCATGATTAACATTTCTTTTGTTCTGATCATGAGTTTCCTTTACTACCCTCTCGCCATTAGTAAGCATTTCTTGTAGTAACTTTGTTAAAACTATCTTCAAATCTTCCATGTTGCCTTTAATTTTTTCTTCTATACCATCCATCTTAGCTTCCATTCCATTCTTTAAACCATTCATCTTAGCTTCAGTTACTTTTTTTGAGAGTGAAATTTGTTTCACTTGGTCTCATAATTTTGATATGTCATATTGCATTTCTTCCTCTTCTTCATGTGTCATAGTAGATATTTCGGGTTGTTTACTAGGTGTTTCCATTTTCTTTATTTGGGTCATCAATTAATGATAATTATCCTTCAAAATTCCATTTGAATCACTTCAAATTAATTTCTCAAACAAAACTTGTGCAAATTTATAAAAAAACTACACACCTTTTTTTTCTTTTTTCTTTTGTATGATCTCGACATAAAAACAATTGTAACTATATAATTTCGAATCTCCAAGTTTTGACATTTCTTCTTGTGATATCCCTATGAGTCCTCTTTCTATCCCCACAAGTCTGATCACGATTTAATTCTCCAAGAAAGTGTTATGCCTAATCTCCCACGATGACCTAATTATATACTGGTTCAGTAGAGTGAACTTGTACAACGTGCCATGTGTCACTGTTTTGACCTTCAGCCCTGAAAAACAATACCCAATAAAATACAGTCCATCCTCTTTCTGTCACATTTTAAAAAATTTAAACTGATGCTCAAAGAGAAAGTTATGACAATTTTCCAAGGTGACCTATTTGAGATCGAATTCGGGAGCCTATAAAAATCCTAAATTCCGCAGTTCATATCTCCAAAAATATAGCGAGACAATATCTAAACTTTGGTCATGAGGTTCATCACGATTTTGAATCAAATGGGTTTTAATTTCATATTTTAAAGCTTCGTCGAAGAAAATTTATAGTAAAAATTCCATGATGACCTGTTTGAAGAAGCGAAACCCGAGAATCCAAAGCTTTGATACCAATTTTTATGCATCCAACTCACAAAATAGAAGAAATAGATAGATCAACGACTTAAAAATTAGCCTCTTCGAGAGGGAAACCTTCTTTACATTACATAAATGAACAATTCTTGGATGATACAAATGGCAAGGCCTCCTTTCTATATATAGGAGTCTAAGGGGTCACAATATAATCAAAGTCCACATAACAATAATAATGTAAGGGCACAACAATAACAATAGTGGGCTTATATGGGGCACAATAATTACAATATGGGGACAACATGGGCACAACAATAATAATAAGGGGCTATAATGACAATAATAATAAGGGAATACACTGGTATCATAGGGACCTAACATCTGCTACATTTTTCATGAAGCCCAATCGAGTGAGATAACTATCAATCTGAGTGTACCAAGCTTGGGGTGCTTGTTTGATACTGTACAATGCTCGCTTGGGTCTGAACATATGAGACTCTCAATCAAATGTCTCAAAACATTTACTTTCTTTATGTACGCTTCCTCCTCAATAACCCCATTGAGAAATGTTGTTTTTACATCCATCTATTGGATCTTCCACCCCATCTGCCTAGCCAGTGCAAGAATTGATTTAATGAATGAATACCTTGCTACAAGAGCAAAGGTTTCCTCATATTCAATTCCCTCAACTTGAGAGAATCCTCTGGCCACAAATAAAACGGTATACTTCTCTATGCTTTCATTTGTTGCATGGTTAAAGTTGAAGATCCATTTCAAACCCGCAATTGATTTTTCTGCTAGTACTGGGACCACTTCCCAAACACTGTCCTTTATGATGGATACTTATTCTTCCACCATTGCATTAACCCAAACGGGTTGCTCAATTTCTTCCTCAAAATAGGATGGATGATTCTCTATAAGCTTATTCATTAGAGCCATGTAGCCATTGTACCTCTTAGGTGACCTCCTTTGCTTGCGCAAATTTGAAGGAGCTCCCACATTCTCCCTTGCATATTGCACCAGTATTTAAGCATCCCTAGATCTTTTTCTACCTTATTTAGATGGTTATGCTAGATTGGATGTCTCCACTTTTCCTCCTCTATGCTCCTCGGTTTGTGGTTGCTCCACAACTTCCTAATGCTCCTCATGAGGCTCCTCCTTTGGAGCTAAAATATCCTCTTCTAGTGGGATATGAAGCTCCCTCCCAAGAGAGAATCACATTTCTTTCTCCTCATCAAACTTTACATCCCTTCACACAACTATCATTTTCAGGGAAGGTAGGTACACCCAGTAATTTTGTTGGGTTTCGGTGTAACCTACAAAAACTCCCAACTCTATTGTTGGCTCAAATTTCTTCCTCAAATATTTGGAGACATGGCAGTAAAAAAAGGTTCCAAAAAATTTGAAATGAGACACATCTGAATTTCTCCCCGAGAAGGCCTCCTCCGATGTAATCATACCAAGAATCTGATAAGGACTCCGATTTTGCAAGTAGACTATTTTGTTACATGTCTATAGCCACAAATGTAGTGGCAGGGCTTGGTCATCTAGCATAACTCTTGCAACTCCCATAATGCTCCAGTTCTTTCTCTCAACAAGTCGATTTTGTTGTGGGTTGTGGGGAGTTGTGTGTTCTATTTGAATTCCCTCTTTGGCACAAAATTCCTTGAAGTCATTCTAAACATACTCACCTCCATTATCACTCCTAAGAGCCTTTAACTTCTTGTCAGTCTCTTTCTCAACTAGTGCCTTGAATTCTATCAATTCTAAGAGTGTACATTTGCACCACGGCACCCTTAAAATTATGCAGCAAATAACCAATGTCCTCCCTAAAGGATCACTTGAGCAGCAAGATGTCTGCAAGGGTTTTACCTTGGGTAAGTATGTAAAATACACATTCCATGATAAAGACAACAAAGCAAATGTAGTCTTGGAGATATTCCACTCTAATGTTTGTGGACCATTCTCAAAAACCTCCACTGCTAGACATAAATATTATGTTATTTTTATTGACGATTTCTCAAGAAAGTGTTGGATCTTCTTCTTGCAAAAATTTTGTGCGAGAGTTCACCAACATCTCAACTCTATACTTTCTTTTCCTTACTGCTTAATGCAACAATATTCCACATCAAGTTTGTACAGGTTCTTTGCACAAACCCCAATCTGCTTCACCTGCCTAGTAGTTATGTGTCTCAGAAAGGCTTTACCTTTATTGAAAATAGCATCATAACCACCATCTTCCAAAACTTCTACAGAGATGAGGTTCTTCTTCGGACCTGGTACAAACATGAAATTTTTTAGGCGAAGAGGGGATCCTGACTCCCTCTTAAATGTTATTATACCAATCCCAATAGCATTATACCTTTCATCGTCCCCAAGCTCAATATGCATCTAGATATCTTTCTCCTCTAGGTCACTAAAAAACTCTCTACACTTTGTCATGTGGAACGTGTTATCACTCAGGTTGTCCCTTGGCTCCTTAAGGGATGCGGCCGAGGTAACCACAAACCAATCTTTGGGCTGCAGGTCCTAGCCTACCTGCAGTCAGAGAGGGCTCTCTCTTTAAAATTTAGCTTTATTTTGGGTTGATTTTAGGCTAGTTATGGTGTACATGGGTTTTTTTGTGATTTTGGTGGGAAGGATGATGTTTTCAAGCAGAGTTGGGATGCATAGTGTGAGAAGTTCAAACCATTGGGCCTGGAGTCATGGATTAGGGCTTTCTATTGCATTTTCTTGGTCACAAGAGGAATAGAGAGCAAGATAGCTATACATAGAACAATATCAAGCTGGAATAAAGATGGAATGAAGGTCAGAGGTGAAAGGCAACTAAGAATCTTTCATTAGCTAACACAGAGGGAAGGTGAATGAAAGTTTGTCTAGGAGCGGTCAAGAATTCCTAAATAACAGTCATGTGTGGAAGAAACAGGGTAAACATGATCATTTAAGTATGCATATTCATAACCATTTCTGAAGAAAACATATAGAAATAACAAGAACTGAGCATAGAGTGCAGACAAGCAAAGCCTAAGATATTCTTCTTTCTTGCTATTTAGATGGTAACTCAATGGTGGTGTAAACATATATAAACTGTAAACAGAGGTAATAAAACACTTATTGAGCCATGTAGTAGCACAGGAATTCCACAGTCACTCTTTGGCCATTAAATAACACAACAGATAGTTCTTCATCCAAAGCATTCCAGTAGTCTTTGATTATATAACTCTCAAAGTATATAGCACAAGTCTCGAATGAGGATTATCAACCAACCAACCCTTTAAACAATGAATCAGGGTGGTTTATATAGAGAAAATATCCAAAATATCTATTACAGCAAATCTTAAACAGATCTGAGGGAAATGAGTTTTTTAATCTAATCTTGTCCTGAAATTAATGCAAGAAGATATCTATTTGAGCTGCGCTGGAGGCAACTGCATCAAAATGAGTTAATATGGTGTCCTTGGTGGCTCGGTGTAGTGTTTCTATATAACTGTGTCTTTAATCTCTTATCTACACCTCTAAGGCGGTTCTGCTGCTTTTTAGGTGGCTTTAATGTGCACTAATCTCAATCTGATGAGCTTTGAATGGCCTTTACTGCTTCTTTGACTTGGATGGAGGCCTTTAATGTTCACCTGCTTTGATATTGCCGATCTGATACTCTTTGCCGCTTCACTGATACTCTTTAACTTAATCTAGGTTTTATCTTTCCTCTGATACTCTTTAACACTTGAATCGGGCCACTTTCTCTCCCTTGATATCCTTGAAACTGTCAAATCGCCCCTTTTCTGCCCTTTGAAGGCAAAAAACAACTGTTGCAAATGCTTTTCGTGGCCTCTAGAATGCTATCGGCGCTGGCCGATTGAATATGAACATACATGAAGAAATTTTGTCAAATAATGGCGGAGGAATGCAACCTGATAACTGTGTTGGGCTGAGGTTGGCTTTTAATTTGTGTTTTTTGGGTTTGCAGGTAGCCGACCAATAGGAAGATCTCCATTTTGAGCAATTTTTCTTAGCGATGCGCGATTAGCACTAATCGCGCATCGAAAACTGCCTCTGCTTCTCATTCCAGGCATTCTTTGACGCAATTTCGCCCTTTGCGCCTTTTTTGCGATGACGTCAGCGGCAGGTCCCGGGTACGACAGCGTGACATGGTAGTGACGTCAGCGGAGGACATGTGGCGGATGACGTGGCAGTACGGCAGAGTGACATGGCAGAGGTCACGGTGGCAGGGTGGGGATGCTGAGGTGACGTGAGCGGCGACGTGGCGCTGTCGTCAGGGGCGGAGAGACAGAAGGCAGTTTGTGGTTTTATCAAACCGCCTTCTGTATGGGGGCGGTATTTTTCAGAGCCCGCCCGATGCAATAAAAATGGGACACCTATCTTCTATATGACGGGAAAATCGTCGTGCCATCGGACGCTAATTGTCGGGCATCGGGGTGGTTCCGAAATCGGTGAGAGCCATTGGATCTGGGAGGGCAGATCGGAGGGTTGACGGAGCGCGGATCTAGCAGCAGGTTAATGTACGAGGGCCCGCTAAATATTATATAACTTGTTTATATGGCGGGGGTTCAAACCTTTGGGTTTGTGGGTTATGGTATGCGCGCCGAGGGTAAAGTTTGACTGTTTAAATCAAATAATTAAACAAAACCCGAAAATGTGAGCGTGCAGGGTAAAACATTAAGGTTTATGGGTAAGAGAGGGGAAGGGAATGGTTATTAGTTTAACCAGAGGTTAAGCTAACTCCAGTTTAAGACGCGGAAGGGCTAATGCCAAGCCCCTAATGAACTTATCATTTCCCCAAACTGATGTTATAGGGCTATAGTGCCAGGGGATGGGAATATTTATTATTTTTTGGAATTTTATATAGCTTTTTGTAGCAATAGGGGATAAGTAAATGATCTAGGGAGCTAGATAATAGAGTTAGGAGTTAATATGACTTTGTGAGGTGAAGTGTAGGGGAGAGGCTAAGTTTGTGAACTGAAACTTAGGCATAATATTGAATGGAATATGGAGAAATGATCTTTACACAAGAAATGTGGCTTCTTTTCATTGAAGGAAGTCAAAACTTGACTTGATATTTTACAAAAATGAACTGAAAGCAGGACTTGTTGGGCAGATCCCAAGGTCCTTCAGGGGTGTTAGTAAGAAACTTTGAGGGGGGGTGAAAGGGAGTTAGGCATGCTTCCATACTTCTGCCATCAAACAACTACCTTGACACTTCTGTTATTGATTAGATGAGTTCTCCTTTGATAAGAAAAAACTGATCATAACCTTGCTTCTGCAACTTCAAACTACCTACCTAGCCTAATACACCTAACATTTTTTCTTCTTTTTGCATGGGTAAACTTAGACTTGCAGACCCTGATTATCTTCTTTTCTTTTGACTGCCCTCCTATCTAAATGTACCCTTATATCTTCCAAGGGCCCAGATTAAGTAGTTGAGCTCCTTCATTTCTCTATCTAGCTACTCATCTGCCAAGCTTAAGCTGTTTGGACAGATATTCATTCTCTATCTTCTAAAACAAGCAATTTGAACCTAGGGAAGCCAATATTAAGTTGTTTGGCTTTCCCTTAACTGTAAAACTCTTCAAAAATGGTATGATTCTTCAAAATGGAACTCCTTGGAAATATGGAACCTTGCAGAATGAAAAGATGACATATTTGGCATGTAAAACAGTCAATCATGAAATATGAAACATATTGCAATAGGAGGCTAATGGTGGCTCCACTTGGGGATGGTTTTTCAAGATGAAAAGCCAAGAACAGCAGGTCAAAATGCCTTGATCTTCAATTGTTGCGGTAAACTGAAATTCTCCTTCTTCTCAATGCCTTTGACTGCATTCTTATAATTTGATATGCAGTATCCCTTTTGAGCTAAATTGCATAAAAAATACAGCTTTGCTTCTTGCCTTTTGGGTGCTTGTAAACATATTGAAATCGGCTTGAGCACTTCTTTGGAATTATTTCAAAAAAAGAGATCTAAAATAGAGCTTTCTTTGATCTTTCCTTCAAAATTCACTGCGTTTTTCCCTCTTATTGTCCTACTATAAGAAAAAGTGTTGAAAATACAAATATTAATGTACAGATAGTATACAGAGCTGTGTTGCGTTCAACAAAAGGGATCATGATAGTGCTTTAGCATTCGGCCATTTACAGGGCCTTCTTCAGCTGTGCTGCCATCCAAACTCTTCAAAAAATATGTGTTGTTGCCTTGAACAGCAGAAATAATAAAGGGGCCTTAACACAGGAAATAAAACTTGCCATGCTTTCCCTTGTCCTCTCTTCTTGAATCCCATCTTAAGACTTTGTCGCCTATGTAGAAATCTTCACTCTTGGTTCTTTTGTCAAACATTTTCTTGAGCTTCTCTTGTAAAATCTGAGCTTTGTCATACACTTGCTCTCTTTTTTGCTACAAATGGATGGTTTGGTTTATTCTTCTTTGGACATCATTTGGCTCTGCCTGAATCTCTTGTAGCAATTTGATAACAGGGATTCCCAAATAAGAGGGGAAGTTGGCCTCCATGCCATAGACTAACTCATATGGGCTCATCCCAACGGATCTCTTAGTTGATAATCTGTCTGCCCATAGGGCATTTACAAGCTTGTTATGCCAGTTCTTCTTGTTCTCCTCCAAGACTTTCTTAATGATGTTAATCAGACTCTTGTTGGATGATTCGGCCAAGCCATTACCTTGAGGGTAATAGGTTGTGGAGTGACCTAAAGTAATGCGGAATTTGTGGCAAAATCTGATCATTTTCTTGGATTTGAAGGCATCAGCGTTATCTGTAATGATCTTCTCAGGACAGCCAAATCTGGACAAAATGTTGGTTTCAAGGAATTTGATGATGGTGGAATCATTGGCTTGCCTACATGGGATGGCTTCAATCCACTTGGTAAAGTAATATGTGGCTGTTAGGATCCACATATGTTGGCCAGAAGAGGATGGATGGATTTCTCCAATGAAATCAAGACCCCGTTGTTGAAAAGGCTTCTCGGTTGAAATGGGCTTACGGGGCAAGGGCAAAAGTTTTCTTTTGCCTTCAAAGATTTGGCATTTGTGGCATGAAACAGCAAACTTTCTCACATCAGAAAACAAAGAGGGCCAATAGAAACCAGCCCTTAGTATCTTATCGGTAGTGGACTTACAATATAGGTGCCCTCCATAGTCCCCTGCATGAAATTCTTTCATGACACTGTCAGTTTCATTCATAGTCAGAAAATTCAGCAATATTCCTTCATGATTTTTCCAAAACAGGGCACTATCTAAGACACAAAACTTTGATGCTTTCATCTTCAAAAATCTCTTTTTGGTTCTGGACAACCCTGGAGGAGCACACAGTTTTAACAATATAAAACATATATCAGCATACCATGGGGATTGCAAAAAAGCTTCACTGATCTGTGGAGTCGCCAGCTCCTGTTCATTGTCCAGTGGATTAATGTCTAAGGCTTGAAAATTGGTTTCGGACATCAGTTTGGCTAAACCTTGTCCCTTTATCAGCTTGGTGGGTTTTATCTCAATGTCATACTCAAGGATATTGGCAATCCATTTGACTCTTTTGCCTTCTATACCCTCTTGAGTTAATATGTCTTTTACAATAGCATTTGGCACATAAGCAATCACATGTGAATATAAAATGTAAATTCTGAAATCTTTGATTTCTTTAACAAGGGCATATTCTTGCTTCTCCATGATTTGGTACTTCAAGGGTGCATCTCTAAGGGCTCGGCTGAAAAATGCAATTGGCTTTTCATTTCCCTGATCATCTTTCTGCAAAAGGACAGCAGCAATGGTGTGTTCAGATGCAAATGAGAAAATGATGAAATCCTTATCAAATTGATGACTTGTGAGGATTGGGGCTTGGGTTAAGGCATATTTTATGCCCTCAAAGGCTTGCTTGGCCTCTACAGTCCATTTTACCTCGGAATCCTTCTTTAACATTTTATTTAGCATTCTTATCAGCTCGGCCAAGTTTGGGATAAATCTCCTTAGGAAATTTATCTTTCCTAGGAATGCTTGCAACTCTTCGATGTTTATTGGATAAGGGATTTGAAGGATGGCTTGAATTCTTTCAGGATCAATTCTAATCCCATCTTTTGAAATGATATGGCCTAGAAATTTGCTTTCTTCTAGGTCGAAGAGAGATTTCTTAGGATTTAAGGAAATGCCATATTTCCTACAGGTTAGGAACACTTGCCTTAGGTGTTTAAGGTGCTCTTGATCATATTTTGAGAAAGGAGTAAGGTCATCAAGGTAAACCACTAGGAAATCATGGATTTCCTTGGCAAATGCAATGTCCATGGCCCTTTGAAAGGTAGCACCTGCATTCTTTAGTCCAAAAGGCATTTTCACATATTTAAAGGTTCCCCGCGGTGTTGTAAAGGCTGTCTTGTCTTGGTCATCTGGGTGAACAAGTATTTGATTAAAACCTGAAAAGCCATCTAGCAAAGAAATTCTTGAAGACCCCACTACTCTTTGTAGAATGTGGTCCATTTTTGGCAGTGGGTAGTGATCTTTAAGGGAGACTTGGTTCAGATTTCTTAAGTCCATGCATAGTCTTATCTCCCCTGTTTTCTTCCTTGTGGGAACAAGATTGGATACCCATTCTGAAAATCTAATGGGTGCTATGATACCAACCTCAAACATTCTTCTCACTTCTTTCTCAATCAAAGGGAGAAGCACAAGATTGATTCTCCTTAGTTTCTGTTTGAAGGGCTTTTGATTTGGCTTTAAGGGAATGGTATGTTGAATAACAGAGGTGTCACAGGACTTAAGGTCCTCATAATTCCAGGCAAATACATCTCGAAACTCTTTAGATAAATCAACATATTTTGGTTTTTGATCGGGAGGCAAAGACTTGGACAGTTTAATCATTTTGGGCTTTTCTGCTATCCCAATATTACAGTCTTCCACAGCAGCATTTAAGGGCTGTATCTTTGGCTTTTTGGGGACATCGTTTGAATCAATTATGTCTTCTAATGGAGTGAGGCCAACAGGTAGAAAATTGTCTTTTAAATCAATCACTTCGGCCTCTGCTTCAGCTATTTCATCTAAATGCATTTGCTTCAGCTCTTGCATGTTTTTCTCATCAAAAATGGTTGGGTGCCACATTTGATTTGCTGCTTCAGCTGTTATAGTTTGCTCATTTTGGCTCATTTGCTGTTGTGGGTCATCCATGGCATCTTCATCAATGTTTGAGCTTGAGAATTCTTGTTGTAAGGTAAGAAAATTGTTGATTTGAGCATCATCCTCAAACACTTGTCAATCTTTGATATTGTTAGGGACAGTAGGCCTGTGCTTTATCTCAGCAGTAAAGTGCTAATTGGGCTCAAAGTGAAGCTTGCAAGTGCTAGCAAAAGTAGCTAGACTATGAGCATGCATGTTATGGCTTCTAGAAATCTTAGCAAGCTTGGATTCGGTGAAAGAATTGAGTATTTCTGTGGCAGCAGACCTATAAGCTCTTAGCCTATTACCATTAGTAAGAAAGTTACCTTTCATTTGTCGAATGATCAAATTGGAGTCACCTAGAATGGATACTTTTGCAGCTCCTAGAGCTTTGAGCAGTTTAAGGCCTAAAAAGAGAGCCTCATACTCTCCCATGTTGTTGGTGCATTTGAAGTTTAGTCTGTAAGCATGACCCTCTGCATGCCTGTTATGTGTATTTTGAATCCATATTCCTGCCCCTGCTCCTAGCTTATTAGCAAAACCATCAAACTCTAAATACCATGTGATTTCTTGCTTGTGGTTAGTATTAAGAGTTTCAGTCATTTTAGGATTGGACGAACCTAGGTTTTGTGCTTCATTTGGTTCTTCTTATATGCTGGTTGCACTAATTGTTTTAACAGTTTCATGGGTATGGGCAATCGACTCTTGATTGATGCATGTTTCTTGTTCTAAAGGCAAAGGCTTCTCATCAATGGGAGGGCAGCTATCATCATTGAACAATATAAAGGAATCCATATCAGAATGGATTGAGTAAATGGGAAATTTTTGGGGTTTTTCCTCACTACTTACCACATGCTTCATTAGTGTTTCTCTATACAGTCTCTTTGGTTGCCCAAAGACTGAAATAGTGGCATAGGAGAGGTCTAGTTGGAGAGATCCTTGGATTTTTGCTCCCCAAGATCTTGATAAGAGCATGCCATACTTTGGTGGAATGTCCGCAAACACCACGTCCATTAGGATCATTTTGTTGGGAAATTGGACTAAAGACACACAAAGGTCTTTGATTAAGCCTAAACACTTGACCTGAATAGAATCAAATGAGAATAAGTCTTTGTAGGGTCTAGTGACATCAAGGTTTAGCTTCTCCATTACAGCTTTGGGCATTAGATTGTGTGAAGCACCTAAATCAAACATAGCATTGTGCAACACTTTATCATGAATGTGCAAACTGACATAAAAGGGTAGAACAGCTCCATGTCCTGATTTACCATTGACTTCAGGACCAAAACGTAATTCAGGTTGATTATCTAAGACATTAACATCATCCCCGTTCTCTGGCATTTGCAATGATCTTTTGATTTGTTGTATGTACACATCATGTTTGGCAAGCTTAGAGAAAGGAATAGATATCTTTAATTTACCAATTTCTGCTTCTAAATCAAAAGGTTTTTCTGACTGTGTTTTAGTATTGTGACTGGTAGATTTCCCTTTTCAATTGTATCTTTAGTGATCTTCTCTTGGTTATCAGTGATTTCTTGAGATTGTTCTATTTTGGGAAGGCTTTGAGGAGTGTTATTTACATTGTCTTTTGAGGGAAAGGATACAAAAGGTTGGTTATTAGAGGGCTGCATGTCAGATACATCCTCTATGGTCACTTCTTTTAATTATGTGTTTGTTTTATCAGCAGGTTCTGTGATAGCGGCCTTGTCTTTTACTTTCTTGGCTTGCTTGGAATCCTTTGGCTTGATGGGATTAGACACATCAATGGTTCTTGTTCTCAATTTGCATTGTTTATGGACTTTGTAGACAGCTGAATCATAGCCTTGTTTGAAGTCAAATGACTCTCCAGACTTGATCTGAAATTGATTTATATCATGGTCATCTTGGTCTTCTTGGGTTAGAAATACTTGTTGTTCACTCTTTAAACCCATCAAGTTTATGTGAGTGTCCTCTATCTGCTCACTAGATGTGGATGCTTCAGCATAGTTTTCATGAAAAGGAGGTCTTATATCATGGTCGGGACTTGCCCTTCCAACGTTTGGGTTCTGATTTTTTCTAAAGTTTGGATTTCTAATAGGATTGTTTTGTTGTCCTTCCCATGAGGCATTTCTTTCAATAGTTCCCATTCTATTTTCGAATCTGTCCATATCTTTGATGATTGTGTCCAATTTTTGCTCAAAGGCTGAAGGTTCATCTTTAAAATTGGTTCTTCTCTCAGCGCTTGCTCTATTTCGCTTGGCAATCATATTTGCCTCCACACTAACAGCTACATTCTACATGTCTGTTAAGGTTTGAGGGGCTCTTTCCCTTAACTGATAAGCCATGTCTGAATCAAATCCATCAAGGAATTTGTATAAAGCAAGATCAGGTGGAGGTCTAAGGTTTTGTGGAATAGCGTTGTAAACATTGTTAAACCTGGCACAATAGTCTAAGACAGCTTCTTGAGGGCCTCTTTTGATAGTGTCATACTCGGATAATATGTGTAGAGGGTCCTTCTTCTTCTCCCATCTATTAAGAAATGTTTGGTAAAGGGCCTCTGGGTCAGCTATGGAATTTGCAGGAAGAGCTCTAAACCAGGGCCTTACATCTCCTGTTAAAATTTGGACAAAAATCTTCATTCTTACACTATCATCATCTATTTCATAACTCTCAAAATAGTCCTGCATTTTCTTGGTATGTTGCAGGGTTGTGCCAGAACCAGTACCATCAAAATATGTGATTTTGGTTTGATAATCCTGAGGCATAGCCCCTAGATTTGCAGGTAACTGTAAAGGTGCATATCTGTTAGCCATATTTACAGGGATAAGTGGAACGACTGGAACAGCTAGAAGAGTTGTAATAACAGTGGTGGTAGTGGTAGTATGCGCAGTGAATGGAGGTGTGGAAAAGGTGCTTGGAGAGGTGGATGATGAACAAGGGGAAGTAGGGGTTGAACGAAACAAAACTTTAACAGGGGTTGGAAAACAGCTTGGTTGAACTGTTTCAGGACTAGAATCAGCAAACTCTTCTTGTTTTTGTTTGCTAAGGTTTCTAGAGATTAAATTGGGATTTTCAAAAATAGCTGGTGGATTTGGGTCTGGATTTGACCTAGTATTATGTGTTTTCTTCTTGGGAGCCAGCTTCTAACTTGTTTTTTGGAATTTTCTGAACAAGTCCCCAGTGGAGTCACCAATGATGTTATCACTCAGGTTGTCCCTTGGCTCCTTAAGGGATACGGCCGAGGTAACCACAAACCAATCTTTGGGCTGCAGGTCCTAGCCTACCTGCAGTCAGAGAGGGCTCTCTCTTTAAAATTTAGCTTTGTTTTGGGTTGATTTTAGGCTAGTTATGGTGTACATGGGTTTTGTTGTGATTTTGGTGGGAAGGATGATGTTTTCAAGCAAAGTTGGGATGCATAGTGTGAGAAGTTCAAACCATTGGGCATGGAGTCATGGATTAGGGCTTGTTGTTGCGTTTTCTTGGTCACAAGAGGAATACAGAGCAGGATAGCTATACATAGAACAATATCAAGCTGAAATAAAGATGGAATGAAGGTCAGAGATGAAAGGCAACTAAGAATCTTTCATTAGCTAACAGAGAGGGAAGGTGATTGAAAGTTTTTCTAAGAGCAATCAAGAATTCCTAAATAACAGTCATGTGTGGAAGAAACAGGGTAAACATGATCATTTAAGTATGCATATTCATAACCGTTTCTGAAGAAGACATATAGAAATAACAAGAAATAAGCATAGAGTGCAATCAAGCAAAGCCTAAGCTATTCTTCTTTCTTGCTATTTAGATGGTAACTCAATGGTGGTGTAAACATATATAAACTGTAAACAGAGGTAATAAAACACTTATTGAGCCATGTAGTAGCACAGGAATTCCACAGTCACTCTTTGTCCATTAAATAACACAACAGACAGTTCTTCATCCAAAGCATTCCAGCAGTCTTTGATTATAGAGCTCTCAAAGTATACAGCGCAAGTCTCAAATGAGGATTATCAACCAACCAACCCTTTAAACAATGAATCAGGGTGGTTTATATAGAGAAAATATCCAAAAATATCTATTACAGCAGATCTTAAATAGATCTGAGGGAAATGAGTTTTTTAATCTAATCTTGTCCTGAAATTAATGCAAGAAGATATCTATTTGAGCTGCGCTGGAGGCAGCTGCATCAAAATGAGTTAATATGGTGTCCTT
Organism: Pinus tabuliformis; assembly: GCA_031772625.1. Lineage (NCBI taxonomy): Eukaryota > Viridiplantae > Streptophyta > Pinopsida > Pinales > Pinaceae > Pinus > Pinus tabuliformis. The sequence goes on from CM062805.1 coordinate 341,254,139, forward strand.
GGTGGCTCGGTGTAGTGTTTCTCTATAACTGTGTCTTTAATCTCTTATCTGCACCTCTAAGGCGGTTCTGCTACTTTTTAGGTGGCTTTAATGTGCACTAATTTCGATCTGATGAGCTTTGAATGGCCTTTACTGCTTCTTTGACTTGGATGGAGGCCTTTAATGTTCACCTGCTTTGATATTGCCGATCTGATACTCTTTGTCGCTTCACTGATACTCTTTAACTTAATCTGGGTTTTATCTTTCCTCTGATACTCTTTAACACTTGAATCAGGCCACTTTCTCTCCCTTGATATCCTTGAAACTGTCAAATCGCCCCTTTTCTGCCCTTTGAAGGCAAAAAACAACTGCTGCAAATTCTTTTCGTGGCCTCTAGAATGCTATCGGTATTGGCCGATTGAATATGAACATACATGAAGAAATTCTGTCAAATAATGGCAGAGGAACGGAACCTGATAACTGTGCTTGGCTGAGGCTGGCTTTTAATTTGCGTTTTTTGGGTTTGCAAGTAGCCGAGAAATAGGAAGCTCTCCATTTTGAGCATTTTTTCTTAGCTATGCGCGATTAGCGCTTAGCGCTAATCGTGCATCAAAAACTACCTCTGTTTCTCGTTCCAGGCATTCTTTGACGCGATTTCGCCCTTTGAGCCTTTTCTGCGATGACATCATCGGCGGGTCCCGGGTACGGCAGGGTGATATGGCAGTGACATTAGCAGAGGACATGTGGCAGATGATGTGGCAGTACGGCAGAGTGACATGGCAGAGGACACAGTGGCAGGGTGGGGATGCTGAGGTGACGTGAGCGGCGACATGGCACTATCGTCAGGGGCGGAGAGACAGAAGGTGGTTTGTGATTTTATCGGACCGCCTTCTGTATGGGGGCGGTATTTGTCAGAGCCCGCCCGATGCAATAAAAATAGGACACCTGTCTTTTGTACGACGGGAAAACCGCCGTGCCATCGGACGCTAACTGTCAGGCGTCGGTGCGGCTACGAAATCGGTGAGAGCCATTGGATCTGGGAGGGCAGATCGGAGGGTTGACGAAGCGCGGAGCTGGCAGCAGGTTAATGTACGGGGGCCCGCTGAATATTATATAACTTGTTTATATGGTGGGGTTTCAAACCTTTGGGTTTGTCGATTATGGTATGCGCGCCGGGGGTAAAGTTTGACTGTTTAAATCAAATAATTAAACAAAACCCAAAAATGTGAGCGCGCAAGGTAAAACATTAAGGTTTATGGGTAAGAGAGGGGAAGGGAATGGTTATTAGTTTAACCAGAGGTTAAGCTAACTCCAGTTTAAGACACGAAAGGGCTAATGCCAAGCCCCAAATGAACTTATCATTTCCCCAAACTGATGTTATAGGGCTATAGTGCCAGGGGATGGGAATATTTATTATTTTTTGGAATTTTATATAGCTTTTTGTAGCAATAGGGGATAAGGAAATGATCTAGGGAGCTAGATAATAGAGTTAGGAGTTAATATGACTTTGTGAGGTGAAGTGTAGGGGAGAGGATAAGTTTGTGAACTGAAACCTAGGCATAGTACTGAATGGAATATGGATAAATGATCTTTACACAAGAAATGTGGCTTCTTTTCATTGAAGGGAGTCAAAACTTGACTTGATATTTTACAAAAATGAACTGAAAGCAGGACTTGTTGGGCAGATCCCAAGGTCCTTCAGGGGTGTTAGTAAGAAACTTTGAGGGGGGGGTGAAAGGGAGTTAGGCATGCTTCCATACTTCTGCCATCAAACAACTGCCTTGACACTTCTGTCATTGATGAGATGAGTTCTCCTTTGATAAGACAAAACTGATCAGAACCTTGCTTCTGCAACTTCAAACTACCTACCCAGCCTAATACACCTAACATTTTTTCTTCTTTTTGCATGGGTGCACTTAGACTTGCAGACCCTAATTATCTTCTTTTCTTTTGACTGCCCTCCTATCTAAATGTACCCTTATATCTTCCAAGGGCCCAAATTAAGCAGTTGGGCTCCTTCATTTCTCTACCTAGCTACTCATCTGCCAAGATTAAGTTGTTTGGACAGATATTCATTCTCTATCTTCTAAAACAAGCAATTTAAACCTAGGGAAGCCAAGATTAAGCTGTTTGGCTTTCCCTTAACTGTAAAAATCTTCAAAAATGGTATGATTCTTCAAAATGGAACTCCTTGGAAATATGGAACCTTGCAGCATGAAAAGATGACATATTTGGCATGTAAAAAGGTCAATCATGAAATATGAAACCTATTGCAATAGGAGGCTAACAGAATGAAGCACCTAAGTCTAAGTACCACACACTCCCCATCACATTGTTGGTCATGCATATGATCAGGATGAAGTCTAATTCAAACTATGATGCCAATTATACACTTGTTGCTCCTCTTGAGTTCTTCTTGCTAGACTTTTTGTGTGGACACTGTAACAGCCCTGGTGAAAACTCCATGTAAAAATATATAAATACCACAGATGATGGGACATGTATTCCAAGTTGAATGGTGGGCAAGACATCCAAGGGGGTGTTCGTTTGGTTGTTTATGGCTAAGGAAATTGGCAAAGGCAATGGATAAGGAATTAAAGAGGAAAAAAGGTATTTTGGCACATTTATTTATGAAAATAATGGAAATTACGCGAAAAGGAAGGTGAAAGGTCACAGGTTCCATGTGAGGAGGCAATTAAAGGAAAATAACGGAAAATGAAGAAAATAGAGGCCTCATTAATAAAAAGGCTTCTGAGGATCAGTGGGGAAGACTTGGTCAATTTAGTTTTGGAGCTCTCACATTACTCTCTCTCTCTCATACTCTTGGTTACTTAGAATTTCCTTGGAGCACTCTTGGAGGGTGTGGCATACTTGGATTCTTGGAGCAAGAAGGAAAAGGAAGAGTAAGAAAGCACAAGAAGGCATCGGCATCAGCAGCTACATCAGATTTTCTTACAGGTATCAAGTTGCATGTATGATTTATTCACTAGTTTTGGCATGCATGGCACATGCATGTGGTTTCTTGGTTGTGATCTATCATTGGCATGGAGAATTGCCTGGATCGATAGTGGATTGCCTAGCCTTGCCATTTCCTAGATATCCATGGTGATTGTGGGTTTACTTTCATTGCTTTGTTTTTGTTGGTTCTCATGTTTCCTTGGCTTGGGTTTAGTTATTAGTCCTGGAAGCCCTGGTTGAAAAAACGCTCTGGAAGCCCAGTAATAGATTGGGTTGAGTTACTAGTCCTGGAAGCCCTGGTTGAACAAACGCTCTGGAAGCCCTATAACAACTTGGGTTGAGTTACTAGTCCTAGAAGCCCTAGTTGGACAAATGCTCTGGAAGTCCTTGGTGGGTTGAGTTACTAGTCTTGGAAGCCTTGGTTGGACAAATGCTCTGGAAGCCATGTATAAGTTGTGGGTTGAGTTACTAGTTCTAGAAGCCTTGGTTGGACAAACACTCTGGAAGCCTTGTATAAGTTGTGGGTTGAGTTACTAGTTCTAGAAGCCTTGGTTGGAAAAACACTTTGGAAGCCCTAGAAGGCTTGGATGGAGACCAATCTGATGATGGTTTTTGGTGATGTTCGACCGTGAGGTGGAATCACTATTTGATGGGTTGAGGTGGGTGGCCTTTGGAAGCCCTGGATGAGTTTTGATTGATGTGTTCTATGAGATCATGCTTGGAATATGGAATGGGGGTGATTGGCTGAAGAGAGACTTGGCTCAGCCAATATATGGTCGAGTGGAACGTGGTAGTCCCATCTCCGGTTGGTTCAATGCAATTATTAATGAAAAAATTCATTCCCTTGATGTTCATGTGCAAATGTACTGATGTATATATGGATTTTTATGGCTGATATGTTCATTGTATTTATGTTCCTATTATGTTCTTTATATGCACACTTACCCTGGAAGGTGTTACAAAGTGGTATCAGAGCATGGTTCAAACACTTGGACTGGATGGGCTCTATCATAGGTAAAATGAAGAACAAAGGTTAAATTTTAGACCTTTCTGTCATATCTGTTATAACTTTTCTTCTGTGGAATATTAGAAGTCAAAAATTTGTCCATACTGAAGGTAAATCTCACTGATAATGTGGTAAAAATTTCAGATATTGGTTCACAATACTTTACGAATTATGATCTAAGGAAGATGACCTTCCTGAATGCACCTTTAAACAAGTCACGTTGGAATTTCTGAAATAACTTTTCTTTTGTAGGCTTTTAGAAGCTAACAAATCGTCCACATTCAAGGGAAATACCAATGATTATGTGGTAGAAATTTCAGATATTGGGTCGCAATATTTTAGGAGATATGAGCAGAGGGAGTCGAGCCTTATGAATGCTACTAAAATCAGGTTTCAAACAAGTCATGCTGACATTTTTGTTATAACTTTTATTGTGGGCATTCTTGGGAGTTGAAATTTTTTCCACGATGAGAGGAAATCCCACTTATATTGTGATAAAAATTTCAGACATTTATTCGCTATATTTTAGGATATATGACCAGTGTAAATCGAGCTTTCCGGATACTCCTAGAATTGTGCACCAAATAGGATTGTGTTGGTATTTTTGTTATAACTTTTCATCTATGAAATCTCAAAAGTTGAAACCTGAACCATAGTGAGGGATTTTACCATTGATCATATGGTTCAGTTTCCATAACTTTTACTACTGCAATTTAGGATATATGCATTTAATCATTCGTTATATTAGTTTGTATTCAAAGTGTTTGATGAAATGCTTAAATGGTTCAATGATTAATTGCATACAAACTGTTTGATAAAATGCCCCAATGAGTATGTTGTTTGTGGTTGGGGATAGTATTGATGTGTAATATTATCTTTGTAGTTGATATATGCTTACTTGTATGCAAATAGTTTTCTATATTAGTTTGCATGTAAAGTGTTTGAAGAAATGCTTACATGCAAATGTAATAGTATAGCAGTCGTTTGAAGAAAATGTAAAAGTATGGTAATTGTTTGAAGAAAATGTTATTTTTTTGGATGGGATAGTATTGTAGTATGATAATATGGATGTAGATGATCTATGCATATTTTCATGCAAATAATTTGAAGAGTTTCGTGTATGGAATTTGAAAGGTTGCATGCAAGGAATTTGAAAAGATGCATGTAAGGAAATGGAAAAGTGGCATGTTTTTAGTTATGATGTTACAAGTGGAATAAGTGCAATATTTTTGACTTAGTCTCATACAAATGTATGAGCAATAACAATCAATTTCTTTTCAAGTATGGTTAAACTTAATATAGATTTGGAGATCCCATTTCCATAATTAGACATTGGAGATCGAACCATTATAGTAGCTTCCTCCTTCTACCTTAGTGTGGATGATGGATAGTAAGGGGGTATGATTATAGGTTTTTAGCATTGGTGAATAATGATTTCAAATTAATAAACATGATGTATTGATATCTGGACCATGTGACTGACTTTGTATGGATTATATGTCACTTACATGTTGATTTCATGATACCTACTTACATCCTTGTATGTTAGGTTACATTTTTTAATATTTTGATTACATGTATCAGTCTTGTAGGTTGATTATAAGAATTGATCCCTTATGTTTGGCTACATGTGTTTATGCGTACGTGTAGTTGATTTGGCATTGCTTATACATACTTTTGGTTGCATGTGGAAATTTGTACAATGGAGTAATGGTTGTTGTCATGCATAAGGTCATGGTTTGTGTAGTCGATATGGTCATGCATTAATGACTAGACTCTAGCTAGAATGATGTGTGTATGGTTTGGTACTCATTTGTTATATGTCTATATACAGTTGTTATGCATGTATGGTCTTGGTTATAGTATGCATGAATAGTAGGTCAAACATGCCTTGTGAAGTCATGGTATGCAATTTAAGTCATCATGATGCTATTGGTTGTTATGATGCTAATGTGTTGGCCGATATAGAGCAGGAGATGTAGATTATCATAATGAGGTTGCAACATTGGACTTTGGGGTAAGAGAATATCGTCATACATGTATTGTATGTTCGACATGAAGGTATTAAAGTTAAGGATTTTTATATGCATTAGGTTTATATACATTAAGTTTATGTACATGTCTTTTGATGTTATGGTTACATTCAGGATAGTTGTTGGTTGATTAATGTAGTTATATGCACATGCGTCGAATAGTTAAGAATGATAGTAACATGTAGTTGTATGCATTCCTATTGTTGTTTTATATTAGATAACCTGATGATTATGTTGTATGATGTTGATGAGTATGATATATAGCTTATTGTTGTTATATGCTATTAACTTGATGATTATGTTGTATTTTTTTGATGAGTATGATATATAGCTTATTGTTATTATATTCTATTAACTTGATGATTAGGGTCATTTCATTGAGATATTGATGTTATAATTTGGATTGGTCATATGTGTGATGGTTATGTTCATTGCCTTGAAGATATTTATGTTATATGTATTGTGTTAACCTGGTTTGACCTATGCAGATGGTTATGGTTGCGATATTCAGGTATGAACCAACATATTTGTGATATGGTTTTGTACTAATCTATATTAATCATACATATGTGATTGTTATGCATAAACGACAAATTCTTATGAGCTTATGACGTGATCATGTTAGTTAGTTACTGTTAGAAATATCATGATTTATGTTTGAGTTGATATGTTGTGAAGTTGTATCATGCTAACCTAGCTTTATTGTGTAGACAAGATAGTTTCCCCTCATATACATTAAGATATGAGTTTTCTTATGTCGTATATTTGGTGCTTGGTTGTTTGATCATGACGTCTATTTCATGTTTGAGTGTTTGGTACCTAATTGATTTATTTAACATGGTATGTTTGCAAGTGGTTGATGATTGATTAAATTATTAATATGAGTATGTGTTCAAATGATGATTGTACTAACATGTATGTATTGAGACAGTTGATATGTACTTGAATGTAGTTGATAGTTGTAGCATTATGTCTAATGACTATGGATTATGACATGATTGTTTGTAAAAGTTGATTTCAAATTGATAAATATAATTGTCTTGATATTTGGAACATGTCAACCAACATGTGGTTGACATGTGTGAGCATGATGCAGGGAATTGCATGGCAAGACAGATTGCCATGAATCTTGAAGTAGGCTCGAGTTGAGCTTTCCCTGGGAACCATGGGAATTGAGTCATGGTGTTTGTTGTTAGTCTTGTGCTTTTGGTATTTTATGAATTGTTGAGCTTGATTTGTGGCTTTGTTTATGTCTAGTGTATGGCCATACCACTTTGTTTTCGGAGTCATGTCATTATTGGTTTTTATGGTCTTCTTCTTGTTTGTTTCTTGTCTTTCCTTTTATGTTTTGAGTCTTGGGAATTGGTTGGAAAAGAGGAAAGTTATTGTATCTCAAGGAGAGCTATGGGGTACCCAAGAGGTGATGTAAGACTCATATGGAGCTTGGTGTATGAGAAAGCATGGCAAAAGGTAAGACTATGACAGTCGGTTGGACTAGTTGGGCCCATTGTGGTAAATGGACAGAAGTAGTGCAGACATGAGAAAGGTAACTAGAAAAGGTAAAGTAAATGGATCAGAGGTGTCATATGCTTTGGCTATCTTGGGAACTATTGTTCTCAATGTTGCACATGTGTTGCATGAATAAAGGAAGTTCTCTTAACCTAGACCTTATGTTATCTGGTAATTATTTTATGATCATGATTATGTTGAAGTTTATATATGTATACATGTATGAATGTATGTCGTTGTCTGACATGATCATGATTGTTTTATGCTAACATTTATATATGTATGTATGTATCCATGTATCTATGTTACTATCTAACAGGGTTGTTAGGGATCATTCTTGTGGAGGAATGATTGCCTACGTAGGAGAAAAACATGAAGAGGTTCCTGGTCTTACGAGGAATCAATTGAGGAGAGTAGTCACAAAAATATACGAGGTCAGTATCATGTGGATATGAATTGATATTTGTATACTTGTATTATGCCTATGTCTATGTTATAACAAGTAATGTTGAAGGATACATCAACAAAGTGAAAGCAATGTGGTCTGCGGCATGTTAGGATAAGCATGGATGAGATACCCGGAGCAAGGTTTCTTGGTAAGGACAATATGGTTTTGGGTGTGTGGTACTATTATTATGAATATGTTGTATATGTTGTACATGTTGCATCTATGATGTGTGAACTTGTGGTGTTGTGTATACATAGCATGTGTACATGTTATTTATGCAATGTTATGTACATGATGGTACAAATAGGGTTGTGCGAATATTGCATATGGGGTGTTGTATACATATTGTACTATCTTCATTACGTATATGTGGTGTGTGTGCATATGGTGCTATGTACATGTTGGATATGTGGTATTGTGTACATATTGTACTGTGTGCATGATGAATATGTAGTGTTTTGTGCATATGGTGCTATGCACATGTTGGATATGTAGTGTTGTGTGTAGATGATGCTATGTACGTGTTGGATATGCAGTGCTATGTACAAGTGGTGTTGCATGCATGTGGTACATTGGTACTATGTACATATGGTGTGGTGTGCATGATTGTACAAGTGGTGTCGTGTGCGTGTGGTGTTGTGTACACATTGTACAACTGGTGGTATGTGCATGTGGTGCTATGTACATGTCATGCATATGGCATTGTGTACATTTCGTGTCGCGTACATGTCGTGTGTGTGGTACTGTGTACATGTGGTTTTGTGTACGCATTATATAGTGGTGTAGTGTACATGTGGAGTTGTGTACACGTTGAGCATGTGGTTCCATGTACATGTGATGTTGCGCACACCTTGTGCAGGTGGTGCAGTGTACCGGTGGTATTGTGTACATGTTGTACATATGGTGTTGGTGTACATGTGGTATTGGGTGCATGTCATCCGTGTTGAGTTATGGGCATGCATTATTATGTATGTTCATTTTGTAGTCATGGTATCGTGACATATGCATTCATTGTGTTGCACCCTAGACACGTATTTGTGTTGGGTTGTACATCAGGTGTAGGTGCATGTATTGTGTTATACACAAGATGTAGGTGTATGTATTGAGTTGTGTCATACACTGGGTGTAGGTGTATGTGTTGTATGTCAAGTGTAGATGCATGTGTTGCATGGAGTTGCATGTCGTATGTGGTTGCATGTGTGTGATGCACACTATGCGTATGTGCACATGGTTGAGGAGAAGGCACTAGATGTTTGTCGAGTGTGGCAACCAATCCAATGTGTTACAGAAAGAACCAAGGTAGAAGTAAGGATCGATGAAGGATAAGTATCGGTATTATATTTCAGTTTTAGTATGCATGTGATTTATGATTCTGGCCCATGATGATTACATGTGATCTATGATTTTGATTTATGATGGTTACATGTCATTTATGATTTTGATGGTTATGTTTGAGCTGACCTGATGTGATATTTTTATACATGTTGACTTGGTCAAATATGCTAGTTTGACTTGTTGCAACACGAAGCGAACATGATTGCAAATGTACCGTATTGACGAGCTACCAATGAGGTATGATATGAATTTATTTTAATTTATTTTCAAACTGATGGAAGCTATGTATGTGGTACATGAATCATGAACATGCCTGGTTGGGTAGTTGAAATCAACTACAAGAATTAGCAGCTTGATATGGTGGTTTGGTGGTTGCTTATGGTGATTTGGTAGTTGCTTTATGATGGTTTAGTATTTTATTTATGTTGGTTTAGTATATGCTTTATGATGGTTGATATATGCTTTATGATGATTTGATATGTGCTTTATGTTGGTTGATACATGCTATATGATGTTTTGATATATGACTTATGATGTTTTGATATATGCTTTATGATGATTAGTGTATGATTGATATATGTTTGGTATATGATTTATCATATGTTTTGGTATATATATTTTGATAATGTTGTTATATGTACACCCGTGTATGGATCTAAATACTGTAACAAGCTATGTTATAAAACTCCACTATGTGGTAAGGGTGTAATGCTATTATGCTATCTTGTGGTTATGTTATCATGATGTTATGATGTCATATGAGTTTTATTAATCAGAATGATCATTGTAAATACCGTAATGAGTTGTGTTATAAAGCTCCACTATGCGGTATGTTGTCATGTCGTTATGATGTTATGTATTGAGCAGATATTTCATTGTAAATACTACATCGATCTGGGTTATAAAGCTCCATGAACAGTATGTCCTTTGTCAGTAGGCTGCAGAGGTATATGTGTGATTGAACACCGAGGACGTTGTTCCCCCAAGGGGGAGGGTTCTGTAACAACCCTGGTGAAAATTCCATGTAAAAATTATATAAAAACCACGAATGATGGGACACGTATACCAAGATGAATGGTGGGCAAGACATCCTAGGGGATGTTCATTTGGTTGTTTATGGCTAAGGAAATTGGCAAAGGAAATGGATAAGGCATTAAAGAGGCAAAAAGGTATTTTCGCACATTTATTTATGAAAATAATGGAAATTAGGAGAAAAGGAAGGTGAAAGGTCACAGTTTGCATGTGAGGAGGAAATTGAAGGAAAATAATGGAAAATGAAGAAAATAGAGGCCTCATTAATAAAAAGGCTTCTGAGAATCAGTGGGGAAGACTTGGTCAGTTCAGTTTTGGAGCTCTCTCATTATTCTCTCTCTCTCATACTCTTGGTTACTTAGAGTTTTCTTAGAGCACTCTTGGAGGGTGTGGCATACTTAGATTCTTGGAACAAGAAGGTAAAGGAAGAGCAAGAAAGAAAAAGAAGGCATCGACATCAGCAGCTTCATCATATTTGCTTGCAGGCATCTAGTTGCATGTATGATTTATTCACTAGTTTTGGCATGCATGGCACATGCATGTGGTTTCTTGGTTGTGATCTATCATTGGCATGGAGAATTGCCTAGATCAATAGTGGATTGCCTAGCCTTGCCATTTCCTAGATAGCCATGGTGATTGTGGGTTTAATTTCATTGCTTTGTTTTTGTTTGTTCTCATGTTTCCTCAGCTTGGGTTGAGTTATTAGTCCTAGAAGCCCTGATTGAACAAATGCTCTGGAAGCCCTGTAACAGCTTGGATTGAGTTACTAGTCCTCGAAGCCCTGGTTGAACAAATGCTTTGGAAGCCCTATAACAGCTTGGGTTGAGTTACTAGTCCTGGAAGCCCTGGTTGGACAAACTCTTTGGAAGCCCTTGGTGGGTTGAGCTACTAGGCTTGGAAGCCTTGGTTGGATAAATGCTTTGGAAGCCCTTTATAAGTTGTGGGTTGAGTTACTAGTTCTAGAAGCCTTGATTGGACAAACGCTTTGGAAGCCTTATATAAGCTGGGGGTTGAGTTACTAGTTCTGGAAACGTTGGTTGGAAAAATGTTCTGGAAGCCCTGGAAGGCTTGGATGGAGACCAATCTGATGATGGTTTTTGGTGATGTTTGACTGTGAGGTGGAATCACTATTTGTTGGGTTGAGATGGGTGGCCTCTGGAAGCCCTAGAAGAGTTTCGATTGATGTGTTCTATGAGATCCCACATTCATGCTTGGAATATGGCACGAGGGTGATTGGTTGAATAGAGGCTTGGCTCAGCCAATCTATGGTCGGGTGGAACGTGGTAGTCCCATCTCTGGTTGGTTCATTGCATTTATTAATGAAAAAATTCATTCCCTTGCTTTTCATGTGCAAATGTACTGATGTATATATGGATTTTGATGGCTGATATGTTTATTGTATTTCTGTTCCTATTATTTTGTTTATATGCACATTTAACCCGGAGGCTGTTATAGACACTTTGTAGCATAGTGCATTAATTCATGACAATTGAAGCATTTTATTTTGGATAAGACTTTATTCTTTCCCCCTTGGTTGGAATCTAGTTTGGTTTGATATTTCTTCCCTTTTCCCTTATTTCCCTTCCCAACCAATGCAAACATATCTTCATCCTCTCCCTTGGATGGACCTCCATCTCTGGTATTTCTCATGATTTCTTCTTGTACTAGATCGGACCATAAGCGTTCCCAATTCGGTATTTTTCCCCTTCCATTCATAGAGTCCAGGTACATGTGCCAGGATTTTGGAAGGCCTAGAAGAGCTAGGCTCACCAGGCCATCTTCTACAACATTCACACCAACACCTCCATGCTCATCCCTAACTTGTGTAAATCTGGTGAGATACTGTGGAATAGTATCATTTTTCTGCATCTTAATGTTTTGAAGTTTGTCTTTCAGGGAAAATTTTCTATGGTCACTGTTATTTTCAAATAGCTCAGTTAGTGCCTTCCACATGGCAAATAGTGTCTCTTTTCCATGCAGATTTGAGATAATGTGGTCTTTCACTCCCTCTAGGATTGTTCTCCTCACCTTGGATACATCTTTCTTCCTTAGTGCTAGGTTCTAGGCATCAACTAATCCTGGTTTTGGAATGTCTATCTTGACATAATCCAATAATCCCTTGTCATCAAGCACTACCTCCATGTGATCCTTCTAGGCAATGAAATTCAATCTACCTTCTAAGGCATACGCTAATTTCAATCCATTGAAGGCCATTCACCCAACTCTAAGGAAGTCCTGCTATATTGAAGTTGCAAATTCGAACCTCTTGAGGAATAACTTCAAAATTTATGTTCTAATGTGAATCCTACATTGATACCATGTACAAATTTGATAGAATTGAAACTTCCCAAGAGATTTAATCTAAAATCACGAGACACAATTCTACTCTACTGATCTATGGAATGAAATTCACAATTTAGAACAACGTGCAATAAGAAAAAATACAAATACATAGTGATTTCTAGGGGAACCCAACTGGGAAAAACCCCTCAAGCATGTTTGCATTAATCAATGAATTGAGAAACTATTACAATTGCTAGCTCCAACTCTAAGCTCAACCTACAAAAGAATAGTTTTTCTATTGCATGTATATTTCCACAATCATTGACATAATGTTGTTGAGAACTTCTAGATACCTGTGTATTTTGTTCGAAGATACCTGTGTATTTTTGTTGTATCGGCTCTTCAAACAAAATACATAGGTCTCCAAAAGTTCTCAACAACAATAATTGTTCTCCTACTCAATGAAAAAGCTCTGACGAAAACTTAGCCAAATATTTTCTCACCAAGGCCCCAATTTCCTTGCACAAATCCTAAGGAAATTAGCCCCTATTCTTTAGGAATTTCCTCCAAAATGATTGTGCAATTCCCAAGGATTGATCACTGATTGCATGCAACACTTGTACACTCAACACTAGTTTACAATTGATGTTACACTGCCTTGGAATCTCCACCACAGCTGAGCAATTTGAATTCCTTGCATGCATGAGATATTTTTGGTTGATTGATCAGTTAACTGGATGATCTTTGAGTTAGACTATTATCCCACTGCACGACTGACCTCCAACTAGTTCTATTAATTTTTATAACTAGTTTAACTGAGTACAACTGGAAATAACTAAATTGGATTGCTATAAATTAGCAATCAAAAATGCATAATTGAACTCCAAGCCCTCTAACTTGACAATATTGAGCTAACTAAGTGACAAGAGCCATGTCACCTCGGTTAACTACCTCCAAGTTGTCTATTGATGTGTTCGAATTTTGTCAATATGACCAAGGCTAACCCAAATTGAGCCTTTCTTACTACACTTCTCAATACTGGCCAATCCTTTCCTTGATGAAATATCTCCTCTGAATATTGTGTCAGTTTTTGAAGTATCTCATGGAGAGTGGATCCTTGCTTAATGCTTTGACTAATCTATTGTTGGAACTGTTTTATAGGATCAGAAATAGAAGCTTGCAACTCAACAACGATATGATGCAAATACTTATTGGTGGAAACTGGGTCTGTAAAGGTGGTTTGAAGATATGCAATTCATTATATAGGCTCATAAGGATAAATATATTTTGGCACAGTAAAGGCATACTCCGCGACTACTAGCCACATTTGTTGAATTTTGGTACTAATATCTTCAACTTGCTTTTCTAGTTTCTCTTTTTATAGATGCAAATTATCATGCTCTTCAACAACACTAAGAAGGTGTTGCTACTGCTTCCCATGCGTGATGACAAGATCGTTATACTTGGAATCAATAGTAACCAATCGATCCTCCAACTGAATTGATGAAGTCCTAATAATCAGCACAACTTCAATTCTAAATAAATCGACATCATGCAACTAATCATCAAATGACCCTCCCACTTCACCAGAGTCTAAATGAAAAAGTTGATCTAGACCAACATTAGTATGGCCTACTTTAACAATAAATTTGAAAGAGAATTCCTAAAACAATAAAAACCATCTACAAATATTCTCCCTTCCAAAACACGTTTGTTGACAAGATATTTTAGCGCAGAGTGATCAATGAAGAACTTGAAAATACATCCCAACAAATAATGTCTAAAATTTTGAAGCGAATATACCATATCAAGAGCCTCCTCCTCACTTGTTGTGTAATTTCTTTCATCATTGGAAAGCTTTCGATTAGCCAAATAAATAGGATTATTCAAGATTACCTTTGCCAAGTTGCCCCAAAATGACACCAAGAAAAATACTAGATGTATCAATGTGCACATGGAATTCTTTGTTCCTCACTAGATAAACTAGAATTGGAGAACTTGCAAGCTTCTCTTTCAGAGTATTCAATGAAACATCACACTCAAGAATACATACAAAGTGTTAGGCCTTCTTCAACATCTTCTCCAATGGCGCAATAATTAGAGCATAGTTGCGGATGAATCTTCGATAATAACTTGTATGCCCCAATGTTGACCACAATTGTTTGACGCTTGTAGATGGTGGAATATTTATGATTATCGCAACTTTAGAAGGATATACACATACACCATCTTTACATACAATATGTCCCAACAAGGTACCAAACAACACAACAAAAATACACTTCTTCAAATTCAAAAAAATATGCAATTACCTACATTTATCAAACATAATCCGCAAAAGGCTAAAATAAAAAATTCGAAAGGCTATAAACTGTCAAAGCATCCATATAAAATTTAATGAATTTATGAATATACTCCTTGAATGCAGCAATAACTATTCCAAAAAATATAGTTGGGGCATTCTTAAGACCAAATGACATAACATGATAAGCATATGAACCCCATTCAGTGATAAAAGTGGTTTTCCTTTTATCCTCCTCTGCAATGTGAACTTGGAAATATCTAAAAAACATATCGGTGAAGGAGTAAGCTTCCTGACCCACAACGTTCTCTAGCACCGGAAACATTCTCTAGCACTTCATCGTTGAAAGGAGTAAGGAATGGATCATGAACACACGCATTGTTGAGACTTTGATAGTCTACGCAGACTCTGATATCATCTAAATCCTTATTACTTGAATGACAATGGGACTAATCCATTCAATTTCATGTTCACAAAATTGTGTAAACTTTTAGGCCTTTTTTGGCAAGTTTTTATTGTTGTCTACTACAATTCTAAAGTTTACTTAGACTAGTATTTTTATGAGTTTAGGCTCACTGGGAAAATTGTGTACAATACCCTGAATCTCTCAATTTTTTCAATTTTGATGTAAGGTTGGCCCCTAAACATAGATTTTAATATAAATACAATTTCATGTTTTAGTTTAAAACAAAAAATAGTCAAACACTTGAAATCATGATATTCGAAACATCTTTACTAATATACTGCATTTATGAATTACATTTAAGTAAGACATACTTTGAATTTAATATTGATTTTTGTGTGAGATAAAAATCGATTATATATATATATATATATATATATATATATACACACACCCCCCTTGTGTTTGTGTGTGTTTCACATTGTATTTACGTATATTGTCAATATTGTCAACATTTGTCATGTCTCTTGCGAGAATTAAACCTAAATAGAGAGGATTCCATTCAACTGCCTAAAATAACCCTAATTATGTGTGTGAGTATCTATATATATATATGAATGTTATTGGGAGAAGTATCCATTCAAAAGAAATATAAAACATTCAAAATAGAGATAATGAAATATAACCATTAACATTTTATGAACATTAATAACCATCACCGATCCTCATCATCAAATTTACTTTATAAAATGCACTTATAATAATATAATAATGTAATGGAGAACAATAACATCTCTATATCAATGTACCCTTGAAAACAAAACCGGGGTTGTATGAGTAAATTACATAACATAGTTGGGAATCTACCAATAAATTAGAAGGAAATTTTATGTGAAGCAAACATTAAAAAATAAAAATTAATGAAGATTATTATAATGGAAATTTACCAAGGTTAGGTGTTGTAATAAAATGAAATAAAATATAAAAATATCACATTTTAAGAAAGACGTGTTTTAGGATTGTCGTAAAACAAATAAAATTAAATAGTGAAGTTGCTTATATCTATCACCTCGAAATATTTAACATAATATTTGCATTTAGTCATTGACTATGGCTATTCCATATCTTTAAAATTTGAAGTCTTAGATGTTAATAACTATCGACAATATCACAAGTTACATTGAAGTCTTTAAAATCTTTTTAAAACAAATTGATGTATAAAAATTATGACATATCAGTCTTAACCATAACACCCAAGGTATGATTGAACTAAAACACACATACTCCTCTAGAATTTAAGTAAGAAATTATTACAAATATTTAACATGGTTTAGAATCCTTAAATATCTATGTAAATTTCCTTGAAGGCCTCATCACTCTTGATCTAGGAAATATTAGAATCATGTAGTATCTAAATTTAATTGATAATGCCTTGAATATGACCATTCCTTCACAACTCTTCATATCACTATTGGCACTAATGATTATATCTTAATTGCACCATTGCCATTACTCCTAAATATGATGGTATTGAATCACTTAAGAGATTATTGAATATATTGAAATTTATTTACAATCACTTAAAATTGGCCACAAATATAAGAATGGAACCTGAGACCTTATTAAAAGAATGCCCAAATCCTACAATTGGTCATGTTTTACAAGGCTTAATGAGATAAGACTAAATATCTCTAAGATTCTACCTACAAGATCGTTGAATGGGAGACATGTAGAAAATCATGTAGATTCACAAGCCCATGCGATGTACTAAAGCATAGGACAATAATCTACTTCTATTCTCAACCAACGGAAGCCAATAGATCGATGAAAACATATGAACAAGAAGAAGATAAATCAATGGAACATAACACAAGATGTATCTGGGGAAAGACAATGCTCAAAATCCTGCTATCTGAATTGCATATATCAGAAATATGAGTGAAAATACAAAGCTTGTTCTCACTAGAACAATTCTGCACAACTATGCTCAACTCTCTCATCTCACAAGCTAGCTCTTGGCCAACACTAAGCCAATTATGCAGCTCTCCAAGCCCCTAATCTCTTTTGTTGGTCCTAGGATGAATAGCTTGTATTTAAAGGGAATTCATGCTTATAAAACAGCGCAATCCAAATATAGGATCAATCTCTGATGCATGCATGATATTTACAACCCAATAAATAATACCACTGATAGTACATTGTCCCTGCACTCTAGTCTCAACTGGGTCTTTCTCTGAACTGACATGCATGAGTTTCTCATGAGGGAGTCTTCAGTTAACTGTAATAACACTAGTGGATGCATTAATGCACCAACTGACTATTAGCCCTCTATTAGTTCCAAAAATAATTTAGAACTAATTTAACTAAAATTAACTCAATAAACTAAGTGATCTAATTTCCAACTCAATTGAAATTCATATTGGACCCCTAAAACTTAAGGAGAACATATACATGACTACCGAAATACTTTCAACTTGAAATTTTTAAGCTAATTAAGTTAATTAAACTTATTGTTGATTTTACTGTTTACAAGTTGATATGAGAATAGAATTCAATTTTAATTCACAGTTTAAATCAAGGACAAATTAAACTGGAATTTCTTGTTTCCATTTCTCAACACTCCCTCTCAACAAGAAAGGGATTATCAGCTACCCCGATCCTGTCTCTGTGAAACACAAATTTACATCTTGAAAATTCCTTTGTCAAAATTTTAGCATCTTGCTCCTCCGTGGGAATGTACTCTAACAACATAGTCCACCTCAATACACAATTTCTGAGATGATGATATCGGATATCAATATGCTTGGACCAATCATGAAAAACTGGATTTTCAGAGAGTTTGATACAACTCTGATTATTGCAATAAATCATAGTTGGATCCATCTGCTAACCAAACAAACCAACTAGGATCTTCCTCATCCAGATGGCCTCACATGTTTCCTGACTCACAGCCATGTACTCTGCCTCTACCAAACTAAGTTTAACCGATCTTTGTTTCCTTCTGTACCAAGAAACTGTCGTTGACCCAATACTTAAGATCCCTCTTGATGTGTTTTTCCAGTCAGATGGACTCTCTGCCCAATCTGCATCGGTGAAGCCTTGAAGCTTCACTTCCTCTGTCCATCTGTACCATAATCCATACTAAGAAGTGCCCCTGATGTATCTCAACACATGCTTTGTCACCTTCCAATACAGCTTAGTAGGCCTAACCATCACTTGACTAAGTTGGTTAACTACATAGCACATATTTGGTCGTGTGTTCACCAAGTACATGAGTGAAACCACAAGCCACCTGTAAACAGTAGCTTCCACTACTTTCCCAGAAGTAGCATCCTCCTTCCTCCAGTTACCTGCTAGAGGAGTCTCCATGGGTTTGTTGCTCTCCAGGCGGAATCTCCTGAGTATCCCATTGGAATACTTGCCCTAAGACAAACAAATCACCATCTCCCTGGCATACCTCCATGCCAAGGAAGTAATGCATGAGCCCCATGTCCTTCATCTCAAACTCTCTTGCAAGGTCCTCCTTACAAGATTTGATCAGTTGATCATCACCTGTCAGTATGAGATCATCAACATAAAATACAATGATCAACAATTTACCTTCCACCACTATATGGTACAGATTCGCATCCACTTCACTTTTCATGAAGCCCAACCTGATGAAGCATCTATCTATCCTAGTGTACCAAGAATGGGTGCGACTCACGATCAAAGGTCTCAAAACCTTCAAGTTGCTCTATGTACACCTCTTCCTCAATCATGCCATTAAGGAAGGTTGTATTCACATCCATCTGATGTATCTTCCAACCATTTGTGTTGATAGTGCCAATATAGATATGATCAACGAGTATCTTGCAACAAGAGAAAAGGTCTCATCATAGTCAATCCCCTCTACCTATGAAAAGCCACAAATCTAGCCTTATGCTTCTCCACACTACCATGTGTAGATTCGTTTACCTTGTAAAGCCAATGGGAGCTCACCACTAACTTGTCCTCTGGTCTCAAGACCACATCCCAAACACTGTTACAAAGTATGGAGTCATACTCCTCCACCATGGCATCAACCGAAACTGGTTGTTGCACTACTTCCTTAAAGGAAGATGGCTTTGTCACAACACATTCAACCATAAGAGCCATATATCTAGTGTGCCTATCGGGTGACCTCTTCTACCTGCACTGAGAAGTGGGTGGTCCCACATTCTCCTGTGCATCATCCAACAATCCGTTAACCTCTCTGGTGCGCTTTCTTCTCTCTCTGGAAGATTTCTCTTGAGTGGGTGTCTCCACTCTTGGACCCTCTACATGTGGCTACTCCACATCAATCTAAGGCTCCTCAAACTTAGGAGCTAAAATCTCCTCATCTGCATGTAGCTCAAGCTCCCTCTCAAGGGAAACTCCCATGGCCTTCTCCTCATCAAATTTGACATCTCTGTGAACCACCATCATCTTATTGGTCGGCAAGTACACCAGATAGTTTTGAGGTGTATCAGTGTACCCCACAAATATCCCCAACTCTGTTGTTGGCTCAAGCTTTTTCCTTGCATATTTGGTCACATGGAAATATACCAATGATCCAAAAATCCTGAAGTGACCAACATCTGGCCTCTTACCAGAATAAGCCTCGTCTAGTGTCCTCACCTCAAGTATCTTATGTGGGCTACGGTTTTGAACATAAATTGTTGTGTTGCATGCCTCAAACCATAAGTTTAGTGGTAGGCCCTTATCATGCAACATCACCCTCGTTTCCCCTACTATGTTTCTATTCTTCCTCTTAGCCACCCCATTCTGCTGAGGGTTGTGGGGTATCGTCAACTCCCATTTAATCTCTCCCACTGCATAGAAGTTTTTAAACTCATTTTAGACACACTCACCACTATTATCACTCTGTAGAGATTTAACTTTCTTCCCCGACTCTTTCTCTACCAATGCTTTAAACTCACAAAACTTTGTGAAGGTTTGATCCTTTTTCTGCATAAAAAAAAAATCAGCATCTATGAGAATAGTCATCAACAAATATAACATAATACTTGTGTTTGGTCGTGGATGCTGTCGAGAATGGTCCACACACATCTAAATGGACTCGCTCTCTAATAGCCTCTTCTCGACTGTCTCTATCGTGAAAGGAAGACTTGGTGTATTTTCCCAAAGTACACCCCTTGCATGTGTCGACTTTCTCAAGCGTACCTTTGGGAAGACTGGCAGATCAGATCTGCTGCAATATCTTCAAATCCACATGATGCAAGTGGCCCAATTTCTTGTGCCACAACTCGCCAACGTCTCTGCTCTACACCCTTTCTGCTTTTGTGCTCAAAGAAGCACACTTCTCTACCTCCATCTTATAGAGATTCTTCACTCGAATCCCTATCTTCTTTACTTGACCCATGGCTATGTGTCGAATGAACGCCTTTCCTTTCGAGAAGATCACATCATAGCCTCTATCCACAAGCATGGAAACAGATACCAAGTTCTTCTTTAGCCTGGGAACATACATAACATTCTTCAATGTGAGTGGAGCCCCATGCTCCCTCTGAAAAGTAATCATGCCCAATCAAGTAACACTATACTTCCCGTCATCACCCATATCAATATGCATCTAGAGATCTTTCTCCTCCAAGTCACGGAATAACTCTTTATCACCAGTCATCTGGAATGAAGCTCCACTGTCTAAGTACCATACACTTCCCATCATTTATGACACCATTCATGCAATGAGGTAAAATTCCAATTCGAATTTAGAGGCCAAAGCCTCACCCATCGCTCCTCCTGAGGACTTCTTCTTGGACTTCTTTAGTGGACAATTTGTAGCAAAATGGCCCAGCTCATGACAATGAAAGCACTTAAATTTCGTCATGTATTTCTTCTTACCTCCATGATAAGAATCCAATTTGGAATGGGAATATTTCCCTTTCCCCTTATTTTCCTTAATCGCTAAGGCACAATTCTCTTCATCATCAGTCTTTGATGAAGAGCCATCCTTGGTGTTCCTCTTGATCTCCTCGTGCATCAAATCTAACCACAGTCGTTCGTAGTCTAGCAACTTCTCCCAACCATTGACAGAGTTCTAATAACTATGCCAACTCTTTGGGAGTCCTAGAAGATCAAGAATCACCATATCATCCTTGGAAACTGTGATTCCAACACTTCCAAATTTCATCATCACACTGAGTGAACTTGGTCAAGTATTTTGGAATCGTCTCGCCTTTCTCCATTTTGATTTTTCGAAGTTTGTCCTTTAGTGCCAATTTCCTTTGGTCACTATTGTTCTGATACAATTTCGTCAATTCTTTCCACATAGCATACGGAGTTTCCTTTCCATGGAGACTAGAGACAATTTTGTCTCAAATTTCCTCAAGGATTATTCGCCTCTCCTTCGCCACACACTTTTTTCCATTTGGCCAAATTATGTGCATCTGATGCTGTTGGATTAGGAATTTCTTGATCAAAGAATTCCTTCAAGCCATTATCCTCTAGCACAACCTCCATTCTGTCCCTCTAGGCTATAAAATTCGAGCTACCTTCCAAGGCATACTCAAGCCACAAACCGTAGAACACCATCTGTCAATCCTGGAATATGTATTGCAAATTCAAATTTCACATGTAACCCAAAACTCAAAACTTTGAAATCTCCTCTAGTATATTGTTCTCTGCTCCGATACCATGTAGAAAATCCTACAGATTCACAAGCTCATGCAATGTACTAAAGTACAGGACAAGAATCTACTTCTACTTTCAACCAGCGGAAGCCGATAGATCGATGGAAACAATATGAACAAGAAGAAGATAAATTGATATCACATAACACAAGATGTATCTGGGGAAAGCCACTGCTAAAATTCTTGCTATCTGTATTGCATATATCAGAAATATGAGTGAAGATACAAAGCTTGTTCTCACTAGAACAATTCCGCACAAGTATGCTCAACTCTCCTAGCTCACAAGCTAGCTCTTAGCCAACACTTAGCCGATTCTTCAGCTCTCCAAGCCCCTAATATCTTGTGTTGTTCCTAGGATGATTAGTCTATATTTAAAGGGAATTCATGCTTCTAAAACTGTGCAATCCAAACAAAGGATCAATCTTTGATGCATGCATTATATTACACTCTAGTAAATAATACCATTGATAGTACAATGTCCATGCACTCTAGTCTCAACTAGGTCATTCTATGAACTGACATGCATGAGCTTCTCATGAGGGAATCTTCAATTAACTGGAGTAGCACTAGTGGATGCATTAGTGCACCAACTAACTATTAGTCCTCTATTAGTTCCAAAAATAATTTAGAACTAATTTAATTGAACTTAGCTCAGTAAACTGAGTGGTATAATTTCCAACTCAATTTAAACTTATATTGGACACCTAAAAATTAGAAAGACTTCCAACTCAAAAATTCTAATCTAATTAAGTTAATTAAACTTAATTAACTATTTACAAGTTGCTATGAGAATAGAATTCAATTTTAATTCACAGTTTAATTCAAGGACAAATTAAAATGGTATTTCTTGGTATCATCTCTCAACAAGACGTAGATATAAAACCAATGTAGTGGAAAATGCTATTGAGAATGCTTCCCTCTTACAAATTGTTGGCAAGGTCTAGGTACTAGATAAGGAACCCACCAAAATTGTGAGGAATGGTACCTGTTAATGAATTATTAAAGAGCTCCATATTTGTAACTTGGGAACATAAAGTGAGATGGAGATAACTAAAGCCATTGGAGGACATTCAATAAGAGGATGATTGGTTATTATTGATTTTTTTAATTATTTTTCTATCAAACCATATAAAATTAGTCACATCTATGACTTCAACCAATAAGATAGCAAATAAATAATTTTTTGTGCAATTAAAAATATATATTTTTAAGGTTTAACTTCGTAATAAAAGCTAAAAATTCAGTGACAAATGTAAAGTCAAAGTGAATTGAAAGTTGAAAATATTTATAGGAAAAGCTAAGATATGAATTGTGTCATATACTTCCTCAAATTTTTGAAAGGATTTTACTTTGATTCTTTCTTGAATTGTATTTTGTTGTGGCATTAAAGGTCATGCTCTCAAGATTCCTTTATAAATAGGGAAGGGACATTGAAATTTCGATCTCACGCAATCAAAATAATGTAAGGGTCACACCTTGACTCGTCTAACCATGATCAACACAAGAAATTGTCTTTCTCTATCTAGTTTCTCACATGTATTATAAAAACTAAGATTCATATAATCTTATTGGAAATGATTGAGAAGTGCAACAAGAAAGTCTCAATTTGACTTTGCCTTGGTCAAATTGAGAAAATTTGAATTTCCACATCAGCAAACAACTTGGATGAAATTAACTTGTGTGACATGGATCTTGTCACTCAGTTAGATGAATTTAAGCATGTGTGATTGCTAAATTTTAGTAATCCAATTCAATTATATCTAGTTGTGTTCAGTTAAACTAGTTCTAACAGTTGGAGGAACTAGTGGAAGGCTAGTTGTGTAGTGGGACAACAATCTAACTCAGTGATCATCTAGTTAAGTGATCAATCAACCTAAAATAACTAGTGCATGCAGAGAATTCAAATTCGCAACTGTGGTAGAGATTCCAAGGCAGTGTAACAAGCAATTGTAAACTAGTTTTCGTTTATAGATGTTGCATGCAGGCAGATGATCAAACCTTGGGAATTGTGCAATCAATTGGAGGAAAATTCATAAAAGATAAGGGTTAATTCTATAGGAATCGTGCAAGGAAATAGGGGCTCAAGAATAGGTAGAAATTGAATAAGTCTAGTTCAGAGCTTCTCATTGAGCAGAGAGATAGGTTGTTCATTTGCATGTTGAGCTCAAACTGAGCTAGACATTGTAATACATCTATATTCATTTGATTAATGCAAAGAGGCTTGAGGGGTTTTTCCCAGTTGGGTTCCCCTAGAAAAATATTGTGCATGTGTGTTATTTCTTATTGCATGTCTGAGATTGTTGTTTAAATAGTGAATTTGATTCCACATATCAATACAGTAGAATTGTGTCTCTTGATTTAGATTAAAATTTCTTGAGAAGTTGCAATTCTATCACCAAATTTCTACATGGTATCATAACAGGATTCACATTAAAATAGGAATTTCAAATTTGTTCCTTAGGACGTTTGAATTTGCAGCTTCAGTGTAGCAAGATCCCTTCAAAGTTGGGAAGTTGACCTTCAACAGGCTGAGATTAGAGTATGCCTTGGAAGGTAGCTCGAATTTCATTGCATGGAAGGATCACATGGAGGTGGTTCTTGATGACAACAGATTGCTAGAATATTTCAAGCCACACATTGCAAAACCAACATCAACAGATGCCCAGAACCTAGTGTAATGGAAGAAAGATGTAGCCAAGGAGAGGAGAATAATCTTAGAGGGAGTCTGAGACCATATTGTCTCAAATATCCATGGGAAATAAACTCCTTTTGCAATGTGGCAGACACTGACAGATCTATTCTAGAATAACAATGGCCAAGAAATATGTCCCTCAAAGACAAACTTCGAAATATTAAGATGTAGAAGAATGACACTATTTCATAGTATCTTAGCAGATTTACCCAAGTTCATGATGAGTTTGGAGGGGTTGGATGTTGCACAAGATGAATTAGTGAGCCTAACTCTTCTAAGTCTTCCCAAAAGTTGACATAGCTACCAAGACTCAGTGAATGGGAGGGATAAATTACCGATTTGGGAACATTTGTGGTCCGATTTGGTACAAGAAGAGATCAGTTGGAATACCAAAGATGGAACTTCATCCAAGGGTGAGGATGAAGAAAATTTTGCATTGGTTGGAAAGGGAAACAAGGGAAAAGGGAAGAAATATCAAATCAAACCAAAATCCAGCAAAGGGGGCAAGAAGAAAGACTTTTCCAAAATAAAATTCTTCAATTGTGATGAATTCGAGCACTGCGCTATAAAGTTTCCACAAAAATTCTGGAAAGAAGAACTCAAGAGGAGCAACAGGTGAGGCATTGGCTTCACAGTTTGAGGTAGACTTCACCCTTATCATATGCATGGCCATTACTGTGATGGGGAGTGTGTGGTACTTGGACTCTAGTGCCTCGTTCCACATTGCATGGTGTAGAGAGTTTTTCAGTGGCCTAGAGGATAAATATCTCCATGTGCATATTGAACTTGGGGATGACAAAAGCTACATTGCTACTAGGATTGGTATGGTAACCTTTCAGAGGGAGTCGGGATCTCCTCTTATCCTCAAAGATGTCATGTTTATTCTAGGCCTAAAGAAGAATCTCATCTCTGTAGCAATTTTGGCAGACTGTGGTTATGATGTGATCTTTAGCAAAGGGAAAGCATTCCTGAGACACATAGCCACTGGACAGGTGAAGCAGATTGGGGTTCGGGTGAAGAACATGTACAAGTTGGATGTGGAAGATTGTGTTGCATTAATAAGTAAGGTAGAGAAAGTGAAAATTCGCGATGTCAGTGAAATTTGGCACAAGATATTAGAGCATTTTCATCATGGAACCTTGAAAATTATGCAGTAAATAACCACTAGCCTCCCGAAAGGAGCACTTGAGTAGTAGGATGTCTGCAAAGGTTGTACCTTGGGGAAGTATGTGAGAAGTATTAGAAAGAGTCCACTTTGATGTTTTTGGACCTTTCTTGACAACCTCCACTACCAGACACAAAGATTTTGTTATTTTTATTGATGATTTCTCAAGGAAGTGTTAGATCTTCTTCATGCAGAAGAAGGATGAGACATTCTCAAAGTTTGTAGAATTCAAGGCACCAGTTGAGAATGAGACCGGAAAGAAGGAGAAGGCTCTCGAGAGCGAAAATGGAGGTGAGCATGTTTCCAATGACTTCAAGGATTTATGTTTGAAAGAAGGCATTCAAAGAGAGCTGACAATACCCCACAACCTACAACATAATGGGATAGATGAGAGAAAGAACTAGAGAATTGTTCGAGTTGTGAGAGTTATGTTACATGACCAAGGCCTACCACTGCATTTGTGGACATAGGTATGTAACACAACAATCTACTAGCATAACTAGAGTCCTCATCGAATTCTTGGTACGATTACACCGAAGGAGGCTTTCTCGGGGAGAAAGATGGATGTTTCTCACTTCAGTATTTTTGGGGCCTTTGTTTACTGCCATGTCTCAAAATATTCGAGGAAGAAGCTTAAGACAACAACAGAGATGGGATTTTTTGTGGGTTACATCAAAACTCCACACAATTACCGTGTATACTCACCTTCTCACAGAATGACAGTTGTGCGAAGGGATGAAATTTTGATGAGGAGAAAGTGATGTTGTGATATCCTGAGAGGGAGATTCATATCCCACCAGAAGAGGAGCTTTTAGCTCCAAAGGAGGAGCCTCAGGAAGTTGTGGAAGAACAAAAAATAGAGTGGAGATTGGAGACATCCACTCAAGCAGAACCATACAGAGAATGGAGAAAATGAACCAGGGAAGCTGATAGACTAGTGTAGGATATGAGGGAGAATGTGGGAGCTCCTTCAAATTTGCACAAGAAAAGGAGGTCACCTGAGAGGTACACTGGCTACATGGCTCTAATGAATGAGCTTATAGAGATTGGACCATCCTTCTTCGAGGAAGAAGTTGAGATACATGTTTGGGTTGATGCAATGGTGGAAGAAAAGGAATCCATCATGCAAAACAGTGTTTATGAAGTGATCCCAAGACAGACAGATAAATCAGTTGTGGGTTCTAGATGGATCTTCAAGGTTAAGCATGCAGCAAACAAAAGCATAGAGAAGTAAAAGGCCATAAATTTTGCCAAAGGAATTTCTCAAGTTGAGGGAATTGACTATGAGGAAACCTTTTCTCTTGTAGTAAGGTATTCATCCATTACATCAATTTTTGTACTGGTTGCGCAGATGGGGTGGAGGATCCACCATATGGATGTAAAAACAACATTTCTCAATGGTTTTATTGAGGAGGAGGTGTACATCGAGAAACCATAAGGTTTTGATACATTTGATCAGGATTCTCATGTGTGCAGACTCAAGCAAGCATTGTACGGTCTCAAATAGGCACCCCGTGCTTGGTACACCAGGATCGACAGTTATCTCACTGGATTGGGCTTCACCAAAAGTGAAGCAGATGTGAACCTCTATCATATTTTTGTAGAAGGTAAATTTCTTATCATTGTTTTATATGTTGATGATTTAATATTAACAGGTGATGAGTAACTGATCAACTCTTGCAAGGAGGACCTTGCAAGGGAATTTGAAATGAAATACATGGGTCTCATGCACTACTTCCTTGGGCTGGAAGTATGGCAAGGTGATGGGAAATTATTTATATATCAAGGCAAGTATGCCAAGGAGATATTGTAGAGATTTCACATGGAGAACTGTAAGCCCATGGAGACACCCCTCGCGACCAACTAGAGGAAGGAGAATGGCACTTTAGGTGAAGAGGTGGATGCTACCATTTACCAGTAGTTAGTGGGTTCATTGATGTAATATCTTGTGAACACATGACCAAATATGTGCTATGCATTCAACCATCTAATCCAAGTTATGGTTAGGTCAACCAAATTATATTGGAAGGCATATAAGCATGTTTTATCGTACCACAAAGGCACTACCTAATATGGATTATGGTACAGATGGACAAAGGGAGTGAATTTGTGTGGCTTCACGGATGTAGATTAAGCAAGGATTCCATCTGACCAAAAGAGTATATCAGGTGGAATTTTTAGTGTTGGGTACATAGCGGTTTCCTGGTATAGCAAGAAGAAAATATCTGTGGCGCTCAGCTTGGCAGGAGCAGAATACATGGCTACAAGTCAAGCAACATGTGAGGTGGTCTGGATGAGAAAGATACTTGTGGAATTGTTTGGTCAAATGATGGATCCAACTATGATTTATTCTAATAATCATAGTTGTATTAAGCTCTCTGAGAATTCGGTATTTCACGATCGATCAATAATATAGATATTCGGTATCATCATTTATTGGATTATGTGCAGAGGTTGATAATGTTGCTACAATACATTCTCATAGATGAACAAGATGCTGGAATTTTGACAAAGGCTTTGTCAAGAGGGAAGTTCGAGTTCCACAGGTGCGAGATAGGGGTGGTCTATAATCCCTTTCTTGCTGAGACGGAGTGTTGAGAAGTGCAACAAGAAAGTCTCAATTTGACTTTGCCTTGGTCAAATTGAGAAAATTTGAATTTCCACATTAGCAGACAACTTGGATGCAGTTAACTTGTGTGACATGGCTCTTATCACTCAGTTAGCTCAGTAAATTCGAGTTAGAGGGCTTGGATTTCAGTTAAGCATGTGTGATTGCTAAATTTTAGTAATCCAATTCATTATATCCAGTTATGTTTAGTTAAACTAGTTCTAATAGTTGGAGGAAATAGTGGAAGGTCAGTTGTGCAGTGGGCCAAAAATCTAACTCGGTGATCATCTGGTTAACTGAACAATTACCCTAAAATAACTAGTGCATGCAGAGAATTCGAGTTCCCGATTGTGGCAGAGATTCCAAGGCAGTGTAACAAGCAGTTGTAAACTAGTTTTAGTGTACAAATGTTTCATGCAGGAAAATGATCAAAACTTGGGAATTGCACAATCAATTGGAGGAAAATTCCTAAAAAGTAGGGCCTAATTCTCTAGGAATTACGTAAGGAAATAGGGGCTCAAGAAGAGGCGAAAATTAACTAAGTATGGGCTATAGATTCTCATTGAGAAGAGAGATAGGTTATTCACTTGCAAGTTGAGCTTAGACTGAGATAGCAATTGTAATACATCTTTATTCATTTGATAAATGCAAAGAGGCTTGAGGGGGTTTTCCTAGTTGAGTTCCCCTAGAAAAATATTGTGCATGTGTGTTATTTCTTATTGCATGTCTAAAATTGTTGCTCTAAATTGTGAATTTAATTCCATAGATCAATAGAGTAGAATTATGTCTCTTGATTTAGATTAAAATTTCTTGAGCAGTTATTCTATCACCAAATTTCTACAAAAACAAGTGTACTCAAGTTGTTATTGAAGCTCATAGTTCATAGACTATAATTCCTTACATGATATTCAAGATTTAATGAATCAATTTTAGCCATTTAATAGTGTAGAAGTAGAAGTAAAAAAGGTGAACTTGTAGGACGCCATTTCTAAGGTTCTTTATCATTTTTTGATAGATCTTGGTTGGAAGCTTCTCATTCAAACTAATCCAGTTATAGTCTCATTTTAATAACGAAGGCTCACCATACTTTGAACTTTAAAGTCTTGGTTATATTTGGATGCTATTGAAAGAAAAATAAAGTTGAATCTAAAAAACAAAGCTTTTTTTATAGCCAATCAGAAATAGATCAAAAGCATCAGTGAAGGTTGACGATGAAACAAAAAAAAATTCTTTCTTTGGCATTACACCCTAAATCAAGAAATGTCTCTAATTCAAAACCCATGTCAGCAAACTTTAAACAATTCTAGAATTAGAAAATTTCATTAGAATCATAGACGTTTTGTATGGAAGAAGGATTATTCTTGCCCCATACTTGACAGTGTGTTAGAAAATGAGCTCCAAGAGACAAAAATTGCTTTGGCAAAGGATTGCGCCATCCATCATTATCATTGGGAAGTTCATTGTTGAGCAGGAAAAAATTGGTAATTGTGACAACAACAGAGTTGGAAAGGCACTATTGTGGGTTATTGTTGCATCGAATTTCATAGAGTTGTGGTGTTGGTGTTGTATCCTTGACTATCTAGATTGTCGTAACTGTAGGACGATCTAAAACAAAATAATGGACAAATCAAAACTTTTTCAGAAGTTAAAA
The DNA here is from genome assembly GCA_031772625.1 of Pinus tabuliformis. Lineage (NCBI taxonomy): Eukaryota > Viridiplantae > Streptophyta > Pinopsida > Pinales > Pinaceae > Pinus > Pinus tabuliformis. The sequence continues at coordinate 341,284,196 of CM062805.1, forward strand.
TAAAACAATCATAATCAATGCTTGACATTTATTAGTATGAAATGGAGCCACACTGACTCATCATATTAGTAGTGTTTCTACTATGATAGAATGTAGCACAAGCATTCTTCCCTCTAGAGCCATGCATGACTCAAAGAAGTGAAAGGAGACCCATCACAACAAGCCCTAAAAACACCATTCCTACACACACGACACATGGTTAATTACCATTTACATGTAAATCTCATACATTATTGTCGAGGCAAGAGGGGTTCAAATCTTACAAGAGAGAGTAGTGGAGACTAGAACAAAGCTAACCCTGATTGACAATGAAGAATAGTATACCTCTCCATGCCTCCATTTTTTTAGTCACAATCAAAAGTGTTAAATCAATAAGTAATAGCTTCAAATCATAACTTTCAAATCTATAGTAAAAGGTATCAAAGATTACAAGAAGCACTTACCTTTAAAATAATTCTTGCAATGAATTCTATATTTACAATACCATAGGAATTTTTATGGGTGTTAGAAATATTATAACTACATATATCATTCTTATCCTTCCCTTTGTCCCATTTAATCCAAAATTCTCTACTCTACATATTTGCCATTATTTAAATTCATGCCATAGATTACTTATGTAGTCATCATGTTCTATTTCTTGTATGGATGCCCGAAAAATTGACCTACCATTTTTTGAGGTTTTGGAATCACTAAACCTGAAGTAAGAAGTATTAGCATTATATTTGCGAATAGTTGTTAGCAGGCTCATGTAGTGGGTTCACTATGGCATTCAATTTTAAAATCATAATAATTGTCATAACCTTCTTTGGCAATGCTAGAGATGAAAAAAAGTCTGTGAACTACATGTTGGAGATGCACAACCCAATGCACCAGCTAAAACACTTGCATGTTGGGGACACATAATCCAATTCACCAACTAGTAACCACATACCTTGTACACCCATCTTAGAGCCTTACATTCCTCCATCTACGTCAACTTCTTGCCACAATCCAAGATGCAAAAAGAAAATATCACCATAGCCAAATATCACCATAGCCATAGTGTGAGAAGCAATTTGATCAAATGGGATTGGATGAAAATGTCAAATAAATTAAAAATGAAAAATAAAAATTAAATGAAACTAAAACCAAGAACATATTTTGCATTGAAATGCTAAACATTAACGATAGAGAACCAATAAAATAATAGTTAATTGTTAAACATAAAACTAATGAAATCTAAAATTTTAAGATTAAGAAATAAAATGGTATATGGATTTTAAAAAAAAAAAAAAAAACATTCTTTTAAACTCTAAAATTCAATTTTAACATAAACTAAAACATTAATAATAAATTCAAAATTAAAATAATCTATAAATATTTGCTATATATAATTTAAAAATATTATCTTTTAAATTTTAAAATTCAAATTTAACATCAAAATAAAAGAAAAAATTAATGAAAAATGAAAAATGAAAAATTAAATTGATTTTATATAGGAATCTTTACCCAGGCAGAGAAATTGCTCAGATGGCCAAAAGTGACCAAAAATTTTTCAAAAAATCTTGTAGAGGCAGTGTTTGAATTGTGTTTTTGATGGTGGAATGGATGCACCATCAAAAAAGTCTGGGACACGTAAAATTTTGAAGTTTAACAACTATAACTTGGATTTACAAAAACCCTTGCCAAATTTTCTGTAAATATAACCGAAATTTCCATAACTTTCCAAACAATTCCTCCAACTAATTATATCTCAAAATAGTATAATAAATAAAACCATTTAAAAAAAACTATTAAATAATACCATTACTCTCTTTTAATGGGTCAAATCACTTATGAAACATTACAAGGTGTTACTCTTTTTCACTTTGTCATTGATAAATAATTAGTAAAAGATTAATTAATTAATATATATATATAATAAGTTGAAAATGATATTAATAAATTAAATAATAGTTAAGAAAGGAGGATTCTTTTTCAATGTATCAAACCATCTTCTTGAAACATTAAATCAAATAAAATAATGAAAATAATAAAAAATATAAATCTATTCTTCTACAGACATTAAATCAAAACGTTGAATTAATTAATTATATATATAATAATAATGTTGAAAATGGTATTAATAAATTAAATAATAATTAAAAAAAGCAAGATTCTTTTTCAATGTATCAAACCAAAACTATCTTCTTGAAACATTAAGCCAAATAAAATACTAAAAAATATAAATATATTCTTCTTAAAACATTAAATTAAATAAAATAATGAGAATATTAAAAAATATGATCTATTCATAATTAATTATAATAGTGAAAGTGATTTGGTTTTGAAGATAAATTAAATATAATAATAAAAGTAATAAAAGTGATTAATTTTGGTTTTGAAGACGAATCTTATTAGTAAGTTCAAAATATTAATCATCAATCATCGTTTATGTGGTTTATTTGAAATATTTTACAAAAATAATTATGGATCACAAAACTTTTAGATAAATATTATTTCCGTATATTTAAATGATAGCATTCATAACTCTATAACAATATCAACAATTTCATCAATAATTAACAAATTTAAAAACCGAAACCAAACAATTTACCATCAAATTTCATCCCTACTTCAGCGTAAAAAAACATAAATTCACCCACTTACAAAACCTAAACTCCCTCCAAAATAAAATAAAATAAAAATACCTGCTCCTAAGGTACAGATACCATGGGTGATAGGTCCACAATAAAATAAAATGATTGATGATTAGCCACAAAGCATATAAAATCTCTTTTTGATGGGCCCCACAATTGGATAGTAGAAATTATCCTTTTGAATTCCCAGCCATGGAAACACTGCCACTTGTTTCTGGGTAGGCAAATATCTTTAGTCCTTTCTGACAAATATCTGTGCGTGGGGCCCGCCGACAGGCAGATATTTCCCCGGGCAGTGCGTGACGTGGAAAAAGTGCCAGGACGCTGCCTTATCTCATTATCGTTGTTCTTCATCTGACTTTAGAATTTTGGCAGAATTCAACCTCTGTGAACATAAAAAATAATAATAATAAAGTATTGAACATTTTTATTTTCTAAGCATTGTATCTATCAAATAATATATTTAAATACTTATGTGATAGACTTTCCTTCACCAACTTTTTCTATGTATTTAATAATTAGTTTTATAAGTGAATGAAGACTTATATCTATGTAATGATTAATTTAATAAATTAATGAAGATGGATGATTTTATTTAAAATGTATGTTCAAAAAAACTAATTTTTTATAGGGTTTTTTTCTTTTTCTTTTTTAATAAAATTGTAATTTTTTTAATGTTATTGGACTATTATATATTATATTCCATATTAATATTTAGATAGCTTGAGTTTATTGTGACAAAACTACTATATAATTTATAAAAGTATATTTACATCATGTGTATCTAGCCATGATTTTAATAAAAATTGTAATTTTTTTAATGGTACTGGACTATTATATATTATATTCTAATATTAATATTTAAATAACTTGAGTTTATTGTGACAAAACTATAGTTTATAAAAGATATTTACATCATGTGTATCTAGCCATGATTTAATAAAGCTTTGGCTTTAAACTCTTTTCCAAGAATTCATATTAACATATTTATATTATTTAAGTATGGAGTTATTTATTTCAGTTAAAGTGATATGAATCCCATCATTATAACTATGCTTTTATATATAATATAAGCCAACGCATCTTAATATCTCAATAAAGGTATTATTTAATAAGTGACACCTATAGACTTAATGATCATTATTCTCATTTTATCAGAATTCACAACCATATGTGAAAGTTGTTGCAAAATTCTTTAAGAATTTAAAGTTATTTTTTGAGATTAGAATGGTTTTTTCTTTAAAATATAACTATGTGAGGTACATCTATGCTTTTTTAAGTTAGACAGAGAGAGTGGTTGTAAAATTCTTTAAGAATTTAAAGCTATTTTTTAGATCAAAAGTATTCTTTCTTTAAATATAACATGGTGATATAGCCTTGTGAGCTACATCTATGTTTCCAAGAGAGACGTAGAATTTATGTTATATTAAAATAAGAAAAACTATAGATAAGAGAAAGAAATAAGATTTTTGGTTTTCCGATAGGGAAACAAAATTAGTAGCAAAAAAAAAAAAAAGATTCTTTGACCATCTATAATAGATTGTCTATTAAAAATTCATACAAAAGAAGACTACACAAGTAACTAGATCTAGACTTATGGGAAATTAAATAACTACTATTCTAATGAAAAGAAAACAAAAATTAGAAGACATGTGCATTTTGGAAATCATTCAAATGATATGTTGACTAGAACATTGAACGTTTGACATGGAGTGTAAACTCCAATCCATGAGCATTATTGGGTAAAGTTGTGATCTTGGCATCTAAAGTTTTAAATTGAAGTTGCATTTGATCCAATTGTAACAGAATTTCATGGTAGGCCTCATTCCTTTCCTTCAATGCTTTTCCTACCACTATCTTCAACTACCAATATAATTCTATAACCTAAGGTACTTGGTGTCCTTGGATTTAGTGTTTTTACTCTCAAGAATCTAATTCTTTGTCTCCTAGTCTATATCTCCATCATGATCGAACTGGAATTCCATCCTCATAGCCTCCTCTGTTATCTTAATTATCTCCTGAATGGCTAGTGGATTTGTGCCATGTAGGTCTTGTCGGACACCATTGTTTATTATTGAACTCTGGAGTGAACTAGTTGGCCATGCCCTTGCCCTTGCCCTTGCCCAAGCACTTGTCCCTACTTTGGGTTCTCTTCCATTCTTATATATATATATATATATATATATATATATATATATATATATATATATATATATATATATATATATATATATATATATAACTCTTATATCACAATTAATTTCTTTCAACCAACTTCATTACTTCTATTTTATTAGATCTTTGTATATCTCATTTGCCACATGTATAAAGTTCAAATCTCTTTTTTATAAATCTCTCTGATACTTCTCATTCTCCTTATTTGACATACCATTTTTATAATTTTGTAACTCCTCCACATATATTAAATTCCTCAAATTTATTTTTATATTTATTTAAATCCAAATTATTTTCATACTTCTTATTGTGTCCATAAGTGCTCTACAACTCAATATGGGGTAGATGTTGTCATGTTCATATCACAATTAATTTCTTTCAACCAACTTCATTACTTCTATTTTATTAGATCTTTGTATATCTCATTTGCCACATGTATAAAGTTCAAATCTCTTTTTTATAAATCTCTCTGATACTTCTCATTCTCCTTATTTGACATACCATTTTTATAATTTTGTAACTCCTCCACATATATTAAATTCCTCAAATTTATTTTTATATTTATTTAAATCCAAATTATTTTCATTCTTATTGTGTCCATAAGTGCTCTACAACTCAATATGGGGTAGATGTTGTCATGTTCCTAATGCTACATTAAAATATTAAAAAGATAAATAAATAAAAAATCATATTAGCTAATTTGTCTCCCCATACATATATATATATATATATATATATATATATTGCAAAACTCAAAATTAGGAGAAAAACAATTTAGAGGCAAAGGTGAGACATGAAACTGAGGAAATTACAAAAGGGAAACTAATGATGTAAATATCATGATTTCAAATAATTTATTCATTGAGTTTTTTAGACTAGATGTGAAATCTAAATGGCATTGAGGTAAGATTAAAGATCTTATTATCAACTAAAAATAAGAGCTAAAATGGAAAAAACAATCTTGAAATAAGTTTGTTGCGACTTCGTGTGTGCATAAAAGATTGGTTTTGTTACAATGTAGTAAGTTACCTACCATGGCTACTCGCACTCGCAAAACCATGAGACTAATGATCACCACCTTCATTAAACAACACATTTTAACATAGAGTGATTTCCTTGGATTTTATTTTTGATGAGCAGAGTTTGCTACATTGTATATTTTCTTGAAAACCTTCTTTCGTATTCTTAATGCACTATAAAAAATAGAAAAGCAATATCTCTTTTAATGTTTATTCATTCCCAACTTTTTTGGTTGGAAGGTTAGAGTGGGAACAATGTGGAGTTTTGTCTCTGTTTAGGAAACTCGACAAGCTCTAACATTTGATTATTTAGGATACTCTGAAGTGTTAATTAGCATTTTCTTTCCCTTTTTGAAGAACAAGTTGATTGTTCTGGTAAAGAGATTAATATCATATGAAAAAGTTAATGAAGCTCTATTTCAATAGGTAACAAGATACTTCAATGAAACTATAGTCTATGGGGTAGTAAGACTACTTCTTATTAAGTTAAGAAATGAGAGACGAACATCACAAGGCCATATCTTATAAGAATGATTGATGTAAGATCAATTCAATAAGTTCATATCTTAATTGATTGATTAACACTAATTGAACCAATAAAAGATTTTAGAAGTCTTCAAAAGGATACCTAAATGATAAGTACCAAATGACGATGTGGTATTCACTCTTGCTTCACCAATTTAATCTCTTTACTATTATATCACAAGGTCATGTTCTAAATTGATCTATAATTCCTAAACATTCCCTTTTTTTGGATTTCTCATCAAATAAGAAAAATATGGCACAAACAAAGAGAAGTATTTGTCTATAAAAATTAAAGTGAAATTTTAGGTGGATAAGCTACTTTCAATGATACAATTACACTAATTATATGTTAATTTAAAATTTAAGTACTAATTAGAGTGTATTTATAAGGAAAAGATTCTGCTCAAGTGATTGAAAACGTTAATATATCAATTTTTATAGTAAATAGAAGTAAAATAAAAGTAACCATTTGTATATCAAAGATTTAGATGAAAACATATTATTTTAAATGATATTAACGCTAATGTAAAGTAAATAATGTAATTTATAATTTTTTATTGCTAACTAATTAATCGTTTACTATTTTTCTCATATATATATATATATATATATATATATATATATATATATATATGATATAAAGTATCTAATATTTAATTAATTTTTCTTACCTAATTTTACTTCATAAAGAATTCCAACTCGAAATTCCAAAGCTAATTAAGTTTATTAAACCTAATTAACAATTTAAAAATTGTTATGAGAATAGAATTCGATTTTAATTCTCATTTTAATTCAAGGACAAATTAAAATGGAATTTATGCTTCTATTTTTATCATTTCTTGTTGTTATTTTCAACACTCCCTCTCAACAAGAAAGGAATTCAACTCGATCCGGATCCTGAACCTTTGGAATGTCTGCATGCAACACTTCTCTCTAGTGTTGTTGCTCCAGCAACTCCCGAAAAAAAACAAAACAAAACAAAAAACAAAAAAACTTGAATCAAAATGAAGCCTCTATCATCAAAGTCTCTAATGGATATTGCCTCTATCAACTGAAAACTCTACGCTTCTTTTGACTCTATCTTTCTGCATTGTTGTCAACCCTTATCTACGCTCTTAAGTATATGGTTTCTCTAACCTCTGTCACTTTGATCTCTAACTGCATCAATCCCACTTATTCCTCCAGCTACTATGTACTTTGGGCTCCCGTAGCAAGGTACTATCCATGAGATAAAACCTGTCAATGGAACCTCCCCAATTTCAGCCCTCTTGAGACTATCACTTCACATCACCCCAACTCACACTTGGAGGTATGACTACATGTGATCCCTCTGCCCACTTGGCTTGAAATTTCCCCCTACTAGAGGTCTCTGCATGAGTGGATTCCTCCACTTGGTCTCCTCTCTGCTTCTCCAATTTTGGTTGCTCCACAATTGTCTAAGACTGCTTCTTCTCTGCTTGAGTGGATCTCTCCACTCGGTCTCCTCTCAACTTCTCTAGTTGTGGCTGCTCCAAAACTTCCTAAAGTTGTTTCAGAGGCTTCTTTTGGGACTACATGTTGAGAGGTAATTTACTTTCCCTCTCAACTACCAAGTCTCTAACATTTTCCTTGCTCCTCAAGGCTTTGCATGCATCTTGAACCTCAAGAGAATACAAGTTCTTGACCCGTGCACCAATTTGTTTCACCTGTCACATGGTGATGTTCCTAAGGAAAACCTTTCCCTTACTAAAAACCACGGCATAGCCACGGTCTTCCAATACCGCAACTGAAACAAGATTCTTCTTTTGTCTTGGAACATACATCACATCTGTGATCCTAAGAGGGGATCCAGGCTCCCTCTGAAAGGTAATCGTACTGATTTTGGTAGCTCTATACCTATCATCATCTCCAAACTCTATGCTCTTCTTGAGGTCTTTCTCCTCAAAATCACTAATGAGATATCTATTCCCCGTCATATTGAATGTAGCACCACTATTAAGATATCACACACCTCCCAAGGTAGTGTCAGCCATGCATGCAATGAGAGTGAAAGTTCAAATTGTGAAGCTAAAGCTTCACCTACTGCCACTACTTTCGGCTCCTTCCTGCTTGCTTTCTTCTATGGGCAGCTCTTTGCATAGTGCCCATGCTCATGACAATGAAAACACTTAACTTTCAGCAAGTCCATCTTCTTTCCACCCTCCTCACCTTGGGACTTCTTTCCCTTGGCCTTCTTTTCCTTACTTGCTAAGGAAAAATCCTCTTCCACTTCCTTGGAAGAGGTCCCATTTCTGGTTTTCTTCCTGATCTCCTCCTACATCAAATCCAACCACAGTCATTCCCAATCTCACAGCTTCTCCTGACCATTGACAAAGTCCTGATAACTATGCCAACTCTTTGGGAGTCCAAGTAGAGAAAGACTCACCATATCATCCACACCAACTGTGATTCCAACACTTCCAAGTTCATCACGACATTGAGTGAACTTTGTAAATTAATTTGGAATTGAATCGTCCCCTCCATCTTGATTTTTTGAAGGTTATCTTTTAGTGCCAACTTCCTTTGGGCACTGCTATTCTGGAAAAGGTCCTTCAATGCTGTCCACATAGCATGTGGAGTTTCCTTCCCATGGAAACTCAAGGCAATGTGATCTCGAACTCCCTCAAGGGTTATCCGCCTCGCCCTTGCCACACATTTCTTCCATTCAGCCAGATTCTGAGCATTTGATGTTGGTGGCTTAGGAATGTCTTGATCAATGAATTCCTTCAAGCCATTGTCTTCCAACATGATCTCCATCCTGTCCTTCCAGGCTATATAATTTGATCTGCCATCCAAGGCATACTCAAGCCGCAAACCATAGAATGCCATATGTCGATCCTGAAGTATGAAATGAAAATTTGAATTTCACCTATAACCCAAAACTCAAAAATTCTAAATATCCTCTACTATATTTTTCTCAGCTCCGATACCATGTAGAATTATCCTGTAGATTCACAAGCTCTTGTAATCTACTAAAAAAAGAGACAAGAATCTACTTCTACTCTTTAGAGCGGAAGCACATAAAGATCGAGCAAAACAAAATCGACAAGAGAAAGAACATTAATGGCACATAACACAATAAGTTTTCCTAGGGAAAGCCATAGATCAAAACCCCACTATCTGTATTGCATTAATCAGAAATCCAAGGTGATAATATAATTCTTGCTCCCACAAGAACAATCCTAGCACTTAGTAAAATCAATCTCCAACTCATAAGCAAACTCTTCGCCAACACTTAGCCAATTCTCTAGCTCTCCAAGTCCCTATTTCCTTGTGCAATTCCTATGGTTGATCAGCCCATATTAATGGGAAACCAGTGCATCCAAAATTGTACAATCCCTTCAAGGTTCAGTTACTGATTGCATGCACCATCTATACAACTAAAAAAATTATACAATTGATAGTAAATTGTCCCTGCACTCTAGTCTCAACTGGGTCTTTCTCATGCTCGACATGCATGAGTTTCTAATGAGGGAATCTTCAATTAACTGGAGTAGCACTAGTTAATTCATTAGTGCACCAACTGACTGTTAACTCACTATTAGTTCCTCAAATAGTTTGGAACTAATTTAACTAGATTTAACTCAGTAAAATGAGTTAACTAATTAGAACTCATACTTAACTCATCTTTGACCCCTATAATATAGGGAGAACATATACATGAATTCAGAAAGACTTCCAACTTGGAATTCCTAAGCTAATTAAGTTTATTAAACTCAATTAACTATTTACAAGTTGTTATGAGAATAGAATTTGACTTTAATTCTCAGTTTAATTCAAGGACAAATTAAACTGAAATTTCTGGATTCTATTTTTATCATTTCTTGTTGCTATTTTCAACAAGGTTCCCTTATAAAATCGTTGTGTTCCTTGTGGTTTTGATGGTTGCATGCCATTGCATGTGTTTCTAAATTTCGATTTCCATTCCCAATATTGTAGAGGAAATTTGTAATCTCTTGTTTTCTATTCGAATTTGTTGGTAGTAGAAAATTTCTATTAATTTCTACATGGTATCAAAACATAAATCACACTATAAATCTGTTTATAGATCTCCTTCAAAGATTTTGATTTGCAAATTCACTGAAGCGGTTTCTTCCGTGCGGGAAAATGTATTTCAACGGATTGAGATTGGAGTATGCCCTGGAGGGAACCTTGAATTTTCATAGCTTGGAAGGATAGTATGGAAGTTGTACTTGATGATAATGGAGAGTTGGAGTACACCAAAACTGACATTCCAAAACTAGCAGTATCGGATGCACACATTAGGGGAATTTTGAGGTCTAAAATAGGCCTCCTAAGAAAAATGTAAAACCAAAATAAAATTTATAAGATCCAATAGGGTTCAAGATGATGATGCCAACCATGGGGGATGATTCACCACTTTTGGAGTAAAAAAGTAAAAATAATAAAAAATAATAAAATAATAAAACTACTTTTTCAACTCGTATTTTCAACTTATCTCCCTAAGGTTTTACTCAAATTTTGAGCGGGAGTACTCGTTGGATGGAAAATTTAATTCCTCATCCAAGGAGTACCCATGTTACATACTTTTGATAGACTCTGCTACACGAAAAATTATAAATACATGAAAAAACATGATTGCAATAAGGTTTTTCATGTATTTCTCATTTTTCATATAGTAGGGTTCATCGAAAGTATGCAACATGGGTACTCCTTGGATGAGGAATCTAATTTTGCATCCAACGAGCATTTCGGCTTGAAATTTGAGTAAACCCATAGGAGGTAAGTTGAAAATACGAGTTGAAAAAATAGTTTTCTCTCTTTTTTCCTCTAAAATTTGATGATGTAATCTAATTTTATTTTGTTATTTCCACTATTATTTTATCATTGCCTTAGGAGGCCCATTTTAGACCTCAAAATTCCCCTAATGTCAGTTAACCCAATGGAAGAAGGATACGCAAAAGCTAGGAGTATCATCCTAGAGGGTGTGAGAGACCACATAGTCTCAAATTTATATGGCAAGGAGACTCCATTTGCTATGTGGAAGACCCTCACTGAGTTATTCGAAAATGGGAGTGATGCTAGGAAATTGGCATTGAGGGACAAGCTCAAAAACATCTACATACCGAAAAATAAAATCATTCCACATTACCTCTCCAAATTCACTCAATGTCGAGATTAGCTTGGAGGAGTTGGAGAAAATAAACCACCATCGGAGCTAGTGAACCTAGCTCTCCTAGGCCTTCCAAAATCCTGGCACAACTACCAGGACTCTGTAAATGGGACAAATTTCCAAATTTTGATAGACTTTGGTTTGATTCAATGCAAGAAGAAATTCAAAGGAACACCAGAGATGGAGTAACATCTAAAGTTGAGGAGGAAGAATACTTTTCTCTAGTTGGAAAAGGAAAGAAGGCCCAAGATGGGCCAGATTCCAACCAGAACAATGGCAAGAAGAAGAACCTAAGAAAAAAAAATGTTTTCACTGCCATGAATATGGACACTATGCAACCAAGTGTCCGCATAGGAAATCCAGCAAGGAGCTTGTAGCAGGATCAGGAGGAGATGCGCTGGCATTTCAATTCAAGTTATATTTCAGCCTCTTTTCTTGCATGGAAAGAAAATAAGAGGGACTGATTGGTACCTATATTTTGGTGCCTCATACCATATGACAGGAAAAAAAGAATTATTCAGTAGCCCATAGGAGAAGGATCTCCAGATAAAAATAGAACTTGGAGATGGTGGGAGGCACAGTACTCAAGGAATTGGTATTGTCACCTTTAAGATGGATTCAAGCTCCCATCTTTATCTGACAAATTTTATGTATGTGTCGGGGCTGAAGAAGAATTTGATTTCTGTAGCTGTATTGGAGGATAGAGGCTATGATGTTGTATTCAGTAAGGGTAAATCCTTTCTGAAGCATATGGCTACTAGGCAAGTGAACCATATTGGAGTTAGAGTGAAAATTGTCTACAATCTAGAGGTATGCTTCGCATGCATGTAGTTATACCTCCAAGAGTGAGGTGGGGCGATGTAGAGCCTTAGTCCTAGAGTTGCGAAAATTGGGTAGGATCCATAGGAGAGCAGCAGTAGTTGTAGTATACTTCCCTCATGGATCATTACCTTGCTATAGGGGCCCACAATATTCAATAGCAGAAGGATCAGTGTCAGTGGGTGTAGTCATATGTTGAGGAGCACAAAGTAGTGTTGATAGAAATGTAGGAGGCACAATGAAAAATCAGCAACAGTGCAGTTTTCCCATTAGAGAGTTGCAAACACACAGGTGATTCAGTATTTTGGTTGTTTCTTAGTTGTAGTTGTTGCAGTAGAAACAACAACAGTGAGAGGTAGTGCTACAATGCATTTCATAGGAGCTGGATTAGGGTTGTGCAGAGCCCTTTTCTTGCTATGAGGGAATGTTATAATGGTAGGAAGAAAAGACTCAATTTTGACATGTGCCTTAGTCAAATTGAGTAATTCAATTTTCCACATCAGCAAGATGACTTGAATTTTAGTTATCTAGAGTGACATGGTCTTGTCTCCTAGTTATATGAGTAAATTCGAGCTTGTAGGCTAAGAGCAGAGTTGTGCATGTAAATATTTCTAAGATCTAGCAATATAGTTGAGTTATTGTTAGTTGAACTCAATTAACATAGTTCTAGTCACTAGTTGAGTCAATTGAGTAGTTGAAACTGTTGTTAACTCACTGATATCTCAGTTAACTAGTCAATCAACTAAAAATAGACACAATCATGCATGTAATTCAAATTGCCTAGTTGAAGTGGAGGAAAATGCATGTTTGTATATATAATTCTATATTCTTGAGTGTACAGTGCTTTTGCACTAAGCAGATGATCAACTCCTCAAGCTATTACGCAAGGAAATGGGGAATTCTCCTATTTTTAAGGGTCTAGTTCCTCCAATATTGCTCAATGAAATAGGGGGTTGGTTGAGGCTTGAATTGCCTAAGTGTTGGCCAGAGAAAGTCGGGAAGTAGGAGAACAGATTGTAGTGCAGCGTGTGCTTCAGAGTTTAAGAAATGCATTGTAATTGTTTCTCTTTCTCATCTAAATTAATGTAAAGAAACGAAGGGGATTTTCCCAGATGGATTCCCCTATAAAATCATTTTGTTCCTTGTGGTTTTGATGGTTTCATGTCATTTCGTATGTTTCTAAATTGTGATTTCCATTCCACAGTATTGTAGAGGAAATTTTAATCTCTTGTTTTCAGTTTGAATTCATCACTAGTTGCAAATTTCTATTAATTTCTACACAAAATTACACTCTACAAATGCCAAAGGAATTCGATCATAGGAACATATTCAGTTGGTGCCCAAATAAAAAAACCAATTATAAAATAAAACAACTTAAAAAGTTACATGTTGTGGTTGAGTGTGAAAATACTTAGCTACCCTTTTCTGTCTTTCTTTTTCTCTACTTTCCACCAAACTCCTTGATTGGGAGAGGTAGTTACAATTTCCAATTGGTTCTCTTCCACTTGCAAGGAGGCATCTTTATCTAAGTCTGAACTCTCGAATGCATGGGATATTTTAAAACCTCCTATCTCTTTTATGGTAGAAGCTTTTTCGATTTATTGCATTAGATCTATAGTTGTTGTTGTTGCAATAACTTTTGATTATGTGAGAGGTGTTGTTCTGGGATCTACCATCCCTTTGGCTTTTTGGGTTGTTTATTTTTTCTCTTTTCATCCTTCTTGGCAAGTGGGCACGCATTATGTAAATGTCTTATTTGAAGATAAATATGACATCTAAATTTCGTATTTCCAAAATGTAAAGGTCGGGTCCACTGAAAATTATTGTGTATTAGGTGAATTTGGTCAAGTAGACCTTTAGTAAGGTCTAACTCTACACATATCTTAGAAAAAAGAAAAATCCCTTTTGCAGGCCTCTCCAGATCCGTCTTTATGAACTTCCCCAATGAGTTTCCAATTCCTTCCAATGCCTGGTGATGTCAAAAAGGAAAAGGGAGGTTATGTAATCTAGCCCAAAACGACATTTTGGAAACCACCAATGTATTGGGATCAAAGAACGAAAAACATCGGATCATAAACAGGCATGCACTGCCCCAAAACCATGGGCCCTCTTTTAAGACAAACTTGATATCCTGCAATGTAGAAAATTGTACAACAAAAAATCCTCTATAACATAAATGAATATCATAGTTTGAAGTCCAACTAGTGCAAACCCATTCATGTAGATCGACTGATTTTGGCGAGAAACTGTTGAATCTAAAAATAAAGGTGTGCGAATAAAGGTTGGAGAAAAAATCAATAACATATGGAAGGTTTATTGTCATAGTTGAGACCTGATCCATCTGCTCCACAATGAAAGGTCTTGAGATATCATGTGTTTGTGCAAATTTGTTTTGTGATTCGATCTTTATTTTCACAACATCCTTGAAATAAGTTGGTCCCTTAAAGTTACTAGGTCTTGGGGAGCCTCCTCTTAATCACATATTAATGAAGATGGAGGAGTTTCGTTTGATACCATATTCCTGCAACTGAAAGACATACTATAGGGATTTTCCAGCATATATTAGACTTCGCATCTCCATCGGGTTTCCTAATAGATTTTGAACCTTCTGCTTCAGATCAATCACCAAGTCCAAAGCCTGAACCCCTACAAGCACTGATTTTCTGTTTGGGATTTTCATGAATACTTGAAAAAGAATCGTCTTTACTAGATTTGGCTTACATCCATTGCAAACACTTAGATCTATCATTGGGTAGCTTATCTTTGTTTCCTCTAGCCCCATATTGAGGCCCCTATCAATCACTGTGAGATTGTAGGGCTCCTTTGACTTGTAACACCAGCTGAATAATTCTTGCATCTCAAGATTCCCCTCTGTCATCGCCCACCATACAGAGATGGGTTCGTTTTGCCACGAATATGTCTACTAGGTGGATCCAAAAGGAGATAGGGACCCTAACTTCTGCATGTGTGACAATCTAATGTGTTCAAAGCTCAGAAGCCTGGATCCAACATGTAAGCCTTCATGGGAATTTTGGGTCGAACTAGTTTACAACTCTCTACTCCTAAACAACCCTGGATCAGAACGCCATCAGGCTTGCGATGACAGAGCAGCATATCAAGATGCCCACAATATTGTTTGCAAATCTCTCCATGGATCACGTCCTTGACGTCGATCAGAATGGCCACAACATGCTTCGAAACCTGGCAATGCAAACGATGCCATTACTCTCTCCAATTGATAAAATTTTGATTAAATGCTTGTGTTAAAATATTGTTGATTTCTGAATTAAAATATATATATGTATGTATGTATGTATATGCGTGTGTATATATATATGTGTGTGTGTGTGTATATATATGTATATATATATATGTGTGTGTGTGTGTGTGTGTGTGTGTGTGTGTGTGTGTGTGTGTGTGTGTGTGTGTGTGTGTGTGTGTGTGTGTGTGTGTGTGTGTTGTGTGTGTGTGTGTGTGTCTGTATATGTATGTATGTATATATATATATATATATATATAGTACATATAACTCCCTTTCTCTATAACCTTAATAATATAAATGTTTTAATTCATCAATTGGGTGTAGCTTTGGTGGTTGGTGGAAATTTATCCTCTGCACTCTAGTTCAATTCCTGCATGTGACATGTTGACCTCATAATGAGTATATCATTGTAATAGCTTTGAACCTTGTTATCTGAGAGTGTCTTGATGACTGATATATATATATATATATATATATATATATATATATATATATATATAGATATATAGAGAGAGAGAGAGAGAGAGAGAGAGAGAGAGATCACAACTTCAAATCCAAAGGAGGGTAGAGTATGTATGCCTTTGTAGACTTTAGTAATCAAATCACTGCACAGAGTTGGGTCCCTTGTCCCACAAACAAGGGTCTCATATACCAATTTTGAGTCTAGCTTGGTCATGACCTTAAAATTGGATTATTGTTATTATTATTATAATATTCCTCATATGGAATACATAGATATGTTTTTAAAAAAATGAAATACAAATTAACATTAGAATTTAAATTTAAATTGACACAAGAATAAACACATACATTGAAATCAAAACATTGATCTCAATGTACATGCGTTGATCTCAATGTATATATTTTTATCATTTATTGATCAACACGTTAAAATCAATGTGTTAGAAATAGAATAGAATTAGAAGTGGCACTAAAAATAAATATTGAAAAGAAAATGAAATTGAAATCGACATATACACTAAAGCAAACGTGTTAGAAATTTACATGTACATTGAAATCAACAATTACATGTATATTGATTGAAAATAGAAATTGACATTTACATTGAAATCAATGCGTTAGAAATTGAATAGAAATAGAAATTAACATGTGCACTGAAATGAAATGAGTGTATAATACATTATTTCAATGTATGTTTTTCATCATTCAACATTGTTATTTTATTTTTATTCGACATATTTCTTATGTAATTCTTAAAATATACTTCTAAAAAATGCTCTCTATGTTATTAACAATCAGAGGCAACTGAGTAAATTTAAAATGATCAAATTTGTCTCAAACATATGGATATACATAATTTTGATTGCCTTGTGTAACTATACTAAAACCAAAGAACACAGATTGGTGTTGATCATTCTCGATAATGTTATCAAACAATTGAGAAAATTTGATCATTTACAAATTGATCAAATGATTAGATTAATTTTAGGCATTTGCATGTGATAATGTTGATCATTTACAAATTGTGTCACTATAATAAAAATTGAAGAAGATAGTTTCATATTGGTCATTCTCAATAATACACTCTATTTTTTTTTAAATGGGAGGGGCTAGTTCCCAGAAGAAGCATTTATGGGCCCTCTATATATGTCAGACAAGTTGACATCCGTCACATCTCGATACATTCACATTACAATCTCATTGAAACTTTATATGCTACTGCGCAGCGTTACAAAACGGGACTCGATCGTTGGTGGGGTGCGTGGCAGCCGACTGCCCCAACCATTGATCCATGCACTCGCGTGCAGATATAATACTCTCTATAATACTCACAATAATACTCTCTATACTTTCAATCAACTTAGGAAAGTGACTAAATTTTAGACGACAAGACTAATCTGAGATATGTACATAGTGTTGATTATCTACAAATTTTATGTGATTTTCCACAACTAAAATCAACCTAGATCCATCTTAACCGCATATCTATCAAGCACTGAGACCTATTGAAATGCAATCTTTTTGCATTGTAAACGAAGATTTAACCCATCTTGGGGCTTGATAAACCTAATATCAAAATGAATCTAGGTTAGTTTTTAATTTTAGTTGTATTTGTATTTCTTCATTGATTTCAAGAGTCTTTTCATTCTATCCTCTTTATTTATAAAAAATATTGTAATTTAAATATCAAATAAAAATTCAATTTCAAATAAATTTTTAATATTGAAATTTAATATATAATATATTAATTAAAAAATATATATATATATATATTTTAATTTTTTAATTAAAATTAATTAAATATATTTAAATTTGTTTTTTAAATTAATTTCAGGATACATATATTAGGCTGGACTACTCATGGGATTTGAACGGATCATTTTAATATCCAAAAATTCTTTAATAATACATACAATCACAATCTATCTAAAACCCGAATAATAACATACTTATATTAAAGTATATTTGTTGAAGTATTTTATTTATATTAAAATATATCAAAATTATTATTATTAAATTAACTAAATATTAATTAAATTATTATTATTCTTAATTAAACTATTTTTTAAAGAAATAATATTTATATATATATTTAAATAATTAAAGGATAAGAATGATAATATTAATAAAAAAATAAAACTAGCTTTTTTAAGTTATTCATATAATTTTGGAAATGTTAATTAAATATTAATTAAACTATTTTTATTTTTAATCAAGCTATTTTGTTTTCACACAAGAAGGAAATATATATATATATATTTATTTATTTATTTATTTATTTATTTTAAATAATTAAAGGATAAGAATGATGATATTAATAAAAGGAATAAAACTAGCTTTTTTTAACTTTTCCCGAAATAAGTAATCATATATATATGAATGAATTTTTGTTAGTGGATTTATAAAATTTAAGTGTTAAATAATTTTTTTCATAATTTGTTTTTTAACTAATTTAGATTTACTAAACACCGAAAAGGATTAAATCTCTTTTAAATGTAAAATTTCAAGAAATGTTTACACCCTGAGATATTTGATCTCTCTCAGCGCTTGATAGATCCAAGTTAAGATGGATCTAAGCTTATTTAAGTTGTGAGTGACCACACAAAATTTGTAGATGATCAACAATATGTAAATGGCTAAAACTAGCACAACCACATTAATAAGTGTGGTTGATATACGCCGTAGGCATTAAGTTAATATATGTTATATTTTAAACTTAATATTATAAACCATAATATCAAACCCAATATTATAATATTGAGACAATACTTGTTACAATTTGACGTTGGACCATGGTTGATCATACTTAAGCATGGTTGATTTTCATATCAAGACAATCTTTGTCACAGTGTGACATTCGACTATGGTTGTTAACGATAGGTGGCCATGGTTGACCAAGGTGGTCATGATTAACCATGGTTGAACATGATTGTCTTATTGAGACAATATTTGTCATAATACAATGTTGGAACATGGTTGAGACAATGATTGATTTTCATATTGAGACAATCTTTGTCACAATGCGACATTGGACGCAGATTGACCAAGGTTGGCCATAATTGAACATGGTTGATCATGGTTGGCCATGATTATTATATTGAGACAATATTTGTCACAATGTGACGTTGAACCATAGTTGAGAGAATGGTTGATTTCCATATTGGGACAATCTTTGTCACAATGCAAAGTTAGACCATGGTTGACCATGATTAACCATGGTTTATCATGATTTATTTCAAGGTTGAATAATATAAAACCCAAGGTATATAAACCTAAGATAAATATTATAAATTGTAGGAATTTACAGAAAAGTTCCTCAGACACACCAAAGGACACCGCTCACAAACAGATCACAAATCAATACACAAGTATTCTTGACATGGTGTAAATAAGCTTTTCTCATGAACGGTCACCCTACAAATGACCCTCCATGCTCTTTAAATAGAGATCATGGACCAATAGGGTGTTATGTGCTCTATGTCAACCAAATGTTATATTTTGGATATGGTGTATTTGGTTTTATTGGATTTGGTTAAAGTTTGTTCAAATTTTTTTTAAATTGTAAATTTAAGTTGAGAAATTTCAAAATTTAAGTGTTTTAAAGAAATTTGGTTTTGTTGGATTTGGTTAAAGTTTGTTAATATATTTTTTAAAATTGTTTGTAAGTTTAAGTTGTGGAAATTTCAAAATTTAAGTGTTTTAAAGGAATTTTAAGTTGGTAAATTTATTTATACATTTGAAAACACATTTTAAATAACCAAAAATTACAATTTCACAAAAATTATATTGTTAAATTCCAATCAAAAAGACGTTTACTAATTAAAATTGCTAGTAAATGTAATATGAACACTTCTATATTTTCACCAATTGAGATTTCTCTTCTAAAATTGTCAATGACACTTACTGCATCTTTGGGTGTGCTAAGTACTTCAAGAACTTTAATGCTATATTAAAAAAAATTAAAATATGTAAACAAAGTTATACTTAACTATTTCCTATGTGTCGGAATATCCTAACATAAACACTAATATAAACATGGTTGACTATGGTTGATTTTCATATTGAGACAATCCTTGTTACAAAATGACATTGGGCCATGTTTGACTATGCTTAACCATGGTTGATTTTCATATCAAGACAATCTTTGTCACAATGCGATGTTCGATCATGCTCGACCATGCTTGACCTTGGTTGTCCAAGGTTGACCATGATTATCATATTGAGACAATATTTGTCATAATAAAACGTTAGACCATAGTTGAAACAATGATTGATTTTCATATTGAGACAATATTTGTCACAATGTGATGTTGGACCATGGTTGACCAAGGTTGATCATGATTGACCAAGGTTGACCATGATAGACCATGGTTGACCATGATTATCGTATCGAGACAATATTTGTCATAATTCAACGTTGGACCACATTTGATACAATGATTGACTTTCATATTGAGACAATCTTTGTCACAATGCGACATTGGACCATGGTTGACCAAGTTTGACCATGATGGACCAGGGTTGGCCAAGGTTGACCATGATGGACCAGGGTTGGCCAAGGTTGACCATGATGGACCTTGGTTGACCAATATTATCATATTGAGACAATCTTTGTCACAATGTCACATTGGACCATAGTTAACCCAAGGTTGACCATGATTGACCAGTATTACCATATTGAGACAATCTTTGTCATAATGTGACGTTGGACCATAATTTTGATTTTCAAATTGAGACAATCTTTGTCATAATGAAACGTTGGACCATGGTTGATAATGGTTGACCATGCTTGACCATGCTTCCATGCTTGATATTAAAAACCCAAGGGAATAATAAACCATAGGGAATAATACTAAAAAACCAATGGACTATAAACCTAAGGGAATAATACTAGACCCTAGGAATATGAATCCTTAGATTAATAAACCCAAGGGATTGATATTATAAACTGAAGGGAAAAAAATTATAAACCCAAGGTATATAAACGATAAGATAAATATTATAAACCCTAAAATAAACATGGTTGATCATGGTATATTTCCATATTGAGACAATTCTTCTCACAATGTGACAATTCTTCTCAGAGTGTGACGTTGGACCATGGTTGATCATGATTGAATATGATTGATTTTCATATCGAGACAATATTTTTCACAATGTAATGTTGGACCATGGTTGATTGTCATATTGAGAAAATCTTTGTTAGAATGTGACGTTGTATCATGGTTGACCATGATTATAAACCTAAGGATTTATATCATAAACCCTATGAATAATATTATACCCTAGGAATATAAACCCTTGGATTAATAAACCCAAGGGAATAACTAACCCAAGGGATTAGTACTAAAAACCCAAGGAATTAATACTAAAAACCCAAGGGATTATAAACCCAAGGGAATAATATTAAACCAAAGGGATTAATATTATAAACCCTAAGATAAATATTATAAGCTTTAAAATAAACATGGTTTAATATTAAACCAAAGCGATTAAAATTATAAACACTAAAATAGAGATGGTTGGCCATGGTTGATTTACCTACCTATAAATATCTCACACAATCCAAATGTACTCTTACAAATAGTAAAGATATCTTGCCATACATATACTTTTAATTATAATTTTTTTTAAATTTAAAAATACAAATATGAAACTATTAAAAGATACTCCTTAAACTTTAAAAAAACAAAATTAATAAACCCAAGGGATTATAAATCCAAGGGATCAATATTAAACCCAATGGATTAATTTTATAAACTAAAGGTATATAAAACCTAATATGAATATTATAAACGCTAAAATAAACATGGTTAACCATGGTTGATTTTCATATTGAGACAATCTTTGTCATAATGTGACATTGGACCATGTTGACCATGGTTGATTTTCTTATTGAGACAAGGTATATAAACCCTAAGATGAATATTATAAATGCTAAAATAAACATGGTTGACCATGGTTGACTTTATTATTGAGACAATCTTTGTTTGGACCATGTTTGACAATGATTGATTTTCATATCAATACAATCTTTGTGAAAATGCGACATATGAAGACAATATTTGTGAAAATGTGACATTGGACCATGGTTGACCATGGTTGAAAATGATTGATTTTCATATCAATACAATCTTTGTGAAAATGCGACATATCAAGAGGGTGACCATGGTTGGTTTTATTATTGAGAAAATCTTTGTCTGGACCATGGTTGACAATTATTGATTTTCATATATGGTTGACAATTATTGATTTTCATATCAATATAATCTTTGTGAAAATGCGACATATCAAGACAATCTTTGTGAAAATGTGACGTTGGACCATGTTTGACCATGGTTGACCATGGTTGTTTTTGGACCATGGTTGACAATGATTGATTTTCATATCAATACAATATTTGTGAAAATGTGACATATCAAGACAATCTTTGTGAAAATGTAACATTGGACCATGGTTGACCATGGTTGTTTTTCATATTGTGACAAATAATCAAGACAGTATTTGTGAAAATGTGATGTTGGACCATGTTTGACCATGTTTGACCATGGTTGACAATGATTGATTTTCATATCAATACAATATTTGTGAAAATGCGACATATCAAGACAATATTTGTGAAAATGTGACGTTGGACCATGGTTGACCATGGTTGTTTTTCATATTGAGACAATATTTGTCACAATGCGATGTTGGATGTTGGACCATGGTTGCATATGTCTGACCATGATTTATTTCCATAATTTGAAAATCCTATGATAAATCCTGAAATAAATATTGTAAACCAAGTTATATAAACCCTATGATAAATATTATAAACACTAATATAGACATGTTTGATTTACATATTGAGACAATATTTCTCACAACAACCATGATTTATTTCCATATTGAGAAAATCCTATGATAAATCCTGAAATAAATATTGTAAACCAAGTTATATAACCCTATGATAAATATTATAAACACTAAAATAGAGATGGTTACCATGGTTGATTTACATTACCATGATTTATTTCCATATGAGAAAATCCTATGATAAATCCTGAAATAAATATTGTAAGTTATATAAACCCTATGATAAATATTATAAACACTAAAATAGAGATGGTTGGCCATGGTTGATTTACCTACCTATAAATATCTCACACAATCCAAATGTACTCTTACAAATAGTAAAATATCTTGGCATACATATACTTTTAATTATAAATTTTTTTTAATTTAAAAATACAAATCTGAAATTATTAAAAGATACTCCTCAAAATTAAAAAAACAAAATTTGATTAAAGTATGTGCTCTATGTCAAACAAATGTTATATCACTTAAAAAAACAAAATTGATTAAAGTATGTGCTCTATGTCAACCAAATGTTATATTTTGGATTTGGTGTGTTTGGTTTTGTTGGATTTGGTTAAAGTTTGTTCAGATGTTTTTTAAAATTGTAAATTTAAGTTAGGGAAATTTCAAAATTTAAGTGTTTTAAAGAAATTTGGTTTTGTTGGATTTGGTTAAAGTTTGTTCATATATTTTTTAAAATTGTTTGTAAGTTTAAGTTGTGGAAATTTCAAAATTTAAGTGTTTTAAAGAAATTTTAAGTTGGTAAATTTATTTATACATTTGAAAACACATTTTAAATAATCAAAAATTACAATTTCACAAAAATTATATTGTTAAATTCCAACCAAAAAAACATTTACTAATTAAAATTGCTAGTAAATGGAATATGAACACTTCTATATTTTCACCAATAATGTAGCAAGTATATGTGCACTAAAATATAAAACAGAAAGTGATCATTTATAACTTATTAAGAATTTATCGATTTGTGTATTTCGTCCAAACGATAAAAAGGACATAAATTTAGAAGAAACCTTTCTGAAAGATTGATATCAATATTGTAAAAATTAGAGCTTTATAAACGTGAATAATCGAAAGGCCTTGTCCATGCTGAATTTGAATGATAGTCTTATCAAAGGTTGTGATCTCTATAAGTCAAACTAAAAATAATTATTATTGTAATACCCTCAATTTTTTTGAAAAAAATAATGATTTAAATATTTTGACCAAAAAGTAAAGCTCCAAATTGAAAAGTAATAAGATGTTTTGGTTGAAAAGTAATAAGATGTTAAGGAGATTAAAATGAGAGCCGAAATTCGATACCTCTGAAGATCCCAGTGGAATGCCTTTCACTTTTATTTTGAACGAAGGGCTTTTAACTTCACTTCTGAATGTTGTCTTCTTCAAATGTTTAATTTCAATAATCCCTGCAAATTCCTTCACATTAGGTGGATGGCTACTTGAAATCCTGTAAATTTTCCAAGCTGATGGCTAGTTAGCAACTTGTAGTTTACAAATTCCTCCTGATTTCTACGGGATGAAACAATCTCAAAATATCGAAAGTATAAAATCAGTGCATTGTGAGTGTGCTTGATAGATCCCAAAAGAAGGAAGCATGATAACATTTTTGTTTTCAGGTGAACGTAGGATCGTTTTTCAAAGTAGGTCAATAAAAATAAACAACTTATCTAACCGATTATTGAAACTACTTTAACTGATTATTAAAACTACTTTTAATCAAATCGCTGAAAATCATCTGATCGTCTAACAAATAATCTAATGGGTACGGTGATGACAGGTGTACAAGAGCTAAGTTCATTTCATAGAGTAACGCCTTACGGCGTAATTAATCTGATAACTGAAATTTACTCACTTTCCTCAATTGAAACTATAGAGAGTATTATCGAGAAGGGTCAATGTCAATATATCTTCTTCAATGTTTATTATATTAACACAATTTGTAAATGATCAACAGATGTATATGTATGTCTACAATTAATCTAATCATTTGAAATTTATCCACTTTCCTATATAGAGAGTAGTGTCGAGAAGGATCAATGTCAATCTATCAGTTTTTTAGATTTTTAGTATAGTTACACAATTTGTAGACGATCAAAATTATGTATAGGTATATGTTTGAAATGAATTTGATTATTTTAAATTTATCCAATGTCTTTGGTTTGTTAATATTATAGATTATTATTCATAAATATATTTCAAGGGTTACATGAGGAATAATTTGAATAGAAATAAAGTAACAATTTTGAATCAATAAATATACATTAAAATCGATTGGCTGATTTTAGTGTACATGTCAATTTCTATGTGAATTTCAATATTAGTATCAATTTATATTTCAATTTGTATGTCAATTTCTATTTCTATTTTATATTTATATGCCAATTTTTATTTCTATTTGTATTTCTATTCAATTTCTAATATGTATTAATTTTAGCATGTGCGGACCAATAAATGATAGAAAATGTACATTGATTTGGGTTGGATGTCTAATCGTCTAGGTGGTAATGATAGTATCTTTTACTCGAACCGGTGGCTTACTTTTTCTCAGTAATGGGGAATAGGACCGAAACATGCCACTGAAAAACTCTACAGAGACAAAGAAAGATGGGCTGTCAAGAACGTAGAGAAGGTAGAGTGGGTAGTTGGTTAGATCTAATATAGATCGTACATGGGCAATAGTTGGAGTCGGCGGCTCTCCTAAGGTTACTTCGTCTGGGATCCCTGGGGAAGAGGATCAAGTTGGCCCTTGCGAACAGCTTGATGTGCTATCTCCCTTCAACCCTTTGAGAAAAATGTGTTAAAAGGAAAAAAAGCCATGCCATGGACCGACCGAATTGATTTTAGTTAACATGTTGCTTTTTATTGATCCATTTTCATGTCTCACATTTTATTTCTAATTTCTCCCTCAGGGAAAACTATTTTTGCTTTCCTCCCATCCCCACTAATTCATCGTTTATTCATATTCCATTGTTTCACAGGGGATTCATGTGTGCCTCATAGTTAGTCATTTTTCAAAGTTTGTTCCAAGATCTATGCTTTCAAAATTATGTTGTGTACACTGCACAAGTTTCATTCTTGCATTCTCACACACCTTACCCTTTTACAATAATCCTTATGCTTCATTTTTTTAAACGTTGTTGTGTAGAGAACCTCTGCACACTCCACACTTTTACACATCAAAGAAGTGCATTTTTGCATAGTCTAATCACTCAAAATCAATTCCTTTCTATGGGTTATATGCTTAGTGGAATTTTTGGAAATATTATCTAATATGTGCACTTTTTGAGGGTTATTCATGGCATGTTAAAGGAGTCCCAATATACATGGCAAAAAATTGGTGATCTAATGTAAGTTGAATCAATTATATCTTGTTTTCATGAAAGATGTGTATTTTTCAATCAACTTCTAATTATGATTTTTGCACGTCTCGAAGAAAATGGTATGTGATAAAGAGATGTTTCAATAAATTATCTTCATGAACTAAGATTTTAAACAATTAAGAGCTGCATAATGCAAGACAAAAGATTTACATATTTATTTATTTATTTTCGAAGGAAAAAATCATAACTTTCATTAAGAAGTATGAAAATTACATTTTATATGTGCTTTAAGCACTTAGAAAGAACCTTCAATAAGTTGCATCAAAACATAGACATCATATCATATTGTGAAACATAAATACAAAAACATCAAAGGTCACTATATATGGTCGCAAAGAGCAACTATCCATCATAAAGTTCAAAAAATAGAGTGTAATATGATTGGTTGTTACAACCCAATTAAAATATACATATATGTACATAAAACATATCATAATCAAAAAAGTTAGAGAGATGAATCAAAATCAAATTAAACCAACAAAGGATTGTCCATAAACAGCCTATTGAAATATTTGTAATGTTGGTGCTTCCTGAACTCTTTTATTTTCCAAGTTCCCACATTCTAAGCAATGCCTTCTTTGGATAGGATATCAACTATCCCATTTCTTTCCCTATAAATGTGAGAAACATATATATAATCAAAATATTGCTTTAGCATGAGAATCTCCTCCAGAATAGGACCAAGAGTATGAAAATGGAATTTAGAAATATCTTTGAACCAATTAACAATCAACTCAGAGTCTCCAAAAATATGAATACAGCGGATCTTGTTTTCAATAAAGAATAGAAGGAGAAGCTTGAGACTCATAATTTCAGCGAACTTATTCATTCCCAAACCCATACCAACTCTCATCAAATAATAATGATTGTTCGAAAGATACAAAGCAATGCCACCCCCGCATAGGCCTTCCTTGGAAGATCCTTCGTCAAAGAAAGCCCATGGGAGAGAAGAATCAATGGACTCTTCAACAACATTACGTTGTGTTGTGGTAAAAACACAACCCCCCTAGTATTGATTTGTTTACTTCAAATAATGGGGACCCTTTCCATAAAATTTTGGCTAAACACCTTTTAGGATTTTTATTTAGTTGATTATCCTAAGCTTTTGTTAATTTTTCATTTTCTTTAAATTCTTGTTTTGATTGCTTTGTTGAAATCGATTTTTGGCAAATTTTTCATTGATACTTGTTTTGCCTCATTTGGTCAACTAGTTTGTAAATGACACTCCTTTGAAGTCTAATCATTTATGTCGCCTGGGTTAAAAATGCATAAAATTAGTTGAATAATGCATTTATTTGAAATATTAACCCCTAGTTAGTTATTACTAACATTTTTCATTCTTACTTATACAGCCAAATCATGAAACATCAAGATTTCAGTGATTTATTCTAATTTTCAAATAAATTACTAATCTCCAAAAATTCAAAATATCACAGTGGCTATAGTTTATTTTTATTTTTTAGTAGTTGTAATTTAAATAATTTCATAACTTAATTAAACATCATTAAAATAAAACGAAAATAAAATTTATAAAAAAAAAAAAAAAACCACTAATATTTAACATTGAATTTTAAAATTAATTAATTAATTATTATAATAAAATATAATTAATTTAATATAAATTAAAATTTAATATAAATAATATAAATAAATAATAAAGGAAACGCGTCGACAAAGGTCTTTCCTCATGTGATTTTCGCCAAAGTTCTGCTTACAACTATTATGGATCACAGGATGGCGACAGAAGGAATCGAGGGTTCGGCCGCAGGCGCATAGGCTGGACCTATGGCCTGTAGGGCCGAGGCCTAGGGCCCATCAGGTAAAGGAAACGGAACGAGGCGAAGGTTTTCCATTATCCCGGTGGTCAGCGATAGGGAAACGGCAGGTGGAGGTAGGGGGTCGACGCGAGACAGACTCCTGGGTGCTACCTAGCAGTAGTAAAACATCAAGGGTTTACCAAGGGAAGAAGGCAACAGAACCGTGCTGGCAGCGATTTTTCATCGAAGGTAACAACCGACAAGCATCCTGTGAACCGCGCCCGTAACCATGGTTAACTCCGATGAGCTCATTGACCTAGATCCTGCAATGGAGGACATACTTTCGGTCTGGGGGAAAGACCCTACTGCACAGAATATCGAACGTTATTTCGGAACGGTTGAAACCCTAAGTTCTACTCCGCTTTCTCCGGAACCGCTAAGACTAAACCAATCCCTCTTACAGTCGTCTAAGGAATTGGAGGGGACTGTAGCTGTTCATTAGGGTAAAAAGGGTTTGCAGCATATCAAAAGGCAGAGCAAGGAAGAGCTACATGTAGGATTCCATAAACCCTTCCATGGCAGCAAGGGGAAACTCGCGCCCTTCGGTCCGATTCTCTCTGGAGGCTTAGAGGACATTGTAAACCTCGGATCGAATGTAGGGCAAAGTATAGAAGGGGCCTTGGGAAGGATCGCACTAGTTACCAGAGCTTCCGTCGCCAAAGGACTGGACAGAACCAAGAAGATAGACGGGTGGAAGGAACTCGGTTCCGAAGGACTTCAGGACCTATGGGGAAACCCTGACGGAACAGAACAGGGGACACAGGTAACGAATCAACCCCTATCAGAGCCCTTTATCTTTTCGATTAGCAATACGGTAGTGGCCACACCCGAGCAAAGACCACTCCCTCTGATCTCCGGATCGGATCTTCAAGGAAGGAACGAGGAAAATGAGGAATTAAGAGAAACTGACACAGTAACAAAGAATAAAGGGGGGAAAAGGAAAAAACAGAGAACGATCAAATCTCAGGAGTTAGAAGGGAATCTGGTACTAGGAATGGACGTGCAGATAGAAGAGGCCCTGGAGGTGGCAGAATGCACTTTGGTTGGCAGGGCAAGGGGGAAAAATTCACATCCGATTTCATCCAATCATGGGGGGAGCAGAACTGGCAGTCCGAACTCATCAGAGACTTCAGGGTTTCGACTCTAGCCAAAGGATGGTTTATGGTGCGTTTTGAGCACAAAGAGGTAGCAGATTGGGTTGTCAAGAGGAATTGGGCCTTCAGGAACATTCCAGTTCTGTTTAAGAAATGGAGCCCTCTGTTCGACGCAATTCATGAGAAAACGGATGTTTTCCCGGTTTGGGTAAGGGCACCAGGGTTACCATCTTTCCTTTGGGTCGAGTCGGTTTTCAAAGCAATTGGGAACAGGTTGGGCACTTATTTGGAGGCAGATATGTCATTCCTGGAAACCCAAAATAGGGCAATGGCTCGGATTCTAGTCAGCCTAAATCCAAGCGGAGGGTTAGCAGAGAAGATTAATCTCCAGTATAAAGATTATGTCTTCGAACAAATTCTGGATTATGAATACTTGCCTTTCCATTGCCATAGATGCCACGCCTACGGGCATCTGGCCAAGGAATGCCCCTTGGGCAGGAGACGGAGAAGATTTCAGAGGACGGTGGCGCACTTGGAGAAAGAAAACAGTCAGAACCAGCCTCGTCGGGAAAAGGTGATTTCAGTGAATCAGACGGGAGAAGATATGGAGCTGGACACTCAGCAGGAGAGGCAGACTCTGATCACATCAATCCAAGTTCCTCCGAGCAATATGGAAGAAGAAGGCATTGAGCCTGGAAGCGCTAAAACAGACCTGGGAACCGCCGAGGAAGCAGCTTCGATTCAAAACCCCAACAATGGCGAGGATTCAAAGGGTACGAGTTTAGATCCTAAAAAACCTCCTTTTTTTAATTCAGACAATAAAGATGAATGTCTGGTTCCTGTATCTCTTTCAAAAAACTCCTTACCCGTTAATAAAGATAAAAATGTAAACTCTGACGGTATCAATGTGGAAAACTGTATAGAAATTATCTCTGCCGATATTCCTTCCTTAGATCTGAATTGTGATGGGTGTTGTCCTGAACCATCTCCCATGGCCCCTCATCCCATATGCCCTTATAACCTCAGATCTCAGGATAATAAACCCGATCCCTTAACCTCGGTGGGCGGCATCGAGCTATCTATCCCTCAGAGCCAGACTAGGAAAAAAAGGGGAAGGAAATCAAACCTTTCCATGGCCCAGGTCAAAGCAAAACATGATGTGGCAGACAGGAAGCAACAGTCAATTACTGGGGCACTTAGAGCGGTGCAAGGCCCTGAAACTGTTTTAAAATGATCATATCTTCATGGAACTGTAGGGGTTTAGCCAGTAAACCCAAAAAATTGGCTCTTAGGGAGATGGTTATGAAATCCAAGGCGGATGTCCTTCTACTCTAGGAGACTCTGGGGAACGGAGTAGAAGTTGAGTCGATGCTAAATGCCCTCCTTCCAGGTTGGAAATTTTCGGCCATGGACTCAGTCGGTCATTCTGGAGGGCTGGCTGTAGGATACAGAGAAGGGAGAATCAAGATATGGAACCAGTGGGGAATGAAACAGGCGATGGGAATGGAATGCCAATCTCCAGAATTCGAATTTCCCCTAACAATTATTAACATATATGGTCCATGCCAGGGAAGGATGCCCTTTTGGAACGAATTGATGGCAAATTCGTTAGTGAAGAGCAAATACACGGTGCTGGGAGGAGACCTTAACTTCTCTTTAGGAAGAGCGGAGGCTTGGGGTCCAGCGGCAAGGGAGGATTCACTAACAGATTTTTTCCAGAACCTTCTAATAGCAAACAATCTGTTAGATGTTAACCTCATCAAGCTAAAGCTGACCTGGAGGAATAGAAGAGTTGGAGAAGCAAGAGTGGCGAAAAGACTGGACCGGTTTCTTATAAACGAGGATCTATCTTCCATGATCCCATTATTTAGGCAATGGGTCGAAGAGGGGGGGCCTTCTGATCATTTTCCAATATACCTTGAACTCTCTAAGACCCCCCCAAAGCCACCAGCACCCTTCAAGTTTAATGCATCTTGGCTGCAAGAAGGCTCTTATAATAAACTTTTCAAAGACACATGGATACACCCAGACAGAAGAACCTCAGAGGATAAAGGGTTCTTGTTCATGGAAAACCTTAAAAGACTGAAGAAAGCAACAAGCACATGGGCAAAGGACAGGAAGGCTAAGCAGATGGAGGAAATAACTAGGATCAATGAGGAACTTCAAAAGCTGGAGAGCATAGAGGAGGACGGCTATGCGACGCAGGAATCAAAAGAGAGAATTCTATCCCTGGAGAAACTCAAAAATCAAATTCTGTTGGCAAAAGAGGAGTGGAGGCTCAAGAGTAGAGCAATCTGGCTAAAAGCAGGGGATGAAAACACGAGTTTTTTCCACAACTATGCAAAAGGGAGGAAGAATGCAAATACCATCTGGAACCTAAAAAATGATGAAGGAAGGGAGGCTAAGACGTTTGAATCTTTGTCAGCTCTAGGGCAAAGCCATTTCCAAACCTTATTTGCAGATCAAGGTGAGGCCACCATCGCTGAGGTAATCAAAACAGCGCAATGTTTCCCCAGGTATGTGGAGGAGGAAGAAGCAGAGGAAGTAATGGTCCCTGTAACAAAGGAGGAAGTGGAAAGTGGCATTAAATCTATGGCAAAAGAGAAGAGTCCCGGGCCGGATGGCTGGACCGTCGAGATCTTTCTTCATTTTTTCGAGCTGATAGGAGAAGAAATAACGGAAGTTGTAGAGGAATCCAGAAAGAAAGGAGAGATTTACAGTCCCTTCAATGCAACTTTTATAGCTCTCATCCCAAAGAAGGAAGCTCCTGAAACCTTTGAGGACTTTAGGCCTATTTCATTATGCAATTGTATATACAAAATAATTGCAAAAGTGATTGCGCTCAGAATCAAACCAATTCTGTCTAGGCATATTTCACCTGAACAATTTGGTTTTTTGAATGGTCGGCAAATACACGAAGCTATAGGTGTGGCACAGGAGGTACTTCACAGCGTAAAACAGAAAAACAAGAAGGGAGCTGTCATAAAAATAGACTTATCAAAAGCATATGATAGGATTAATTGGATATATATCCGTTTGCTCTTAACTCATCTAGGCTTCAAAGTGGATTTTATCAGTTGGATTATGGGGTGTATCACAAACGTCAGCTATGCAATCCTCATCAATGGTGCAGCCACTCCTTTCTTTAAAGGACAGAGGGGTTTGAGGCAAGGCTGCCCCCTGTCCCCCCTGTTATTCCTTCTAGTTGCAGAAGGATT
Organism: Pinus tabuliformis; assembly: GCA_031772625.1. Taxonomy (NCBI): domain Eukaryota; kingdom Viridiplantae; phylum Streptophyta; class Pinopsida; order Pinales; family Pinaceae; genus Pinus; species Pinus tabuliformis. The sequence goes on from CM062805.1 coordinate 341,316,601, forward strand.
AAGCCAGCTGATCCAAAAGGCCAAAAGGGAAGGTAAGGTAAAAGGTATAGAAGCTGCGGTAAACATGAATATATCTCACCTTATTTTTGTAGATGACATATTGATTTTTACAAATGGTGCCTCTAATGAAATAAAGGAACTAAAAAACATACTTGATCTTTTCCTGAAAGCAACTGGAATGCAGATTAACTCCAGGAAATCACAGATTATAGTGGAAGGTCTAAACAGATAAGAAAAAGCTCAGATCAATTCTTTTTTCCCTTATGATACATGCAACATGGAATCCCCCTTCAAGTATCTAGGGTTCTGGTTGAAGCCGAATGGCTACAGGAAGGAGGACTGGAATTGGTTGATCGCAAAAATCGAAGCTAAAATATCTCATTGGAGCTATAAATGGCTCTCCAGAGCAGGGAGGCTGACCCTAATCAAATCCGTGTTGCTGGCCATTCCAGTCTATTGGGCTACATTAACATGGGTTCCTAAGGGAGTCTTGGAGAAAATTAGGAGAATTTGCAGCAGATTTCTATGGGCTGGTTCTAAAGAGAACGCGGTTCTCCCATTGGTTGCCTAGGAGAAAGTGGCAAGGCCAAAAGACTGGGGAGGATGGGGGATAAAAAGCCTTCCTGATTTCAGTCTCACATTGGCAGCCAAATCAGGGTGGAGACTTATAAAGATGGAAAATCTATGGACGAGAGTGGTCAAAAGGAAATATATAGACCCGGTTCCTTTAGAAGAATGGATCAGAAACCCAGCAAAGAGTAAAAAGAATATCTCGGTGATATGGAAAGCCACTGTGGAGTCATTCAAAGTGATAGAACAAGGATTGGCATGGAAGATTGGGAATGGAAGGAACTTGAAGATAGGGAAGGATCCATGGGTTGGCTGCAATGAAAACTATGCCCTATCCCCTGGGTTAGTCCAACACTTAGAGAACAAAGGCATATTTTTCTTAAATCAAGTGGATAAAATTGGACAATCAACCATTTGGGGACAAGCTTGGAAAAATGAAGAAGACCTAGAACTAGAGCAAAGATGGAGGAATGAGTGGAGAACCTATACACAGGAACTTTCCAGGTCCAATGTCAGACTGAAAGACAGCCAGGATGAGTTAATCTGGGCGCATGCAGACTCGGGGGAATATTCTTCAAAAAGCGGTTACAAATTCCTCATGTCCAGGAAAGGATGGGGAACTCCTGAATGGTGGCCGAAACAAATATGGAAACTCAAAAGTCCACCCAAGTCTAAACTTTTATTTTGGTGCATACTAAAAAGTAAAATCCCAACCTGGGACATTCTGCAGTCAAGATATATGCACGGGCCTGGGAGATGTACCCTTTGCAAATCTGAAGCTGAAACCATAAATCACCTGTTCCTAAAGTGCACAGAAACTATCAAGATATGGGGAGAGGCAGGAAATTTACTGAATAAAAAGGTTGAATGGGCAGGTGATAATCTGCTAGAGGTATGGACAAAGTGGTGGCAACAATATCCTAATGGGAACATGCGTAATCTACCTCTGATCATCAGCTGGGGGGTATGGATTGCAAGAAACAGGAGTATTTTCCAGGACAAGGAAATCCCAGTGACAGCCATAGCAATCCAAAGTGTTTCTATTTATTCTAGTATTCCTGAAGCAGAGGAGAACCAACCTCCAAGACAAGACACAGAAGTTCAAATAAAAGAGGGAGTTCCCTGGGCTTATTTCGACGGAGCTTCGCAAAATAATAGAGCAGGAGCAGGATTAGTCATCTATGAAAATAAAAATCACTTCCTCAAAGCCTCAGTCGGACTAGGGACCGGTTCAAATAACTATGCAGAAATGTTCGCTTTGAAACTTCTCCTCTGTTGGCTCATCCAAAGGAACACCCACACAATTCAGATCTTCGGAGACTCATTAAATGTTATCAGATGGGTCAATGGACATAGCACATGCAAAAACCAAATCTTAAAACCTTTGCTGGAGGAAATTCAGGTATTGAAATCTTCATTTAACACTTTCTCTTTATGTCATATTTTCAGGGACCGGAACGATTCAGCTGACAAACTTTCTAAGGAAGGCTTGCAGCAGAATCTGGGCAGCTGGCAAATTATAGAAGAAAATCAGGGACAGATCAGCAGATCGGATCAGCCGCCCCATGACTAGTCTTTTGATTTTTTGCAGCGTTTCCTACAAAGCTTTTAAAATTTTTTGAAAATTAAAATATCATAGACCTGTACTTGAATGTTTATATGGCAGTTTACACAATATACTCTGTTTGTAAGGGTTGTTTTCCTCTCTATGAGGAGACCCGTTATTATGATGGATTTTCAGCCCTTTTTAGTAAGGGAAGTCACGGTTTTTGACTGAACAGAAATGAAGGTAAAATAGATCAGCAGCTTTCTTTTCAAAGAACAGCTGGTATCCTGCAAAAGGCAGGACATTTTGTTGGGAAAACAAAAGCAGTTTTATAGTACAATCAGAGATGCTGAAGCATATGCAATGTAACTTTTTATTTCCTTAATAAAAAGTTCACTTTTTCTTCGGAAAAAATAAATAAATAATAAAAAAAATTATAATGCGATCGCTACATCGTATCGCAACATTGTTAACTAACTCCAATAATCCCATTTTCGCGATCTTCCGATTACGAGAGTTCAGAAGATATTAACCAAAGTCTTCAAAACCGTGTAATTCGATTTTTTGAAAATTAATTCACGTAGGAATGAATATGGTAAGATTAGTTAGTTATAGACTAATAATAAAATAAGTTTTAATATTTAATAATTAATTTTAAATTAATTAATATATAATATAATTAATTTAATTAAAATAAAATTAATTATCATTAGATTAATAAATAGTTTATTAAATAACTGATCTAATTTATGATTAACAATTAAATTAGAATTAATTATTAGATAAATAGAGTTTAATTTAGGATTAGTTTTTAATTAAAATCCTAATTTTTTAGCCCAGCAACAGAAATTCCAGAATTATGCAAGATTTGACTCATCAATTTTGGAGGCTCATATATTAAGTTTTACTTGGCCAAATTAGGCCCAGGACGGCTCATTGGAAAGATAAAATCAAGGAGAACATTTCTGAGGAGATTTCACTAACAGATTTGGTCATTTATTGGGTCGAAAATTAGGCAGAATATCTAGCTCTGAATTTCTAAAACAAAATCAATTTTCTGAGTTTTATTTTCTGCATTTTCATTTTGCCAAGCCTCTTCTCAATGCAAAACCATTCGTCAATGATATCCTTGGCCAATTAAACCATCCCAGGCATAAATAGAGAGCTTATATTTTATTTTCAATTATTTATTTAAATTAAATTTGATTGGATTTGTTTTAATGCCATAAATGATATTTTTGTTTATTTGTTGCATCATAATTTATTTTGATTTCTTTTTGCAGGAAAATAGTAGAAGAGATATGGAGAAAAAGATCTTAATCAATGAGAATGTTCCAGCAATTAAAAGATTGGAATTTTGAGCAAATAAAAGTGATTGGGTAGATTTTTCTTCAACAAACTTTTCTCTCAAGAATTCCTTTGCAAATATTATAAATAGCAGATTGCAAAATGTAATAAGGGTTGCTCTCCTCTGCAAATCTGGAATTCTAAAGGCACTTCTGTAATATGGATTTAGAGTTGTAGGTGGGAGGAGTGGAAATCTCAGATCTTAGGATTATTGAGGTTTTTCTTTTACATTCCAAGTTATGTATAATGGACAGAGTTTGCACTATTGTAGCTCTGCTTCTAAAAGCAGAAGCTTAGGCATTGTAAAGGACTATTAGAGATCAGAGCTGGAGAAATGGATTCAATAAATTGGTATTTCGAATACTATTATTTTAAATGTTGGTTTTATTTTATGATAACAGAATTGTGTCAATTTACTTGCATGTTTGTGCACTTTTGTCGGTATGGGCAATTTGTCTCTATTTTATGTTATTATTTGTCTCTGCTCTTATGGTTTGAATTCTTATTTCTGAGTAACTATTTACTCGTAAATATGTCTTTTAAAACTGATTTGTTGAATGGTGATATGTTGAGAACTTCTTCCACATATTATTGTTTAATAATTCAAGTTACTGATTAAATAATCAAAATCATTCTGAGAACTTCTTCCTAAGTGTTGTTGATTGATTATTTCAGTTAACAGGTCTCAATGGAATGTGTTTTGGTATCCATAATGTCAGTTAATTGAACTACTTCATTAACTTGATATTCATTATAAACAAGACATATTTAAATCCCAATACTTTAAATATCTTGCTCTTGGTTGGGTTAGATCTATATCTGCCTAATTGAGATAGTTTCTTTTTCTTCCATCTTAGAATAAGTTTGCATTTAGAATAATTTCTACATTCTTTTAAGTCCTCTTCCCAAAGAAGCAAACTTTAGTAGTGGATTGGTTGAGCCCCAAATCAGCTTAACGATCACTTTCTTCCCTTATCAACAAGAGGGTTGATCTGATGTCTCTTCTCCATCGGTGAATGAAATTCATATTTTAAAGCCATTGCAGATTGAGAGAAGGTAACTGGACCTAGTTGAACCAGTTGGAACCACCATTCCAAACAGAAAAGGAGCTGCTTTAAGGTCTAGACCGGGTGGTCATCCCCCATGTTGTTGCAGCGATTTTCAAGGCTTCAACACGTTGATGAGAGGGAGCATCGGGATCAACAATAAGGGAAAAGGATGTTATAGTGTTTGCATCAATAATGTCTGGAATAGAGGATCTATCCAGAAAAACTTCAACATTACGGGCCAAACATATGCCCCAAGAAATGAGAAGAGGGAAACCTCTACTTTTATTTGGAAAAATCGAGTTCCATGATAGGCCCCAAGCCTTCACATAAGAATCCCCTCGCTATTGAAAATTTGTAGAGGACCAAAAAATAGAGGTAAAGAAGCAAAATAAGAAAAGGTGATTGACAAATTTGACATTTTGTTTACAAAGAGGGCATGTGACAACCCAATAATACCACGTCTGATAAGCATATCCCCAATAGGCACTTGATTTTCCAGCAAGCACCATTAGAAGAGACGAAATTTTTCTAGGCATTTTATTTTCCAAAGCTTATTCCATCACTGGGCAAGATTGTCGAGCATCTTATCAACAATTAAGAACACATAACTTGATCTAGGAGTCTAGATACATGACTTAGTGTGGGCCCATATGAGCATGTCTTCCTTGTTCCTAATACTGACATGGGTTGCATTCAAACAATTAATGAATTAGTCCCATAATCTCGACCATTCCTCTATAACATTGAGTTGATGCGCTGACATCCATCCTTGTCCTCAAATTGATGACCTTGCTTTGTCTGCCACATAAGCTAAACTTATATGACCTTGAGCTTGTAGAAAAGCCAAAAACTCAGGGGGACACAGGTAATTTTGATTACATATATCAAAGTGCATTAAAACATATGAAATATGGAAACTAAAAGAAATAAAGAGCCATTCTATGAAGATACTGTCAAGTTTCTTATATGTCAAGATAAAAATTTTCATTGTGAGTTGCATATCAATGGTTTTAAGCTTAACTCTAGAACAATAGCTTAAGAACATGATTTGGACTACTAGTTTAGTGAATGTTGGGTGTTTCCCTAAAGTTTTTTATTTCAAGGAGCTAGTTATTTGTTGTGCTCATCATTTCGATTTGAAAAGAAGAACAATTTGAGTGGTAGTTGAATGAAAGAACCCAATTCTCCTTAGACACAAAGTCTTTAGAAGAATGTTGCTACTACCAAATCCTAATAAAATGTTAAAGCTTCAAGAGGTCGACTCTTTTATAGACACCCAAGGTGGTGGGTTGAATTATTGAAGGATTTTATTTCTCCATCAACTACTGAATTTATTAAAGAATTTGTATGGCTCCATTAGTCGAGGTCATTGCTAATATTTCAGGAATCGACATCTTCCTGTTAGTAGATCCATACCGAGATTTTTCTTGGTTATTTCCATAATTAATGGGATGATATTCAATGTCTCATATTCCCAGGTTAGTTCTATATTTTGTCTATTTTTCTTTTCTAAAAGTAGCCATGTTTGACTAGGCCGAGTAATCTCAAACAAGATTTCCTTCCAATTTACCATCTATTTGAAGACTCAAAGATTTTTCATGAGTACATATTTGGTCTTGGCAGTGGTTTACTACAATACGCTTCAAGGGTTATACTTAAGAAGTAATTTAAGTGTTGAAAATGTCAATCCAATTAAGGTATTCTATCTTACAGAAATAAAAGGCTCCATTCCAAATTTTCCTTATTAGGACAACTTCCTTAGAATTTAGATATGCATTAACTTTAGTAAAACAAACGAGAATAACTCAGGAAGAAAGGAATTTTCTTAAGGGAAAATGAGTTTATATATATGAGGAAAACCATACTTATATCAGGCTATGTGGATATGAAGGAATTCATTTACTTTCCCCTTATGTGTTTGTGATATATATTTTGTTGTTGAGGTTTGTAGACTGTATAGCTCATGATAAATTATTTACGTTAGAAAGAAAAAGAGGCAACTCATTTCCTTACCTTTCAAAATATTTGATGTGACCATAAAAAATTCTTCTCATCTAACAGAAGTGTCTAAAACACAATGCATTTAATTTAAAGGAGACTGAATCTCTTAGAGGTTTTGAGCTCAAAGAGATATTTTTTTAACACTTGGCATCTATGAGATATGAAACCTGTTCATAAGAATTTCAAAATGAATTGTTGATAATTACCCATATAATCTTAAGAAAAAGGAAAAATTGATGTTCCATGATGACTTGGCCAATAAAACCAATATAAATACTCAACAACAATAGACTAAAACAAGCAAGAGAGGGGAAAATGAAATCAATGTACAATATTTGTATGCACCCCAAGCATGTAAGAGTTCCCCTTATGCACAAAAGATAAAAGAATTTATTATATAAGTAGATGAGAGAATAATGATTGGTATATTGGAGGATATAATGGTGATGAAACTCCCCACATTGATCTTGAAAAGATTCATGTAGTGAAAAAATATAAGAGTAAGAAAAGTTCAATTAAAAAGGGATCACAACATTTTGAAGGGCTAAGAGACATTAGTGACATTACATCAGTTGCATGTCTGGTAACATGACCATCTCCCATGAAACCTCCATGAAACAACTTACCCTGTATCCTCCCATCAAGCCTAGTATATATATTCAAACACCATTTTGGGCGAACGAAGAAGAAATTAATGAGGAATTTTCCCATTAATTCCTCACCATAGACCAATATTTAGCCATTTGAGATAAAATGAGGATGAAGAAATTAGTGATTTCCTAGCTTCCTCCTCCTCTCCATATGACTCACATGTTCTCACCCACTTCATGAACCTCGAATTCCATGATGCTACTATCACAACAAATGAACCACTAGTGGAGCACAAATCATCCTCCTATAAAAAGTCAAGTCCAACAATAGAAACTATAAATATTAGACTTGGAAAAACCTTGAAAATCATTCAAGGTTTGATCAAGCAACAAATGAATGACTAGTGAAATCCCTACAAAATTGTAGAGTTACTTTTGCTTAGGACTACATTGGCATGAAGGGAATTCAACCTAACCTTTGTACTCACCATATCTATGTCAAGGAAGGGTCCAAACCCATTCATCAACCCCATCGACAAATGAATTTGGTGTTTAGGGATATAGTTGAAGAAGAGCTGCACAAACTTCATCTATCCCATTTATGAAAACCAATGGGCTTCCCCTCTTGTCATTATATTTAAAAATAATGGTAAATGGGAAATCTATATCAAGTGTTGAGAACTTAATAAAGCTACACATAAAGATCATTTATCCTTACCATTTATTGACCAGGTCCTCGATAAGTTGGCAAGAAAGAAGCACTTTTCCTTCCTTGAAGGGTTCACTGGATAAAAAAAAATCCAGACCACTCTAGGAGATGGGGAAATAACCACGTTCACCTATACTTGGGGAACATTTGTGTACTATGTTCTACCATTTGGACTCTATAATGATCCAACATTCTCCAATCTAATTCATGACTGCATAGAAATTTACATGGATTATTTCATGACATATAATGATGTATTTGATTCTTCTATAACCAATCTAGAAGGAGTTCTATATAGATGTAACGAGATCCATGCAGCACTTAGTAACGAGAAATGTCTCACAATGTTAATTGGAGGTATAATATGATGTTTTTCCATGATACTAGAGTTTAGGATAGAATCTTAAATTATTGACGCTACCAATCCAAGTATCACAAAAAGGATGCTTTGCAAAATGGAACAATCTACAATAGTAAATCTACTAGTGCACAAAATATACACAACTTTTAAACAATTTATAGAACAACCCAACTTCGTTATATCAATCAAATTGATAATACCACAGTTTAGGGCTCCCATACCAGGGATAATGGCCCTCATACAACAACTAGGGCTTGGTGTCATTCCTTTGACAACCAATCTACCCTACAAAAAGTACATTGACCATCTAGATGATGTAGAGATCCTCACAGTTGCCTTAGTTGTACCCTATACACATCTTCTCGGCCCTTTGGTTCCTGATTTGCAGCAACAAAACTCTGCCTCTATTAATGAACCAACTCCATTAGGTTACTGAACTCGGCTCCATCTGCTCTCTCATTGACCATTAGTCCTTCAACTCATCAACACATAGATACTCTTGTTGAGTTGTTCACAACTCCATTTGTGTACAAATCTCAACTTCCCATTATTTCTCCTTAACTACTTAGGGACTTTCTCCCACTAGTGCCTTCCTATGTTGCCCAATGAAGACACACTTAGGGACGGAGGGCTTCCTATTATTTCTATTGAATTTACTTCTCCAACAATGAACTTAGGGCATGGAGGACTACCCAACTTCTTTTGTAGATGTCCTTCTCCACAACGAAAGTCTAGGGCCACAAACTCTTCCTGTTTGATCAGACCTTTGAGTTATTCTTCTACCACTTCTAACAATCCCTTAGTCCTTCAAGAGACTTGTTCCTTAGGGCTTGAAGTAAGCTTCTACAACCCTCCACAAGTTTTTCTTTAGGCTACTCCAACTCTACCACTTCTAGCAGGCCTAAATTCCTTCTTCGGTTGCTGCACTTAGGGCTCAGTTTGGACCACTTTCATGTTTCCCTCCAACAAACCACAAGTGTCCAATACAATCTAACAAAACATCAACACATCAACAATACATACCTCTTTGTTGTATCATATACTCATTGGTTAGGGAAACCAAACACTCTAATTACCCTTACTCTTGGCTACTAATAATCCTCCAAAAAATTTCCTCTTCTAGGACCTCCAACTTGCACCTTTCCTCGTTGAAGACGTCCATAATCTTCTCTTCCAATACCCTTGAATCTGAACAAATTTTCCCTTCAAAAACTATTGGAATCTGAGTTGTCCTAACTGTGGAACTCGACCTTGGTTAAGGCATCTACCCTTGCATAAAACCAGACTTTCTCCCACCTACAAACCTCCTCTTTATTGCACTTAAGTTGGAGATAAATGCAACCTTATTTAGGAATATTGGTAGGCTACTCGACCTCCATAAATTATGGCCTAGGTGCAGGCAATATAAACAATCTACCAAATCTGGCTACAAGTTCTTCAATCTCGAGCTGAATTCCTCTTTCTGGTTCAACAGGTGTATCAGTCATCTACTATAGACTAACTGCTCATGGATTTCCCTTCTTCTGGTTACTATCACCACTCCTTTCTCTAAAAATCACCCCACCCTTTTTAGCGGGAACAAATCCCACAATAAAGCTTCCTTTTCCTAATGGGACCGTAATTCCATAGGAATTATGAAATACACAATCGGCAGGCTTTTCCCGTGTGATTAGCACAATGGTGCATGAATACACTATCAGCAGGTTTTGCAAGGGAAATAATCAATACACAGGGATACACTATCAGCAGTCGCTATCGGCGATTCCCCATAGAACAGGATAATACCATAACACTCCACTAACCCAATGCGATAATACGAGGTACTATCGACAGTCGCTATGGCTCCCAATTATCAGCACTATGGAGGTTCGACGCAATATCGCTATCGCTATAGGCGATTCGCAATGGCCTCTTTAATATATATATGCCTCCCCACTAAACTTCCGATGCGATAGTCTTACGGGTCCGATCGACTCTCCAATAACTCCTATATTATTTTGGGTTCGAAAGTCGCACTTCGGGCTTCGGCGCTTCCAGAGGCTAGTCTCTCCCCACTCCAACACAGCGATGCGATAAGCTTGCAGACCCGATACGGGTATGAGCCAAACTTGAACAGGACTTCAAGTCCAAAACTTGATTCCGGCTAAGTTTTTCATAGTTTTACAGTGTAAATCTGAGTTTCCGCCTGCAGAACTCAACACTGCTTATAAGGAAAACAAGGCACGCCGATACACAAGAAAACACTCGCCCAGACTTTAATCAAAGTGTTTGTTGGAAAAAAAGACCAAACTACTGTTATAAGAACTTAGAAGATAACACAGCATAAAGCTAAAATTACACATAAAATACCAGATTAACAAAGAACCATAAATTCAGATGCACAAAGAAGTTTTCGAAGACCACAATGTCTCTGGGATCAACCAATACATAGATTTTTGTTCTTTCCTTCAGAAAAATAATAGATGAAGCCCACTCGGCCCTTTCTCTTTTACAATAGCGTGCCAATTATATATCTACCATTTTGACTAACAGTTTTGCAAGACATCCTCCTCGAGAACCTTCATTACAACTTATCCATCAACAATGCTTATCCATGCAACAACATGATCTTATTCCTAGATTCTATCTCTATCCTAAACTAGAAAAGCATGGAAATTGATGGCTAAAGGACCCCACTCCTTTGCCTGTGTATTTTTTGGATTTTTGGAATAAGTTTGAATATTTTTCCCTCCAAGTCACATGCTCCTGCATCAGACTCCTGAGGACAAAATTCTTCATGAGCTCATCTACAGAACTGCCCAGTTTCTGTAGTATGTCTTCTGTAACCCAAGTAGCTTCAGTGGTTGGTTGATCCTTCCATTTTACCAAATACTGGAAGTACTCTTGTCCCTTTGTCTTCTTAAACACCTTCATGTCCAGAATTCTTTCTGGCTGCAATTCCTTTGTTGTGGGTAACTGTTTTACCCAGTCAATCTCTTGGGTCTCTTGATCCTTTTCTGTATCATTTGCAGTTTCACCTTCATACTTGTATAGGTCAGCAACATTAAAAATTGGTGATATTCCAACATCAAGGGGTAATTCAATCTCATTGGCATTTGCAGAAAATTTCCTCAATACTATGCACGGTCCAATTTTCTTGAACTTCAATTTATTATACTCCCTCTTTGGAAACCTCTCCTTTCTGAGGTGTGCTAAAACCAAATCTCCAACTTCAAATTTCACCTCTCTTCTTCTCATTTTTGCTCTGGTTTTGTACTTGATGTTGCTATCATGTAACTGTTGTTTCACTTGTTCATGTATTGCTTGCATTTCTGAAGAAAAATATTCACCCTCTGCACTTCTCATCTCTTCTTTTCCCAAGTTTCTTAACTCAAATACTCCTCTTGGATGCATTCCACAAAAAACAAGGAATGGACTCTGTCCTGTACTCCTGTAAGGTGAGTCATTATATGCATATTCAGCTTGTGCCAACACTTGATCCCACTGTTTTGGATGTTCTGCAGTAAGACTTATTAAAAGAATTCCCAAACTCTTGTTCACAACTTCAATCTGTCCATCAGTTTGTGGATGATAGGCAGAGTTGAAACTTAGTTTAGTTCCCAATTTCTTCCATAGTGTCCTCCAGAAATGTCCAACAAATTTGGAATCTCTGTCTGAGACAATACTCTTAGGTAACCCATGCAATCTTACAACCTCCTTAAAAAACAAATTAGCAATGTGAGAAGCATCAGTAGTTTTAAAACATGGAATAAAGTGTGCCATTTTCGAAAATCTGTCCACTATAACAAAAATTGAATCATTACCTCTTTGAGTCTTTGGTAATCCCAAAACAAAATCCATACTTGCCATATCCCAAGGCCTATCTGAAATTGGTAATGGAATATACAAACCTATGTTTTGGCTTCTTCCCTTTGCATATTGATAGACTTTGCAAGTTTTCACATACTTCTCCACTTCAGATTTCCTTTTCGACCAGAAATAAAATCTACTTAACTGCTCATAAGTCTTCTCTATACCAAAATGTCCTGCAAGTCCTCCACTACGTTTCTCTTTGATTAAGTTCTCCCTCATAGAACAGTTTGGCATGCACAGCTGATTTTTCTTAAACAACAGTCCATCTTGTAAGAAGTAATCCAACCATTTACTCCTATCCACCAAAACATGATTTTTACAAGCTTCAAATTTCTCTTTAAAATTTGGATCTGTTTCATACAATTCTTCAAGAAAATCAAAACCCAACACTTGGATTTGAGTCTCTTGAAATAATACACTCCTCCTACTTAAGACATCTGCAACTTTGTTTGAATGGTCATTTATATGCTTCAAGAAAAAATGGAAACCTTGAAGATACTCTACCCATTTGGCATGTTTCTGGTTAAGCTTTGGCTACTGCATAATATACTGTAGTGCATGGTTATCTAAATAAAGTATGAACTCCTTTGACATTAGATAATGCCTCCATTTCTTCAATGATTGCACAACTACATAGAACTCCTTATCATAAGAAGAATACTTCTTCTTTGAATCATTCAGCTTTTCACTAAAATAAGTTATAGGTCTGTCTTCCTGACTTAATACACCTCCAATAGCTTCTCCGCTGGTATCACACTTCACTTGGAAAGGTTTACTAAAATTAGGTAGAACCAAAATAGGCTTTCCAGTGATCTTCTTCTTCAATAGCAAGAAATTTTTTTCTACTTCAACAATCCATATAAATGGTTGTTTATCCTTCTTTATGGTCTCAATAATAGGTGCGTTGATCTTACTAAAATTCTTTATGAATTTTCTATAAAAACTAGCAAGACGATGAAAACTTCTTACCTCAAAGACACTTTTAGGTGAAGGCCACTCCATGATTGCCTTGTTCTTCTCTGGATCCATCTTTAGTCCTTCAACAAAAATAACAAAACTCAAGTATACTAGCTCTCCTTTCATGAATGAACACTTCTTCAAATTCAGCAATAATTTCTCTTGTTGTAGCCTTTGTAAGACATAATTCAAATGTCTCATGTGCTCCTCCTTGGATCTGTTGTAAACTAATATATTGTCCAGATATACTATTACAAATTTACCAACGAACTCTTTAAGAAATTCATTCATGAGTCTCGTAAACATACTTGGTGCATTTGACAACCCAAAATTCATTACTCTCCACTCATACAATCCCTCATTTGTCTTAAAAGCAGTTTTCCACTCATCCCCTTCTCTTATCCTTATCTGATGATACCTAATTTTAAGATCTAGTTTTGAAAAATACTTTGCTCCACTCATCTTCAATTCTAGGTAAAGAAAATATGTACGTGATTGTGATTTTATTTATGGCTATTGAATCTGTACACATTCTCCAGCCTCCATCTTTCTCTGGACTCAACATTGTTGGTACTGCACAAGGACTCAAGCTTTCTCTGATCAGCCCTTTATCAAGCAATTCTTGCACTTGCTTCCTAACCTCTTCATTTTTTATAGGAGTCATTATGTAATTTGCTTTGTTAGGTAGACTTTCTCCAGGAATCAAATCTATATGATGGCTAATTCTTCTAATGGGTGGTAACTCATTAGGCAAATCATCAACAATAATATCACAATATTTCTCCAACATTTCTTGAATTTTAATGGGTAAATTAGAAACTTTAGTAGAAGTCATTATTACCTTGGGGTTGCAAATTAGAGCAAAATTTACCTCATTCTCTTCAATCTTCTTCGAGTATTCCTTTCCTCCTAGTAACAGAGTTTTTGGATCGATCTTCTTTCCTGATGCATCTTCTTCTTGCAGAGGCAGCAACATATGATTGACACCATCCTTTCCAAACTTGTAGGTGTTTTTTTTCCCATCATGCATAGCTCCTCTATCATATTGCCAAGGTCTTCCAAGAAATATGTGACACACATCCATTGGCATCATATCACATACAATTTTATCTTTATACTTGCCCAACTAAAACTCCACTTCACATTGTTCATTCACTAACAATTGATGTCCCTTTTGTAACCATGATACCTTGTAAGGTGTTGGATTTTTCATTGTCTTCAGCTTCAATTTCTCCACCACTTCTATAGAGATCAAATTATCAGTGCTGCCACTATCAATGATCACCTGACAGCATTTCCCTTGAACCTTACACATTGTTCTGAACAAATTCTTTCTTTGTGATGGTTCAATTATCTCCTTTGCTGGCTTGAGAAAAACTTTATTAGCTCCCAAATATTCTCCTCTCTCTGGTATATTTTCTTCTTCTGTCACTGTTTTTGTTGCTGCTTCTCCCTCAGATTGAGAAACAATTACATTCCTCTAATTTTTTTATGCTTTCTCTAGGCACTCAAAAGCTTTGTGTCCTAGTTTGTTACACCTGTAACATCTTATTTCTCGTTCTCTTCCTCTAGAAAAAATCCCTCTGCCTCTTGCATCACCTCATCTGGGTGCATGTTGGGTTGAGCTACTTCTAGCTCCATATTTAGGTGTTGTGGATCTTCCTCTACCACCTTGAATTCCACTTCCTCGGAAAGTACCTCTCCCTCTGGCAGACTGCTTCCTCATGAGTTTTTCTTCAGCTCTCAATGCCATCTGATAAGATTCTTCTACTATTTTAGGAGACAGTATACTTATCTCATCTTGAATGTCCATCCTAAGACCATTCACATATCTAGCCACCTTCTCATCTGTATCCTGAGCTTCTCCAGCTCTTATGCTTACCTTGTAGAATTCCTCTGTGTATTCTTTCACTCTCAAAGACCTTTGTCTAATATTTTGCATCTGTGAACAAGGTTTGCTGATAATTATTTGGTAGAAACTTACCTCTTAGCTTTGCTACCATCCTACTCCAATTTTTCATTGGTTGCTTGCCAAGTATCTTCTTTTCTACCTGCACACCATCCCACCAAAGCACTGCATGGCCTTTTAGCTTTCTGGATTCAGTCCTCCTTCATATATTGAAACCTCGGTCTTTGGCCTAGCTGTCGGTCTCAACACTGACTGGAAGAATCTCATCTGAGGAGTAACTGCTACAGCTTCCTCCTTTGCAGCTTCAACCTCAGGCTCACTAACATCTCCATCATCTATATTTCTTTCTGTTGTTAATGCATCCAATCTAGCTTGCATTTGTTGCACAACTTCCATCACTTCAGCATTTGCAACTGGTCGTCCTCTTCCACCATGTCCTCATCCTCTTCCAACTCTAAAATCCATATTAACTTTCCTTCTCTTGCTTCTGAGATTCAATTCATTGTCAACATGTTGCTCTGATACCACTAATGATGGCCTGGGTGCAGGCGATATAGACAATCTACCAAATCCGGCTACAAGTTCTTCAATATCGGGTTGAATTCCTCTTTCTAGTTCAACAGGTGTATCAGTCATCTATTGTTAAACTAACTACTTATGGATTTCCCTTCTTCTGGTTACTATCACCACTCCTTTCTCAGAAAATCACCCCGCCCTTGTTAGCGGGAACAAATCCCGCAATAAATATTCCTTTTCCTATCAGAACCGTAATTCCATAGGAATTACAAAATACACAATCGGCAGGCTTTTCCCGTGTGATTAGCACAACGATGTAGGAATACACTATCAGCAGGTTTTGCAAGGGAAATAATCAATACACAAGGATACACTATTGGCGGTCGCTATCGGAAATTCCCCATGGAACGGGATAATACTACCCCGATGCGATAATACAAGGTACTATCGGCAGTCGCTATCGCTCCCAATTATCGACACTATGGAGGTCCGACGCGATATCCCTATCACTATCAGCGATTTGCAATGGCTTATTTAATATATATACACCTCCCCACTAAACTTCTGATGCGATAGTCTTACGGATCTGATAGACTATCCAATCACTCCTATATTATTTCGGATCTGAAATTCGCACTTCGGGCTTCGGTGCTTCCAAAGGCTAGTCTCTCCCCGCTCCAACACAACGATGCGATAAGATTGTGGACCCGATACGGGTATGAGCCAAACTTGAACAGGAATTCAAGTCCAGAACTTGATTCCGGCTAATTTTTTCACAGTTTTACAGTGTAAATCCGAGTTTCTGCTTGCAGAACTCAACGCTGCTTATAAGGAAAACAGGTTATGTCGATACACAGGAAAACACTCACCCAGAATTTAATCAAAGTGTTTGTTGGAAAACAAAGACCGAACCACTGTTATAAGAATATAGAAGATAACACAGCATAAAGCTAAAATTACACATAAAATACTAGATTAACAGAGAACCATAAATTCAGATGCACAAATAAGGTTTTGAAGACCACAATGTCTGCGGGATCAACTAATACAGAGAGTTTTGTTCTTTCCTTCAGAAAAATAATAAATGAAGCCCACTCGGTCCTCTCTCTTTTACAATAGCAGGCCAATTATATATCTACCATTTTGACTAACAGTTATGCGAGACATCCCCCTTGAGAACCTTCATTATAGCTTATCCATGCAACAATGCTTATCCATGCAACAACATGATCTTATTCCTAGATTCTATCCCTATCCTAAACTAGAAAAGCATGGAAATTCATGGCTAAATGACCCCACTCCTTCGCCTATTAATTTTTTTGGATTTTTTGAATAAGTTTGAACATTTTTCCCTCCAAGTCACATGCTCATGCATCACTAAACAAGCCTCCTTCCCACTTAAGTCTACACATAAATATGCGGCCTGCAATCACAGATATTACTGCTATTTTTTGTGCCTAGAACAACCCTTCACCAACTCAGCCTATCTCCTCTTATTTTCTTCCTCCACTTGCACACCACAACCACAAAGCAAACCCAAACATATCCCAAAATAGAATTTTTCGCCTTTCCTTCTAGGTTGTGACTACCTCAGGGAACTTGACCTTCTTGTTTCAATCTTCACGTGAGGAAAAGATGCGCTTGTTGGATGAGGAATGAGGCTCCTCCTTATCCTTGTTTATATATCTCCCTATGGTGATGTGCAACCTATCAACAAGGGTTTCTTATACTAAGGCCGACTTGATTTTGGGACTAATTCACCCACACAAAACCTTCAAAAATTATTATATTCACTTCTAGAACTCTAGTTTGGATGATTATCACTTCCCCTTGCTCGTCTAGGGGTGCTCTATCATCTCAAATCATCACATGTCAAAAAAAAATCATGGTTTTGGCCCCAAACCTTTCGATACAAAACCCCAAGCTTGGATTCCAAGCCCACAAAGCACTTTTGTGGTGCTCCAACTTCCAAGCCCCAAACCCTAGGGCTTTGGAGTACCTCCCAAGCTACAAATCTCAACATAGCACTAGGGCATAATATCTCATCAAAAGGTATCCAAGTGGACCGAGTGAAAATAAAGATAATATTAAACTTGCCTATTCCACGAACATAAAAAGAGGTGCAAATTTTTTTAGGACATATTGGTTATTATCATCATTTTATAGAATATTTTTTTACAAATAGCTCATCCTTTGTTTTCTTTGCTTAATAAAACTATTGAATTTGCATGGATAGAGAGCTACTAGCATGCCTTTGAAGAACTGCAATCCAAAATATTGAAGGTTTCTATTCTGAGAGGGTCTAACTGGTCCCTTCTGTTTTACATACCTATAGATGTGTTAGACGTTATCATTGGAGCTCCTTTATGGAAAGAATAAGGAAATAGTCCATATGAAATATACGTTATTATAAAATATCTCTCCCACAAAACTAATCTATATGGTAATAGATAAAGAGTTTCTTGTAGTTATACATGCTATTAATAAATTTTGGAATTACATAACAAGTTATCCCATTATTTTACACACTGACCATGTTTCCATGAAAAACTTAATGAATAAACCAATCACAAATGGTATGATAAATATATGGTTGTTATTACTGCAAGAATTTGACATAACCATCTTCAACAAACCAGGAAAGTGAATGTAGTGGAAAAATATCATTCTAAACTTGCAATGAATGAGAATGTGCCACATGTATAAAATTATGTTCTGATGAGCATCTTTTTACAGTATTTACTAACTCACGTTGGTTTGAAAATGTTGTTAACTACTTGGTTGTAGGTAAACTTCCACATCACCTTCACCTATCTTGAAAAGAGCAATAAAATATCATCAGGAATCATGGATCTGTAACAACCCCGAAATTAAAACATGCAACTAATTAGATAAATTATGTGATTTATAATCAACACACCTCTCTTCAACTAATTAGCATAGAATTTTTAAAAAATAGGAGCAAAAGCAACTTACCTGTAGCGATGATATTCCTTACTTGTAATTTCGGAGTTGAACATTATTTGAATCTTGCTAACGGAAACAAAGTTTTGGGGATGACTCTCCACCCAATCGTAGGTTCAGTTGCAAAAAATCTTTCTACAACTGACCACCCCTGAGCCCTCAATCAACATACTACTGTCAAGGAATCCTTTGTCTCACAACACTTTTCTCCCAAGAGAATGGATGATGGAATCATGGAATGATCTCTCATCTTCCTCACCATCTATTAAATAGAGAAAACATTGGAAGGGAAACTGCATGCACACATTCCATGTATCAACATGCAAAAATTATTTTTTTATTTTAAAATTTACTTAAGTTAACTTTTTTCTTAATTTATTTCTTTCTTATTTTGCTCATTTTTACTTTTCGATAGTTTTACTTAGTTTTACTAATTTTATGGTTCTTTTAGTTAACTCTTTCTCATATTATTTTACCTTTTTGTTAAATTTACTTACTATTTTATATTTTACTTTTATATACACTTATTTAGTACTTTACTATTTTATTTATTTGTTATTATTATATTTCTTTATTATTTATTATCTATTTACTATTATTATCTTTTCTTTATTGTTTATTATGTATTTGCTTATATTTTAATATTATATTATATTATCTATTATTTCTATTATTATTATTATTATTATTATGATTATGGGAAATTATAGGGTCAATGAATGCCTCTTCCACACAAGGCGAGATCTTATCATATGATGATGTGTACGAGAAGAAGATATCTATGACATATTGAAAGTTTCCCATGTTGGCACTTCCACTTTGCATATATGAGGATTGAATATAAAGTACTTGGTCAAGGGTACTACTAGCCCACCATCTTCTGCAATTCCTAGTATGTAAAGAGATGTGATAATTTTTAGTGCATGGGAATACTAGTACACTAAGATTAAATGTCGTTGCAACCACAACTATTAATATAGGCCTTATTAATAGTTATCACTGAAAATTCTAATGCCAAAATTTCTCAGAATAGCTTGAGGACAAAAGCACATAGATCCTTTTGGCAGTTTCGCAGCGCAATCCTGTTTTAGTGATTTCGTAGCGTGCTACGAAATGGGGGATTTTTTCGAATCCATAGTAGCTGTCGTGCAAAATAGTTCTGGGGCAGATACATTTTACAGGTGGCATGTTCTCAAGAAGTCATCATCAATGCTTGTCATTAAGTCTGGTCAGTGTGAGTTTCTTAGAAAGGGTGCAATAATTGGTTCATTGATGGATGCATGACCAATGCCTATCATACAGCCATTTGGGCAGCAATCTTTGTTCAATAGATATGTGGACAGCTATTACAATGATGCTAATGGATCTGTTGGTTCTTCATATCATACAAAGACACTTAAACTCATCCCAGCATGCAGAGGCATAATTTTGTACCTATGGAACCATCATGGACAAAGAATACTAACCTCAATGTACTTATTTTCTGTGTTTTGGTTTATAATGATGCGCATACATGAAGCAGTTACTTCTGTTTGTTTCAGTCCAGGAAATGATGATATTTTGTATGCAGCATATGCAAACACAGTTACTTGTTTGGATGTGCGCATGGCACCTTCCAGTGGACAAGTGCAAAAGTACACATTCAATATAGAGAACATAAATGCTAGACGGGAGTTTGATCTCTTTTCATCCTTGCCAGAGTCAAATGATCCTAATGTCAAGGATCCCTTAGCTGATGAAAATGGCAATTCAAAACCAAATGAAGTTACTCCCTTAACACATTCCAAGGTAAAGAAACTCAAGACAATCAGATTTTGGCAATAAGCTGTGATTTTTGAAATTACACAGCAGTTTCGCAGCGCGCTGCGAAACCCCTGTAGCAGCCTGTTTCAGCAGAAAAAACTCTGTTTTCTGCGTTTACTAGCAAATTTACAGAAGGGATTCTGAGCAGCTGAAAACTTAATTTTGAAAACTGAAAGAGGCTTTTATTCCTAACATACCAAACTACAAAAACCTCTTTCAGTTTCTTCAAATTCGTTTTTAGGTGGGAGGAATTTATGTTTAAACTTGCGCTACGAAACTGCGAAACTGCTGTAGATGACTGTTTATGTGAAAAAATGAAATTGATGCTGAGGTCAGCAGATCTTAAAGGGATGACTCGAGGCCAGCATGGAGATTATACAAAGCTATTCAGATATTCAAAAGGTGACAGGTGTGAGTATTTAAGGAAAAGGTGAAATTTTTGTCTTTTGTTAAAGTCTTCCTAAAGTCACTTTATGACCGAATTATTAGGGTTTTGGTTATAGTCTTCGGTGATTTGGTTTGAACACATGTTCAGCTCAGAAGGCTTCCATCTCATTGAATAAGTATGATGATATGCGTTGTTTGGGAAGAATTAAAGAGCAGGGGACATGTGATTAAAGTGATGAAGAATAATGGGAGACAGAGACCGTAAAAATAGAGCACTTCTCTTGGTTAATTAAATGAGCCATCTACGCAACTAGAATCCAAAGCTAGCTCGTGCAGTATATTCTCCTTCAAGATACCTCAACCAAAAGAGGAAGAAAACATGAAGCAGCGTGAAGGATGTTTTACTGTGACACATTCTGAAGGGTTCAACATCTAAATTTCATTCGAAGAGCAGAGAATAAATCTTTCACAGTTCTCCTATCAAATTCCTAAACCACTTCATGAAGGCTATGTGAGAAAGCGCTCAGCTAGTGCTACATCTGGGACTGATGTGGGTCTAACGAAGAAAATGAAAAGCATTAGCCTTATAATTACATGTGTGTAAGTACTCTGGCCTTTTTCGGCTAGAAAATTTGATTCATGTATTTATTTCCCTTGAAAGCATTTGATGCTTTTGTAATCGGTGAACATGGACGCCACTGGAGATTGGCATATGCATACAAAAGAAATATGGAAACTGAAAATTCAGGGGTTATTGAAAACAGCAAGGAATACTACAGTGACTTTATGCTCCAGTTGGGATTTATGAAGCTTTTTATTGGTTTGATGCTAATCAAGTTTGCTGTGATATGTAATGACAGAAGCAAGCTTCATCTTTTTAAAACTATTTAGGTTCCTAACAGCTGTACAAATGTCTGAAGAGATCATGAATCTAAGCAGAAAACGCTTCAAGATACATAGGTTCTATTTTGACATCTACAGCAGTTTCGTAGCGCGCTACGAAACTGCTGTAGAATGCTGTTTTGTGGAAAAACAATGAATTTTGATGATGAGGTCAGCGAATGTTAAAAAGAAGGTCTCAAACAAAGGAGGGAGATCATACATGGATTTCATAGCAGCTCAAATAAGTGATAGGTGTAAGTTTTGAAGGGAAAGTGAAATAGTTTGTTCTTTGATAAAGTTTTCTAAAAGGCACTTTATGAGCGAGTTACTAGGGTTCTGGTAGGGTTACCGGGATTTCTAGTTGGTACACCTGTTTAATCCACGAGGCATCCAGATCATATGGCATATGGTGATTATGCGTTGTTAATTGAAGGTTTAAAGAACTTGGAGTGTGGTTTTTAAATGATGAAGAGGAATGGAAGACAGGGGACCGTGGATATAGGGTGATCATTTTTATCAATTAATAAGCTGTCTATACAGCTGGCATCCGAGACCAGCTTGCTCGGTGAATGTTCCCTTAACATATCTTAGCCATAACAGAAATCATACAGCTGTCCAGCATCCAAGAAGAATCATATTACGAGGAGAAAGGAATTAGTGTTTTAGTTTGATTAGGACTTTATGTAATCATAGCTCAGCACTTTTGTAATTAATGAGTTGGTTTAGAAATAGATAAGGGTAATTAATGGTAGATCATCGAGTTCTCCCTTCATGCTTGTTGAGGAGACTCAAGATAGGGATAGTTTTGGGTTTTCCTATATATGGTGAAAACTAGGATGTAATAGGGGTTGGAGATTTTATACAAAACAGAGTTTATTTGGGCCAATGTAAAGACTTGTTACAGTAATAGTAAAACAGTGTTGTTTCTTCTCAAGATTCTCAATGGATTATGTTGTTCAAGTGTGATAGTGGTTTATTTTCTTAATGTTCTTTTACAGCCTTGTTATAACACAATCACTCAGAATTCATATCATATGCTCTGACTTCCTGTGTGTTTGGCAAGCTGTGGTTTTTGTGAAGCATGTTTGAACATCTAATGCAAAGAGCCTTGACTTCCATGAAATGACTGTGCTTTTGTTTATTAAGTGTATGAGACTCCATAGCCCAATGAGAACCAGTTTGATATGTATCCAACCAGCTTTTGCTTTCATGAATGAATAAAGAGTTATCCATCTGTTGTAGTGAAGGATTTTTATCAAGAGTTTGTGAGAGAGCCCTCTCTGATCAAAGAGGCTAATCTTTGATCTAAAGTTAGGTTGAAAGAGTTACATGAAATCTTGCTTGGTTGCAGCCCTCAGTAGTGATTTTGTGATAACACAAGGCGAGATCTTATCATATGATGATGTGTACGAGAAGAAGATATCTATGACATATTGAAAGTTTCCGATGTTGGCACTTCCACTTTGCATATATGAGGATTGAATATAAAGTACTTGGTCAAGGGTACTACTAGCCCACCATCTTCTGCAATTCCTAGTATGTAAAGAGATGTGATAATTTTTAGTGCATGGGAATACTAGTACACTAAGATTAAATGTCGTTGCAACCACAACTATTAATATAGGCCTTCGACAAATGGGGTCGTGACTTTGTTAGACTAGTCAATCCTCCTCATCATAACTCTTACATCCTAGTATGTACATACTATGTCACCAAATGGATGGAAGCCAAGGCACTCTCGACTACAACTGAGGAAGTAATAGTATATTTTCTTTATGAAGAGATCTTCACCAAGTTCGAGATATCATGGGAGATCATCACCAAATAAGGGACAGAATTTACTTCAAGGTTCATCAAGGACCTAATGGACACATATAAGATCAAGCATAAGGTTACAACACCATATTATCCATAGGCCAATGGACAGGTAGAAGGGATTAATATGATCCTTGAGGCCATTATAACAAATATTATCATATTGCACCTCAAGGATAGAGCGAACCGAATTCCTGAGACTCTATGGGCCTACTGGACAACATGAAGAACAACTACTAGTTGTACTCCATATGAATTGGGATATGAAGAGATAATACTTTTTCCAATAGAGACAAATATACAAGCCCTAAGAAAAATTGTATGACTTGGGATGGACTTTTCTAAAGCACATTATCAGATACTCTTGCAAATTAATGAGTTGGTTGAGCTTCATCAAATTCCCTACAACAAACAACAATGATACAACATCAAAGTGCTCAATCTCATAAAATTTTCATAAAAGAGAAAAATTCAAGGCTAGAGATTGGCCCTTATTACTAGATTCAAAGTTTAAGGATTTTAGGAGAAATTTTTACACCTAATGGCTTGGATCTTATGAGATTTATATTGTGTATGACAATGGGGCCATCAAGCTTCGCACCATCAATGAAAAAATAACCCCACTAATGACAAATGGACAAAAGCTTTGACTATACCATAGACCCTTATCAAAGGAAGCCTTCTTAAAGAAGGTCAATGATAGATGGCCCAATAATGACATGGACATTATCCATTCGAGAGAAATCCTTGTCAAATGAATCATTCTTGCATCCCATTACAATTTTAAAAAAAAAGGGTCCACTTGTGAAAACCCCTAAAAAGGCACACTTAAGTAAATGGCATGTGAATACCAACTTATCTGGTACATGACATGTTAAAATACCCTCCTACTCATGAAACTTATGTATTCTTTATATCTCTTGAGTAGATAATAGAACACCCATGTAATGAAGTTTTGCAACACCTTCTGCCAGGTAAAACCAATGGAGTTGTTGCAACACAGTTGTTGTAACACCTTCTAATGAGAAACATTCACAACAAATTGAAAAACATTTTTGACCAAACCAATGCAGTTATCATTGTTCCAACACTAGCCCAACAAAAGTTCTACAACTCTAGATTTAATGAGTGTTGAAACACACCCACCAACTAGAATGATAATTGTTTTGTGTACAAGGTGAAACCATCAAGGAACGTGGCATGTGACATCCTATTTCCACCATCTTGGAGGACAAATCACGGTAAGCATGAAGGTACACCTTTCCTTTTATGCAATTAACAACATCGATTGGTGTGTTTGTGTAAACCTTGACAAATATTTCATTCATTACATTTCACTACCGCCATAACTGGTGAATGACATACGCCATTGTCCCAAAATTACCATTCCATTATTAGAAATCAACACCCAATGAACTATTCATTTGAACTATGAAACCAATACTATTTATGAACACTGAGTAGAAAAAAATGGAAGGTTCACTGAAATGTAGAGAGCCCACAAAGACCCTTATGTTGCGGGCTTATGAGAGAATATGGGAAATTTTTCAAGCCAAAGGTTGGATTGGCTATGTTGAGTAAATATAAGGTTAAAATGATGATGTGGCATTAGAATTTGTGCTCAACCTTCAAAATGATCAGACTATGGTAAGAGGGGCAATGGTCCAAGTGGATGAAGACACAATTTCTACAATGTTTGGACTACCACAAGTTGGAGAAAGATGGTATTTCATGAGGAAATCCAAGCCAAAAATAATGGAACAATTCCTTGAAGTAGGGGAGGATTTGTTACAAAAAAGAAGTGGGCTTGACAAAAACTCTCTACCATCACCATGGGTAGATGTAGCTCTTTTTATCCAGAGGTACTTCAAGGGTGCCATGGAGTAGTGTATTGGCATCATATGAAGTTGTTGGATCCCATAAGGCATTAAAGGTTGATCAATATGACATTTTTCCTATGGAGGAAATGTTTGTTGCAACACGGTGTAAGGAGAAGGTGAGATCCTCTATTACCACACAAGAACTAGCAAGGGATATTAAGGAATAACAAGAACTTTTTGAACCAAAAGAACCAACAAGGGGAAATCCTAGGAAATTAATTTGTTGCAACTCAAGAGGAATGAGTAGATGAATAACAACATGAAATAGAAGTGTCAAGAAAAGGTTGCAACTTAGTAGATCAGGGTTGACGCTCAGAGCTTGAAGAAAATTTACAAGCCCAAGAAGAATAAATGGGTAGGTACACTTTCTCTCGTACCCTTGTATTCATCTATTATAGGGAAAAAAAACAGAGAGAAAGAACAAAGAACTAAAAAATATAATCACACTTTTAGAAGATAAACTAAGAGAAAAGCGATCCTTTGAGGGACTGGGTTGTCTTGCTCAAGTAGCAAGCTTCCATGACACAAAGGATAAGGAGGAATATCTTCTTGAGATAGGGGAGACAACCCAAACAAAAATACACAAAATACAAACCCAAGAAAGAGTTATCCAGACAGAGAATGAAGAATCTGAATTGTTAGAAACTGCCACTCAGACTAATCCTGGTTTGATGAAGGACCAAGTTGTTCAATTAAGCCTTCAATATTGGTGGGAGAAGGTGAAGGAAAATAGGTGGAAAGGAGTGTTGGCTACCTATAAAGAGGAAATCATTCTTGTTAAGGAGCATCAACAGATTGATAGAAACCTCAAGGATCAATGGAGGAAGGAAATGAATGAGGAGATTCAGAAAACCATCAAACTCTAGAAGCAGGTAGACAAGTTAGAAAGCTGAAATATTTAGCTTGAGTTGTTGTTAGTAAAGTCACTTAACTTCAAGGCTCCTTCCCTTTTTTACATGTACTTACATGAGAAATACTTCATGTTTTAGAGGAAAGTCATCATGAGTTGCAAACCATATGAGATCAATTCCCCAATCACATTCATGTAAAAATACCATGAATGCACTAATGAGGAAAGGAACTTGTTGTGTGAGCTATACCAATACAATATTTTGTTGTACCATGACCTATTTTGAAAACCCAACCATTTTGTGGGTTGCATTCAACTAAGATATTTTGCGTCTTACTTGAAAAACCATGCTAATCTCTCAATTGCTCACTAGGTGGCAAAAAATAACTTCAAATGCAATTTGTGGATCATAGGGGAGTATTACATGCCTAAATATGTCATCGTACATTATACCTGGGTGAAATCCCCACAATGTGCAGATTTTATGACCCAAAATATACAAGATGTCATTAATTATTGTAAAGCATAGATTGAGATATTATCAAAAGAAATTGTAGAAGGGTGCACTTAGTATTGGAGGTAGGCCACAGAGGACATAGGCAAAAAAATATCCAATAAACCCTAGTAACCATGCAGTGGCTCTTAAGAGACTACACCAATTTATTAAATGCATGGAGAGTTGTGGAAACCATTGGGTAGGCCACAACTTCCACTACCATATGATTTGGTTACCTTCCACAATTTATCTTACAGACTACAACATGTCCAAGAAAGAAGAAATTTCCTATTGGAGAGAGGCTTAAAATATAAAAGGTTACTATCATGTCCATGAAATAGAGCAGGTTGACTACAATATCAACAATCTTTGTGTGAGTTATGCCCTCCTAGACTCAAACTATATGCCTGGTTGCATAAGGACATGCAACAATTTTGCTTGGGGGAAGATGACAAGTACCCAAATTGACATATTTTTAGCACCTGTTCAATACCTTTATGCACACCTTTTTCCATTTTCGTGCAAGTTCATCACCTTTTTTTCCCGCAATTATGCATTTTTTACTAAGGTATATTTATCTTTTGATTATGCCATTTTAATATTTATTCTTGTGTATTTACGGAAGAATTTTCCTCTTAATGAGAAAATAGTTTAGGCGAGTTGTGCAGGTATAATTGCTGCAATATTCTTGGTGTTGTTGGAACACCTTCTTGCTGCAACAACACACTCATATCACTATAATGTAAAGTATTGCAACATTCCTATGATTTTGCAACTCCCATAGGTTTTCGCAACATCACCATGAACCATTGTTTCAACACCTTCATGTTGCTACAAAACCCTGATATCACTACAATGAAAAGCACTGCAACACTTCTATGTTGTTGCAACTCCCACAAGTTTCTGTGACATCACTAGGTGCCATTGTTGCAACACCCATGTACTGTGGCAACTTCCTTGAGTACACTATTGCAACACCATTGTGGCCTTAATTCTACAACACAATGGTCTAGGAGCCTTGCTATAACATGACCTGAAACCAATGTTGCAAAACTCATTGCTCGGTGCTACCAAATGTTTGTCATGCACTGCAACTTGCCTAAGGTTTGATGCTACAACTTGCTTGGAAATTGTTGTTGCAGCACACTAAATTAGTTGTTGGACATAACTTTTACAACTCCCAAGCATCTAGAATAGTTCATCAGTTGGCTAACCTCCAGTTGTCAAGAACTAATTTCCCATCAACTTTTGCATCCAACAAAGGAAAGTGATAGAGACCGATGATCGTCTAGCAAAGAAAAGCTAACCACATCATGAAAATGACCCATATGCTACTTGTCACATAACTGAGAGAGTTGCCATTGGTTGATATTTTATATCTTTTCAGATAAATCATTATAACAGAGTTATCCCTTGGTTTCTTAGATAATTCAAGATAGCAAGAAATATGTATAAAAATCCAACCCCACTCGAGCCATAGGGAAATAGAGAAAGGAGATAGAAAAAGATAGATAGAAGATCTTGAGTGTAATCTGCATTTTGATTTCTTAATATAACCTCGTGCTCCATTTTATCTACTTAAATTGTGTGTTGATTAATTAGTGTCATGTTGCTCTTGTAACTACTACCTCACCCAAGGAGGTAGGGCCCCCTCCTTAACCTGGTAATTCCTGTAACTATATAATTTAGTTTATGGTATTTATTTATATTTCAGTAAGCTCAATAAATGCTTTGTTTATCATTACTTACATTGTTTCAACTCACTAATTAGATAAAGACACTACTCTAATTTTAGGATTAAGTTATGTACTTTGTTTCCAGTACTCTATCCATTTACCCTATTTTATAGGAATTGCAATTCCTTATAACATAGTTGAGGTTTGAATCTTCTAAATACCATATTGTGGTTTAATTCCTTTATATTGCAATATGTTAACATCGCATCATGTGCATTTTTGTTACATAATTCACGATCATCTAAACCTTCAGCAAGTCACCTCTATGATGCATGTGTGATTTACTTCATGCTTGTGTGAAGTGTTATATGTGTGTTGGGGGTTACAAAAACAAGATTCCTAAGCCCACTAGGTAGAGGAGTGATATTTACTTTCCTACAACATATATTAGTAATTATGCATTTGTTGGGGATTACAACAAAAATCTTCCTAAGCCCACTAAGTAAAAGTGTAGTTGGAAATAATTAATTCCTACTTGTCTATGGTTGTAATTTCCTAATTGAGGAGTTTGTTCCTACATAATAGTGATAAGCTAGAATATAGTTTCTCCTAGTTTAGTGTGTGGTTGAGAGAATCTCTCAACCACACTACTGTACGTCTAAGATAGCATTCATATCTTGAGACCATTGATTGTATAAATATGTGTGTAATTTTCTTCATTTAGATATAATAGAAAATATATTGATTGTGCTACTTTTATCTTGGTATCAGAGCCTGTGAGGGCCTGGCCCCTCCTGGGCTGAGGGAAAATAAAGAGAGTATAATTTGTTTTAGTTTGTCCATCTGTCGAATAGGCTGTGAATGTGCCAGCGGACCTTCCCTCGCTTGAATTTTTTTTTTCGTTTAGCAGTTGAGTCTGAGTCCGATTTGGAAGAACGCCGAGGAGGATGGCAGTCGCAAATCCTGGTCAGCTGAATCTGCAGGAGGCGCCCTCATGAGGTTCTCGCAGCGTCAATTGCTTTGAAAAGCTTGAACAGATTGGCGAAGGCACATATGAGCAAGTTTACATGGCCAAGGAGATCGAGACTGGGAAATTGTTGCCCTGAATAAAATTCGTATGGACAATGAAAGAGAACGAGATTTTTCTCGTGGGTTCTGTGTAATGTTTCCATTCTAGATTAATGTTTTGACAACGATTGTTTAACTGGTGCAACAAATGCAATCATCACTGGAAGGGCGGATCCGGCCTCCGAATTGCGCGCTACAGCGGTAGTGAGTTTATTATACTCAGATCCGCAGCTCCAAGTCTGTCTGGTGGATCAATTTCCAGATTTGTAGATTCGATTTTGCTGATCGATCCTGAAGGCAGCTGTTGGAGGGTGTTGATGGAGGCGGAGGAGCCCAGATCAGAGCTGCGTGCTCGTATGGAGGCCAAGCAGAAAAGGAGCCCAGATCGGGCGGAAGTTTCTGCGGGTTTAGATCCGCTGCAATCTGTTGGAGAAAGGAGGCAGACGTGCCGGAGTGGAGGTCGAGGCTGCTGCGTACATTCCACAAGAGGAAAGCTCCTGACACGTTGTGTGTTGGGCCTGAGTATGCAGATCGGGAGGAAGATTTTTTCATTCTTCTTCATGTCATGTTGGCTGAGATGCCTGAAGTTACAGAGCTGAATCGTGTTCCAGATGCTCATGTACCTGTTATGAAATTTAAGTTCAGAGGGGGTGGTCATGGAATAGCCTGTGTGGGAGGTCGCTTGGAGAAAGACCGCATGGGTGTGTGGCGCAGTAAGATTGACCCTATTGCCGTCAAAGGTCCATCGGCGGCTGCGTATTTTGTCCTCTGTGGTGTGCTATCGTTTGGTTAGCTTTGGTGCTTTGCAGTCCAAGAGGAGGTTGTCGTCTCAGAGAAAGCCGCAAGGAGGAGGCCGAGGATTCTTGACTTGCCCGGAGGCCGAATTTTGCTCTTTGTTTGCTGGTTGTGAAGAGATCAGGAGTGGTGGAAAAGAAACTGCCATTGAGACCGCAGGAGACATGGAGGAGATTGCCATCCTCGATGCAGCGTGAGGTTCTCATCCATCTGGTGAGAAGGTGTGAGCACCGACTGGTTTGAGGATCTGCGATCTGCGCTCCGATGGTGTTTTTTTTTAGGCTCGAAAAGCTTCTGAGAAGTATCACGTCCTCTATTTATTTCTTTCCATGTAGAATCGGGGCTCGCAGGGCTTGAAAAAGGCCTCGACTTTGGCCGAGATTGAATCCGAGTGGAGGTCTTTGAATAATGGTAAGTTGTCCTGGAACCACTGGACTCTCCCCTTCCGGGTCATGTAAATGGGGGTGTACTGTAAACTCGGAACTCTTTTCACGAATTTCGATCGTGAGCTGCCAACGACAGGTACTTGAGGGTCATGTCCAATTTTTTTCTCGAAGAGTGTTGGGTTCTGCGTTTAGCATTGATTGGGAGGCTAGCTGTGATCGTGGACAGCAGCATTCTGTATCCACAAGGAGGCGGGCAACCTGCAGACAGTTGGTGCGCATGCCGATTTCTGAAGCATCGTAGACCAGACATTTATGGCAAAAGCTCGTCGACAACTCCAGAAACCATCTCCTTCCTACAACAATTGCTCGTGGAGATCCATAACATTATTAAGCCTGCTGACTGATCCGTAAGAAAAGAAAGTTTGAGGTGCTG
The DNA here is from genome assembly GCA_031772625.1 of Pinus tabuliformis. Classification (NCBI taxonomy): domain Eukaryota; kingdom Viridiplantae; phylum Streptophyta; class Pinopsida; order Pinales; family Pinaceae; genus Pinus; species Pinus tabuliformis. The sequence goes on from CM062805.1 coordinate 341,347,443, forward strand.
GTAGGGTTCTTCCAGCTCTTGTACGATCCTCCGTTATGTTTGCCAGAAGAATGCGCAGCGCCTCTGTTTGGCCTGTGATATGGACGCCATGTTCTCCGCGGCGTTCTCCGGAGATCGGATGCCTTACAACCCTGCACAATTCCTCTACAGTTGGTGGCAGCATGCGGCAAATCTTGCTAGTTATGAGTAGCAGGACGCTCATGAATTCGATCCATCCAGATTCGAAGGAGCTGGACCTCGTCCCTACACGTTTGTTCCATTTGGAGGTGGGCGCCGAATGTGCCCTGGCATCGACTTTGCCAGAATGGAAATACTTATTTTTTCTACATAACATTGTGAAGAATTTCAAGTGGGATCTCCTGGATCCAAACGAGAAGGTGGTCGTCGACCCGATTCCTATCCCTGTCAGTGGCCTGCCTGTTAAACTTCTTCCACACAAATAAGGTTCCGGCTTCTCAAGGTTTCTGGTTTATTTCAATATAATTCTCTCAGTAAAAAATGGCCGAGCAGGCTTGAACATCTTTAATTTTATTAGTATGGTGTTGGATTTGAGCTATTAATGACAGATTCATAGCCTTGGATTCGTGGTGGTCAGAAAAGATTTCAACAGGAGACACTCCAATTGTAGGTGCAGGTAACTATGCGAACCATATATGTGTTGTCTCTGCTACAGGTAGAGGAGAATATATAATACGAGCTACTGTGGCACAAGATGTAGCTGCACTAATGGAGAAAAACGAAGGACTTCAGATCTGTGGCACAAATTCTTGCCTCGGGTCCAGATCCTGAACAACTGATTGTCTGCAATTGGATGCTCGGCGACTCCATCCTCATTTGATGGTTGACCTCACATAAAGAAATAGATCTATAGTATTGGACGGCTGGACACTAGGGAAGCGTGGTTGCGTTGAGCCTGGAAAGTGGTCAGTGTTGGAGCAACACTTTTCCTGTTTCAGCAACTTGCTGGCATAAATGCGGTTGTTTATTACTCCACTAATGTGTTTCGGAGTCTCGGTATTGCTTCTGATGTTGCAGCAAGTGCTCTTGTGGGGGCTTCAAAAGCCGTTGGGCAGCTGCGGCACAAGAATCTGGTGTCGCTCAAGGGCTGGTGCTTTGAAGAACAAGAAAGTTATTTTTTTATTATTATTTATTTCTTGGAATTATGCATAAAATTATTATGCCTTATTGAGCTTAGCTAACTCAATTTAGGTAAAGTTATTTTGTTAGAATTCATGACTCTAACAAATGACAGGATAAGCATGGAGTTCCAAGAAGTTATTTGAACAGATAAGGATGCCCACGATGTAGAAGAAGGGGAGGTAATGAAGCAGCAACAACAGTTATGGTGGACAACAAAGTAGATTTTTTTTTTTAGTGTGGTTTGTGGAATAGACTCCCTAGCATATTATTGTAATAGTCATTGTATGTACCAGAAACTCCAAATGTTGAATGTAAGCCTTGTAAAGGCATTTGAAAGTTCGTGGTGATCTCAAAACCACTTTGTAATGGTTTGTGGTCAGCCTGAAACCATCTTTTGTCGTTGTAATGTGGCGGTTGGTGGTGAACCAGAAACCATCTATAGAGTCCTAGTGGCTACAGGATTTGCCCGGTGGTGGCATATTGAAGTTGGCAGATTTGCCCGGTGGTGGTAAATCGGACTTGCCCGGTGGTGGCATATTGAAGTTGGCGGATTTGCCCGGTGGTGGTAAATCGGACTTGCCCGGTGGTGGCAGATTGCCTTTGTGGCTGAATCGCCTATGTGGCTTGAGGTGCCTTTGTGGCTGTGTGTACACACGAGCTTTGTGCTCGTAGGAGCAGGTGGACTGCAGTAACACCTGGCTCAGACTCAGATGATTTTCTCTGAGTAGAAGGGGATTGGCGTTTTTCGCGCTAACAGCAATGCCAGGAAAGCCAACTGACGCGTCTGTTAGGCCATTAATCGCGCCAATGGGTGCGGGTTTTTCATTCAGGATCGCGACAATTCACCTTCAAGGGGATCCGTGGGATCGGAGAAGTTGTGGATCTGTCCAAGGGCGGCAGAGTGTGTTTTTGGAGGTTTTGTACATGCAATTCGCCATGACAAGTAGTCATTAAAGGGGGGAGTTGGAAATAATTAATTCCTACTTGTCTATGGTTGTAATTTCCTAATTGAGGAGTTTGTTGCTACATAATAGGAATAAGCTAGAATATAGTTTCTCCTAGTTTAGTGTGTGGTTGAGAGAATCTCTCAACCACACTACTGTACATCTAAGATAGCATTCATATCTTGAGACCATTGATTGTATAAATATGTGTGTAATTTTCTTCATTCTGATATAATAGAAAATATATTGATTGTGCTACTTTTATCTAGTGTGCCATCTCAATTTTGCAAGCGTGGTTTTGATTGGATGCATGGTTTGGTTTTATCAAGGACTTGTGAAAGAACTTTATTGTCTTGCTTTGTGGAATTCATTTAAAATATTACAAAATCATTAGCGATTGACAATATTATACTAGCATATATGGTGCACAACAATTTGCAAGTTCATATGAACACCTAATTGACAATTAAATGAATAGTTCCCTAGATATCTAATAAATAATTAAAAGGTAATTGAATATATCATCAGACACATTAGGACTAGTTGAAGTTAAGTAACTACTAAACATCTAATATGATATTAAACTACTTTTTAAGAGTAAAATTTGAGAAAGGCCTGCGCTTTTTGAAGTTTAATCTCTTTAATCTCTTTTATCATTTAGCAAAATCATAATTAAGAGAAAAAAATAAAATAAATCTATACAAATTTAATATTTATTGATTTTAATATATATATATATATATATATATATAAGGGTGTGAGTGCGCGTTTTATTTAACAATTAAATATATTTTCATTATCACCTTTTTACAATTTTTAAAAAGATTACATGAACAACAAAAAAAACATTACCATAATAATACATAATAGGTTGTAAAAACACCTTTATGGCATAATGATGATTATGTAACCCAAAACTCAAACATCTTTAATTACACTAACCATTGTTTTTACCACTTGGTGCAATAATCATTAAATTTATAAAAAGAGGTGAATTGGTACATAACTTGTGGGAAACGAGAGACATTTCATTATTCATTCCAAATGAGTTATATGGCCTTTGTTCCACCTATAGTTAGGGTCAATCACTAAACATGACAATGTTGCTTATTGATGATTACACAAGAATGAAATGTGTTACATTTTTTAAAGAAAAATTTAAGAATTTGAGAAGTTTAAAGCCTTCAAAGCCCTACTTGAAAATGAAACCGATTTAAAAATCAAGTGCTTAAGATCACACAAAGGATGTGAATTTGCCTCTAATGAATTAGATGAATTTGGTGAGAATCATGGAATCAAGAGACATTTTCTGTAGCAAGAACTCCACAACTAAACAAAGTTGTAGAAAGAGAAAAAAATTATACAATAAATGGCTAGAACAATATTGAATGAAGCCAAACTACGAGACACCTTTTGGATAGAAGTAGTCAACACACTAGTTTACATTTTGTATAGAGCATAAATTTGAGTGAGCAACAACAAGACACCTTATAAATTATGGAAAGATAGACTAGCTATAGTCATATACTTTAAAGTATTTGGGAGCAAGTGTTATATACAGATAACTGATGATAATTTAGGCAAGTTTGATTCCAAAATAGATGAAGGTATTTTTCTTGGCAAAGCACCTAGAAGCAAGGCCTACAAATGCTACAATAGAATATTGTGCAAGGTTGTAGAAAGTATTGATGTAAGTGTGGAAGAAGCAATACCTCAAAGAGAAAAGTCATAAGCAAATGAATATCCAAATGAGACAATCTATAAGCAATTTCCTACTTTAAGGTTTGTCAGTGTTTTCACCTAGGCCTTTCTGTTTTAGTTTTTTTTTAAGATTCTTTTCTTTTTCTTTAAAGAACTTCTTTCTCTCCTGCAATTCTTTATTCCACTCCACTTAGTATTTTTCTCCAATGTAGTGATTAACATAATCTTTCTCTCCCATTATTTTAATTTAAATTTTCATTATTTTCTCATAGGGGTTTTAGGAGACATTTAGGGAAGGTCCATCACGTGGACTTGACCACCAACAACTTTTCCTAAGACGGAAAGAAGCCTTCTAAACTCTAGTGCTCTTTCCTGAATATTTCCAAACAATTCATTTATCAACTCAAATAATAATAAAATAATTACCTCACCACAGTAGTCTCATCATGGCTTCCATATCCATTCAATCCAATAATATTTCAATTTCTAAAAATAGTAAATGTTTAAAAAGCAAATCCATATGGGTGTTACAACTTCCCCCCCTTAAATAAGCATCCTTCTCGGTGTTGTCCTTTCAGTTCCATTCCTCTTAGAACAAATATGGAAATGCTTCTCGCATTTTTTCTCTCATCTCTCAAGTTCCCTCCTTTAGGGTAAAGTGCTTCCATGGTACTTTAACCTGGGCGATGGCTCAATTCCTAGACATGGTTTCTCTCTGATTTAATATTTGAAGTGGCTCTACCTAGAAATATCCTTTCATTTCCACCTATACCACATTCCAATCACGTGAATCATCATGAATATATTTCTTTAGTAAGGAGACATGAAAAACATTATGTAATTTGATGTGGTTTGGAAATGCTAGCTAGTAAGCTATCGGCGTGACTCTAGTTAGGATCTCAAAAGGACTGCAAAATATTGGTGCTAATTTAGCACAAGTTCCTAGTCTCATAGTTCTCTTTCTTGGTTTGAATTTTACATACACATGTTCTCCTACTTGAAATTCCATGTGTGTTCTCTTCTAATTTGCATACCCTTTTTGTTGGTCTTGGGAAGTCTTTAAATTTTGTCTAACTTTCTTCACCACTTGTTCCATTCCTTGTAGAACATTAGGTCCTAATACCAACATGTCTTCTGGCATACTCCAACTTAAAGGAGTATGGAATTTTCTTCGATACAGTGCTTCGAAAGGACTCATTTTTATAGAGGCTTGATAGTTGTTATTATAAGAAAATTCTACTAAATGTAGGAAATCTTCCCACTTAGCAGGTTTGTCCATGACATACATCCTTAACATATCCTCTAGAATTTGGTTTTTTCTTTCCATTTTTCCATCTGTTTGGGGGTGGTAGGAAATAATAAAATTAAGTTGTGTTCCCATTCCTCCAAACAGAGTTTTCCAAAATTTGGAGGTGAACTTAGCATCTCTATCCATTTGCGGTATACCATGCAACCGAAAAATCTCCCGCATGAAGATATCTACAATCTATGTTGTTCCAGACGTAAACTGAACATGTATAAAATGTGTTGGTTTGCTTAGATTTTCTACTACAACCATAATAGAGACATCGTATCTTCTATTTCTTGGTAGTTCGGTGATAAAGTCTAGAGAAATAACTTCCCAATTTCATTCTGGAATGGGTAGTGGATTTATCATTCCAACTAGGTGTTGGTGTTATACCTTCATCTACAGGCACTCTAGACACTTATCCAAATAGTATGCCACTTCTTTCTTCATATCATACCAACAAAATTCTTTCCTCAATGTTGAAATCATTTTTTGGTATCCTAGATGTCCTACAAAAGGTTTCTAGTGATGCTCACTTAAGATAAGTTTTTTTAGAGCAACTTCATTTGGAACATAAATTCTCTTTTTGTATGTCAATCATTTTTTTGAATTTTCTGCATAACCAAGAAATTCTATCTTCTATAATTTTTGTTGAATTTTCAGATAAACTTTATCTTTTTGTGCTGAAATTTTGATTTGTTCAACAAAATCTATTTTAGCGTTACTAATAGAAATTCCCATTAGTGAATTTACATTTCTACTTAAAGTTTTTTCTACTTTATTTTCTTTTCCCTTAATATGCTTTATGTCAAACTCAAATTCACTTAAAAACTCCATCCATCTAGCTTGTCTAGCATTTAAATCAGACTAACTGAAAAAAGTATTTCAGACTAATGTGGTTAGTGATAAGTGTAAACTTTTTTCCCAATAAATAGTGTCTCCACATTTTTAAAGCATGTATCATGGTCGCTAACTCTAAGTCATAAACATCATAATTTCTTACATGAATTTTCAACTTTCTTGACTCATATGCCACTACATAATTTTCTATCATCAGAACACCATCTAACCCTTCAAGGCATGCATCAGCACACACTAAAATCTCTTTTTATGGATATGCAATCTTTAAGATAGGTGTTATAGTTAAAAATGTTTTAATTGGTCAAAGCTTTTATGAAACTTGGTTGTCCACTCAAACTTTACTCCCTTCTTTTGTAAGGAAGTAATGGGATAGGCTAATTTGGAAAATCCTTCAATGAACCTTCTATATTACCTCGTGGTTCCCATGAAGGATTTAATATCTGACACATCCTTAGGAATAGGCCAATTTATAATGGAATTAACCTTTGTGGGATCAACATATAGTCCTTCCTTTGAAATGGCATGACCCAGATATTGTATTTTGCTTTTTATAACTCACATTTATTGAATTTTGCATATAGTTGGTGTTCTCTTAAGGTTTGTAGCACCATTCTCAAGTGTTCTTCATGTTCTTCATGATTCTCAAAATACAACAAAATTTCATTTATGAAAACCAACACAAATTTATCTAGGTACTTACTAAGCACATTGTTCATTAAACACATAAAAGTTGCAGGTGCATTGGTAAGACCAAATGGTATCGCTACAAATGTGTAGTGTCCATATCTAGTTTGAAATGTTGTTTTATGAATATCTTCATCCTTTATCCTCAACTGAGGACATCTTGTTCTCAAATCAAATTTTTAGAATATTGTTTCTCCTCTTACTTAATCAAATAGATCAATGTGGAGCAACAGATACTTCTTTTTAATAGTCAATTTTTGCAGTTCTCTGTAACCTATGAAAATTCTAAATGTACTATCTTTATTTTTCACAAACATCATTGGGGCTCCCCAAAGTGAAACAATGGGTCTGGTGTAACCTTTGTCTAATAATTCCTATAATTTCATTTTAAGCTCCAACAATTCTGTAATACTCATTCGATAAGGTGTCTTATGCATCGGGGTAGCTCCTGGTACTAAGTCAATGGAGAAATGTGTCTCTCATCAGGGAAGTAGCCTTAGATATATTCAAGTAAAACATCTTTAAACTCCCTAATTACAAGTAACTCATTTAGTTTCAATTTTTTTGTTTCCTTCAATTTTCTTCAATTTGGACAGCAAAAAGTTTGCAACCTTTTTAACACTCTTTTCAGCTATAAGGCTAAAATTTGTCTAACAAAAATGGGTCTAGGTATTCCTTTTATAAATTGTTCAATTCCTTCATCATTACCACAAATCATATATTTTTCTAAATTGTCTATTACAACTTTGTTCTTCTCTAACCAATCCATGCCTATCAACAGGTCATAAGAACCTAGAGGAAGTACGTTTAAATTTAACTCAGTTTTGCAATCAGTGCAGTTCACAAAGCATTGTTTTATATAGTTGGTTACCTTACTCTTTGTTCCTGTTTCCATTTTTACTAGTCGGTCCTTTTTAATTTTTTCAACTTTCAAGTGACATTTTTCCACCACTTGTGGACTAATATAGCTAGTACTATCTCCCAAATCAATTAACATAGAGACATTTGGTTCAGTATGTTACCTCCAATTTCTATCATAGTGGACTAGTGCTCCACTTATCTATCCTCCAGGGAAACATTAATCCAAGGAATGTTCCTCGCAATATTTGTTATTGTAGTGGCTTCATGGACAACTTGTACATTATGTACAGACCTCATATTGTGTGGACAATTTCTTAGCAAATGGGGTTCTCCACATCCCCAACTTTTTAAAGGTTCTTTCTCTTTTGCAATGACTGCCCCTTTATTGTTTAACTTCATTTGTTTTGAGCCAAATTGTGATTGAGCAGGTTGGGGCTGATTATTCCAATTGAGCCTCTTTCTCTAATGATCTCTCCCAACATTCTTCATAAAATAGGATTTTTGCTTCTTTATTCCTCATATAGACTTATTTTCATCCTTTCTCTACCATGATTTTGAACCTTCACTGTTATTTCTAATTTTCTAATAACATAGTCTTACCTTCCTTACTACTTCATCCATTGTCTTAGGATTTTCAAATTCAATCTTTTCTTTATACGCAAGTGGCAGACAGTTTAAAAACCTTTGTAATTTTACTTTCTCTTCCTTAATATAAGGAACATATCGTAATAAATTGGTGAATTTAGCAACAAATTCATCCATGGTTAACTGTCCCAATCTTAAATCGTGGAACTCTTTTGCACAATCAAAAAAGTAACTCTCAGATAAGTACATGGATTTAAATTGTTTTTGGAATTCTTCCCATGAAACTATTTTCTCTTCTAGATTGTGCATTATTTTGGCCTCCTCCCATCATAAGGCAACTTTACCTTGCAGCTGGTAAATTGATAATGTGGTTTTAAATTACTATCATACTCATAAACTTGAAAATACTTGGTAATATTTAGCAGCCATGCTTCTGCATATTGCATTTTCTCACCATCAAAGGTAGGAGGTCTTATCTTTTTAAATTCTCCAGGTAACTCCATTTTATTTTTCTTTTTAGATCTTTTTGCTTTTGGAGAAGTTCTGTCAAATTCATTTCCACTAACATATCTTTTTGTTTCCAGATCAACACTTGTTCTCTTCAAGGGATTTTCCTTATCCCCATCTTCCTTTATATTCAAAGGCTTATGACTTGACTTTCAGTCAAATCCTTTATCATTTTTTCTCGTTCTTCACTTGTCTTCACCAAACGTTCATGACCAACTCTGATATTGGCAATTCTTGGTGTAAGTCCCTTACTAATTCCAAGAACTAAGTGGTTGTAGGTGTTTCTTCTCCTCCCATCTCCACATACACTTGTCCTCCTTCAGCAAGAGGCTAATTTGAAGCTTCTGCCATTTTCTATTGTTAAGCTTTCTTACTCTTGTACTTTATTTCCAAAAACAACACACATTAGTTTTTCATATCTTACAAATATATCACAACCTATGCATTTTATTCTCTTGATGTGGTTTTCCCTTAGGCCTATATTTGAAACCAATTGCTTTGATACCATATGTAACATACCTCAATTTCCAACACAATTTTTGTTTTCATTGTTATACTTGACCTTCTACTTATCTTCATTTTCATAGATATATAAGCAAGTGAGTGCTTTAGCCCTTTATACAACTCTCATTGGTTCTTTGCTTGTCTTGTCATTAGCAATTTTATTAAATTAGGCTTCTATTTCTCATATAATGTATTGTTTCCAACCATTGGATTCTCTCTTGCATTCAAATGTTGTAGGATTAAGGCCATTAAAGTCTTTGTTGAGAACTTTAAGCTTTGTGGAAGTTGGCCATAACAATATTATTAAATTTGGTCCTTTCCTTCAATTATAGTTGTGAACCTAGGTATGAATATTATTCTTATTAAATGTATCCAAGAGCTTTACTCTTGTCTAGTTGTGAACCTAGGTATGAATATTATTCTTATTAAATGTATCCAAGAGCTTTACTCTTGTCTATAACTATTAAACCTAGATTGAGAAAAATATGCCTTATTTATTTCAAATATCTCCATCCTGCTTTAAAAATTGGGCTCTTTTATCCCATAGTCGAATTGGGCATATCACTATGCTCTACCTTCATATAGTGGAATTATGCGAATCACTATGCACATATTAATCTTTATACTAAGTTTTGGCATGACTATACACATATTTTGTTTAGCCTTCTATACTCCCAAGTCACACTTATCAAGGCATGTGTTAACTTCATGTGGATATAATTGAACCCTTTGAAATGTTATATATTATGTGCATATGATTTTTGTAATTCAATGTGGGATAATGTGTTCTAGTTCTAACTCCACATGGAAAGGGATCAATGGTCCACGTGGAGATGATCATGTAAACTTCACGTGGGGTATGGCTAGGGTTAATGTTGAACGGTTATGATGATATTTTGGGATCTGATGGTGAATTGAGGTTAGGTTTTACCCAAAACATAATCTCCCAAATTGTATTCACCTCATTTTGCATTTGCTCACTCGGTCAGACACCACTTTGCATTAGGGAACTTTGACACTAAGGGTTTCAGGACTTTTCTTACCTCTGTCACATTTTATTTTACTTTGTAGCTCACCATTTTCTCATTGTAACCCCCATGGAGTAGCTTTCTCATGATAGTGAACCAAAGGTAATTTTCCGGTGCTTGTAATTATAGTTGCACAGTTAATTTTTCGCTTTAATTTCGAATTTATAGCTATAGTTTGCCCATCCATTCTTTAATTTGTGTGGCAATGTTGTAGGAGGCTTTACCTCAGCTCAAGTGTATAACATTGGTTTCAATTATGTTCATACAAGGTAGAAGAAGGTTTTCTACTCTTGTTCAGGTAAGGGCAATTACCCATTTTGGTTCCATTGAAATGGTATAGTTATCAGTTTCAAGTCTTTCTAGTTAAACCCTTGACTTTACACCATACCTTCCAGGATGACATGGATGAGTTGGGTTTTCACTCCCTACTCAATGTTTCAATTGAAAAAAGGTACTAAAAATTTGTGAGTTCACCCATTTTTGTTTTCTTTTATTTATGGTGACTCTAGGGCCATTCGACACTTCATCGTTTATTTGTAAGGAACTTTGGGTTTCCAATTTCTCTGTATAGTAAGTTTAGTAATTTTCTATGGTTGTTTTATTTAGTCGTCTTGTGGCCTTAACGTAACTTTGAGTCTTGGTATCAAACCCTAGTTGGGGGTTAACCCTGAAATCCTCATTTGGGGTTCTTTGTTTTTGCCTTGATCTCATATATTTGACTAGGTGCGAATTTTTACTTTCTATTTTCTTAATCACTATTTTATGGTGTAACTATATATATATATATATATATATATATATATATATATATATATATATATATATATATATATATATATATATATATATATATATATATATATATATATCTTATGGTTTTCGTGGAGCCAACGTCACAACATCATCTATGATAGATGACCATATCCCTTCTGCTCCATTCTTGAATTTATTATTATATAGTGGTTTTGTTTAACATAAGAGATTGAGGGTCATTCCTTTTCTAATTTTCTTTGGCAGGAAAACCCATGGAGATAGGACGGTCGTGCGACCTTACCACAGGTAAAGGAATGTCGCCCATTTTTAACTCCAATTCGTTCTTTCTTCATTATACGCATTTTCTATTGAATACCAAATTAATGTATGTGGGTTCCCTTTCTTGTATCCTGTGAATTATAGGTGAAACATCTATCGAATTTCAATGACTTTTATACTTGGGTTTCAACACTTTAACTCCAATCTTCTCCTATAGGTCGGCCTCTTAATTCACTTATCCATCCTCAATGGCTATGTTGTACAACTATTTTTGGGCATTCGAATAGGATTATGGAAACCTCCTAATGGATTTCCCTAAATTTGTTTATGTATTTCTACTTGACCCTATCAGGGTTCATGGTATATGTTTCTTCAAAAGAATGTATTCAAGATTCTCAGCTTGGGATTGCTTATACAATTTCAACTTTAAATATTTAATTTCATTTTAATAGCCAGGATATTGGTTTAATATATTTTGAGTTTATTGGTTGATTGTTTGACTCGATGATTGCTCTCCTATGTTCCCTTGAGTCTCAACCAAGTTTCATATACAGTATGGTTAATTTTTAATATATAATTTCTATGTAGACTACTTCTCAAAACATTCATTTTTAAGAGTCTTGTATCATATTACTGTTGTGTTTGATTGTTTACACAAATAATGGTATAGATGTACCTATATCAATTCAACTTTTCTATCATTTTGTTAAAAAAAAAATAGCTGAGATTATGTATGTTAAATTGATCTCACTATACATGGAGGTGAGTGTATAGTTTCAATACAATACTCATATTTTTTATATATTTCTAGCCCATGTCCTCTAGTCCATTCGAATTTGACTTGGACCTATATGATTATCAAACTTATGGAACTACTATAAAGCTTTTTCACCCTTTTATCCAGATCGAATATTTAAGATTGTTAAACTTATATAATTCCTATGGTATATATCTCTTCCATTTAGGTCGAGAACAATAAGCTTGTTGATTATAATTTTAAGTGATCTCTCTTCAATAAATTTACAGGGAGTAACCAATTTGTCTTTAAGGAATTTATTTCCAATTTAATAAGCATCTCTTCAATATTAAATTATTTAGTGTTACTCGGTCATAACAACTGACCAACTAGGGAATAGTAATTTTGTTAAATATCTTTAGACAAAGTCATATTTCCATTTATTTCTCATAATATCTAGACTTAAAAACAAAAGGTATCCTTTGTACATAATTTCTTATGACTTCATAGCCATACATGTACTTGGAGAGAGGAGTTAAGGGGGTTGTGGGAAGGGTTGCTAACCCTAGACATCCTCGCCCTTGGTTTCTTGCCTCCACCTTCTCGACGATGTGACTTCTTATTCTATTGGTGACACTGGAGGCGTGGTTTTGTCGATGTTCCTCTAGAGGTGTGTGATGCGTGTTAGGACCGCTTTCATGTGGTTTTCTTTCCGGGGCCATTGCTTTCATGGTGTCCTTTGCCCGCTTCTCATTGTCTTTGTTTTCCACTATTGACGCTCCTAGGGTTGTCGACATGATAGTATGTCGTGGGTTCCCTTGGTCCCTATGGCCTTGTTTCCCTTGTTGCATGGAGGTCTCTTCCACTATTGATGCAGGGTTCTCGTGCTTTGGGATTGTCAGTTTGGGGCTTCGAGGTTGTCATGGGGGTCGTGTTTTGTTGTCATGGGGGGATTTTGGGTCGATTGTTTTTGGTGTCTTCTCTCGAATCTAATGCCACCATGTCATTGGTTGTTGTTGGGTGTTGTGGGTCATTTTTGGAGTGGCTCCCTTTTTATCTTTGTCGTGGAGATGGGAGTTGAGGGGGCAGGGTCAAGTGGCTCCCTTTCCATCTGTGTCGTGGAGATGGGAGTTGAGGGGGCAGGGTCAAGTGGTTCCCTTACTTCTTTGGCCTTGGCTTTGTGCCTCTTTTCTCTTCTTTTTTGGTTTATTTCATAGATGTTGTGTTGCTTCCACAGTTTCTATGGGATTTTCGGGGCTATTTGGGTGACTTGTGTCCAATTTTTATTTGATGTGTTGTTAGCCTTGTTTGTTGGCTTCTTAGTTTATTTTTAAACATCATGAGGTGTTTTTCTGGTTTTCCTTTTGGTTGGTATAGTTTTAATTCCCTAGGCATATGCAAAAAAGTAATTTTTTCTTTGTTTCTATGGAAAAAAACCATACATGTACCCCCATAGTCATAATCAAATTAAGCCTAGTATGGTATGAAATCATGACTAGAACTTTATTAAATAGTCTTATCGGACTTCTTCATAGATTAATCATCCTTAGTTTCTATACACATACAGTAGTGTCTCTCTACAGGTAAAATATATCAGATTATAATACAATTTACTAGTATAAGTTCATATAATTTGACAAGATTTCCTGCATACATCCATCTCTTCTATTCATCACAATTTTAATTCGTAGATTTATTTATCTCTAGAATTTCTATTCAATCTATTTTCTTTCATTCATAACTGAGAATAATAATATAATTAAATGATAAACTCATGTATGCAGATTATTTACTCTATTAACTTTTCATATCTTTATGCATGTGATCCATTCTTATTTATCAAAAGAATTTGGAGTAGATATGTACCATACTTTCTACTTGTAACTTCAACCATAGTCTTATAGCTTGTTCTACCATTTCATATCAGTAGTAAATTAAGTATTAAAGCGTAGAATAAACAACCAAAATTCATCTAACAGTAAACCAAAGTTTGGGGAATATTCAGGAACTGAGCATGTTCCACCCAACCATGAACTTCCTCTGCCTGTTTCCCCCAAGTTAAGATATTTTTTCCCTCTATAATCAACAACCTCTTTGATTCCTAGGTTGTTTTTTTATATATTTCTTCCCAACAAATTTTTGGTAGTGACTGCTTTAAGGTTTGCCAGCCTTTTTTCGAAAAATATTTTTTTTTCTTTAAATCACGTCTTTCTCTCCCACAATGTTTTATTCTACCCCACTTATTATTTCTCTCCAACTAAGTGATTAACATAATCTTTCTCTCCCATTATGTTAATTTAATTTTTAATTATTTTTTCTTATGGATTTTTAAGAGACTTTTAAGGAAAGTCCATCATGTGCACTTGACCACCAACATCTTTTCCTTAGCTAGCAAGAACTCTTCTAAACTCCATTGCTCTTTCTTGAATATTTCCAAACAATTTATTTATTAACTCAAATAATAATAAAATAATTACATCATCACACAATTCCCATCATGACTTCCATAGCCATTCAATCCAATAATAGTTCAATGTCTAAAAATAGTAAATGTTAAACAGTAGAGCCACAAGGGTGTTACATGAATGAAGTATGAAGCATGTTGGTGTTATGCAACCAACTCACAAAATAGAAGAAAAGAAAGATCAACGACTCCAAAATTAGCCTCTTTGAGGGGGAAACCTCCTTTACATTACACAAATGAACAATTCTTGGATGATACAAATGACAAGACCTCCTTTCTATATATAGGAGTCTAAGGGGTCACAATATAATTATAAGGACCATAATACTTTGGTGATAGTTTATTATCCTTCTTAGTTTTCTTGAGGGACATTTGCTTGCAGCATGGTAGTAGTCATAGAAATACCCAGTGGCCTACATCAAAACTTCTTTCGTTGTGATGTTGAGCTACCTGTTGTTTCATTCTATTATGCACCAAAGTCAGGTTATCCTTTAAGAGTTGGAGAAATTTTTGGTGATGCTCGATGTGGTCTTCCACTGCTTGAACCTAAGAATTTTCTCTTAAATATGATGTGATGGATGGTGGCTGATATCGATAAAGTGCCATAGATGTGGTCATTTTTGCTGTAGTATGGAAGGAAGTGTTATACCACAATTCAACCAAAGGCAACCATTTGACCCATTGTGTCTATTTATCAGATACAAAGCAACGAAGATATCCTTCCAAACATTTGTTCACTATCTCAGTGTGCCTATCAAATTGAGGATGATAAGATGAGTTATGAGCTAAATGAGTACTGAGATAAGAAAATAATTATGTCCAAAAATTTCCAGTGAAAATAGGATCTTTGTCACTTACAATAATCTTTGGGTTTCCATGTAGCTTTTGAATTGTTTCCATAAATGCAGTAGCAACTGTATTGGCTTTAAATGGATGAGATAATGCACAAAAGTGTGCATATTTGGTAAAATATATTGAAACCTCCTCCCAACATTGACTTGGAATGGATAAAGGTTATAATAAACCTGGGGTCTTAATTGTATCAACTTTATTTTGTTGGCAAACCAAACATTTCACCACAAAATTTTGAATATCATATTTAAGGCCATCCCAAAAAAAAATCTTCTTAACCTTGTGGTAAGTTTTTAAAAATCTTGAATTCGCTCCTAAGGGACAGGTGTGCAATTCCAAAAGAATCTTTTGTTTGAGCTGGGAATTCTTACAGAGGCATAAGAGATCTTTGTACCATAATGAATCATTTTTCCAGCTAAATATATCAGATGTATTGGGATCTTGCTGCAACTTTTGAATGAGTTCCCACACTTCTTCATCATTCTTCCATTCATCCCTTGCTTCATTTATCCAATTTTGTTGGATAAATGAAATAGCACAAAGCAATGCTTCCACATACTCATCCTTTCTTGAGAGTGTGTCTGCAACAACATTTTTCTTCCCTTTTTTGTAGATGATTTTAGATTCATAACCCAACATCTTTGTGACCCATTTTTGCTACTCTTCTGAAGATAATCTTTGTTCTAAAAAGTATTTAAGACTACCATGATCCACTTTTACTTGAAGTTTCTTCCCATTAGGTAAGGCCGCCATTTCTTAAGTGTGTGTATTATTGCCAACATTTCCTTCTCATAAATAGCTTTGTGTAAATACTTAAGCATGATCCACTTTTACCTTGAAGTTTCTTCCCATTAGGTAAGGCCACCATTTCTTAAGTGTGTGTATTATTGCCAACATTTCCTTCTCATAAATAGCTTTGTGTAAATACTTCCCTTTGATTCGATGACTTTCATAAGCAATGGGTCTTTCTTCTTGCATTAAAACAACACCAATTCCATTTATTGAGGCATCACATTCCACAATAAAGCTTTTTGTGAAGTCTAACATAGCTAAGACTGATGCTTGGCACATTCCCTCTTTAATATGTTCAAAGACTTTCATTTCTTCTGGAGTCTAAGAAAATGCATCTTTCTTCAGTAATGTTGTTAGAGGTGCTACTATTCTCCCATAATTCTTAAATTACTTGCGATAATACCCTATCAAGCCGAGAAATCCTCGCAGATGCTTTATGGATGTGGTGATTTTCCATTCCTTAATGGCTTTAATTTTGCTAGGGTCTACCTTAACACCTTCATGAGATACAATATGACCCAAATATTCCACCTCTTGTACTCCAAAGAAACATTTGGAGGTTTTTCATATAATTGTTTCTCCTCCAATAGTTTGAGCACTCTATCAACATGTTGAACATGATCCTTCCAAGACTTGTTGTAGATTAGTTTATCATCAAAAAATACTACCACAAATTTTCTAAGGAAGGGTTTGAAAATGGAATTCATCAAACCTTGAAATATATAAGGTGCATTGGCAAGGCTAAAAGGCATGACCAAAAATTCATAATGACCCTCATGAGTTATAAATGTTGTTTTCGGAATGTCTTCAGTCTTCATTCTGATTTGATGATATCCTGAACAAAGGTCCAACTTGGTGAAGTAAATTGCTCCATGCAATGCATCTAATAATTCATCAATGACATGAATGGGAAATTTGTCTTTAATAGTGAGCTTGTTGAGCTCACTATAATCCACACGCATGCGCCATGATCCATCCTTCTTATGGACCAATACTACTGGAGCAGAGAAATAACTTTGGCTATGTTTAATTATACCAGCCTCTAGAATTTCTGCAACCATACGTTAAATTTCACTCTTTTGAGCATAGGGATATTTGTAAGGCTCGATGTTTGGAGGAACACTTCCTAGAATCAAATGAATAGCATGATCATGATCACGAATAGGTGGGAGGCCTTTGGGAGTCTCAAATACCTTGGGATGATTGTTCAAGACTTTTTGGAGATCTGGATAAATAGATGATTTCAATGTGGGAACCTCTGACGAACATAACTTTGCAATTACGCCAAGTTTTTCTTTCTTTAGAAGTTTTGTCATGCCAGTAGAGCTTATTCTCTTTCCTGATTTCCGTGTGATCCCCCTTAATTCAACTTCTTTTTATTCTGAAAAAAATCAAGAAAAGTTCTTGAAAATTAAAATCTATGGTACCCAAAGATTGTAGCCATTGGACTCCTAGTACAACATCAACACCACCCATTGGAATGGAAAGAATTGGACTATTCAACACATATTCTCCCATCGATAGCTTGATATTATGGCACTTTCCAGAGAAATTTATGGTTCCTCCATTTGAAACCATCACTCGACACTTTGGTGCTGGATATAGGAAGCAATTCAATTCCTTCACGATTTTACAATGACTAAAATTATGGGTACTGCCCGAATCAATCAACACTATTACCTTTTTCTTCTTGATATGTCCTTCTATCTTGATAGTTTGAGGAGTGGTAATTCTGGCTAATGCATTACAAGATATGGTCGGATTCATTTCTTCTTTCTCTAGGGTTTGTTCCTGGTGTGTATCCTCTTCTTTTGATGTTTCTTGTTCCTTTTCTTCTTCCTCTTCACAATCTATGTAAAATAAATTATTCTCAGCACACTTATGACCTTTAGTTTATTTGCTATCATAACTGTAACAAAGCCCTTTTTCTCTTTTTTCTTCCAATTGTTGTGGTGTCAACCTTGTAGGTTGTGGAAGGCTAGGGGAAACAACACTTCCATCTTTATAGTTGTGATTGGTAGGCTTCCTTGTTGCCATAATTTTGCATTCAATTTTTCTTCCCAACCTGAATTCCTTCTCTAATGAATCAGGTTCCTAAAGGCGAACCTCGTGTTGAATCCTATCCTTTAAATTCCCTATGAACACATCAATCCTATGCTCCTTTGGAATATTTTTTACCCTTATATTCAATTTTTGAAAGTCCTCAATGTGCTCCACCATTGAAGGTCCTTTTGTTTGAGATTTATCAATTGGCTAAAAAAGGTGTTGCCTTTTGTATCCTCATAATGTACTATCATTTCTTCTATAAAAATTGCCCAAGTGACAATTTGTTTACGAGAGAAAAGCCATCGATACCATACAAACTGATTGGGTTCCAAATATAAAGTTGCAATGTGTACCTTTTGTGTGTTTTGCACATTATGGAGATCAAAATATTGCTCCATCTACATTATCCATGTTACGGGATCCTTGCCATCAAACTTCCTCATATCTATCTTTGGAACATTGTGGGTCTTTAATCCAACATTAGAGTCTATGAAATCATGACTAACATTTCTTTTGTTCTCAATATGAGTTTCGTCTACTACCTTTTCGCCATTAAGAAGCATTTCTTGTAGCAACTTTGTCAAACCTTCCATGTCTTTCTTCAAATATTCAATTTTTACTTCTAAACCATTCATCGTAGCTTCCACGCCATTCATCTTAACTTCCATGCCTTTCTTTAAACCATCCATCTTAGCTTCTGTTACTTTTTGTGAGAGTGAAATTTATTGTACTTGGTCTCATAATTTTGATATATCATGTTTCATTTCTTCCTCTTCTTGATGAGTCATGCTAGAGCTTTCAGGTTGCTTACTAGGTGTTTCCATTTTATTTCTTCAAGGCATCAATTAATGATAATTATGCTTCACTATGCCCTTTGAATTCCTTCAAACTAATTTTTCAAGCCAAACTTATGCAAAATTTTAAAAAGACTACACACCTTTTTTCTCTTTGTAGGAGCTCGATATTGAACCTGTTGTATCTCTGTAATTTCATATCTCCAAGGTTTGACATTTCATCCTCACGTAGCCCTCTGAGTCCTCTTTCCAACCCCTCAATTCTGATCAAGGTTGGATTCTCCAAGAAAGGGTTATTCCAAATCTCCCACGATGACCTAATTATAGATTGGTTCAGTAGAGCGAACTTGTACTAAGTGCAATGTTTGACTGTTTCGACCTTCGGACCTTGAAATTCGTCTTATTTCTGTATCTTTTTATGAAATTTCAATCTGATGCTCAGAGAGAAAGTTATGACGATTTTCTCCAGGTCACCTGTTTGAGATATAATTTGGAAGCCTGCAAAAACCCTAACTTCCTTGGATCATATCTCCGAACATATAGCAAGACAAGATCTAAAATTCGTGTCCGAGGTTCATCAAGATTTCGGCTCAAATGGGTATTAATTTTGGCTTTTGAAAATTCGTAAAAAATCCGTTATAGCAAAAATTCCACGATGACCTGTTTGAAGCAGCGAAACCCTAGAATCCAAAGCCATGATACCAAATGTTATGCAACCAGCTCACAAAATAGAAGAAAATACAGATCAACAACTTCAAAATTAGCCTCTTTGAGGGGGAAACCTCCTTTAAATTACACCAATGAACAATTATTGGATGATACAAATGACAGGACGCCCTTTCTATATATAAGAGTCTAAGGGGTCACAATATAATCAGAGCCGACATATTAATAATAATGTAAGGGCACAAAAATAACAATAGTGGGCTTCTATGGGGAACAATAATAAAAATATGGGGACAACATGGGCACAACAATAACAATAAGGGGCTACAATGACAATAATAATAAGGGAACACACTAGTATTATAGGGACCTAACAGTTGGTGAAGTTAGAAGTACTCTGTGTATGAAGACCTTAGGTTGGTGCCTAGATTGGTCTTGCTAATTTGATGCTTAGATAAGGATATTTGTGTCTTTAGTAGGTTAGTGCCTACAAACATTAATAAAGATAAGCTTTTGTGGTTTTCTTTCGCGAGAGTTTCCACATTAAACTTTGTGTATTATGATTTTAGTTTACATGCATTTAATTTTATGAAGTTAATGATTAATTGATGAATACTCATTTAAAATAAAATTAAAAAAGCGATATTATATTGATTCACCCTCCCTCTTAGTATAAGCATAATTTCAACACAAAATACTTCTTTTGGGATACTCTTTATATTAAAATTGTATTTTTCATAATACTCAATTCTGTTTGAATTAATGCTTTCATGTTCGACTAGGATCTAGACAAATCATTCAATCCAAGCCTCGTAGACCAGAAAAAAATAGAAGAAATCTTATAGCATCACTTACTATTTGAAAAAATATTAATGATTGCATACATGTTTTTATTTTTCATATTACAGATAACAAGATAAATGGAACGCTATAATTCCAGTAATTTTTAAGAATTTGGCCATTGCTTATCATTGGTACTAAGCATGAATAATATATAATTTCACAAAATTGTTTGTATTATTCAAAGCATATGGAGTCTATAATGTACACTAGGGAGGGAGAAAAATATAGTAAGGGGAACGAAATAGGTGCAATTATTTGTTAAAAGCAAAACCAAAATACATGTCTTTTAATACCAATTATGTGGCATTGAATGATTATACTAGTACGAAGCATTTGAGATTTATTTGTAGAGGTCTCTTGTTTTTATACATTCTCCCATAGAACGGAAGCTTGGAATCATATTCACTCTTTCAAGAAGATTGGCACTAAGATTACACATAGTCTCACATAACTCACATTCCTAAAGAGATGTTATGATTGACATATCATTCCAAGTTTTTCCATTTCCAAACAACACTTGCATAACTTAAGAAATAATAGGGTTTTCCAAATGGCGAGTTTATATTGGATTAAATCAGAAATTACGAGAATGAAGTAC
Source organism: Pinus tabuliformis (assembly GCA_031772625.1). Taxonomy (NCBI): domain Eukaryota; kingdom Viridiplantae; phylum Streptophyta; class Pinopsida; order Pinales; family Pinaceae; genus Pinus; species Pinus tabuliformis. The sequence goes on from CM062805.1 coordinate 341,368,369, forward strand.
ACACTTAATGCTTTGTAAGAAAAATGTTTTATACTCCCTTTGAAATTTGCCGAGATGGAAGATATTCTATATGGAATCACCTTGAATCTACTATGGCACAATGAGTTAAGTGTACTCTTTATAAAACCTTGACAAGCCAAAACAGAAAATTTGATGGGTTGAATTGCAGATATTTAGAAATTTGTATTATAGAATCCCTTTGGTGAAATATTTTGTGCTATTTGGGACATATTTATGTTGTCAAAGTCACATACACGTGTATCTTGCCTAATTTGCACTCTTAAAGTTTGAATCCAATTCTTTACGTTAATACAAACCCGACCAAATAAAATAGGCATTGCCAATCTCTCACATCCATTTTTAGATGTTACCTCCCAAAAGTATTGGAAATGGACTCAATTTTGTTGTGGAAAATGGATGAGACATGAATGCAAAATCGTATTTTTTGTATTGAATAGTCGATTAAAGGTTTGAAAACTGGCAAAGGAAGAGGAAATTAGACAAGAATGAGTTGCCATGATAAGGAGAGTCTAACCTCCAAAAACGAATTGGAAAGGATGAGGTTGAAGCTTTGTGAAACATAAGAAAGAACAAAAACACCATGCTACTTAAAGTAGATAAGGGGAATGCCACAATGATCATTAACATTGAGGACTACGAGTATCATAGTGAAATGTTGGAACACTTGATAACATCAAGAAATAATCATAAACTTTCTATCGATCCAATTGAAAGGTTGTCAAGGGTTTGTGAAGACAATTAAATGCTCTTGGTTGGTTTAAAATGTGAAGCAATCTCTCACTCTAGAGAATTTTTTTATGCCATGCATATATAGCTTACCCAAAATATATCAAGATGTCATCCCTCCAAGACCTACTGTGAATAAGATTGACTCATGGGCTTATAAGTCAGAAAATTATTTGGCACATGGACTCAACTCACTAGGTTAACGAGATTAAAGAACAAAGGATTGAGGATAACAACATTTTGGTCAGGTTTGGCATGGTCTCTCTAGAAGATGCCATAGTGGTCATCAAGAACATTATTGATGATGAGACAGGAAAATTGGTAAGGATTCCTCATTCATCAAGGACATAATTGATGACGGCACATAAAATTGGTGAGCATTTCTTGAGTCCACCTACTTCAGCGAATGAGGAAACATCAATGTAAAGAGGGACATAATACACTTCTCCTGCTAATGATCCAAGCTAATAACATTGAAACATTGAGTAAATAATACTTTAATGCAACCATTCAATATCTCCTCAATAATTCACTACATGAAGTCATCATGAACAACTTGAAATCAGGTTTAGTTTTCTTGAGACAGAGCTATCACAAAACTCATTCCTAAAAATAAATAATCTTCATGAAAACATTGTCATAAAGGAAACAAAAGGCATCAATAATGGTTGTTACCTTATGGAATCCAATCATATAGCAAGATGAATTAGAGGTGTCCTCCAAACATGAGATAATTTTTTTCTTAAAAATAATCCTTACAAAGCATGGCAACTTTTCTAACATTTATGTCCCAATAGTTGGAATAAAACCGAGAAAAGTCGACTTTAAATCTTAAATTTTGATTTCCATATATAAAAACTTTTACTTGCATGTTAGATATATTAATCCCATTCATCAATGTAAGTTCTGGTTTGCATGTTAGCTCAAAACAGTTTACCTTGCAGTAATGTCATTGTCATTATTGACAAAACTCTTTAAACAAACATGTTTTTTCCAAAGTAAAGGACAAAGCTACTTCATAGCTCATTTTTGTTTTCATTTGCCTCACTAAAACACTTGAAAATTATTTAGTAGCAGTGGTCTTCCTCTTTCAAGGTCCTCCTCGAAATTTTAAAAGTAAAAAACCATATAAATTATATTTCTTTTTTCAAAAATAATCTTTAACAAAGCATTTTAACTTTTCTAACATTTATAGCTCAAGTGGTTTTGAATGAGAAGAACAAAGTTTGGCTTTAAATCTTAAATTTTAAAATATTTGCTTATTCGCAGCATATAATAATCTCACGCTTCATAGTAAGTTCTTATTTGCATGTTAGTTGGAAATATTAGGTTCCTTTTGCATGTTAGTTGGAAATATTAGGTTCCTTTTACATTTTAGCTGAAGTAGCTTACCTTGCAGCAATGTGATTGACATTATTGATAAATTACTCTTTAAACAGGCGTTGCCTAAACTAAACTACTTTATAGCTCATTCTGGTTTATATTGAATTCTACTATTATTGACTTTTCTAAATTTTATTATATTATTTGATAAAAAAAGAGTTATAATTATATACCAAATATTTGCTGTCTTGCTCTATGTGACTCTATTGCTTGCTTTAAATTCGATTTCCATATATAAAAGCTCTTATTTACATATTGTTTGCATGTAATAATCTCACTCTTCATCCTGTGTTCTAACATGCAACTTATTTGCATGTTAGTGGGATATAATAAACTTTTATTTACATGTTAGTCGGATATAACAATAATATTACTTTTTGAGCTTGCTTAGTCAGAAAGGGTTTGTTATTTCATAGTTTGTTTTTGGTGTATATTGAATTTTATTATTAATATTATTCGGAATAATGCTTATAATAGTATATAAATAGGATTGGTTTGTTAGTTGTTGGAGTTTTGTTGAGAGATTTTCTCAACAATATTTTTTGGTTTGGAATATGTTGGATCTTATAAGCATTATTTATATGGTTTGTAATTTGGTTTTGAAGACAATATATAAATAGTTTTGCGTGCACAATGTCTTCTCCTTCAATTTCATTTTTGGTATCAGAGTCTCTATGAGCCCTTTCATCCAGAAAGGGCTCAAAAAGATGAGAAAATTCTAAGGATTAAATTAGTCATATGTACATAGTTAACCTAAGTGTTTGTTTTTCTATTATTTCAGTGTTGAATTTAATATTGCTTTTAGTGTCTCCCTAGGGCATGATTGGAAGGAGTGACCAGAGCAGAAGCGGCCACTAAGTGTTCATGACAGAGTTGTGTAATCTCGATGTTCCTTTCTCTGTGTGGAGTCAACATTCTGCAAAAAGCGTCTGATGTGTTAAATATGTGGTGATCGAGCGCGGTGGGTGATCCAGTGTGGTGTGTTGCCTACCCAAGGAGACGTGCAAATTGAAGGCCGTGAAAAATCATTCTCTGCTATGAGTGGAGAAGTGCAGCAATTTTGTTTCCGTTTGGGTCCTCACTTCCCCATAGAACCACATCTTTTGGCACTTGCAATTCTGGAAGATAGGGACTGATGTTGGAATCGCTTCTCTGAGACTTTATATCTTCAAAATTGTCAAGAGTGCTCTCTGGTCACGGATGTGCAATCTTGGCATAAACTGCAGAACCAGTGCTTTCACTGACTCAAGCGGCCTTTGCTCTATGGCTAACTGCACGTTCGAAATCATGTAAGCCACCATTAGAATGTTTGCCACTCTGATTCCTTCTATGTTAGCCACAAGATGTCCACGCTCTCTGGAATTATCAATCGAAGATTAGGCATCAAGTTGATCTATGTCTGTTATTTGAGATACTGAAGTCCAACGTCACTGGAGGCCTTCAGATCAAAGTGTCAGTAGACCTTATTACAAATATTTTGAAGGATGAGAGGTTAAACTCTGATGGGGATTGCCTTGCAGTGGTCATGGATTTTGCAGATGATAAGTGACATTGAACATGTCATCCGAAGCTTGTCTATTGAACATAGAAACAAGACAAAAGGGCAGAGGTATTGTATGGATCATGAGCTTGTCCACAACCTTTGGAAGGAAACCAAGCTCGCTATAGGAGCAATTTGACTGAGTTGAATTGCAATAGATCTCCCCGGGTATTTTTCAATGTGATAGATGCTTAAGGGCCATGGGGATTTTTCAATGTGATAGATGCTTAAGGCCATGGGAGTTTTTCTATACTAGAGATGCTTAAGGGCCATGGGGATAGCACTTCATTTATTAAACAAACAATGTGGAGAAAAAAATTGATTTGTCCAATGGTTGTGTTAATCTATGTAGGAGGCATGTATGTCAGTCATTAATTATTAGTATATGTTATATTTATTTTGTGGGTAAAATTATATGAAGAACCAATTAATGAACAAAAGAATATAATTAAATTTGTGGTTCTCAATGTTTTTCCGTGCTAAGAGAACGTTTCGCTAAATTAATTGTGTGAATTTGTTATATTTTGATGCATATCGTTGTGCTTCGGACTTCAAGAGCATCACTTACAAGTTATGTTATGAGATCCATGCGTGTAGAAAGGTCAATTGCATAATTGACTATTGGATACAGTCCAGTATTGAGATTATATTTCTAGAGATCAAGAAGCGTCAATTATACAAAGATTTTCAAAGATGGTTAGAGACGGTTATGTCTTAAATGAGTTGAATGGGAAGCTAGAAGATTGTGGTGGTCAAAAGAGTGTTGTCCAGGAGACTTCAAAGTGGGGATAAGTGTTGAGGAAGACCAATTAGACAGATGTGACCTATGAATTGTAATTTTTCATTTTTGTATTAATATTTGTAATGATGTAATGTAAGCATTAAAGGGGGACTTGGAATAATGCTTACAATAGTATATATGTAGGATTGGTTTGTTGGTTGTTGGAGTTTTGTTGAGAGATTTTCCCAATAGTATTCTCTTTATTTGGAATTTGTTGGATCTCATAAGTGCTATTTATGTGGTTTGTAACTTGGCTTTGAAGGCAATATACGAATAGTTTTTTGTGCACAATATCTTCTCCTTCAATTTCTTTTTTTATTGACTTTTCTAAAGTTTATTATCTTATTTGATATATATATATATATATATATATATATATATATATATATATATATATATAGATAGATATATATATATATATATATATATATATCAAAATGTTTGCTCATTACTCTTGTTGTGTATAAAATATTGCTTGTTTTTCGATGTATATATTTTCTATGTCAAAAAACTTTTCATGAGATTATTTACTCTTATCATTTTAATATCATCATTTTATAGTAATGTATATTTTAAGCTTATATTGATTATTATTAATATATCATTCTAATTTCAAATAACTGTTTAATCAAACAATAATATAAATTTATAAAGTCTCAATAATATAGATTTCTAATCAAATTCATCTTAATTATGTTGCTTTTAAAATTTATTTATATACATGGTTCAAATTCATAGTATTTAATTATATTATTTTTACATTTTATTTTTGTAAATTTCATTAATGGCTATTCTTAATAAATACTTGTTTCAATATTATTAGTATATAATTCCATTCCAAATTTATTTATATACATGGTTCAAATTCATAGTATTTAATTATATTATTTTTACATTTTATTTTTGTAAATTTCATTAATGGCTATTCTTAATAAATACTTGTTTCAATATTATTAGTATATAATTCCATTCCAAATAAACTTTTAATGCGACAGTGATATAAATTTATAAGGTCTCAATAAAATAAATTTATCTGAGAACTTATAAATTTATATCATGTCCGATTAAAAGCTTATTTGGAATAGAATTATATACTAATAATAATCTATATAATATTGAAAATAAGTATTTATTAAAAATGACCATTAATAATGAATTTTGAAAAATATGTAAAAATAAAATTTTAAACCAACATAATTAATAATTATGAATTATGAAATTGAATTATGTACATAAATAAATAACCGAACATAATTATAATGGATTTGATTCGGAAATTTATATTATTAAGACCTTATAAATATATATCATTATTGGATTAAAAACTTATTTGTAATTAAAATTATATACTAATAATAATTCCTACACATTTAAAAAATACATTACTATTAAATATAATTATGTTGTTTTTACAGGTTATTTTTTATATTCTTCTAAATATATCATTAATAACCCTTCTTAATATCTGTTTTCAATATTATATAAATAAATATATATATCCTTTAAATTTAAATCCGATAATATATCTCAACTTATATAACATTTAATATAAAATTTATATCATCATTGACCATTACTCAAAGTCATGGAGTGAAAATGGTTGTGCATAAATTTTCACCCGGCCTGTAAAAAGAAATTAAGCTATAAGGTATTTACAGTGTGTGGAGTACGTTTGATGTGTCTCTTTGGACTCACCCAATCATTGCGCACACCTTCGACCCTGGTCACACATTTTTAGAGTGTAGTAGGTTTAAATTTTGTTTCTTAAATATAAAAAAGTTTAGTATGATTTTGGTAAAATCTGTTTAATTTTTTTGGAAATTTGAGTTATTTTCAAGTTTTAAAATTTTGGATGTGGAGGGTTTTTGATGGTGCTGAATTTATTTCCGTCATAAATAAGAATTTAAACAGAATTCAAACACTCATAATTTATTTAGTATGGACAATTATTGAAAAGTAATTTTCAACTTGCCAAATAACTAGTCACATCTTGTCCCACGCATTTAATCTTTGTGGAGAGGCTAGGGTGTCAAAAAAGAAGTAATTAATACCTTGAATTTATTCTCTGAGTTGATTGGCCTTTCTGTTTGCGCTCCAAATTACCTTTTCAAACTAACATTGTGAAACATATTAGAATTTAAGTACTATTTACTCTTCTAATCTTATCACAACAAATTAATATATTTTTTCTCAAAATTAAAACCAAATAAAAGCAAAAACCTACCATCCCCTAACCACCACCCAAATTATAAACCCTCAACAATATTCCCAATATTTTAATCCAACTCATTCCACCTGCCTATATAATTCTTAATATAATGTTTCAAGTGAGAAACATTACTGGTTAAGCACACTCTATAAATAGGCGGCATGAAAAAACACCACCAAACACAACTTCCTTAATCAAATCTGCTTCTACATTCCAATGAGTTCAACCAATCATCAACATAGAATTTTATTGCAATTTTTACCTTTAAATTGACTTGAGAGGCAGAGGAAGTGAAATGAATGGTGAATGATTGGGATGGAAGGTGAGGAAATGGAAAGATCATATTGCAAATTTATGGTATCAAAAAGTGTAACTTTTATGGTGAATGAATGTGCAAGAGGCAAAGGGTGGAGAAAACTAAAAAAAAATTGAAGTGTAGATTTATGGTATTTATATAGGGAGAATTAAATGATGAATTTTTTTCCCTTTAACAATTAAAGTATGTTCATTATTATTGTTCTCCACACTTTTATATTAATGATTCAATTTTAAATTTTGTGTATGCAATAAAAATAAATATGTGGCAAAAATAAATTTAAAAATAAATGGTTATTTCAATCTGTTTGTGGGTTCAAAAATTCTAAACCAGTCTCACCATTGTGATTAATAAGAAAACAGATTAAAAAAAGTGATTAATAAGAAAACAGATAAAAAAAAGTGTTGAACTTTATATAGATATATTATTTTTTATTTTGATTTTTCATTAAAATTAAATAATATATTTTTTATAAAATTCTTATTTTATATTATTTAAATCACATTTTTAAATATATAATTAAAATTAATATAAAAATTTCAAAAAAAAATATTGGATAAAATATCCATATATATGAGAAAAAAACAACTCGCAAATAATGATATATATCACTAGTATATATAACAACGAGGTGTGACTCTTGGCTTTAATTAATAAGGTGTGATTATATATCATTATAAGTCTTAATTGCTTGAATATTGTATGATAAGGTTTAGGCAGTGAGTTTGATTATGGGTCTCTACAAACCGAGTGGTAGGGTAAGATTTTTTCTACATCTTTGTAATTAAGAACCATCTACACTCTGAAAGCCTCAAAGAAGGAGGTTTTCAAAATGAATCTGAAGGTAGGAGGGAGTCACCCCTCCTTCTAAAATGTTCTTGCTGGTAAGAATGCTCATGGTGAAGAAAGAATGGCCCTTCAAGGGAGTTCCTCAGACTTTGTTAACATGCGAGTGTTGGGAGATAAGTGGAAAATGCATTTAAGGGGTAATTGCATCGCTAAAGCTACTCAAAACCCTAGGTTCGTTATCTCGACCAGAGGTCTAGAGGACCACAGGAAGTGCATGAGAGATCATGCCTTTATTTGCAAATTTATTGGGAGTTGGCCCACAAAGAAAGAACTAGAGCGTTGGATTCAACAGAATTGGTAACCAAAGGGAGAGGTGGACTTGCATTTGGGACCCAAAAGATTTTTTACAATCATTTTTACAAATTTGAAAGATAAAGCAAGAATCTTCAAAGGAGGACCCTATTTATTCAACAACACAAGACTCTATATCAGACATTGGGAAGCATGTTTCAATCTGGGCAAGGAAGAGTTTAAAGCTGTGTCGGTTTGGGTAAGACTATACTCACCTCCTAGTCGATTTTTGGATTCTGAAATGGGCTTGACCGACCCTCAAGGTCCGTTAGGCCCCTCCCATAGTGATTCTGCAAGAATTCCTATGACCGACTAGTTAGTAAAACACTATAATATGATCAAAGGTGGTGGGTGGCGGGGGAACGATGGGTAGGTATGGGTTCCCGCCTTTGTGTGTTTTACCAACCGCTTGTTACAATATGTAAGACGATGTAGGAATTTCGCTATCAGGGAGAGAATATGACCAATGAATGGAACGAATTGGAAGAATAATTACACACTCAATTTAAATGACCTTCTTGCAATGACAAGAGTTCTAGCTGCAATGACTGAGAAGAGTTCTAGCACTGATTTCAGAAGGGATAGGTGAAGCTTTAGGATGTTTTGTCAAAGTTTCAGAGGTGACTAGAAGGGGAAAAAATATGGCATATGTTAGACCATGTGTTTATATGAATATATCTCTACCTTTACCAGAATCCATTGATTTAGATTATCAGGGAGAGGTATGGACTCAACCTATAGATTATGAACATGTCCCATTCAGATTTCGGCTTTGTCATGAGCATGGTCACTTGATCATAGATTGTCCATTACGAAGGAGACAACAAGAAATAGGGGATCAAGTAAAAAATGAGGGTTTCATCAAGGTTGCACCAAGAAAGTGCAACCAGAGGAACAAGAACACAAGTATCTCAAAGGACACAAAGGATACAAATCATTTTTCGGTTCTAGAGGCTACGTAGGAAGGCCCTCAAAAACAGGTAGACACCAATATGGAGGACACACTTACAGGAATCATAATTGATAAGAATATGCTAAAATGAAAATTGGAGGATGAGGACAAAGCAAAAGAGGACTTTGATTTTTTTACCTTACCAGGTTTTGAGGAAGTAGCACCTTTGTTGATGCAAGACTCGACAACACTCTCTGAAGAAGAATGGCAATTAGTTTCTATGGCAAATGAATGGGCTCAACAAGACCTGGATGTATTATCCAACGAAGCCTGAGATTCTTATTCCAAAGCTTATCTCACCTGAAAACGAAGTGAAGAATCTTGATAGAAGACTCAATAGCCTGTTGTTTTCAAATGTTCAAAGACAAAGGGAAAGAGATCATACTTAAGGATCTCTCGAAGTAAACCCAAGAAAGAAGTGATATAGAAATTAGGTCAACCTATAGCCCTCGCTGAGAGCTTGCAAACCCCAACCAAACCCTCATTGTGAGAACCTTATAATGGAATGTTCAAGGACTCAATAGCATAAGCAAAAAAAGATATCTTCGAGAACGGATTATAAAAGAGAAACTGACTATTGCAATATTACAAGAAACAAAATTAGGGGCAGACAAATTGCCCCAAATAGCAGGACTTTGTTGGAAAATATGTTAGACAACGTCAGTGGATGCAAGAGGAAATGCAGGCGGTTTAGCCGTGTGGTGGAACCCAAACGAAGTTGTCTTCCATGACTAGATAGCTAAAAACTAAATTCTTACAGGTAGTTTCATATATATTGGTACAAAATACATGGTAGTCTTAATACATTGTGTTCATGGCTCCACGGCTACTCATTCCCAGCTATAGAGGTGGCGCTTCGATGTCTCCTTCGACGCGTCGTTAGATACTGTTTGGTTAGGAATCAGTAGCAAATTTCTTTGAAGCAGCGCCCCTAGAGGTCCCAAAGGAAATTATTCAGCTTGAGGCTAAAGAATTCGAGGATCATGTTTATTTCTTAGATTCAGAGTTAGGAGGTAGTAGCCTCAAGTGGGTACCAGACCCAAGGAATTTTCGTAAGTGAAGGATCCACTTCCTTCATTCCATAAATCTTCATCATCAATTGGAAACTCTTCTCAACATGGTTATTAGAGACAAGCAAGTAGACAACTATAAACTCTTTACAGGTCAGGAGGATATAAAGATAATTTTGATAGACATTAGATACAACTTTGATGATATAGTTGTTTTGTTTTCTCGCATAGAACGCTCTGTGGTGGGGCAGTGAATTCTTTGAAGTTTGAATTCCTAGGTGAGCATATCTCTTGTCAATAAGTGGGGGAAAGAGGTCTGCGTTAGCTATGGCTCCTACATGCGTCGGCAAACCCTCTGGAGAATCCAAGAAGCTGGAAGCGCGATCAACCTGGGCCATCTCCGGAGCACAGAGAGGAAGGATCAAATGTATTTCACAGCAGTCAGGGCGTATAAGGGAAACTGAGGCGCGAACCTGCCAAGATCTGGTGAATACGGGTTTCCCCCAGAAGGCGAAGATAGCCGACAAATCTCTGATCGGTACAAGCGGGTTGAACGGCCATACGACAGTCTGCCCCAAGGCCGTAGCTGCCAGCGAGATCAAGCTTGATGGGGGAGCTGTCTTCAGCAATAATGGAGCCCTCAGGACGGAAAAACGCAGACTCTGTCTAAGGTATGGAGGAAAATTCCATTTCATTGAATATCAGAATGCTGATCTGTTCTATTATGGCGCAGATCTGGATACCCATCTGCCATTGAGCTCTGATTGGGCATCATACCCATCGCTCTGCGGCACCCAGTACAGATCGAGCCCCGGGCTATCAGATCTAGACCATTTTGTGGCAAATCGACCCTCTTGGGCAACTTTTATCTTGATCCATGGGAATATGCACAGATCGAGCCTTGGGCTCTTCGATCTAGACCCCCGCATGGTAGATCGGCCCCATTTCAGGTCAGATCTAGATGCCCAACCACTGATCAGGGGCATGCAAAAGTCACAGAACAAAATTTCTGCATTAGATCCGCCGAATACAAGAGTTGGATCCCCGACAAGAGGATACCAAGTATTTATAAAACTCCCTGAAGGAAAATCGAAACTTATCTGGGTAAAAGAAACTGATACTGTTAAGCAAATGCAGGAAATTATCATGCAACAGTTGGGATACCCCATCAGATCACAAAATCTGATACATGGGGGCAGAGCGCTTCAAGATACAAAATACCTCTGGGAATACCAAATTGAACCCCTGTCAACAATCATACTCAATCTGAGAATAAGAGGGGGCGCATCCGTCAATGGCAGGAATAATTACAGAGCTGAAGGAAGTGGTACGGGTTCAGGGAAAAAACCAGGTAGCATTTCCTTCAAAAACATCCTACAAGGGAAAAACACAGAAGGAACAGCACCAAATCAAACAGGTATGGATGCCAGGCCATACATTGTGGAACAGCTGGATCATACCCCAGAATACAACATAGACACACCAGAAATAGAGGAGCATTGTACTACATATGAAAGGCAAGCAATAATATGCAGATTTAACAGCTTTTGGCCCAAACCGATGGATTTATTCCATTGGATCTTCACGAACTGGACCATGCAATGCGAAATACATCTCTGCTCCAAAGGATTTTTCATAGTAAAATTCTTATCAGCAATTGACAGGGACACAGTAATACAGGAAGGACCTTGGTTCTAGGGATCCACAGGACTTTTCATCACACCTTGGTTCCCAGAATTTGATGCAAATACAATGGTTGTTTCCAAGATGCCAGTTTGGGTGCGACTACACAACCTCCCAATACATCTCTGGACTGATCAAGTACTAGCTGGAATAGGAAATACTATTGGACGCTACATCAAATGGGACACCCAGCGAGTGGAGGAACGAATTTACACTTTTGCACGAATATGTGTGGAAGTAGACCTCAGCAAAGGCCTGCCAGACTAGATTCAGCTGAAGCATAGACAGAGGAGCTGGACACAGGGTCTAGACTACGAAAATACTGCTTTCAGATGTCGAATATGTAGACAAACAGGACACCTACAAAGCACGTGTCCAGCAGCCAAAAAAGACAATCGAAGAAAGAACAAAGCACGTGCCCTTTATATATAAATTTATAGAAAAATTTAATGAGAGGTATATTATTAAAAAAAACTAAAAATTAATTAGTTTTCACACAACAAATTATCAAATAAGAAAACTCAGATTTGCATATTATATATATATATATATATATATATATATATATATAACTTTATAAAATATGAAAATTGAAAAACAATAAATATTTATAAAATATATAATTTTTAAAAACATTAAAAATAAAAATGATATAGAATTTGAAAACATTTATATTATATATATATATATATATATATATAATAAAAATATCACAACAATTTCTCAAAACAATGAGACATAAATATTTAGTTTATGGTGGGAAAAAACTAAAATTATGATATACTTTTAAATAATTTTTTTAAATGTATTATATATTTGATTATATAGATTGAAATATTTTTTGTATTATATATTTGATTAATATATATACTGCTTTCAGATGTCGAATATGTAGACAAACAGGACACCTACAAAGCACATGCCCATCATAAACTAAATATTTATGTCTCATTGTTTTGAAAAATTGTTGTGATGTTTTTAATAATAATAATAATATACATATGTTTTCAAATTCTATATCATTTTTATTTTTAATGTTTTTAAAAATTATATATTTTATAAATATTTATTGTTTTTCAATTTTCATATTTTATAAAGTTTTATATATATATAATATGCAAATCTGAGTTTTCTTATTTGATAATTTGTTGTTTGAAAACTAACTAATTTTTAGTTTTTTTAATAATATACCTTTCATTAAATTTTTCTATATATTTATATATTAATAATAATTATAATAAAAATAATAATAATAATAATAATAATTTATATTAAAACACAGAACCCTTTACCCATTTCAAAGAAAATAGAAATGGTTTATGTTCTATGTAATATGAAATTCATCTTGGTTTTAACTGTATTCATATTCCTTTTAATATCGGATGCTTCTTTGAGTTATAAATAACAAAAGCTTTCAATAATACTTAACTAACTTTGAGTTTCATTACACTAAGTTCAAATGAAAATATAAATTAATATGAGGAAAAAAATCTTATTTAAATAATTAACTTTTTAATTTTATTTTTTTGGAAAATAGGTTTTAAGAGTTTGTTTGAGACACTTTTATTTATTTGGAAAAAAATAATTTTTTTCCTTTAATTTTTTATTTTGTAATTAGAATAATAGAGTGTTTGAATTTTTTTATAATGGAAATAAATTTAGTATCATTAAAAATTTATGGGACATTTTAAATTTTTACCAAATTTTATTATAATATTACTAAAATTTTCATTATTCTCTAAATTAAGTGAGTTCTTTAACTACACTAATAACGAATAATCCTGATCTTTATTACTTCATATCCAGGGAGTGCAAGGTCCACTATCCCCGAATGAATTTACAAAATGCAATGTATGGTTTTTTAAATCATATTTTGACTTTTAGGATAAATTTTTGGCGTTATTTATGGTTATTTTAAATTATATTTTGTTTAAAAGTTAGGTAAATTAAGTTTATATTTTTTTATTTGAATTGGACCAAACAAATTTTTATTACATTATTTTTTTATTATTTAAGATTTTTATTTAAAAGTAAAAATAAAATCAGTATTTTTTGAAAAAAAAATTAGGCATATTGTATAAAGTTTACAAATTAAATTTGTGATTTCAATAAATCTTCTTAAATTTCGGAAAAATTGATCAGAAAATATGTCCATAAAACTTCCAAAACCTAAAACAATTAGTTGATCAGAAAATATGTCCATAAAGCTTCCAAAACCTAAAACAGTTAGTCTACTGTTAAATGTTTAGGTGTAGTTTTAACTATTTCACATTTTTGTTATTTTAGCGGGAGTCCAATGTTCCAATTATCTCTAAAACTATATATTTTTGTTGGTTAAATGGCATTTTTGAATCAATGCCTTAAAAAAACCACCTTTAAGTTTCATACATTCCTCCTAGATTTAGGGTAAAATTGATCCAAAAAAAGAGCCAAAACATAGAAAACTAAACTACACATCAATTTTATAGGATTTTTTGGCCATAGTTTAAATCTTTTAAGATTTGGTTCATTTTCAAGTATATTTTCCAATCAAATTTGTTTAAAATCCAATAAGAATTTATTAAAACCATAAATTTGAATTGTGAAATCTACATAATCTAATTGTTACAAAATCTTTTAAAAATATTGAATTCATTTATACCTTAAAAACATATTTTAAATAATATAAAATCAAAAAAAATTATGGTCAAACTCCAATTAAAAAATAAACTATATCATTTTCTTATAAATACATTTTAAAAATTAATATTTATACTTATCAATGCATCTCAACAAATAGGGGTGGTGGGAATTAATCAAAATAATAAAAATAAACTTTTAAGATTTGGAATTTTACTCAACTTCCCTCGAAGCCTTAATTACTGAAGTCTCAGTGAAAAACCATCCAGGGAGTTCACTCTTGCCCTTGAAACAAGTCAGCATATATTTTTCACATAAAGCAAGTGCCTCCACTGCACTTTAACCTGGGCGATAGCTCGACTCCATAAAACTGTTTCTCTCTAATTGAGAATATGTAGAGGCTTTACAAGGAACTCTCCGTCAAGTTCGACCTGTCACACAACCACAACTCTGTTGTCATTTTTTTCAATTACTGAATTAAATGCACACACACGCATATATAATTGATTTCATGTTTTACTTGTACATCATGCCAACAAAAACATGTTTGGTATCATATGCATATTTCTTTAACAATGAAATGTGAAATACATTGTGAACCCATATATGGCTTGGTAATGCAAGTTGGTATGCTATGGGTCCCACTCTTTCCAGAATTTGGAAGGATCCACAGTATCGCATATTTCTTTAACAATGAAATGTGAAATACATTATGAACCCATATATGGCTTGGTAATGCAAGTTGGTATGTTATGGGTCCCACTCTTTCCAGAATTTGGAAGGATCCACAGTATTGAGGCGCTAACTTTGCACAACCACCCCACCTTAAGTTGTTTTTCTTGGGTTTAATTCACACATAAACATGTTTACCTACCTGAAATTTATAAGTCCTTTTTTTATTTGCATATGCCTTTTGTCTATCTTCGATAGCCATTAAATTCTATCAAACTTTTCTCATTGTTTGCTCCATCTCTACTAACATAGTGGGTTCCAAAATTATCTTATCTTCAAGTTTAGTCCAATTTGTAGGTGTTTTCAACCTCTTTCTATACAGTACCTCGTAGAGACTCCTTTTTAAGGATTCATGATAATTGTTGTTATATGCAAATTCAACTAAATGAACATACTCCTCCCACTTAGTTGGTTGTTTCATTACATACATTCTTAGCATGTCTTCTAGGGCATGATTCACTCATTCAGTATGTCCATCTGTTTGTGGATGGTATGCAGTACTGAATCAAATTTTAAGAACATAGGACGCTACCCCTTCAGATAAGTATTGAGAACAGAGGAGGTTACCCCTTCAGAGAATTATTTTAAGACCTCTAATATTGGTTTGTTCACTTTAGAATTTCGCCTTATCGCCTATCTACTAGATTTAAAAAATGTTAACGCACACGTAGATTTATACCAAGTTGAGTAGCTTAGATACTAGCATAGGCACGGATTTAATAGGTTCCCTCAAGGTTCTCCTATTGGATGAATCATATTTTCCATTTGGACTTAGCTCAACCTATGGAATTTTCCCAAAAAAAGAAGGAGAACAACAGAAAGCCAAGTGTTGTGGTTGTCATACTTCTCTTTTATTACACCACAAAGTCTTTTGGGTGATGCACTCTTTCACACAAGGTTTTATTAAGAAAACATGCAAGAAAAGACATACAAAACCAAAAGCAGAAACAAGAGACAAATCAAATGGAGATTGAAGCCAAAAACATCATACAAAAACAAAACAAATGCAGAGACTAGATGGAGAGTAGGAAAGAAGGTGGATGCAATGCAAGAGGAACTAAATGCAACTAAGCCTACTCCTAACCTAACCAGCTAAAAGGTCAGGGCTAAGTGTAATGATATTTCCAATGAATCTAGTGTAATTGCTTTCGACCTACAATCACAAAGATACGAGCAATGAAAACTGACATAATACAATGTGCAACAGAAAAGATAAGAACTTTAATATCTTGCACAAAAGATAAAAGGTCTTTGCTAGATGTAGAGAGATGTGTCATGTCACCTGACTTTACCCAACCTACCACCTTACCTTTTCGATGAAAAACATAAGCAAACAAACCTTGATGGCTCCTTGTGAATGTACTTGCACTTGTATTGTCTTCCTTAGCAAACATCAAGAGAGATCAAAACTTGCTTTTAGAAAATGGGCTTGCTAAGTAAGATTCTTCCAGTTGATGATAGATTGGATCATGAGATTCAAAACATTCCTTTTGATGATCTTGAGATTTTTGTAAAGATAAATTTTCAACTAATGTCATAGAATTAGGATGGGAGTCTCGTAAGGGAAAATGAATCCGACCAGGTTCAGAAGCTTGTCAAGATAGTGAGGGCCTGGCATAACCATCAACGGAGGTTGAAGTGCCTTAGCTACTTGAAAATTATTTGAAAATTGAGAATATAGACCATAAGGATCACTCGATGTAAAATAATTGTCATGAGATATACTAGTGGGAAAATGATCAATTGGATGATAGTTGTTAGAACAAGAACCATGATCAGATGGATTGATTAAAACACAAGGCTCTTGGTTAGTGAACAAAAAGGATAAATAAATTTGAACAGCTTGGTGAATGCTTCAAACAAAAGAATCATCTTCCTCATATCTTGAATGTGGCGAACCGTTTTTTTCTAGCTAGTGACAAACTAGATCGGCATCATAATCATTGAAAGAATAAAAAAGGAATGCTAGTATGGAAAACACCTGAAATTAGTCAAGATGCAATGTGTGAAAAAGAGGAAATTTATTCAGAAAATAACATAAACATTCACTAACACTGAAAAGGATATATGGTAGCATTATGACATTCACAATAAGGACTAGGAGTTGTTTATTTTCAAAAGTATTTCATAAGTATGGATCTTTCAGTCGATGATAATACTTAAAATGATCAGCTTCATGGCTCTAAATATTCATGGAAGGTATACACTCCAAACCCAATTTAGATTCAAGAGATTTGCATGAAGATAAGTTGGCTGAAACAAAATTTTCAATATGATCATAAACTAAATCTTGAAATTCATAAGAGTTATGTCCAGAATACCATAATTCTTTCAAGAAGGAATTTACATCAAATGAAACCATGCAAAGGAAATAATTTTGCAAGGATATCCAAATCTGATTTAGTTTAGGGACCTTACTAAAGTCGTGAGAACCTAAATAACCATCAACTGAAGTTGAAGTGCCTCAACTCCCTGATGAGTCCTATAACTTTCAAGAATTGTAGAATTACATTTTGAATATTGAATCGGATCATGCATGGTATGTGGACAACTACCATCAATAATTGCAACAAGATCACTAGTAGCAAGTTGGAAGCCATCTACATTACTGATTTAATCAGAGTTTACATCACTAAAAAACAGATTACCCAAGTTATAAAGTTCTTATTGTTGCACCTCTGAGGATGAATAGATTGAATGAATTTCATGAGTAACCTATACTAAGGAATTATCCTCATGAAAGACTGGATATGATAAGGAATGAATACTTGATGATTCCAACACTTTCCTCTTCATCATGAATGATCTCACCGCCATGTGTCAATTCAAAATGCAACTCATTAGATGAAGTATCCCCATCACAAGTTAATGCCTTACAAAAGGTGGAACATGAGGGATACTATGGTGAAGAGGCAGTTTCAATAAAAACACCTTCATTAATTGAATTAGATTCAAGATATAAATCTTTTGAAACAAAGTTTTCTAGAGAAAATGAAAGATCAGTAGGTGCATTTTGGAAACCATCATTACATATAATAATGGAGTCAAAATCAACAGAATGAAGGTTTTCCAAGACTTCACACTAATTAAGCAAGTTTACTTTATTTAATCCATCACCGATATTATTAGATTCACAATCAACCAAGGATGGAAGAACATAATCTTGACATGGAGAATTTTGAAAAATAAAATAAAGGTCAAGAGAATTCTCCCCTTCATGCTCCTCTAACTGTGAAGAATGACTATCTTGCACCTGATCATTATTTAGATTTGGAAGAAATTGATCAAGCGTTTCAAGGGGAAAGGGATCATGAGAAAGAGGTGATATAGGATGACAAGAATAAAAATAAGATTCAAGACTAGAGTTATGAGTGTTAATACCATAGGAATGGAGGGATTAATCTTCACCATAAGCTTCATGAACCATTCCAAATTATCCTTAGTCTGATTAAGATCGTGGGAAATAGATTATGGTTGAGAAGATGGATTAGGAATTTGATTTGTTGATTTCCCATATTCAACATTATCACAAGGGGGAACCCAAATCAATACTGGAAAAGGAGGAGGACAAGGAACAAAAGGAACATTAGGCTCCTCCTCTGAGATTGGGGGTGTCAGACAATTTCCAAAAATTGGGAGAACTGGAACATCTAGAGGTTATGATATTAAAACTAATTCAAAGAAATCTGAACCAAATGTTCAAACTTTTGCTTGAATAAATCCCAATCCATATCTTCTTCAGGAAACTCATAACATAGGTGAAGGAATATGTTAGCAAAATCCTTAATTGATTCATCAGGATCCATTCTAAGTTGTTTGATTCTTTTATAAACATCTCGGTAATCATACCAATCAAACGCTTGATGAAGCTCCTTAAGAAATTGACAAAAAGAATGAATGGAAGTGGATGGTAAGGTATGACACCATTTATTAACACAACCTTCAAGAGTGAGGTGAACAGAATAAACATAACTTCTTCGTCATTGACTTCAAGAGATTTACAAAACCCAAGAAAATAATTTATGTGCTTGGATAGTAATGTACCGCCCTCAGCATCAAACATGAATTAAGACAAGGAATGAACGAGTTTTGTGGAGATTGAAAGTTTACCAAGAGGTAGGTTAGAGAAATAATCTTGGATTATGATTTGGGAAAGAGCCATTTAAGATAAGATATTCAAACAGACTCAACAGGCACAACTTTTCGTCTAGCCCTCCTTCTAGCGCCAACTGTTGACAGTGTTGGAAATCTATCAACCAAGGGGGTCTCCGCGATGTGAAGTACCAATTAGGCCTCACATTGTTTGTAGTAGGAGCCCCATCCAGAATACGACCCGACTGTCATTTTCTTAAAGATATCCTTTATATTTAACTATTAGCACAAGGGAGAAGCACACATGTGCTTTTGAATGAGATAATGAGTGTGCCTTGTGAATGTTCGATTGCAAATGTATCAAGGTTCTTTTACCGCAAAGAGGGAAAAATAAATTGATCCTCTAAGAGAGAATTAATATTACTACCTTAATGGATACACACGCAAAATATAAAGTCTCATCTAACATCAAGTGAAATAGTTCACAAGGTTGCAACAATCATTATAAACATAACAACACATTTCCAACAAGAAGCATTGAAGTCACCGAAATAGTTCAATTAATCCAATACTGATTAAAGAAAACATGAACCATAAACATTCAAAGAATAGTCTTAGAAACATTCATAATCCATGTGTGAAAACTTGTTGGCCTAGAAGGTTTCAATATTAATAAAAAGTCCCAAGATACATAAATAAAATGAAAACTCTTAGCTCCAACAGTGGAGTGTTAGAGCCACTACTTGCTTCCCAAAAGTACTAGATTTATCTCTCTAACGCCTTGTGGGATAAGCCAAAGTTAAAATTCCTCTACATGAGAACTGAGGATCTATTTATAACTCGAGGCATGACCTTTCACATACTCGTGACTCTTGAATTTCCAACTTCTACTGACCTTTGGACTTCTACAACCTGTGGAATTCCAAATGACTTTTGGGATTACATATGAATTTTGGTATTACATGTCCTTTGGACTTCCATGACTCTTTAGTTCATACATGACTCTTGGTCTTCTAATAATTTGTCTTTGCAATGACTACAACAATACATCATGACTTCCACATCATCGTGTGATGAGAACGTGAAATGTCACTATCTTTGATGACTAGGACTAACAGTGACTGATGACATGGATTGTTTTCAGTGATGACATGGCTCCCACTTTTATCTTCATGCTTCAACCAGCTTCGATTATTGATGTCTCTACCCACAAAATGGTCTTTGATCAAATGGAGTCTTCAGGGTGCTTTGATCACCAAGATTCAAGAGTGTTCTTCTTTCTTTCCATGCTTCCTTTATTTGTTCTCTTTGCCTGATCCTCCTCATGCTTTCTTTCCACGCTGTTTCTAGAATACCTGTATCTGTAATCACTCATAACAAGCAACTATTAGCCTAAAAATATCCTATTCTACCATGTTTAGTGCAAATTTTTTGTTCATGCCTTTTCAGTGCGTTTAAAAGGGGAAAAAAGAGCTTTTGGGTGCATAGGCACACTTTGAAAAGCTAAAGGACTAAGAGGAGGATGCTTTAGGGCTTCGGCGTGTGCTCATGTGCTCAAGGGAGGGAGGCAATCAAGGTAGGGCTCATGGCACAAGTCTGAAGGAAGAAGGGGAAGGCTTCATGATTCCTAAGTGTGTTGTGCACTCAAGAGAGAGATCGAGGGCGCGGGATGCACTCCTGAAGGTTGAATGATGAGGCTTCGTGCCTTCGGAGAGTGCTGAAGAAACCAAGGGGGGTGCATATGGCACTCCCAAAGGCTGAAGGGTGAGGTTTCGTGCCTTCAAAGTGCACTCATGTGCTCAAGATACTGAGGGAACATGGCACAAGTCTGAAGGTTGAAGGAGGAAGCTTCATGTTATCCAAGTGCACTCATGCACTCAAGGACAACACGTTCCTTCATGTTGAAGGAGTGCTATCAAGGAGGGCGCATTCATTCAGGTCGAAGGAGTACACTCAAAGGAAGGCTTGGTTTTTGAAGGGCGTTGTTCGAAACAAGGAAGGGGAAAGATGTATTAAGGATTGTGCTTTGTAATCTTGGAGGGCACATGGCGCACTTTTGAACAAAAAAGGATCCCTAATCAAGGCTTTAGAGTGATCTCGTGCACTCCTAGCCTCAATGGGTTTGTTTTGAAACCAAATATTTGTCTAAGTCTAGGATAGGAAAAGGGGTGAACATGATGAGTTTTTGGCATAAAACCATGTGCGAAACATAGAAAATCATTGAGAAAACTTAGACAATATTGAACAATGATAATTATACATGCCACTTTGCATGCATTCCCCAAGTACCACAAGTAAAGTGTGTTCAACTACAGCCCAAAAGTTTTGTTTTACAACAGCAAAGATGTTACGACCATGAAATGCACCTAAAGATGTTCTAATCAATGCGACGACACTTGAGACCACTCAAGAACACTTGAAACACATAGAATAGCATGAGATGACATTTGATGATCAAGGAGACACATTAGATACAACAATGCTAGTAGGCTCAAAATTCAAATGTACTGAAATTTTTGGAGGGTGTTGTAGCAGCGAAAACACATTATCATACTTTTTCAGTGTTGGCCATAGGTGGTGTCAGAATTTATTTTCTCTTTTGGCCCTTCCTCAGGTGACTGAATTAAACCCTATCTTTTAATTATACAAGTGATTATGGGTTGAACTCGAGTCACCCTTCATTATTCGAACATTTCCTTTTTTTGTGTTGTTATCGTTGATAACCACCTTTTGTTTAATCATTACAGGTTTGCAATTTCTTCAACCGGGCCGGGTTTTTAACAAGTAATCTTCAATGGTGTAATTGTTTTTAACTTTATTTCATTATGCTAGATTTGACCCTTCAAACACTCAGCTAACAGGTTTTTTTGGGTGACTTGCAGGTTAGGTTTCTCATTCCCATTTACTATTCAGGTTTCATTCTTCATTTGGAAGTTTATGGATGAGCTCATAAAAGAATTCACGACTCTTCTCTTGTTTCATTTTTTTTAGGTTCACCACCTTCTCTTACCCCTTAACCTGCGCGAGGGTTTTCCATGGGTTTTCTTCTTCTTGGATAAATGTTTATTTTGTAAAAATATCTTAAGGGTTCTTCTAATATCTTCAAAGAAACCCTGCATAAATTGCTTTCTTAAGCTTGCAACTAGTACTCGGATTACAATGGCTTGATACTGTTATGCAAGGGTTTTTGTCGGTGTTGATTGTGACTGTAACAGAACCTCTTTTATTATAGCATAATTTGCAAATGTTATCTTATGATTTGCAGAGGTTTTAACCTTTATTTCTAGGAGGGATTCTTAATTTCGTTCCAATAGAATAAATGCTTATGATTTATTTATACAAGTAGTATAGTTGTCTTTGTTGTGATAGTTAACATTTATTTAAATATGGCTATTCAACGGAGCCCCCAAGGGATCTACGTTAAGTATTGTTAACACATTCTCTTATGTCTTTTGTTACCCACAAATTTCAAGGTATTGTTGTTGCGTTAAAGATCTTTCTTATGATTTAGTTCATTTCTATGTATTCAACAATGGGTTTTTGTACTATACAATTTACATTCATTTCCTCATCTATATTTGTTTTCAATAATGCATGCTTCAATTGATAAGTCTCTGGCTACATAATAAATTGTGGGTTTCACATTAACTTCAATCTTGGAAGTGTTTAGTGAATTACTTTCACTGCATGTTATTTTTTTTTCTTTTTTCCTCTTCGTCGAGTGCTCAGTAGAGAGATGGGCCTAAAACATATGGCTTGTTTCCCTACCCTTAGGTATCTATTAATACAATGAATAACCTACAGGGTTCTGGACTGTTCCTCAATGAACTTAAATTTATTGTTCTGGAAACATCTCCACCTTTGTTTACAATAATTTGTTCTCTTCATCCTCTGGCCCTATGGTCTTACAGTAACTGGACCTGCCTGAGATGCACCATTTCTTTTACTTACAGAATATGGTTTACAGTTACTAATGTTGTATGGGATACCATTTTTGTTTCATTCACTGAATACATTTATTTTTATATTGGGAACACCCTTTTCATTAACCTGTGATGTCTACTGACATATAATTGTACTCTTTGTTTTTTATAAAGAGAATCAGAGAGCATTTCAGACTTAGTAACAATAGAAAAACCAATTTTGGAAAATTTTCCACTACACACATTTGCAAAGATTTTCTACAAGTACAAGGAATCATATTTTCTTGGAAAGAAGTATGGACACTTATCTATAGTAATATATATGTGTCCAACAACTCGTCCAAGAAAATACCACACCTCCCTTCCAATGAGAATGGCAATCACATCCAGTTCTCCCCCTGAGCTCTTAACTTTCTAGAACAATTATTTCAACAGTGACCCTTTCAAGGTCAATTCACATGCATCAAGGTCTAACCCAGCCTAGAATTTACAAACATTCGTTCGTTCAGAAGTTTTCCACTGGCTCAAGTCAAACTCAAGAAACACTCCTTAAGAAGCAACCTGGAGTACCTTCCCAACGTCCTCTTTAGGTACTTTCCATCTCCAATTGTTTCAACCTATTTATTTATTTTTCTTAGACAAGGAACCCCTTTTCCTTCCCCATTGAGATATTCTATCCCTATGGAATGAGAGAAAGAGAGTGATAATTGTCATAAACGTCTGGAATTTTTCAAGAATTCGTTTAGGGTCTTTTCCCAAGAGTTTCAAGGCTCATCACAATTTTCTTATCAATCAAAATAACAAAAACAAACTATTAACATTTCGAAGTTTACTCGGCTTCCCTCTAAGCCTTAATTACTGAAGTCTCATACAGTCAAAAGAAGTAAATGACAGTAATATCAAATATTTACAACACTAGGGGTGTTACAATTGATTTCCCTATCTTTGTTGGAACAATTTTGTAGGCTTTGATTTTTGTTAAAATTCTTTTTCTTTTTTTAAGATTTTATTAGTGCACAACTTTGACCATTGAGTTACTTTCAGTATATTATATGTATTTTATCTATAACTAATTTTAAATTATTGATATCCCTATCTTTGTTGGATACAATTTTGTAGACTTTGATTTTTATTAAAATTATTTTTCTTTCTTTTTTTAATATTTTATTATCTTGCATTTTAAGTTATTATTGTAATTGTTTTAGAATAATTATGTATTAGAAGTCTTAATTCTATCTTTTCATTAGTATACTATATAGATTTTGATTCGATAACATTTATCTATTTTCTTAATGATATTATTCAATAAAAAAATAATATCTAATTTTTTTAAGGATATTATTTAATAACAAATAATAATTTAATTTTAAGGTTATATCTAATCCAAATACCAAATTTATGTATGAAACCTCTTTATTAATAAAACAAAAAACTTTTATTTATATTGATATTTTACTTTTATATATATATATATATATATATATATAAAATTAAAAAAAAATAGTGAAAATTATAATAAACTATAACAAATCATAAATTCAAAGTGATAATTTCATTCAAATCCTATTTTGTTTCAAGTGATAATTTCATGACTATAACAAATTAGTCAAATGTCATTTTTTGTTTTAAATAAATACAATTTCCATAAACTTTACATCACCATTTCTTTCGAATTCCAAAGGTATAGCAAATAAAAAAAGTTGTAAATATTTTATTTATAATCTTCTTCTTATTATCGTTATCTTATATCATTATTATAAAAATTATCAATATTTTCAATTTTGATAATTTGAAATTATAACTTATTCTTGTAATTTGATAATCGGTATGTTATTGTAATTATTTATTAGTTAATATTATAATATTATAATTTAATTTAATTGTTAATCGTTTATTTATTAGATTAAGAGTGGCTCTACAATCCAGTATAAGGACATGTTGTGATAATATTACGTTAAAAAAAAATAAAAAATATTTAAATTAACAAACTAACAAATAGTAATAGCAAAAACATTAAGGCCATAAATAAAATATTTTGATTGCAACTTTAATTTTACATCAACTTTATATAGAGATATAAATAATTAAAATTACATACACACACATATATATAGTATCAGAGAGATATGTAATTCCTTCACTAATTGATATGGAATATGTCTTGTAAAAGTAATACTAGCAATTGCCCCTAAATGTGCAAAGGTACATCAAAGGAATACAACATTTGGGAAGTTCTTCTCACTAGCAATAGAGACCATTGTTGAATGCATGGGTATAAGTTCTGCCAAACTCTCCAATGAGAGTGGAGTGTATCCCACTAAACCATTAGAGGTTTCTACATGTGGGAAGTAAATTCATCGAAGGTTTTCGTATAGCATATTATGTCATCAACAAGGATGCTATAATGCATTTGCTCTTAAGCCTTTTGGATGAGCCATAGGTGCCAATGCACCCTCCACTTCCCAACCCTATTCCTTCAAGGATGTAGTGAAGACTGGGTCGTTAACATTTCATTAGGATTTGGAAATTTGTGTTAGCACTTTGTGGGTGGTTGAATCAACCAAGACTCCTAACTATGAGCTCCTCCTCTACTCCAAGGGTTTTTTTAATTGCAAATTTTAAAACTATGAAGGATCTTCCAAAAGTGTTCATTGAGGGACCATAGTTTTGGGGCAGAGAAAGCCTCTCCTTTCAACCATGGCTCCTAAAATTTAACCAGCCTCCATCACTGTCATAAGAACTCATGTAAGACTTCCAAATATTCCTCTTCACTTGTGGTATTTGATATTTACTTGAAGTTATTGGAAACTCCCTAGGTTACTTTGTTAGAATAGATGAATATTGTATTTCACAAGGTCTTATCACCTTTGCTCATATTGATTGGGACCTCAATCATTGTTTACCCAACAAGATGCTCATAGAATGGGATGATCTCACTTTTACCCAATTATTAGATTGTAAAAGCATAACTTTCAAATGTAGATCATTCCAGTAAACCAAATTGTACCTTTAGGAAGTCCAATAATCTTATTATGTCTTTTATCCATCTAATGGTATTAGGAGAAATCCTAGAGGGTGGAAATTAATAAATAAAAAAATATTTGAACCAAATTGTAAACGACATTGATAGAGAAGATGACCTAGTTGAAAACAAAGGAGCATATTCTGGTTCCACACCCCTCCCCCATGGTATCTATGGGGAGAAGGATACAACTTAATGTTATTGAATCCCTTTAGGGGTTTAGAGGACCTGCATGAATTGGACAATTTAGATGAGGAAAGGGAGGTATATTGTATACCTTATGCATACAATTATGAGCCTTTGATTCCTTTTGAGAAATTTTTTTTTGTAATGACTCCACCATCCCATGTGAATAAGGTTTAGTGGGTTGGCATTCGAAAGGAGATTTCTATGCTTGCCTACCAACCATTCATAGGGTATAAGAAGACCCTTACTATAATAAAATATCTTCCCTTGCTAACCTACCTTACAACGAAGATGTATACCCACTCCTTTCATGGAGTTTTGTGGGGCTCTATTCCTTTATCCTTGGATAAAACCCTAAATTAGATAAAAAGGTAGATGATATTATTTTAATATCAAACAAGGTGGAGGGATACTACCCACTACGATGTTGACTTTCTATGTAGAATGATATGGAAATACAAGTTCTTAGCTCTATTATTTGGCCTCAAAATAAGGGCTCTATATTAAATGCAATTAGTGCTTCAATGGGCAACCTAAATGTGGCTTGGTGGTTGGGTAAGACAACAACATAAGATGACTACTAACTTTGGAAGAAAAAGAAAAAGAAAATAATTATATATGATAAATCACAACACTCAATTACCATGTAATTACTTAATATCACAATGATATCGATATGCTTGCCTCAGAAGGACCTTCGTTCGTGAACCCACCCAATCTCCCCCCCCCCCCCAACCTAACATTATCATAGCAAGTGAAGTTGGTGAGTTGTATGATGGGAAACTATCACCTACGATTTAGAGAAAACATGGGCTAAAATAATGGTTAGTACCCCCTTGGTCTTGGGCCAATTAGCATCCCATCCTTCATTACGGGGTGGATCCTTTCACCCAATTTTATTATCACAAAGATGGGTGTATTGATAATTTGTAAGTTCGCATGTGACATAATAATAAATTTTGGTGAGAGAGAGACACATTCATAATAGTTTCCTTGTAATTTTCTTTTCTAGAAAATTTGCATAAGGTTTCCTTATTGTACTGCTTGCAAAGATTCACTGCATAAGGGCAGTCAGGCCATCTTTGGTCATTGTTGTGTTCATTTATTGGTCCATTTTATACATGTATGGAACTATGAAGTTTGCACACAAGAGTGTAGCTAAAAGTTTTCATTTATTCTATTGTTTACCAAGAGTTGTTGTTTCTTATATAATTGTACTGTCTTGTGATTTTCCCTAAAAATGTGGTTCTAAAATGTACTATGGGAATTGGAAATGGTACAAACTTTGTTGTTGAGTTGATTTCTTTGTGGTATGCTTTGAGGTTAGATTTTTGGAAGAAGATGAAGGTTTTTAAACTAATTGGGTGATTCCAAAATAATAGTGGATGTAGAAATTCCTTGTAGATCCAAACTGCTTATGTAATATGCTAAAACAATAGACTTGAATCAACTCTACTCATTAGTGAAAACAATTAATCAATCGAGAAATCACAGAGCATATAACAGAAAAAATTAAATCAACACATAACACGATGATTTCCTAGGGAAAGCCACAGCTAAAAACCCCTGCTATCTGTATATTGCATTAGTTAGAAAATATGAAAAGATGAAAATGCTTTTCTCAAGCCCGATAAACCTCTGCATTATCTCTATCTGTCTCACTACTTCCTAGGCAAGCCTTGGATGAATACAATTTGCTCTGCTAAACCTTGAGCTCAACCTGCACAAGTATTTTCTATCCTCTGCCTAACTGAATGCCTTGGCCAATACTTAGCCAAATTCCTAGCCTTCCAAGCTCCTACTTCCTTACATTGTTCAATGAGGAATTAGACCCCTATTTAATAGGAATTTTCCTCCATGTCATTGTGTAGTTCCTTTAGGCTCTTCCTCTGACTACATGCACCACCTGTACAATTTGGATGATCATACAACTAATAGTACATTGTCTTTGAACTCCAATCTCAACTGGGTCTTTCTCATATCAGACATGCATGACTTATTTATGAGTGAATCATTAATTTACTAGTTGATCACTGCAGGCAACACTAAACTGCACTTCAGGTAGCACCACACTATACTTCAGGCAGCACCACACTCGACTGCAGGCAGCACCACACTACACTTCACGTAGCACCACACTGTACTTCAGGCGACAGCACAACATTGTACTTCAGGTAGCACCACACTTGACTGCAGGTAGCATCACACTACTAGACCTCCCACTAGTTCCTCCATTAGTTGGAACTAGTTTAGTTTACTTTAACTCAGTTAGACTGAATTAATAATTACAACTCAAAATAAACTCAATCAAGGATCCTATAATGTAGGAGACACTCTACATGACTCTAGTTAGACCCTAAACTCGAATTAATTTAGCCAACTAAGTCAATTTAACTTAGTTAACTAATACACGTTGTCATGAGATGTGGAATTACAATTTTATTCCCAATTTAATTCAAGGAAAAAATTAAATTAGGAGTTTCTTATTTCACTTTCAACACTCCCTCTCAACAAGAAAGGGATTATCTTCTACCCCAATCTTGCCTATGTGAAACTCTAATTTTCATCTTAACAATGTCTTTGAAAAAATATCTGCATCATGTTCCTCTATAGGAATGTACTCCAACAACACTTCTCATTGTTGTTGTTGCTACTGCAACATCTACAACTGAAAAATAAATAAAAATAATCACCGAATCAATCTGAAATTGTCTACTGGGAAATTTGTGTTGATGTTGACTCTGTTACTGAGCCCCTTGCTCTGCTATCAACTTTTATCTGCACTCCTCAATATTTGAATGACATTGATCCCTGTCTTCTGGGAAAACCGTGTTGTTTCCGACTCTGCTACTGAGCCTCCTGCTTTACTGCCAACACTACTCTGCACTCCTCAGTATCTGACTGGCATTGATCCTCCTGTTACTTAATACTTTGGGCCCTTGTAGCAAGGTAATCATCCATAAGACAAAAAAATCTCCATGGACCCTGCCCAATTTCTGAAACTCTTGGACTAAGGTTTCATATCGCTCCATCTCACTCCTAGGGGTATAGTTGCATGTGCTCCCTCTGCCCACTTGGCTCAAAATTTCCCCCTATTGGAGGTCTATGCTTGAGTGGATGTCTCCACTCAGTCTCCTCTCTGCTTCTCTAATTTTGGTTTCTCTAGAACTTGTTGAGGTTGCTTCTGAGGCTCCATTTTGAAAGGTAAATTATGCTCCCTCTCAACACTATGTCTCTAACCTTTGGCTTGCTCCTCAGGGCTTTGCATGCATCTTCGCCCTCAAGTGCATACAGTTTCTTGACTTACACACTGATTTGCTTCACTTACAAGGACAACTTCGATTTTTTCTCTTTTATTGTGGTTTATGCTCTAATACCATGTAGAAATTTTTACAAATCTAGCTTTGATACCATGTAGAAATTTGTACAAATCCTGCTCTGATACCATGTAGAAATTCCTTATAGATTCAAACTGCTTCTATAATAGGATAAAACAAAAGACTTGAATCTACTCTACTTTAATTGGTCAAGAAATCATGAAGCATATAAGAGAAAGAATTCAA
The DNA here is from genome assembly GCA_031772625.1 of Pinus tabuliformis. NCBI lineage: Eukaryota > Viridiplantae > Streptophyta > Pinopsida > Pinales > Pinaceae > Pinus > Pinus tabuliformis. The sequence continues at coordinate 341,398,267 of CM062805.1, forward strand.
TCAACACATAACACAATGATTTCCTGGGGAAAGCCACAACTAAAAACCCCTGCTATCTGTATATTGCATTAGTCAAAAAATATGAGAAGATTACAATGTTTTTCTCAAGCCCGAGCAACCTCTGCACTATATATATTTGTCTCATTGCTTCCTAGGCAAGCCCTGGATGAATACAATATGCTATGCTCAATCTGCATAAGTATTTTCTATCCTCTGCTTGACTGATTTCCTTTGGCTAATAGTTAGCCAAACCCCTAGCCTTCCAAGCTCCTACTTCCTTGCATTGTTCAATGAGGCATTAGGTCCCTATTTAATATGAATTTTCTTCCATGGGATTGTGGAGTTTCTTTAGGATCTTCCTTGGACTGCATGCACCACCTGTACAATTCAGATGATCATACAACTAATAGTACATTGTCCCTGAACTTCAATCTCAAATGGCCCTTTCTCAGATCTGACGTGCATGAGTTATTTATGAGTGAATCATCAGTTTACTGGTTTCACTTCAGGCAGCACCACACTGCACTTCAGGCAGCACCACACTGCACTTCAGGCAGCACCATATTTTACTTCAGGCAGCACCACATTGTACTTCAAGCAACACCATATTTCACTTCAAGTAGCACCACAATGTACTTCAAGTAGCACCACATTGTACTTTAGGAAGCACCACACTCGACTACAGGCGACACCACACTGCTAGACCTCCCACTAGTTCCTCCATCAGTTGGAACTAGTTTAACTAGTTTTAACCACATCAAACCGAATTAATTAATTACAACTCAAAATAAACTCAACCAAGGCTCCTATAATGTAGGAGACACTCTACATGACTCTAGTTAGACCCTCAACTCAAATTAACTTAGCAAACTAAGTCAAATTAACTTAGTTAACTACTACAAGTTGTCATGAGATGTGGAATCACAATTTTATTCCCAATTTAATTAAAGGACAAAACTAAATTAGGATTTTCTTGTTACATTTTCAACAGTGGATTGGCTCAATCGAAAGGTGGATCTTAGACTTCAGTTGGAATCATGGAAAAGGAAGATCTAACAATGAAAACAATAGTTTGATGATCTTCAAATCCTTCATTATTACAGGGAGCATTATGTTCTAGTAGATCCACTCTCAAAGGAAGCTTTACTTGTGGATGTTGGCATTTGTACCTGCCCATAATTTCGCAATGGTGGTTTATCATAAATCTTTTATTTTAATCTATTTAATCTTTCTTTTCTAATGACAAGTTATTCTTTCTTCTTTATATATGTCTGAAGCATATTTTGGATGTTAAGATAAAATGTTTGTTAACAAATCAAGTGAGTTGTTATGCAAGCAAGAGATTGTACTTTTTTATTTTTATTCTAGAAATATCAAAAATATGTTTTTTTTCTTTTGAAAAAAAGGTAGTAGATGTTTTGTTAAGGTACTTTGTGATTAAACAATCCAAATAATTTCGAAATAATTTCAACATCCAATTCGAAACTCTATAGGCACAAATTCAACCATGAATACTACTTAGTGTAGCCCAGGCCCTACCATATCCAAATCATTTTAGCCACTTATATATTAATCTCCTTAGTTATAAATAAACTAATCTCAAAAAAAATTATATTCTCAATCTTATTAATCAAATTTAATTACTTATAAATATTAATAACAAATTATATTGTTATTTTAATCTTATACTCGTGAGTTTGACAATGTTGTTTTTTCTCTATATGTATGTATAAATAATAGTATGTACATGTCATTATTCATGTTTATCAAAATATATTTTTTAAATATTAAAAAATCTATATATTTTTATTAAAACATGTTAAAGATTAAAATATCGAAACATAATGAAAATTAAAATATTGAAAATTCAGCTTGTTTATATTATACTTTGAGTGAATTTGTCAATGAAAAACATGTCGCTTTTTTTGAAATTTTAAGGGTTAAAAAGTCAAATGTCTAGAATAATGTAGGATATGCATACCTTTGTATTTATATAGAAAATAAATAAAAGGTAGAATATGTCTACTTTTGGTATTGTCATAGTCCAAATTTGCCCTGAAAATCATGGAAATTCTAGCAATATTTTGATAAAATCCGGCAGGGATTTTTGTAAATCTAGGTTACAATTGTCAAACTTCAAGATTTTGGGTGCCCCGAAAGTTTTTGATGGTGTTGAATCCATTTCCGCCATCAAAAACATGATTCAAACATTGTCACTGCTAGATTGTTTGAAAAAATGGTCGAATTCCGACCACTTTTGATTGTCTAGAAAATTCTTCCACCTCGGTAGACGACACCTTTTATATTTACATAAGAAATAAATAAAACATTTAAAATAATAAATAAAATCATCCCAAAGTTCAGGTAATGGAGCAGGTGAAGTTCAGATAATGGATCCAATGGTCTATCAGTGTGGGTGGGTGGCACTAACATGAAAGGAAAATACAGGCTTTACAGGATTAGGTCCCAAAAAGGTATTTGAATGGATAACCTTGAATATCTAGTGCTAATCTTCTAATCTCATTATAAAATATAGTGTGAACTTATTATCCCACTACCCTCGAGGGGATTTATAGAACTGCAGTAGTACTCCATTAATATATCCTCAATGCACTAGGAATATTTACTAACTCTGGTATTGGAAGTCCTTTGGTATGGATGGTTCGACCTGACTTGTTGTTCATGACATAGTAGCCAATCGATAGCTAATCAATGCACAAGGTAGACATGACTTCACATAGTTTTCAATTCCCTTCGTGGATAATACATATAGCCGACAATATTAATGCTTAGCTGCCCTAAAACACAATAAACATGTGTCACATTCTTCTCTTCGGTGTTGTGTTTTTCATCCAACACTCCTCACATGTTTCTCTTTTGTGTTTCATTATTCATGCAAGGAGATCGAAAATGGCACATTCCTTTCTATTTCTCACTTCGAATTTTTACCTATGTTTGCATAGCGAAGAACATAGCTTTAAGTACAAAGTCCATGTTAATTTCCTGTCGTCACTGAACCGGCATAACATTGAGATCCATGGTTCGAATCTCTGGGCTAAGTCTAGGGTCTAGAAATTCCTTCTTGTGCAACCAGTACTCATCCGACAAAATTTCGACTGAAATAATGAAATATGAAGAATTCGATCGGCATAGTTGTAGCAAGGAAGAAAAAGGGAAAGTTGAAGGATTGCATTTGATTCTTATAGAATTGTAGACTTGTTATCGAATCATAGAAATATGAGGTACATTTTCTATGCTTGTAACTCAACAGAAAATGCAGTGAGCATCTCATGTTAAAAACTAATGGTAGAAAGAAAACTTATAGAACAAGTCAAACCCAGGAAAGTCACATAAAAAGCACTGCAACATTCCAAACTTGCTAGTTCTTCTTCATGGTCCCACTAGTTATTCTTATTCTCTTGGTGTTGAATTTTACTTTTCACATTATAATGTATTGTATTTTAATTGTTCCTGATTGATTTGTAGGGTATTCATTCATGTGCTTGTGCTAATCTTAGATGCCTTTCGTGTTTTTTTATGGTTAAAGATTTACATTTAAGGAGTGAATGTTATTATCTCCATAATCATTTGCTTGGACTCAATAAGTTGATCTAATTAATAATAAAGACTATTGCAATCTCATTTTGTGTGTCAAGTGGGTTTCATCCGCCTCGGGGAGATCGAGGGGCATCTAAGAGTGCGAGAGGGAGGTGTGTTTGGCTTGATGGAGAACAATGTCTTTACCAGAATTATTCTGTTCCAGAGTGCTTCGAGGGGCATCTGAGAGCATGGGAGGGAGGTGTGTTTGTCTTGATGGAGAACAATGTCTCTGTCAGAACTGTTATGTTCAAGGTTGCATTGGAGTTTGCTCCAAAGTGCTTCGAGGGGCATCTGAGAGCACTAGAGGGAGGTGTGTTTGGCTTGGCATAGAACAATGTCTCTGTCATAACTGATTTGTTTGAGGTTTCAGTGCAGTTTGCTCAAGAATGCTTTGAATAAGTATCAGGAATAGGCATGCGAGCATAGAAAATACTTGGTATATGTGAACATGATCGCTAAAGAAATGGAAATGGCATACAATACAATGGCGATATGGGATGAAAATTTGTGACTTGACTTGGTTAACGTGACTTGAACCATGATAGGATAAAATGGCTCGTCGAATACTGTGACAAGAGAAAATGACTCGAGCAAAAACCTTTCCATGTGTTTCCTTTTCACTGGACAGAGGACAACGAAAATAGAGTGTGGGGATTGGCCGAGGTGAACAGTTTCTTCTCACCCCAACCACGCAAAGAGAACACCTTTCGTGTAATTATTGATCTTACATAATGTGTATTTGTAGTAAACAAATATATGTGCAATGTATAAATATATTTTATTAACATATTGAAATGGATGTTGAATTACAATGGTTGTTCCCTATATAAATACTAGGTGGTTAACTGGTTTACATGAAGGGGCATGGCCCTTAAAATAGGATCTCACCCATATATTTCCATAACTAATTTTATTTGTTAGATTGCCAACCTCTTTAAAGAACCACTTCATCATCAAATCAAAGGTAATGAGGGGTATTTTTGGCATAAACTTTGTCTCCCATGATGAGCCTTCTTTCAGGATGTTTTGTCATTTGATAAGGTATTCTTTGATGGTTCTGGAACATAATACTTTTTCCATGGTGACCATAATACATTATGGTTCTAGAATAATTCTTCTCTGCGACCAAATTTTGGAATTTATGTCTAAACAATTTGGACCTGTCCCAAAAAGTGTAGTAGACAAATGTATATGCAATGTATAAATATATTTTATTAATAAATTGAAATAGATGTTGAACTACAATGGAGACCCCCATTTATAAATACTACATGGATGATTGGTTTACATAAAGGGGCATGTCCCTATATTTTCCTAATTAATTAAATTTGTCATGATATTTTAGCGTATAATATTTAAAACAAAAATATATTAATAACAAAAAAATATATATTAATGTCAACTATATTCATATTATATAAAACAAACAAACAAACAAACAAACAAACAATTCCTATAGTTAAAATATTTTATTAGTGCATTGATTGAAATCATCATAGCTTAATCTCAACTATGAATTTACTAAGAGCTGATCAATCTTAATTCTATCAATATTGGACTTTAAACATTGAGTTGATCAATCATGTAAAATATTATATTTAATTATACATTTAGTATATATTTATTTGAATTGCAAGTTTAAACTATGCAGTTTTTCACAAAAGAAAAACAAGTTATCTTTCATTATAAAAATACAATTTAAATTATGTACTTTACCCAGTGAAAATGTATTTGGAGTTTTTCATAGCTCTAAATCTATTTATACTTTTAAAAACGCAATTTTATTAATAAAAAATTATAATCTTCCAAAAAAAATTATTGTTGAATTTTAACCCAAAAAAACCAAGACATAGAGCAATTAGACTAAGTAGTGTGGATGGCATTAATAATTCTTTAGCAAACTGCAAAGTTATAACATTAATTTTTATGGAAAATAATTAGATATGCAATGTCTATAAATAAATCATGGACTGTTCAAGAAGAATATGAACACTATTTTAAAGCATATTTTAAGTGGGTATGAGACTCATGGTTAGTAATTAATAAATGCATATGTGTGTATTTAGGAATTAACTGAGCTATACTAGTATAGATCCATCATAATGCCAAATTTACTAAGAGTTTAGAGGAATAAATTTTCTCAAGGTGGAAACTTTTACTCAACTTTTGCACTCAAAAATGAGATTTGCATCTTGAGATATTTGATCCTAGTTACACTTGGTAGATCTGGCATTAAGATGAATCTATGGTATAGTTCAATTATTTCCTAAATACACACATGCATCAATTAATTATTAACCATGATTCTCATACCCATTAAAAATATGCTTTAACATTGTGTTCATATTCTTCTCGAATAGTCCATGAGATTTATGTATACACATTGCATATCCAATCATTTTACATCATTTTTTTGTACGTTAAGAATTGTATTGCCTTAGAAAATCAAAACACATTCATATAGCAGTGTTTTGTCCATGATCAACTAAAGTCAAGGTGGATTCAATCTACCACAAGGAAAACCAAAAATGTTGGCCACCTTCTAAATATTATTCATAACTGTACAAAAAAGCTTGAAAGTCTACCATAACTGCAACATAAAAACCGAAAATAGAATCCATAACTTACGAATCTAATGAAGTCACAAGTGCTATATCTTTAGCACTAGAACCAGGTGGAGCAGTTGGCTTAAGCTTGCATTGGAGGTGTCCCTCTATGTGCTGGCCAGGTGCCAATGCTTTTCAAACATGCATGTTGAAATCTCTGAACACATTTGAGATCATTCAATGAAAAAAAATGGTGTATTGTTCCTCTTGTTTTTCCTTTAACAATCTGTCAAGAAGGGTTTTAAGTTGCGAGTGGAGAGTAATTGAGTTGAAGTATTTCTTCCTTCATCCCTTGGTATGACCAAGGTCAAGAACCTAGGAGGAAACCTCTTTAATAACATCAAAATCTGGAAAAAGAACACGATCATCCACAGGTTGGGTCTCAAGGTGATGGATTTCAACTCTAATTTCAGGGGGGACAACAACGTGGTAAATGTCTGCAACCTCACTAGCTTGGGCTTGGGATCTACTTCTGGTGTGGACTCGCCGGCCACCCTCATCTCCATGACCACCCCACCCTCCTCGGCAGTTATGCATGCACTACCAAGGATGAGAGCTCATTTTGAACTCAATCATGGAATGAAAAAATGTAGACTAAAGACTGGGGACACAAGGGTATACACCTAGGAAATACAAAGCCCTAAGCTAAGGTAAGATATAAACCGGGTTACAAGGAGACATTAGAGAAAAATAGCATAGGATAATGGTGAAGATAGTTCAGGAGAAAATTAAAAACTAAGACCATAAACCTAGAACTTTAGCGACATAGAAAATTGGCACTAACAACATTGACCACACACATAATCCAATTTCCCTATCAAAAGAACCAACAAATGAAACAAGCAAGATAGAGGGATCCACTCAAATAAATGTAACACCCACCACTAAACTAGAATTGGGACAGGTACCAAAGGATGTCATCTCGAATGTGGCCAAAAACGAAGCGGTATCGACCTCACCAATAGTATGATGGAACTGTCCTGCGTGTCTCTACCTTAAACACCTCCAACTTCGAAGAAAAACGACCCTCAAGATAGCAATGTCACAATTGTTGTTGTATCTCTTCCCCAAGACCATAACAACCACCCAACAAAGTTTCCTTACCACCCTTAGGCCTATAGCAATAAGTGGCACATAGTTTGCAAAAAGTAAAGTGTATCTCAAGATGTTAACAAGGAAACTCTCGGGTCGCAAACCCTTATGCGTCGAAGAGTGCAATCTCACCTAAACTAACACCATAAGCCTTGACTCTCTAGAGACAGAATTGACAACAAAAATAGCAGTTGTCATCGCTCCCGCTTTGAAAAAACAGTGCATATAGAATGCATGTGGGGGGGCAAGCCACATTGCCCCCCTCTTAATTACCACTTGAGGCGGTGGGGTGGCGGGCTTGCTCCCAATAACTTGTTCATCACCATTAATCATCGTGATGGGGGTCCATCAAAAAATTAATGATCTACTTATGCAGTTCGTGAAAGAATTGTTATTGTCATCCACACTACTTAGTCTAATTGCTCTATATTTTGATATTTTTAATTAAAATTCAACAAATAACTTAATCTAACTGTGTTATATTTATTTTTTTAATTTAAAATTTATTTTTTTATTATTAAAATTGTTTTTATACATAAATATATTTAAAACTCTGAAAATCTCTAGCAATAAACTATAATTCCAATAAATCTTTATTAAATTTAAAGTAAAATTAACTAAATTATATATAAAAATAAACCAAAATATAAAATACTTAAATTATAATTAACCACACACTCAAACCATTGTTATTTAGATTGCATTTCTAAAATATTACTTCTTCATTGTTATTTAGATTGCATTTTTAAAATATTACTTCTTCTTCTTTATTATTATTATTATTATTATTATTCGTCTTTTGACAGTGAAAGTGAAGGCTCAGGGACACCGCTAATTTCTCTATACCGCTTTTGCACAATGACGGTACTGACAAAGACAAAATTCAAACATAATCTAAACCCTTTCAACTATAAATGAATTCAAAGTTCAGCTCAACTATAAGCAAATAACAGGCGGGCTCATCATTTTTGCTGCTAGCCTCATTTTTGTTGTCTCCGACATCGTTTCAGATCCCTTATAATTTGCCACAGAGGACACAACAATTGACAGACATGGTTGTTTCAGCTTCAGTTTTAGGAACATATTCCTTCATGAGAACGAGTAGTTCTCCAATGGCATGAACATTTTAGGCAAGCGTGAACAGGTAACATGCAGCGTGAACAGGCGGGCAAGCAGAGGACAGGGTTTTGTGAGCACAGTGGACAGGCAGCGTGAACAGGGTTTCGTGAGCACAGAGCAGTGAGGCAATTAACTTCTAAATAAGTAAACGTTCAGAACATGGAAAACACTCAGAAGAGCCAAGGCGTAAAGAGCAAGGAAATTTCAGATTTTGTGGAAACAAATCATTTGGGTCAAGTCAAAATTGCTTCAACAGACAAAATAGGAAGGTGGATTTGGGTAAACGCAAAGCAATATGAGCGCATTTTAAGGTGTAGGATTGCTCGCCTTAAATGGGGACAAATGAGAAGAAAACCGATCAAGATCAAGAAAAAGAAAAAAAAATAAGAGAAACAAAAATAAAGAAGAATCAATCATTTACAGTCCCACATCTACACCTCTTACTTGGTCATCAGATCTATATGTCCAAGGGCTGATGAATGTCAGAACAAGGCTAGAGATTTTGGAAGCCAGAGAACAGGAAAGAGACCGCAAAATTTCAGAGATCACAGTTGCAAACCAATGTCTAATGGAAGGTAATAGAATTTTAAAAGAACAGGTAACAATGTTACAAGAGGCTTTAGAGACAGGAAAACAAGAATGGAAAAACATGAAAGAAGTAATAACAACAAATAGAGATGTGATAATTTCTAAACAAACTCAGGTAGATACATAGATATCTCAACAAATAGACATTTCCAAAGAGAAGGAAAAAATGAACAGTGGGAAAGATATTCCAAAAGAAATCAAAGCTAGAGCTAAAGACGCTAATGGTTACATAAGGACAGAGGAAGAAGAAGATGCAAGTGATCGCAGAGCACAAGAAATAGAACAAAAAGAAAGACAGGATAGAAAAACAAACTTTATTATCAGGGGAATAAGAGATTATGGGAAGAATGAAAATACTCTCAATTTTACAAGAGACTTTCTGGAAGAGAAACTACATTGGAAAGGGAAAATTTGTTAAGCAAGAAGGGTTGGGAGGATATGTGAAGAGAGGCCTCGACCCATAAAAGTCACCATGGCAAGCATACAAGAAAACCGACAGCTTTTGGGCAAAAATAAACTCTTGAAAGGCTCATACTTCTTCCTCAATGAAGATTTAACCAAAAAACAACAAGAGGAGAGAAGGGATGAAGTGGAGAAAATTAGAACAACAAGAAATGAAGGGAAAAGGGCATGGTTGTACAATGGGAAAGTCGTTATTGCAGTGTTTGGGCCTCCAGGCAAATCAGGGCAGCAAGCTGACAGTAAAGAAAAAACATAGAATTCAATAATAGAGACGAAAACAATAAGAGCATCATGGAAAAAATGGGTGAAGACTCAAATTTGAGTCTTATGTGCCAAACTGCGTAGCAGTCAAATCCTACCCAGGTCTACCTAAGTTTAGTTTGTTGGAATTGTAGAGGTTACCCTTGGAGGAGGGGACCTGGGTTAGGGCCTATTGCGGAAGGTAGAGACATAATTTGTCTCACAGAAACTCATGAGCATGATGGTTGCAAAACTCCTGTGTTTGACGGTTATTTGAAGTTGGCAATTTGGAACAAGGTAGCAGAAAATGGCAAAGGGTATGGGGGAATACTAGTTTTAGTGAAAGAAAAAGAAGGCCATCACATTTAGTTAATTAAAGAAGATGTAAATAAACAATATTTATGGTTGAAATATCAGAGAATGAGAATCACATAAGAATTGCAGCATGTTATTTTGCCCCTCAAGTCTCAAAAAATTACAAAAATAGGGGGCTTGACAACAAGGATCCATATGCAGCTTTAAAACAAGATATTGCCTTGTACTCTGAGTAGGGAGAAGTTCTTTTAGTGGGAGATTTCAATGCTAGAAAAACAAATAATCAAGCTAGCATCCTTTGTTGCAAAGAGGATAACAATCCTATTTGGCTCACTGAAGAGGATAATCTCCAATGGGTGAGGTGTTCAGAAGATGACAAAGTTAGTAATCATTTTGGAGATGAGTTGCTTACACTATGTGGGGCTTTCAACTTAATTATTTGCAATGGTCTAGATAGATGGAAAAGGTATGGGAACTTCACTTGCAACACATACAATGGGGCAAGTGTCATTGACTATGCGATGTGTTCACAAAGCTTAATAGAAAAGGTAGATGAAGTTAGTATTGGAGAGCATATTTGGGACTTAGAATCAGACCATAACCCAATTTTTATAAGGTTATCATGGTTAGAAGAAAGGCAGCATAGGAGAAAAACCCAATGCTCTCGACAATCACTATCAAGGGGAAAAATTCTTCTAACACAAGAAAATGGTACTATCTTCAAGACAATGTTAGAGAGATTAATTCAGAAGGAGAAAACTGGGATCAAATGCTTCAACAACCATGAGTTAACAAATATAATCCAAAGTGCACTTGAGAAGTGCAAAACAGCAAAAAATAGGAAATCATAATCAAATTGCTTTCCTGTAAATGCTTGGTTTGATGAGGAATGCAAAATGGCAAGGAGAACCTTGAAAAAGGTAGGAAAAGAGAAGATGAATGTAAAGTTATATAAATAGATACTAAAAAGGGAAAAAATATGAGTTCATGCAAATAAGGAGAGAAAAGTTAATCTATTTAAGCAAGAATAGTCCAAAGCTTTTCTAACAGGAACTACAACCAAGGAAGAAGCAAATCGAAAATAATATTACAACCAGTCAATGGTTTTAATATACAAGGCAATTCTATGAGAAAGAATCTAAGGCGGAGCCCCCCTAGGATCAACACAATTTCAAAGTTCTTCACATTACAGGAGGTGGATAATGGAATTAAGAAGCTGAAAATAGGAAAGGAAAAGGACTTGGTTGAACTTCAAGCAGAGTATCTAAAATGGGGAATGAACGCTCTTGCACTGCACTCATGAAAATATTCAACAAGGATTCCCAAGAGAGTGGACAACTAGCCTAGCAATACCCTTTTTTAAAAGTGGATACATTAATAATCCATCCAACTATAGAACAATTATGATCAATCCTTTGTTCGCAAAGCTTTTCAGCAGCATGGTAGAAGACGGAATTAGCAAGTGGGCAGAAGTAAAAGAAAATAGGGTAAGAGGACAAGCGGGTTTTAGGCCGAAACATTCTGCAGTGGATCATGGCATCACGTTGAGACACATTGTTGAAAAGGTTTGGGAGGACAAAGAAGAAGTATTTTGTTGCTTTGTTGACTTCAAAGAAGCAATTGACACAGTCCCTAGGGATAATTTGTGGCATAGAATGGAATAACTTGAAATTCTTGTGCATTATAGAGTCGTTGTCCATAGACTTTATGAAGAAGTGAAAGTCAAAATTAGAACATCAGTAGGTATTTTAGAAAGATTTAGAAGTGACATTGGAGTCAAGCAAGGTTGCCCTCTATCCCCCACTTTTTTTGGTCTATATATTGATAAATTGGAAGAATGACTAAATCTGGAAGGTGGAGATGGTGTTCAGTTGGGGGAGTTTGTGATAAAGCTTCTTTTATATGCTGATGATATTGTATTGATTTCTAAACCGGCCCATGGATTGCAAATGCACTTATATGCCCTTGAGAATTTTTGTAGAGTAGTGGGGATGCAAGTCAATACTAGCAAGACCAAAATGATGATTTTTTCTAATAAAAGGAAGCAGGGCCAGCATACTTTCTTCTTTCAAGACAACATTCTTGAAGAAGTAAAGGAGTACATGTACCTTGGGATTGATTTCAACAACAAACTCAATTTGGAGGACTGCAGAAAGAAGAGAATTTTAGGAGGGTGGAAAGCATTATATGCTCTTCAAAACAGATGTAGAGAGGCAGAGTTATGGGATTGGAAAATGATTAAAGCGCTTTTTGGACTCCTAGTTTGTCCACTAATGCTATATGGGTGTGAATTTTGGGCTAGCAACACTCCCGTCTCAAAATGGAAACAAATTGAGAAAATCCAAAAACTCTTGATCATGAGAAAGTTCAAAATAAAAAGTTCGGTACTTTATGAGATAATGTTGAGTGAGACATGAGCAACTTCCATTGAAGCAATTGTTATGGTGCGGCTCATAAAATACCTAAAAAGAATTGAACAAATGAGAGTAGGTAGATGGCCTAATGTTATCTTCAATGAAGGCGTTAGTGAAAGAAAGAAAACATGGATGAAACAAAACTACACATGGATGCAAAAATGGAATATCTACCTCATGCCTGTCCCACAAATAGCAAGGAGTTAAAAGATTTTGTTATGGAGAAGTTTTGTAAAAAGGTATGGGGAAAGAGTTGGGTAGAAAGAAGAAATATTACATTGAGGAATTCAACCCTACATGTAATTTACAACAAAAAGAGTTCATTGGAGCTAGCATTTCGTGGAGGAAAAAGGTTCTTATTGCTCAATTAAGGACCAACTCACATCAACTTCGATGTGAAACAGGACGGTGGAAAAGGCCTAAAGAAGCTTGGGAAGAAAGGATGTGTACATTTTGCACGTATGGGGCTATGGAATCGGAAAAAACATTTCATTTTGGAATGTGATGCATTCAAAGACATCAGAGAAAGTTATGAGAACATGTTAGCATCAATTTCTTGGCATTGTCTTTTTAGCGAGGGGATTGTTGAAAGGTTGAGTTAGCTCATCATCAATTTGAATCGGAAAAGCAATGAATTGCAAAGAGCGAAAAACAAGGAACTAATAGTCTCATAAATTAATTTTAGTCTCAGAGACCTTAAAATATCATTTCATTTCATATATATATATATTCACTCTGAAACTGGACCTATATCAATAATAAATTCTAAAATATTTTAGAAAGTGTAAACAAAATCAAATAGCTAATTTTATTCGTACCCAATTTTTAAAATAATCGAAAATCTAGCATTGTAAACCGAGTTTCTGAACGTCGAAATTAAGGTTAAGGTTATAGGTTGAGAGTTGCCTTCATCTCACTTGTCCACAAATATTATTAAATTTATGAGATCACCAACAATATTCCATATCCTAACGTATATGCAATTTAAAATTTTTAAATAATTAATCCTTACGAGGAATGCAACTAGACGACACCCATTAAAATATTTAAAAACCAGAATAAAATATTGTATTAACACAACGAATATAAAAAAATATTATATTTACACAACCAAAATAAAATATTTCCAAGATTTAAACGTGAAGTTTATAAATATAAAAATTATTTAAGTTAAAAGATTTGATTTTTATTTTTATTAATTATTAAAACCATAAAACAATAAAATATTGTATTAACATAACTAATATAAAAAAATATTATATTTACACAACCAAAATAAAATATTTCCAAGATTTAAACGTGAAGTTTATAAATATAAAAATTATTTAAGTTAAAAGATTTTATTTTTATTTTTATTAATTATTAAAACCATAAAACAAATTTAAGGTGCTGTCTACTTTAGTGTATATACAAGTGTTACATAATAATTTGTTTATGCTTGTGCTATTTTGTAATAGTGAAACTATCTAATTATTACGACATACTAAAAGAATTAGCAATTAAGTTTTGTAAATATAGTTATAAAATGTATCTTTAGAATATGATTGGTTTCAATCTATTTCGGAATATTGAAAATTATCACTTTATATACATTTTAACTTAAAAAATTAATTTGTAATATATGGTTTGTTTTGTACACTTTTTGAAACATTAAATGATCTTTGAAATATTAAATGTTATAAATATATTAAGTAAATATAGAATGATAAGTATATTTAAGGACTATAAGAATATAAATTTAAAATTATAAAGAAGTTAATTTTAAAAAATTTATTTATTATGGAGATTACAAAAATAGCTTACAAAATTATTAGACATTTTTCATGTTGATTATAATATTAATTTTTTAATTAATATAAAAATAACGTTGCCACCTTTTAATAAAGAAATGTAGCAATTCCTCGATGGGGGTGATCATATGAGGGTACAAGTGTCCCAAGCGAGGCCATTGGGGTCTGCACCTTCGCCACGCGCATAATTACTCGGCCTTTATGTGTCATCCCTGCCATCAAATCTCAAGCATGATGATTAATTACCCACAACCAATTGTTATATCTGTTGTTTGGAGAGCGTTTCGATCCAGTCTACTAGCTTGGGCGATGAGTTGGGGTTGTGAGGAGGTTGGAGTTTGGGTCTGGTGCCATGGCGGCTCTTTGGGGCTTCTGCCCAGGCTAAGGAGGGACGAGTGCGAATGTGATTCTCTGGTTTGGGTTGGTCTTTGCTTACTGGTCTTCCCCTGGGACCCTGGTACCCGAGCAGATGGTGTCTGGTTCTGCCTCCTCGTCATTGCATGTCTCTGGTTGTCTGCGAATTTCTGGAAAGTCTAGGTTCCTTCATCTGGTGCTCAGGGTAAGGTCTCTGTGTCTTTTAGTTCCTCTGCTTTTCTATGCGGTTTCAAGAGTTTGTCTCTATGGGTTGGCAAACGTTCTGTTGTGGTCTTAGTGCTCAACATTCCTCCTGGTTTGTTCCGGAGTGACAGTGATATCTTGTTCTTTGGAAAATTCGGAAGGTGGTCTGAGTCTCTGTGTTGGGTTGAAGTCAAAAAAGTTTCTCCTCTCATCCAGGGCAATGTTTTATGCTCTCGTAATTCCCCTAGGTTGCGAGGAGGGTTTGTCCCATCTAGTTCTCTGATTTGGGTTGCCTCGGGTTTGTTTCATTCAAGTACTTCCTGTGTTGGTCTTTAGGTTTCCTCTTAGTGGTGGCAATGGTGTCGTGGTCTTTAGTTTTGCATCGCCTCTTGCAGGTATCACGATGGTCTCTTCTTGGTTTTCTACTGCAGTCGGTTCTCAATCAATGATAAGTGCGATATGCCCCGCCAACGAGGACGTCCTCGTCGTGGGAGGGGCCAACATGCCCAAGTTGTCAGTCTCGAGCTTGAACGTTGATCATCATCCACCAATATGGCAAGCCAAGAAACAGAGGGCACAAAAGCCATTTCTCCAACTCGCTCTCTAGGCCACATTGAGGCCCCGACTTCTTTGGATTCCCTTGCTAAGCAGCTACGGCACATCCAAATTGATTTGGACATCCTAAGGGACCACATGTATGACGACCGAAATGAGATAGTGGCCTACCTTACCGATATTCAATATAGTCAAAATGAAATACTAGCTCAACTGGACAGTCTTTCGCGCAGTCACAGTCACACCTTGGAAGCGAGAGTGGAACATATTGATTTCCACATTCATGATCGTGTTGGTTACTTTGTTTCTCCCCCTGTACTTCACCCCCACCCCCCTCCTTGATTTGATGATGTTAGTTCTGGTCTCTTTTTTGTTATTACTAGTATGACATGGCTTCTATGCCTCACGAAAATAATGTATGCTAAGTGTCCTTTTTGGTATCCTCCAATCCCCAACCTCAAAAAGTCTGGTTGGAATGAGAGTGTGGGGACTCTTGAGACAAATTTTGTATTCTATGCCATTTTGAAATATAATGAAAGCAAAAAATAAATGTATCAATTATCTACTTATGTGATGTTTTACTCACTTAATTATGGAATGCATTTAAAAAAATCATGTGACCATCTACTCTTTGTTGAAATAATTATGGAATGCAATAAAAACAAAAAATGATGTGACATATATACTTTTGGCTCATTATTTGAGGTATTGGCCAATAAATTCTCTAAATTGACAATCAATTCCATGAAAAATAAATGCCAATAAAATAAATTGCAAAAATTACACTTATTAAAAAATATTTTTCATGTTTTAGAATCAACCAATACCCAATACATAATATGTGCATAAGAATAAAGATAATAATTTCAAACACTTTATTTAAAAATAATTGTATTTTAATATAATTTATGAGAAAGCTTAAAAATTAGTTTTATAAAAAATAGTCATATGATATACGATTTCAATGTTAAATATATCTGTATTCTATAAATATAATAAAATATTTCATAAAAATAAAATTAATATAAATGATTATTTTAAATTTATACGTTTATTTTAATTTTAGTTTAAAATATTAATGTAAAAATTATTTTTAAATTTATAATTAAAGTTATATTAAATATTTACCTATAAAACAACTCAATTTTCTATTACATCCCATATTTTTAAAATTCTTTATTAAAATACATGTAAGGAATACACATGTATGAAAAGTATTCACCTTATATCATGTAAGGTATTGTCACATAACTATAAAAATTTGGATTAAAAAAATAGAGAATTAAAACTGTTTTTGCGAAATAGTGTTTTATTGTTACCCATAGCTATACATGTGATCTATTGGAAGAGATGCTATTGTGATACAGGGTAATGGATTAAATTACTACCCATTTGACTTTGTATAATATAAAAGAAAATAATAAAAAGTTTGCGATAAGATTTTGATTTTCATATAAAAAAATAGAATTTATCAATGTAAAATCAATCTAATGATTATATAAAATAATAATAATATTTAAGAAATATGATAAGTAAAAGTACATATTTATTCCTAATAAATCATGTAAAATAATAACAATATTTTCTTAAAATAATAATATATAAAAGTATATAGTTATTTCTAGGAAATGAGGTAAGATAATAAAAATATTTTTAAAAAATAATAATATATAAAAGTATATATTTATTCCTTAATCGACCTCATTCTTTTATCTAATCATCAAAGTTAGGAGTGTTATTTTTTATGCCTTCAATGCTTATATAGAATTTTTTTCCCTGTATGTGGAAGAGTTTTTGGACCTCATGTAAGAGTTATTTGTGGTAAATTTATTTTGGGTGGTGTTTTAACATAATCGTCAAAGTTAGGAGTGTTATTTTTGATGTCTTCCATGTTTATATAGAATTATAGAATTTTTCCTTGAATGTGGAACAGTTTTTAGACATCATGTAAGATTTATTTGTGGTAAATTTATTTTTGGGTGGTGTTTTAACTAATACTTATGTTGAAGGTGTTCTATGATGGGTTTGGGTGAACAATTCAATGAATAGTAGAGGCTCAAATTCATCTTCCTTTGTCCAATAATTTTTTACCACATGGCAAAACATAACAATTAGAAAGTTTCAAATTAATTAGGTGTTCTATGATGGGTTTGGGTGAACAATTCAATGAATAGTATAGGCTCAAATTCATCTTCCTTTGTCCAATAATTTTTTACCACATGGCAAAACATAACAATTAGAAAGTTTCAAATTAATTATGTTTTTTTGAACCAAATTTCACTAAACACGATTAATTTTTGTTATATTCTAGTATATTCGGTCTCTCTAAGTATATACTCTCTGGAATGTAAGGGAAGACAAAGAAAAGAAAAATAGAGCAATTGTAAGAGCTTTATGTCGAAATTCAGTTTCGTTGAGCTTTCCCCATGCATTATTTTGAGCTGACATTGTGACCCTTTTTTTTAGAATTCTGATGTATATCCTAAAAGTTACATTGATATCATGTTTAGAAAGTTAAGCTTTATAGAAATCTCTCTGTTTCTTTGTGTCTGTTAGTAATTTAAGCTTGATAACTCTTATTGATTTCTTCCTTGATTCTTTTTCAAATAGAAATTTAAGCTTTAAAGTTTTATAGGTTTATTCTCTGTTTCTAATGTCTGTTAAAAATTTAAGCTTTATAGATTGCTTATTTGTTTCTCGTGTCTATCCTCATTCAACACAAGCATCCTCTGAGCCTCATCCTATGCTTGTTGATGCTTGGGAGGCTTTACGGAGATCATTAGTTTACTTTCGAGGAAAGCCTGCTGGAACTATTGTTGCTTTGGACCCTACTAAGAGAGCATGATTGTATTTAGGCTATAAACGATGTATCAATAGCTATGGAATGATTTCACAATTTTTTACTTCCAGGTATTTGTAAGAGACTTTTTTCCAAGTGCTTTGGCATTCTTAATGAATGGCAAACCTAAGATCGTCAAGCATTTCCTCTTGAAGACACTTTGACTTCAAGCATGGTGGGAGAAACGAGGAGTTATGCCTGCCAATTTTAAAGTACTCCATGATCATGTTTGTAATAGTGATACAATGATTGCAGATTTTGGAGAAAGCGTAATAAGCAGAGTTTCTCCTGTAGATTTTGGATTTTTGTGGATTATTTTGTTGCACGCCTATACAAAGTCTATTGGAGATCATTTTTTTGCAAACATGCCTGACTGCCAGTGTGGAATGAGGCCTATTTTGGCATTGTGCCTCTTAAGACTTTGACACTTTTTCCACTCTCCTCTATGCAAATGGATGTTGTGTGATTGATCGCAGAATGGTTAGATTCTTCTCACCTTCAATATATTGGAGTTTTCTTGTGAAATGTGGAGCTTGCATTGGAAACTAGGGATGATTACATGCCACTTATAGAAGCAATTTCTCAAGATGCTGCTATCAAAAGGTTTATTTGTATTCTTCTTCTTTGATGTTTGTAAATTTCGTAAGCATAGGGACTTCAGATTTTGCATGCCTTAATAATTGTAGCCTGCAACCTTTCTCCGGACATCATTTTTATGTTAGGTAAATCGGGGATGGCTATAGGTGCAATGTTGCATGTCAATCAATTTCTTAGATATAGTCATGTAGTAGGTTCAACCCTCTTCATGTTGAATATTCCACCCTTTGACCGACTCAAGCCCCATAATTTTGGTTGTGTATCTCACTACGACAACTTAATCTCGATCACAGATGACACTTTGGTTCAAATTAACTATGATGGAGTGCATCGCAAAGATACAGTGTAGTATGGGATAATGGATTGTGTTCAAGTTCATGGAGGGAAGCTATGCTAGATGTGATTATGTGAAGTGATGCAGACAGAAAAAGAGTTAAGCATCGTTGACTATGATGGAGCATTGCACAAAGATAAGTACTCTCTGGAATAGTGGATTGTGCTAAAGTGCATGGAGGGAAAATATACTAAGATGTGATTATGTGATGCGATGCAAACAGAAAAATACTTGTGCCGGTGACTATGATGGAGCATTGCACAGAGATATGGAACGTTGTAGAAAGATATAGTGTTGTTTTTCATTGTCAAAATAAAGGGAATCAACTTTTTTTTGAAAGTAAGATGAAAGAATGTGGTGTTTAGGTTATGAAGGAATTCTAAACTAGCTTTTTTTGCCCTTCACAAGGAAGAGAGGAAAAGAGGAAAAGAACCGACGCATTACTACTATGAAGGATTTAGCTTAACTTTAGTTAACTATGATTCAATGCCTTTATCCTTAAATATGGATTTGGCACATAAGAAATTTGATGGACAAGGTAAGTCAAGTTGATAGTTAAGTAGAGAAGAATCAAAGCAAGGAGAAGAAGAGTAAGGAGAGGATGGAGGACCTGTATCGCTTAATTACAACCTCACTTCCACCCATTTTTGTTAATGACTTAGACAAATCCCTCCTACAAGACACCTTAGAGAGGCTCAAGAAGAGATTCATCCTCCAATATGCCTCAAAGAGATTCAAAAAAGGAACCCTCCTTCAATTCCATGGTGATCCCATCCATGGTCTCGCCTGTCAGCAAGAGAGGTCGAAGTAGGATGCAATTTTGTTTTACAATGGTCTTCAGTGCATCCCAAAGATAACGGCAGTGATGACGCAAATTATTCAGTTCCCCTCAAAAGGATGAGACCCATTTCATTCACTGAATAGCACGGCCAGTGGTTTATGGGACGCTTTACAAGAAGATGACTCACTAGCTGGGTTGTGATTTTTTCAAGGTCCTTATTTTTCAAGTTGATTCATTGATTTAATTTTTCAATATAATATTCTCAAATCTTCTATTCCTTCGGTGTAGCTTTGCACCTTTAAGGACAATTGCTAGTTTAAATGAGCCTTATTTATTTTGTCGAAAATTAAACCGACTCTATTTTCATGTAAAATAGTGTTTTCATTTTAATCATTAATACATAAGACAATATACCATTACATACACTTAATATTAATTTATATTTCCTTACAAATTAAATATAAACCTTTTCTTCTATATATAATGTTTAAATAGAAGTAAATTTTTATATGTTAAGTGAAAAAAGATTATAATGTTAGAATTTATATGTTAATATGGTTGATATTGTTAATCAATATGGAAAAAATTATTTTATAAGGGTCGGCCAAAAAATTTTCTTATGTGATTTCTACTGAAAGAATTTACTTAATTCATTATGGATCACAAAACCTTGAATATAGAAAATCCCGTAATTTGTTTATTTGTAGCATTTATGAAATAATTATATCTAATATAATAGTTACTAATTCTCCGAAAAAAAATAAATAAAAAAATAAATAAAAATATATATATATATATATAATTTAAGCATATCAATTAAATATAATAGATATTTTTGCAAATTAAATATAATAGACATCATTGCCAAAAAAAATATTAATATTTTTTATTAATAAAATATTTTAAACTTTTTTAAATATTTAATTTATTTTTAATTCCTAAAATAACAAATATTTATTTTATAGATAATTAAAAATAGTAATTCTTTGGTCCATAAAATATTTTTGAACCTTATATTTTGCCAATGATTATATTGTTTAATACTTTATTCTTACTTAATAATGAAATAAAAGACTTTGTTGCGCCGAGAGGGGCTACAACCCAATATCCAATATATATAGAGTAGATGTTTATGTGTAATGTAAGTATGTAATTTTAAGTGTCGGTTTAATTAAGAAATAATAAAAAGTTAAAATGATATCGGTCATTAGTGTAAATATTTAAATGTTGGCTCAAATAATAATAAAAAATTAAAATTAATAAACAAAAGGTTAAAAGTAATATATAAAAAGTTAAAAGTAATAAAATCCCATGAGTGTAAACAATTAAATGTTGGTTCAATTAATAATAAAAAGATAAAGTAATAAAAATAATAAAATTCAATTTCTTATATTTTGAATTTGTTATTAACTTGTGAATAGGTTTTGCTACAATACCAAGGGCCAATACCATGACTTATCAATACCACATGCCCAAAAACCATAACTTATTTCAAAACCAAAATGTTTTATAACAATATGACAATACATTCACCCTCATTTTACCATGGATATTATTATCTTGTAACAAGATTTGTTACAATACCATGGGCCAATACCATGGCTTATCAATACCACATGTCCAAAAAACATAACTTATTTCACAATCAAAATATTTTATAACATGACAAGATTCTTGATAATGTATATTCACCCCCACTTTACCATGGATATTATTAATGTGTAAATAGGCTTAGTTACAATACCATGGGCCAATACCATGACTTATCAATACCAAATGCCCAAAAAACACAACTTATTTCACAATTAAAATATTTTATAACAATATGACAAGATGTTTATCCATGTATATGCACCCCCACTATGTCATTGCTATTATGAACTTGTGAATATGATTTGTTACAATACCATGGGCCAATATCATGGCTTATCAATACAACATGCCAAAAAATTACAACTTATTTCACAATCAAAATATTTCATAACAATATGGCAAGATTCTTAACCATGAATATTCACACCAACTTTACCACGAATATTATTAACATATAAATAGTTTTTGTTGCAATACCATGGGCCAATACCGTGGCTTATCAATACCACATGCCAAAACCCCATAACTTATTTCACAGTCAAAATATTCTATTTTAATTTAATTTTATAACATTTTTTTAATTGAATCTAAAAGGAAAAAATGTTATAATTACTTTTGAGGTTTATCTAAACCCTCTATCCTTATGTATACTAAAAATATTCCCATAAAAATTAAATCAAGGTTTTAATAAAATTAAAAATGAGAATACTAAATTAAATCAAGGTTTTAATAAAATTAAAGATGAGAATACTTTTATATATAAAGATCTGAAATTTATATAATATAAATAATATCATTAAGAACTAACATAGATCCACCTTAAGTGATGATCCAAGCGATGAGAGGAAGAAAAGTGACTAACAATAATAGAGGAAAGATAGTGCATGATTCTTTTACATCTTTTATTATTTTATTTTCTTTGACATGATACCACATGCCAAAAACTCATATCTTATTTCACAATCAAAATATTGTATTTTAATTTAATTTTATAACATTTTTTTAATTGAATCTAAAAGGAAAAAGGTTATAATGACTTTTGAGGTTTATCTAAACCCTCTATCCTTATGTATACTAAAAATATTCCCATAAAAAATAAATCAATGTTTTAATAAAATTAAAAATGAGAATACTTTTATATATAAAGATCTGAAATTTATATAATATAAATAAATAATTAAGAACTAACATACAACTAACATAGTGCATGATCCTTTTAAGTCTTTTATTATTTTATTTTCTTTGACATGATTAATCCACAATATAGGTTTAATACTTTACAACCGTTTGAGTTTTTTTTTTTTTTTTTTAATTTAGATACTTTCTTAAACACAATAAAATGGGATCAAATTTAAGAGAGAAGTGGGGAGGGGATATAGGGAAAAAGTTGGAGGGCAGAGAGAGGGGGGGAAACAACAAAGACAGAGAGATAGAGGTGGAGAGAGAGAGGGAGTTGCAAGGGAGAGATGGAGAGATAGTGAGGAAGATGAGAGGAGGGAAGGTAGAGAAGAGGAGAGGAGGGAAGGGAGAGAAGAGGAGAGAGAGAGGGAGAGGAAGCGGGATGGAGAGACATAGTGTATGATTGGGGGTTCATATAGAGAGAGGGAATAAGAAATATACATAGATAAAAATATAGATATTATATATAGCGGATGATTGGGGGTTCATATAGAGAGAGGGAATAAGAACTATACATACATAAAAATATAGACATTATATTGTATTATATAACCAACTTAGATCCATCTTAACTTCGGATCTACCAAGTGATGAGAGGGATCAAATTTTTTGAGGTGCAAACATTTCCTCAAGTTTTTCATTCAGAGAGGGATCAAATCTTTCGAGGTGCAAACATTTCCTAAGTATTTCACTCAAAAAAGAGGTGTGCACCTCTAGAGATTTGATCCCTCTCAGTGCTTGATAGATTCAAGGTTAAGACGGATCTACGGTGGTATAAAATTGTTTGATGAATTTTATCAAATTTTTTGGAAATTTTTTTTTACATTTATTTTAATTTTTTTATTTAATATTATAAAGTTTTTTTATAATTATTTTATAATATATAAAAAAAAATTAACTATTTATATAACAAATATACAATGATTTTTTTAAATATAATTAATTTGCTTGTAGTAAGTAACTTATATATATCATCATAGATCTATCTTAATTTCGGATCTACCAAGGGTAAAGAGGGATCAAATCTCTTAAGATGCAAAAAAAAAATTAATGCAAACTTTAAAAAATAAATAAATCCCACTTGTCTTATATAATATTTATATATTTGAAATTATTATTTTTTATTTATGTTCATTAAAATGCTCTCTCTCTCGTTCAAATTGATGCTAGGGACATGATGACACTGATATTTTTCATATAGGAAACACATATTCTTCATATGTGTGTGTGCGCCCATGTTACATGTCAATTTATATTAAACATTAAAGAAATTATGAATCTCATTCTTACTTTAAATCAGAAAGAACATATTAATGGAATAAGAAAACTTTCACTCTCTCTTTGTATATTTGATGTTAAAATATTTTACTCAACATACATATTGAAATATTTGATTTAGGTTCCACATTAAATTCTTTTAGTTATTAATATTTTTTAGATGTTACATATCAACTCCATATTAACAATGGAGTAAATTAAACGACCCTCACAATGGAAAGTGAAAATATAATTTTTTTATTTGTTGATATAAAATTATGTTATTTAATATGGACATAAAATATTTTATATATGGATAATACTAAATGTTTAAGGCCAAGCAATCTCAATAGAGAGGATGGCTGGAAGATCAGTGGTTGATGGGTCCAACACTCTCTTCCTAGTCATTTTCTTCCCTTCCTTCCCTTCCCTCGTTTATAGCTTGTTCTTGTATCCTTTGACCTTTGTTCTTTGAATAAGGTATTTTAATAACATTTTATAATAAAGGAAAAATAATTACTTTAATATTATTCTATGATTTAACAACTAAGTTAACAATTAATTAAATCTAAATATTTAAATTATTATAGTTTATAATATTTATATATTTATATATCTTTTCATTAAATAGCTAAGACCTTTTTAACTAACTATTAATTCAATAAATTATATATATATGTAATAATTTTATTTTTTTATAAAATAGTTATAACTTCGGTGGAATTTTATATATCCATATATAAATAGTTTCTAATATTTATATATCAATATAAATAGTTTCTAATATTATATTTATATATCAATATAAATAGTTTCTAATATTATATTTATATATTAGTTAAGACCTTTTTAACTATTAATTTAATTATATATATATATATATATAAATAAAAAAATTATAAAATAGTTATAACCTCCGTGTAATTTCATATCTCCCTATATAAATAGTTTCTAATATTTATATATTTTCATTAGATAGTTAAATGATAATAGTTTCAATAATATAAATGGTTTCTAATATTTATATATTTTCATTAAATAGTACTTTTTAAACTATTAATTTTATTAATTAATTTTATTTTTTATATATATTTATATTTATATATATATATATATATATATATATATATATATATATAAAATAAAATTTTATAAAATAGTTAAAAGCTCTGTGGAATATATCTCTTTGACTTCTAATTTAATAATTAGATAACTAATTAACATTTTAATTTTCAGTTAAATTAATTTTTTTAATTAAGTATGGTTATGCCCCAGATCGTGTCCAACTAACAGTTTCTTAGTCAAATTTAGTCGTTAGTATAGCCGTTGGAGGTTCTGCTCTGATTATTTAACATGAGAAGCTGGGACTGATTCTTCAACTTGTCCTGACGATGAACCACACTGGTTGGTTCGAAACGGGTCGACAAATGAAATTCCCTGAAAAATCTCTCATAAACTTGATATGGATCACAAAAGCCTCAATTCAATAATATATTTTTGTTTCAAATCTTATATATCAATTGAACATAAAATGAATTACACATAATTGAATATTAATAATATTATGTTTACATACCATTTGTGAACTTACATATTAATTATCTCAGTTTTTTAACTTTCAATTACTTTATTTCTCTCTATAAAGTTGATCTAAAATTAAAGTGGAAATTAAAGTAATTTATTTTTTGAATGCAATAAATAAAATTGTATATTTAAATATAGTAAAAAATAATAATTTAAGGGAAAAATAAGTAATTTATTAGGAATGAACAAAATTATATGAACATAATATTACAAAGAATATTTCCATTATTTTTGTTCGTTTGAAAATTAAAAAATCTAGCAGAAAATTATAAGCTAAAAACTAAAACAAAATATTGTGGAGATTACATATGAGGGGTTGCATGCCACCCTTTCAACAACCATAATCCTTAGCACAACTAAACAACAAATATAGAAACTTCACCAAAACCTAAAACAAATTATTCAGGAGATTGTATATATATGAGGGGTTGCATGCCACCCTTTCAACAACCATAATCCTTAACACAACTAAACAACAACAACAACAAAAATTCATATACCAACATTTACTCTTGAAGTGTTCCAAAAATTCATAGGTTATCATTGTAAGAGAGGCTTTCAAAAATTCATTTAAGAAATGGGTGAATTCTAAAGCCATGATTCATGAAGATAAGTAAATATATGTCCTTACCAATACTCTTTAACCTCCCAATCGTCTTCTTGGATGTTGAGGCAATCCTTGGATAACATATTAACTTCCTTGTTATTTTCCCCATAAACATGAGCAAACATGATGTAAGTAAAGGAAGATTGCAAATGTTTAATGTCTTGATAGAGGGGTCGTAACAAGAAATTTATTAGTTTGGTATCTTTGTTCACCCATTGGATCAAGAGGAGAGAATCCTCTAGGACTTGAAGATGAGTGATATCTTTTTCAATAGTTTGTAGGAAGACCAATTTTAGGGTTATAAGCTTGCTTTGGTTGTTTGATGATTAGCCAATGTTGACTTTGAAGTTGAGGGTATGAATTTGAGAGAGGAAGTTTACTCCTCATGCACCTCCTCTGGGTGGAGCTCCTTGGGATGCTTCATAAAAAAGGTCCAGAATTTTTATGTTTCAATAATCATGTTAAAATTCCATGCACATTGAGGAACTTACAAGAAATGAGGGAGTGCACTTATGATATTCAAACTTTGGGATGCACATTTAAATGGAAAAGTGTCCTTGTTATTACAGATTTTTGTATTTCTTGGAATCTAGACACCCTAAGATATGGTGAGGGGCGAGGTTTTGACAGTTTTTGTTTCTTTTATCCTTATGCCAGTTTCTTAAGGCAACTGCACTAGAGTCTCCTTGCCATTTTGATTTCAAACCTGTAAATCCTTAAATTTTTTCCTAAACCTACTTAATGAACAGATAGAGGAGGATGAGATGTACATTTATATTTCTAGATTGATTCACATAAGCTACATCTTCTAGGGCCCTTATAACTTCTCTTTTGAAGTAAATCCCATGTTAGGGCTCCCTCATTGAGTAGAAGCCACAAAAGATTTCTAGCTTTGGCAGGGCATTTGTATTTCTATAACACATTCCACCACTAGCACAAGGCCCTCTCAAAGCTTTCAATGACTAAAGAGTTGTAACCAAGTCTAAGTTCATAACCACCCAAAGGATTTTCTAGCCACATGAGTTCATCGTCTTCTTCATTGATAAGAGGTCAAAGTCAATGCATATTCCTCATTAGAGTTCAAGTAGATAAGCCATTGTTATTATTTGGAGATTAATGTTTGGTCTATTTGCAATTTGACCAAAGTAATTCCTTTGATTCGAATAAAAATGAAAGAATTAGGAATATTGATTGATCTTTGAAGTAACTCAAATTCTAAGACAAACCTTCTTTCTTTTAAAATTATAAATATTTATCTATCATTTATTTAAATTTTATAAAGTTGTTTTCTTAAATTTTCCTTCAAATTATATTAAATTATATATTTAAATCTTTAAAGGGTGCATTGAACTTTTGCATTTCCTTATTCTAAACATAATTATTTTACAAATCAATTGTTATATATATATATATATATATATATATGATGATTAATAATGTCCACTAAAACCATTATGGTCTATTGGACCTTAAGAAAGAAGGGATTAATTGAGATTATTTAATATTTTCTTTCTGTGAAAAAAAAGGGAGAGAAGCATTTTGAGATCACTGTAGTTTTGTTGACATAACAAGTCAAGAATGTCGGTAGTGTGGAAAATGTTTTGAAAAGGGGAAAAATGTGAGTAAGGGTCAAGAAATCTAAGAGAAAGTGATTTTCATCTTGACTCCCTCAGTATCATAGAGGAGGCATATTCTTTCGTCCCAATGTGTTTTGGGAATAGACCAATGCCCAGATTCACTTCAACGCTCATGGGAATTAGTTCTAATCTTTGCAATGTTCATTTTATTATTAACATTATTCAAGACATAAAGCTCATTCTGGTTATCAAGAGTGGGGTTGATCACCTCCTTGTGATATCTTATCTTCCTTTTCCCCTATCACTTCACAACTTATCTTTAAATTTGGAAGTAATGGTGCCTGGAAAGCCAGTTTTCGCCAAAATTTGACCATTTTTTACCAAAAAATCCAACCATAAGAGTGTTTAAAGCATTTTTTGATAGTGGAAATGGATTCAACACCATCAAAAACCCCTGGGGCACCCAAAATCTTGAAGCTTGACAGCTATAACCCTAGTTTCCCAAAATTTCTGCCGAATTTTGGTCAAAATCTTACCAGAATTTCCATTATTTTCCAAGCAAAATTATGGCCTCGTTTCTACTCATGAGTAGAGTAGATTCAAGTCTTTTGTTTTAGCAAATTACATAAGAAAATTGAATCTACAAGGAATTTCTACATGGTATCAGAGCTAGAATCACAGTACATAAGAGAATTCGAAGTTTGTGCAAGAGGTTTGAATTAAAAGATCAGTGTTGCAGTTTTTCTCTAGGACTGAGAAGATGACTTCCACTGGACTCAGACTCGAGTATGCTCTGGAAGGAACCAAATATTTTGTGGCATGTAAGATCTGTATGGAGGCGGTATTAGATGATAACGAGCTGCTAGATTACATCAAGACAGATGTGGTAAAACCCCCAGCATCTGATGCCTGGGATCTCGCTCAGTGAAAGAAGTATGTAGCTAAAGCGAGGAGGATAATATTGGAAAGAGTTCGAGATCATATTGTCTTGAATCTCCATGGGAAAGAAACTCCATTCGCTTTGTGGAAAACATTGACTGACTTGTTTGAGAACAATAGTGACCATAGGAAGTTGGCCCCGAAGGACAATCTTCGTAGCATCAAGATGCAAAAGAATGACACAATTTCGCAGTACATGAGTAAGTTTACACAATGTCGTGATGAAATTGGCGGGGTGAGTGTGACTATCCCTAAAGAATATCTGGTAGCTCTAGCTATGTTGGGTCTTCCCAAGAGTTGGCACAATTATCTGGATCTCGTGAATGGTAGAGACAAACTACTAAGTTGGGAGTAGTTACAGTTTGATCTAGTGCAGGAAGAAATCAGGCAGGATAACTGAGATGGGACCTCATCCAAAGAAGAGAAAGAGGACCTCACATTAGTCACGAAAGGAAAGAAATCCAAGGGAAAGAAGTACCAAGGTGAGGAGGGCAAGAAGAAATACTTGTCCAACATCAAGTGTTTTCACTGTCATGAATTCGGGCATTATGCCACGAAATGTCCACATAAGAAGGTAAGAAAGAAGGAGCATGTAGTAGTAGCAACAAGTGAAGCTCTAGCTTCACAGTTCGAGCTTGATTTTACTCTCATTGCATGCATGGAAATCACAATAATGGAAAAAATGTGGCATCTTGATAGCGGTGCCTTATTCCATATGACGAGGAATAGAGATCTCTTTAGTGACTTGGAGGAGAAATACCTCAAGCAAAACATTGATTTTGGATACGACGGGAGGTATAGTGCGACCGATATCAGTACAATTACTTTTCAGAGGGAGATTGGCTCCCCTCTCAGACTCAAGGATTTGATGTTTGTTGCGGGTCTAAAGAAGAATCTTGTTTCTGTCACGGTAATGGAAGATCGTGGCTACACTATGATATTTAACAAAGGAAAGGTTTTCCTTAAACACATCACCTCTAACTTGGTGAAGCAGATTGGTGTGCAAGTCAAGAACCTCTATGCACTTGAGGTCGAAGATGCATGCAAAGCCTTGAGGAGAAAGAAAAAGGTTAGAGACTTGGTGGTTGAGAGGGAGCATAATTTACCTCTCAAAATGGAGCCTTAGAAGCGGCCTTAGCAATTTGTGGAGCAACCACAAATGGAGAAGCAGAGAGGAGACAGAGTTGAAACATCCACTCAAGTAGAGACCTCTAGTAGGGGGGAATTTCGAGTTGAGTGGGCAGAGGGAGCACATGCAGCTATACTTCTAGGAGTGAGGTGGGATGATGTAGATCCTTAGTCCCAAAGTTGCAAAAATTTGGGTAGGGTCCATTGAGGTGTGTTTGTCTTGTGGATCATTACCTTTCTATGGCAGCCCACGGTATTCAATAGCAGGAGGATCAGTGTCAGTCAGATACTGAGGAATGCAGAGGAGTGTTGATAGTAGATCATGCGGCTCAGTAGAAGAATCAACAACAATACATTTTTCCCAATAGACAGTTGCAGACGCAGTTGATTCAATTTGTTTTTTTTTTTTATGCTTTTCAGTTGCATATGTTGTAGTAGCAACAACAATATTGAGAAGTGTTGCATGCAGTACATTCCAAAGGTGTTGGATCGGGGTAGATGTGAATCCCTTTCTTGCTGAGAGGGAGTGTTGAAAATGCAACAAGAAATTCCTAAATTAATTTTGTCCTTAATTAAATTAGGAGAAAATCGAAATTCCACATCACAAGACAACTTGAATGAGTTAACTAAGTTGTTATCACTCAGTTAGATTAGTTAATTCGATTTGAGGGCCTAACTTGAGTCATGTAGAGTGGTTCCTAAATTTTAAGAGCCTAGGTTGAGTTTAATTTGAGTTGTAATAATTTAATTCAGTTAAACTGAGTTAAAGATAGTTAAACTAGTTCCAACTGTTGGAATAGGAGGTCTAACAGTGGGGTGCAACTTCAGTGTTCAACCAGTTAATTGATAAATAAACCTAAATTAACTCATGTATGCACAAAATTCAAGTTACCCAGTTGAGATTGGATTTCAAGGGCATGTACAATTAGTTGTAAACTATTCCAAATTGTATAGATGGTGCATGTAGTCAGAGAATTGACCAAAAGCAATCACGCAATTCAATGGAGGAAAATTCATATTAAACAAGGGCCTAATTCCCAAGGGAATATCGCAAGGAAATAGGAGCTTGGAGGCTTGGAAATTTGGCTAAGTATTGGCTAAAGGCAGACAGTCAGGCAGACGATAGAAAATACTTGTGCAGGTTGAGCAAAGCATATTGTATTCATCCAAATTCCTTGATTAATGCAATACATATAATAAGGGATCTTGAGCAGTTTCTTTCCCCTAGATATATCTTTGAGTATGTGTGTTGAATATTATCTTATGTTTATGTTGTGATTTCTCGATCGTTTAATTGTTTTTGCTGATGAGTAGAGTAGATTCGAGTCTTTTGTTTTAGCAAATTACATAAGCAGATTGAATCTACAAGGAAATTCTACAGATCTATCAAGCATTGAGAGGGATCAAATCTCTTAAGGTGCAAACCTTTCCTCAAGTTTTGCACTCAAAAAATAGGTTTGGACCTCAATATATTTGATCCCTCTCGGCGCTTGATAGATCTGGGGTTAAGATGGATTTAGGCTGGTTAAGAAAAAAAAAATTACAATATAATAAAAAATGAATTTAAAAAATATCTCACATCTCACATCTAACACCTATACATATACCCTATCTCACATCTCACATCTCACACCTATAAATATACCCTATCTCACATATCGTGCCTACACATATACCCTATCTCACATCTCACGCCTACACATATACCCTATCTCACATCTCACGCCTACACATATGCCATATCTCACATCTCACGCCACGCATCTACCCTAATATTGGGTTGTAGAGCACCTTTCGGCGCTATCAAAATATTGATTGTAGCCACAACTTGTGACAAGATTGATTGTTAATTTGAATATGGAGGCGATTCACCAAGTCTTATGGAGCCTTCAATCAATTCTCAAGAGAATTTAGTTCTTCCCCATTTCTAATAAATTAATGAGGGACGGGACAAGAAGCCCAAATCACTAGAGTCTTCAAAATTATCAATCAGATGAGAGAAAGAAGATTGCATAATTGCATACCACACTTGGATGTAAAGCCAGTTACATGACGTTCCAATCTACATTTGAGGATCAACCAATGAACTAAGTTCCACCCATAAGTCCACATTCGAGCTGTTATCCCTCACCGCATAGTGATTACCTTGTAGCTCATACCATTACCTCTTTATTAATACCAAAAATGTGGAGATTTAATGCAAATGATATTTGATTGGGGTTGCCTCGTGTCATTCCTCGGGAATGATCCTCCTTTGTTCCTCCCACTTGGATCATAATAAAGTTCACATAGACTTGGATTAACATTATGGGATTGGCTCATTATGAGGGGTGGAGTTAATTAAAAGCTCTCCCTCTCTCCTTTTCATAGATCCATTTGCACATTGATCAACCAAATAATTGTTTGCTATAAGGATGTATTAATATTCCACAATGGGAATAAAACTTTAGCTTGAATTTTGTTCGAATGAAAATGGCACTGAGAATGGAATCATCGAGTGAGGAGCCTTTAGTTAAATGTCGAATTGTGTTTTTGGATTCACCAATTATAATGAGTTTCAAGAGTCGAATATTTGAAATTAATCTAAACCCTAAAATGAGGCATATGCTAATGTCTTTGATTATTAAATGTTAAGCACAAATTCCAAGCATACCTGAATACGATTGTTCTTTTGAAAGAACAATATTGAACCTAGCAAGATACTTTCAATTACATAGTTTATTCCATTAACCTTTTGATTTCCGGCACGAAGAAACTAGTTAATAACTAGTTTTCAGTTTGAAATATAACTTAACTTTTAATTATCTAGTTTTCAATTTGAAATATAATTATTTTGGTTTTTTTTTTTAAATAGCTTTTTAGTAAATCACAAAGTTTATAATAACAATTATATAAGTAATTAACTTAAAATAATTTTTAATTTAAATAAATAAATAAAAATAAAATAAAATTTTAGTTCAAAAGAAAAGTAATTCACTTTTATATTTAATATGCAAAAATTATAACTTGAGATTAATAGCATATGAATATATATTATTAATTGTGCTTTCTTATTTTAAAAAAAATTATAATAATGTATTTAGAGTATCCATGTTACTATATTGTAGAGTATGTATATACGTCCAAAGATTATTTAAAAAAAAGTTTATCTACTTTCATAAAAGCAATGATATTTATTTAATAATTTTCATAATAATTATTGTAAAAATAATGATATTTATTTAATAATTTATATAATAATTGTTGTAGAAAAAAGATAAAAATTGTATTTATTTCTCAAATTTATTTTCATTAAATTTCTCCCCGTCATCGCAAGCAAAATTATTGATGAATTTAATTAAGTATTTTTCTCAAACTTTTACCTATGGGTCACATAGAGACATAGAGTCTGTTACAGCCCTGATGAAAATATCATGTAATGAAAATTAAAAACAATAACCACAGATGAATGGGACACTTATTCCAAGCTAAATGTTGGACAAGACATCCTAAGGGGTGTTCATTTGATTGTTTATGGCTAAGGAAATTGACAAAGGAAATGGTTAAGGTTTTGGAAATGTAAAATGACATTTTTGGCACATTTATTTATGAAAATAATGGAAATTAAGAGAAAAATGAGGTGAAAGGTCACAAGTTGCATGTGAAGAGGATAAATGAAGGAAAATAATGGAAAATGAAGAAAATAGAGGTCTCATTCATAACAAGGCTTCTGAGGATCAGTTGGTAACCTTTTGTTAGTTCAATGTTGGAGCACTCTCATTATTCTCTCTCTCTCTCTCTCTCTCTCTCTCTCATACTCTTCGACACTCGGAGTTTCTTGGAGCACTTTGGCATTGGAGAAATAAAGGCAAAGAAGGCAAGAGGAATCAAAGATCAAGCAGGGAAACACGAGACAAGTAGCTACAACAGGCTTCATTGCAGGTATCGACTTGCATGTGTATTTTCCTTGCTAGATTTGGAATGCATGGGATTACATGTGTTTCTTTTCTACCATGGAATGGGTTTTTCGAGGTGTGACAGTATTTTCAGCCTAGCCTTGTCATTTACTGATAGCTTTGATGAGATGGGTTCTCTCATTCGGTTTATGTGGGATGGTCGGATTGGATTCAAACTTGAGTGGGGTGGAAATCTGAATTGACAAGCACATGGTGTAGTGGTCCCTGAACAGGACTGAGGATGCACAAAGCCACTGGTGTCACGATGTCGGAGCCTCGGTAGTCTTTCAACCGCTCTTGATGAGGTGCGGCACCACCGCACACTTTCATTTCACCAATACTTATGCTCGTGGACTACGCCTAACCACTTATCCTACTTAGTTTGTGTTTCGCAACCAAGTATTATTAATGTTTCCTTTATACCAATGAACACCCATACACATTTATTATCATCAGCAATTATAAACAAAAAACACAATTGCACAATATAAAGGGAGGGGCAACTCCCTGGATAATGAGTCTGCCCGAATAATATATTATACAATCTTCAATGTTACAAAGCTTTACAAGTATACTTGGGAAACACCAAGTTTCATACTTAGCCAATTTTACAACATCATCACACCTTTGTGTGATAACCAAGATTTCCTTACCCAAGCTGGGAGGGCGTGCCCTCACACGAGTTGCCAACCAAACTTCACAACCGAACCTTATCGACGGGCGGACGACCTCACCCCAAGTCACACCTCGTTTATCTCCGCACGGTGGGCGGGCGACCTCACCTCCGCGTTTGCCTTCACACGACGAGCGGGCGCTCACCCAAGCTACCCAAGAACCCATGCACGCCTTCGCACAACCGGGCGTCGGCTCCTTCACCCGTGCTCCTTTGTTCAACCGACGGGTGCTCCTCGCTCTACGCCTTCCACCCAATACCTTCGTGCGATATCCGTGCGGCCTTGCACAAGCTTGGGCGCATCCGGCTACACTCCAACTTCGCACCTTATATCTCTGCGAATTGCGCCTTCTTTGTTTGATTGAAGGTCGATGTGCGATGTCTCAAATGCCATCATACACACACTAATATATACGCTCTCCATGTAGTTGTGCCACTACCTTGGCCGACCCTTGCTAATCATCCACCAATGCCTTTCCATCGCTTTTCTATGTGGTCGGCCCATCGGCCAACACTTCAAACGCGATCCTTCAACCATCGGCTTAAGTAAGTGAATTCCCATGCTTTTTTCACCATATATATATATGTGACTCGCTCCTCACTTGTACGCACGCGCTCCAAGTGTTGGCTCTGACGTGTTGCTAACTCGTGCGCTCGATGCTTGAACCAACTCGTCGCACTTCAATCATAGTAAGAACCGCAGGTCCTTACATCCTCCTCCACCTGAAATCGTTGTCGCCCTCGACAACATACCATCCTGGTAGCCATTGATGCAGGAGCATTCAGCCCAAGGAAAATCATTGTAAATAGTAGACATAGGGGTCATGCATTTTTGGAATTAGTTTCCTAAGTTCCAAGTCAGTTTAATATTTAGGCTTTTGAGTGTGATTTAATTAGATGTTCTCAAAACAAATAAATGAGAACATAGGAACTAGGGAGAGCTTTTAGGCATAAAAGGAATGGATGTGGACCATTAAGTGATAAGGAGGCTTTTCTATTTTAAAACAGGGAAAAGATGGAATAAAGCCTCAAGAGGCTTTTTGTCATATGTATGCATTGCATGTAGAGCTTTAGAGCTTTTATTTGAGTGATTTAGGGAAAGGATGGGATTAGTAATCCAATCCCAGTTCTATATAACCATATGTAAGCCTACGGGAAGGAGGAAGGCCACTAGTGTTGATAATCAGGCTTGTGAGAGAGGGAGGCCTTGCATAATTGAAATTTAGGCCTATGTGCCTGTGCATGCATGTGAGCGAGACCGAGGAGTCTCGAATGTAACCATGCTTTTCCATTAATAAATATTCTGAGTTATTTCCTATCTGTGTCAATGTATTTAAGAAGTATTTCGTGAATAAATTGCTATGAATTTGTAGGCTCTGCAGGTTGCAGATAGAAATTCTGCAGGACAAAGGGAACGAAGTGATTAAGAGGAATCACTGTGGACATTGAATCCAAGTGGAAGACAGAACAACCTTGGAGGAGGAGTTGCAGCGATTCAGAAGAATCGAACGGGAGCTTTGAATCCATTAAAGGAGGGAAGTACTAAAGTGATGCTTGACTGAAGCTCGTCTTCATTATATCGGTGCGCGTAAACTACCTGTGAATAACTCTGTTTACACAGAGAATTCACGATAATTCCTTAGCGAAACATTGTTCTGGAATTGAAACTTTATTAAATTGATTCATGCGATATCGGGTCCGACCCAAATATCGCATCAGAGGAGTGTAGAGGAGTGGCTGCCTTTGGAACCGCCGAAGTGTAAGCTCCGACATTCCGGAGCCGAAATCATTATAAAGCAGAGTATAAAGGGCCATCGGGTCCGCAGAACCCATCGCATCGCAAACCGGAGAGGTCGCGATAACGACATCGCCGATATTCCGAACCCGATATCGTTATAGGGGAGCAGCATAAAGGGGCGTCGGGTCTGTTAACACTTTAGACCTCGCGATAGCGAATTGCGACTATCGCAACAGAGAAAAAGGGAAGGAGAGTTAAGGGATTATTGCGATGGTCGATTGTTGGACCCGCCGATATTTATAAAGGCGGGTGTATTAATTTTGAGTTCCGGCCAAGGGTTTGGAGGAGGATTTTATGTTGTTTTCCCGTGTATTCGTATTATGTGTGGCCGCGGGGTTTTAAGGCTTAATACATATATTGTAATTCTTGCGAAGGGTGTTTAGGCTCCGATAAAGGCATGGCTCTAGTTTAATGTAAGTCCATTGTTTATAAAAGGCTCAAAGCCTAGAACGCTTCCGATAAGACCTGTGGGCTATAACCCACAGGTCAAGGGTTGAGATTTATTTAAGAAAGGGGGTTTTGGCCTATAACCAAGATCTCTTTTCATCAGCCATCCACCAAGGTCAAGATTTTCATATCTGAACAGTCTTATCCATGATGTCAACTTCTCCACATACTGCAAACATCCTTGCAACATATGTAGAACTACCATCTCCATCATGTCTCGTCCCTCCGTAGGCTGCCTATCAAGATACTCCACCTGATACCGACATCTGTCTGCACAAATGTCAACTCATGTAGATCCAACTCATGTCGACACACCTCTGCACATTGGTACCCCTCATGACTCGAACTAGTTGGGTAGCTAATCCAACCATACACCCAAACCACAAGAATGCACATCCTTATGCCACCATTAGTCTTTCCCTGACTTCTGCTACATCTCGGACTCATCAAGAATCTGTCCAATTCCCATGCTCAGGTCCATGGAATCTCCATCCCATCTGCAACATGTTTAGCCCATGGCCTTGTTGCACAAGAGTGTACAACCTCTCCACTGGCTCATACATCTCCATGTCACAACAACATCTGCACAACATCCTTTGCTTCAGAATTCCCCATAGAATGTCCATGAATGACACCTCTACACATGCTCTTGCATAATGTACATGCATAACTGTCATGCTCCATATCTCCAACCTGATGTCCATGACTCTAGTTGTCCATGATGTCCAACCCATGTAGACTTCATCCCAACATCTGGTCATCTACATCAAAGTCTGCAATTTGTCATAAAGAAGCCTCCTCCCAAGGCCCCTTGCTAAGTTGGTGTAGCTCCTCCTGATCAAGGTCCCTACACCAACCCTTCTCCAAGGTTGTCTATAGAGAAAGGAGGGCCAGGAAGTTTCCTCCCTGACTCTCGTCCACCCATGTATCAGATTGATGTTTTGTCCTCAAGTATTTGTGCACAACCTCAATCTCTTCACATGTACACCCAAGCTCCATAAGCTTGTCCTTCGTCAACTGAAAGTCATATATGCCCATAGCATACCTGCAAAAATCCACTATACCAGCTGGATCTCTACCTGCATAATCTTCTCCAACCTGAGTCTCTAGAAGAAATAATAGGAATTGAGTCATGATTCTAGGTCATCCATAGAAAACTAGAAAGTAACCAACACATGAAGCCATCATACAAGATCATTGAGAGAACCAAAATCCCATGGGCATTGTAATGTCCTTTAATAATAATAAAATTTAAAATACTTTTAGTTAATAATTAGTTTTCAATTTGAAATATAACTTTAAATGATCAATAACTACTTTTCAAATTGAAATATAGTTATTTTTAGTTTTTTTAAAAATAGCTTTTTTACTTCACAAGTAAATCACAAAATTTATAATAACAATTATATAAGCAATTAACTTAAAATAATTTTTAATTTAAAAAAATAAAATAAAATTTTAGTTCAAAAGAAAAGTAATTCACTTTTATATTTAATATGCAAAAATTATAATTTGAGCTTAATAGCATATGCATATATATTATTAATTGTGCTTCTTTATTTAAAAATAAATAAATTATAATAATGTATTTAGAGTATCCATGTTACTATATTGTAGAGTAAGTATATACGTTTAAAGACTATTTAAAAAAAAGGTTTATCTACTTTCATAAAAGTAATTATATTTATTTAATAATATTCATAATAATTATTTTTAGTTTTTTTTTTTTTTAAATAGCTTTTTACTTTACAAGTAAATCACAAAGTTTATAATAACAATTATATAAGCAATTAACTTAAAATAATTTTTAATTTAAATAAATAAATAAAAATAAAATAAAATTTTAGTTCAAAAAAAGTAATTCACTTTTATATTTAACATGCAAAAATTATAATTTGAGATTAATAGCATATGCATATATATTATTAATTGTGCTTCTTTATTAAAAATAAATAAAAATTATAATAATGTATTTAGAGTATCCATGTTACTATATTGTAGAGTATGTATATACGTTTAAAGACTATTTTAAAAAAAGGTTTATCTACTTTCATAAAAGTAATGATATTTATTTAATAATATTCATAATAATTATTGTAAAAATAATGATATTTATTTAATCATTTATACACTAATTGTTGTAGAAAAAAGATAAAAATTGTATTTATTTTTCAAATTTATTTTCATTAAATTTATCCCCGTCATTGCAAGCAAAATTATTGATGAATTTAATTAAGTATTTTTCTCAAACTTTTACCTATGGGTCACATAGAGTCTGTTACGGCCCTGATGAAAATTTCATGTAATAAAAGTTAAAAACAATAACCACAGATGAATGGGACACTTATTCCAAGCTAAATGTTGGGCAGGACATCCTAGGGGGTGTTCATTTGATTGTTTATGGCTAAGGAAATTGACAAAGGCAATGGTTAAGGCTTTGGAAATGTAAAATGACGTTTTTGGCACATTTATTTATGAAAATAATGGAAATTAGGAGAAAATTGAAGTAAAAGATCACAAGTTGTATGTGAGGAGGAAAAATGAAGGAAAATAATAGAAAATGAAGAAAATAGAGGCCTCATTCATAAAAAGGCTTCTGAGGATTAGTTGGTAATCTTTTGTTAGTTGAGTGTTGGATCACTTTCATTATTCTCTCTCTCTCTCTCTCTCTCTCTCTCATACTCTTGGACACTCAGAGTTTCTTGGAGCACTTTGGCATTGGAGAAATAAAGGCAAAGAAGGCAAGAGGAATCAAAGATCAAGCATGGAAACACGAGATCAAGCAGCTACAACAGGCTTCATTGCAGGTAATTGACAAAGGCAATGGTTAAGGCTTTGGAAATGTAAAATGACGTTTTTGGCACATTTATTTATGAAAATAATGGAAATTAGGAGAAAAATGAAGTAAAAGGTCACAAATTGTATGTGAGGAGGAAAAATGAAGGAAAATAATGGAAAATGAAGAAAATAGAGGTCTCATTCATAAAAAGGCTTCTGAGGATTAGTTGGTAACCTTTTGTTAGTTGAGTGTTGGAGCACTTTCATTATTCTCTCTCTCTCTCTCATACTCTTGGATACTTAGAGTTTCTTGGAGCACTTTGGCATTAGAGAAATAAAGGCAAAGAAGGCAAGAGGAATCAAAGATCAAGCAGGGAAACACAAGATCAAGCAGCTACAACAAGCTTCATTGCAGGTATCGGCTTGCATGAGTATTTTCCTTACTAGATTTGGAATGCATGGGATTACATGTGTTTCTTTTCTACCATGGAATGGGTTTTTCCAGGTGTGACAGTATTTTCAGCCTAGCCTTGCCATTTACTGATAGCTTTGATGAGATGGGTTCTCTCATTCGGTTTATGTGGGATGGTCGGATTGGATTCAAAGTTGAGTGGGGTGGATATCTGAATTGACAAACACATGGTGTAGTGGTCCCTGAACCAGACTGAGGATGCACAAAGCCACTAGCCTAGTAACCCCTGAACCAGACTGTGGGTTGCGGTAAAGCCAAATCGTGTGCCTCGGTGGCCTAGGAATCCTTGCTGGTGAATGATGAGATATATGGTAAAGCCAAGAGGTGGATTTTCTCTCCATTGGGCCTAGTGATTCCAGGATGGAATTCACAGTAAAGCCTAGAGAGTATCTCTCGGTGTAGGGCCTAGTGATCCCTGGATTGGACTGCAAATGCATGGTAAAGCCTAAGAGACTAGGAAGCACTCAACTTCCTCACAGTTTAGGCAGAGAACTCTAGTGGCATCCACATTGATTGGTGTTTTTGATGTGTTCTATGAGTTCCACATTCATTCTTGGAATATGGCACGAGGGTGTTTGGCTGAGGAGAGGCTTGGCTCAGCCAATCTATGGTCGGGTGGAATGTGGTAGTCCCATCTTCGGTTGGTTCATTGTATTCATTAATGAGAACTTCATTTCCTTGATTTTCATGTGTAAATGTACTAATGTATATATGAATTTTGATGGCTAATATGTTTATACTAGTTATATGCACATTTTATGATAGCAGCTATGTATGACTCTCAACATGTTTTTACTTGTATATGAATGGATAATGTGTCTATGACCTAATAGATGAATACACAACAAATGATATGAGGGAACAATGGTCTACAACGATTCTCAGATAAGTTGTAATATTCTTAATGGAATATTTCAGTGATAACAAATACAAACCATAACATTCACAATGAAATTATATTCAGTAAGGAACATGTAAAAATAAATTTCTCATAAACACCCAAATGGCCAAATTTTATTAATCAAATATGTCGGAGTACAAAAAGTTGGATGAGGTGCACTTGGTCTTGTACAAGGTAAGCTACAAGCCTCAGGTGGATGATACAAAAGTGCCTAGCTGCCGTGATTTTTGTTGCTCCCAGAATGTTGCGTTGTCCCCTCAAAACTACATTGTTGGCTGACTTCGGCCCCTGATTTACCCCCTCAGAAAAACCTAGATATTTTTGAAACTTTGGGGATGTACTCCTCTCCAAAAACTCAGAAAAACCCATAAAGGGTTTCCCTCGTTTTGACCTACCAAATTTGACCCCATGGGGATTGGCCTAGTTTTT
This sequence comes from Pinus tabuliformis, assembly GCA_031772625.1. Classification (NCBI taxonomy): domain Eukaryota; kingdom Viridiplantae; phylum Streptophyta; class Pinopsida; order Pinales; family Pinaceae; genus Pinus; species Pinus tabuliformis. The sequence continues at coordinate 341,439,454 of CM062805.1, forward strand.
CTACACTGCTTGTTGACTTGGTCCCTTGATTTGGCCCCTCAAAACTACCCAGAAAATTTTGTAAATTTAGGGTTACGATCCTTGTCAAAACCCCAGAAAAACGCAGAAAGGGTTTGCTCTAGTTTTGACCCTCCAAATTCGACCCCTTGGGATTGGCCCTCCTCCAATACTGTAACACACTACCTGTAATTGGAACTGTTGTAACTTGCTGCCACAAAGTCAGGAAACCTCCCAAATCAGACTCCCAACAATTTCTCCACAACCTAGCTCCTCAATCCTCCAGTTAATCCTCCAACCAAGTGATCCCCATCTAGTGACTGCATAGTCTTGAGTGAGGATGACGTAGGCTCTTCAACCAGCAACTCAAAGTGGGTGTTTGATTGGATTTCATGCTGCAAATTCTCCTCTACAAAGTGGCAATTCGATATGGATTAAGGAAACCCTCATAGGGTGGCAGTCGAAGTCCACTAACGAGAGGGATGAGCTTCAATCCTTGGGAAGCTCTTGTGCTGAGCAACAATTGTAGCTTAGCTAAACAGCCAAAGCAACAATGAAATTCTCAAATGATCAAAAGGCCCCAAATTTTTCTCACTTCCTTCTATTTATTCTTGCTCCCTTGGTGAGTAGGGTGGTCCAACGAACAATGTCGAAATAGACCCGAGATAGAAAGATGTAACAGTAAGTTCCCCATAGTTGTTGTGATTAAGTAAGTTCCTCATGTGGACCCCATATTCCACTAGAAATTTAATATTTCCTTTTACATAATGTTGGTGACCTCCATCTCTCCAAAAATTAAGTGGGGACTCCCTCCATCCACGTTATCTAAGTTTGCATGCCAAAATACTTCCCAACACCCAATTACAAAAATAGAAATTCATCTTAGCAAAATTAATTTAATTGGGGACATTACATAAGTATGAGATCCCTACACTTAATTCTATTGTTTATGCCTGTAGGTTACATGTTGACAATATGTTTGATGAATTCCTATCATGGCTAGTAGGGGTCTGGTTAAGGTCTTGTTGAGTTTATTGTTTTTGCTTCATTGTTTCCTTGTACCTTTCTTGATTTGAAGCTTTCATTCCATTCTGGGCAGTGGCGTGGGCTCTGGGCCTGAAAAGTGGCTCAAATCCCAGGATTGCTAGCATAGAATTAGCAAGTTTGGTCCATAGTCACTGGCATGCAGGCCTATGAGAGCAACTTTAGGTCTCATGTTGCTCCCTTACCCATAACATGAGAGCGAATATGGCCTCGAAGGTCCAGAACAACTGTGGGACCGAAGGACAGGTTGACTAAGTGGTTGACTTATCTCCTGAGGGTTCCATTGATGATGTTGGATGAATGTGTGTGATGTTCCTTCAATTCCACTTCCTTAAGGTTACCTAGGAGGTCAAATATGATCATAGTAGCCTCTCGTCTCATGTTTACCCCAATTGGCCTGGTTACTTGGGTGGATTTGGGAGGAGGGTCTTACATAGTGGTATCAAAGCATGGTTCAACTCTCAGACTGGATGGGTTGAATGTGTTAGTCATGCATGCATGTCAATTGCATGTGTGTCTCTTACACTTATATACTTGTTGCATTTTCTTGATGATGGATTAGGATTGTAGTATGGTTATCATGGAGAATTTGATGTTGATTTTGTGAAGAATATTTGTCATGAGTATGTGGCCGGTTGTAATGGTTATATGTCGCTTACATGTTGATTTTATGTCGCCTACTTACATATTTATGTGTTAGGTTACATTTTTGAATATTTTTATTACATGTATCAGTCTTGTAGGCTGATTACAAGAATTGATCGATTATGTTCGACTACATGCATTTATGTGTTTGTAGTTGGCTAGGCATTGCTTATGCATATTGTCGGTTGCATGTAGAAATGTGCACAATGGAGTAATGGTTGTTGTCATGCATGAGGCCATAGCATGAATTGTTGATATGGCCTTGCATTGATGATTGGATCCTAACTAGAGTGATGATTATGTGTAACATTTAATTACATATGTCTATATGTTGTTATGATTATGTTATACATGTATCATGTTGATTTGGTGATCTTGCAGACAAGGTATCCTCCCCAAGCTATACTAAGGTACATTGGTTTATTCTGATTTGGTTTATCTGCCATATTATGCATTATAGGAAGAGAAAGATCAAATGGCTAGCAAGGTGGTAGATTACATAGACTCTCCCTATGCATAAGATGAGCAACGTGGTGTGGGGCATACTTCTAATTTGGATGATACATTGAGAAGCTTAAAGGAAGAGATACGGATTTGTAAGGAAGGTAATGATAGGATCATACATGCATAAGAGAAGCAAGTAGACGTCAATGCTATACTTCTTCAGAGTTTTTCAGAACTACAGCGACAAGGGCCACTTTGGATTGACCATGTGCATGAGGATGGGATTGATATAGGAGGATCCTTGAAATGCTCAAAATTTTATAGTATCAGATTCTCATGAAACCAATTCCAAGTCGAAGATTTAGTCGCGCTGATTTCGATGGTATATTCGGTTTCCAAAATGGCCTCTGTATGAGGGAGAAAACATGTTTTGAAGTTTTTCTCAAACAAGCGAAAAAGGACAAGAGTATGCCAAGTGGTAGTCTCACAACAAGACACGTGGTAGTCTCTCAATAGGACACATGGCAGTCAAAATCAAGTCAAAACAAGGAGGTCAAACTGCAAGGTCGGGGGTCGAACCGACTACCACCGAAATCACACCACAAAAACTTACTAATAGCCCACGACAATGTTTTATTATGATGACGCCATATTATATTTAAAGTTTCATGGTATGGTATTATGGGGTAAGGATTGGTGGAGCCCGCCACATCCAATGGCCCCGCCAAACCCACAATTTGTTTTAATGTGCTCCAAACATAGTTAACCGAAGCTCCAAAATTATCAGCGGTCGAGCAAACATATGATATATCCTTTGAAACTATTGTTATAACCATACTCCAAGTTAAATCTGGATGACACGCAGTCAAGCCAATGTATAAACTTTGGTTATAACTATATGTTATTATTGGCACGGGGGAGATTCATATGTATCACTGCTAGGTTAGTATTAAAACCATATACCAAAGTTATATAACAAATCTCAGAGGGCGCGGAGTTGGTATATTGTTTAACCATATGATAAACACATATAACCAAAGTTTGTTATGACATATCTCGAATATAGCGCGAGATCATTAATATAGTTTTAAAAATATATATGGCATACATACCCGTAGGTCCAACGGTTTAATGCTTTATATGCAATATGGTTGAACATATTGTTATGTTTACACATTGTTAAAACGAATATTTGATATGTGGCGCGGTATGTTAAACTATTCAACAATGATATACCATATATTACAATATGGTTGCAACATATTGCCATATTAATACAACGTATTGCTATGTTTGCTAAAGCCAAGCCCGGGAGGCCCGCGGGTTTAACCCCAAGACCTCCCGTGGACGTTATAAAATGTATTGCCATTGTGCCGAAGCTAGAGGAGTTGTAAAGTGGGTCTGTCGAATCTGTGTTGTTTGTGCCTGTAATATGCCTTTTGAGGCATAACTTGGCCAATATTGGGCCTTTTTGAAATATGTAAGTTGTGTTGGGAAGCTGAGGCTGAGGCCTATCTTCTGACAGTAGCCATTGTTACCTGTGTGCACATTCCAGAATGGTGAATTTGATGTAAAGAGACTTTATGAGCATTTTCAATACAACAGACGCCCATTGGAAGCGGACCCAGAGATGTAGTCCAGGAGGGATGAACTCCATCATCAAATTTGTTGTGTTTGCTTCTTATTTATGTTGTTCATGGTTGATTTTTTCAAGTTTTTATGTTTAAGGCACTTAAAAATCATTTTTTCTTATTAATTTACTTAAAAAACAACCTTAGTTAATATTTGGCGAAATTGTGAAAATAGTCAATTCTGTGGTTTTTTTTATCATATTTTGGTATCATAGCGAGGTTGATCATGTATAAACAGGATATTTGCCAATGTGAATGTTAACTTGATCCAGGTTGCGACATGGAGAAGGGAAACTTGAGAAGATGAATCTAGAGATTGGAAAGAGGAAAGTCTCTCAAAAGCTGAAGATGGGAGAGCCAAATGAAGGAAAAACTCCTGAAACAAAGGTCGTTGGAGAGGAGAAATATCAACAAATGTTCCTTAATATGCAAAGGATGATTGAATAACTTTATGAAGGCAAGAAGACTAGAGATGCAACTTCATCTTCTAAAGGCACAAAAGAGAAAAAGGGCAAGGAAAAATTTGATGGTAATGAACCTCCTTCTCCTCCATCTTCGTATTCTTCTTATTTATTCTCTTATCATTCAAGTACAGGTTCATACTCACAAAATCTCCTTTATTGAAACTTGATGTTAAGGTTGAATTTCCCATATATGATGGTGAAATGAATCTTGAAAAGTTAGATATCTGGCTAAAGCAACTTGAGGTGTATTGTAGAATTCAAAATGTTGTTAAAGGTTCTACAAAAATTCAATTAGCTACACTTAGAATCGGGTGAACAACTTTGATTTGGTGGGAAAGTAAAACTCAATCAGATTTGAAGCAAAAAGTTAAAATTATCTCTTCATGGTCTAATTTTTTTAAAGCTCTTAGAAATCAATTCTATCCTTTAGGATATATGCAACAAGCTGTAATGGATTGGCAACATTTAAGGTAAGGTAAAGGACAAAGTGTGCAAGAGTTTACACAGTAATTCAAGAAAAAGGCATTAGCACTTAATGCTCCATTAAACACATAGGAAACTTTGTTAAAATATAATGGAAGTTTTCATTCTTATTTGCGACATACATTGCTTATGTTTAATCCAACTGAATTTGATGAAGTGTGTGTACAAGCCATTCATATTGAATCAGGTGGCAAACCTTTTCAATCAAACTTTTCAAAGAAACCATTCAAGCAATCAGAGAACAAAGATTCAAAAGAAGGAAAGAGAAATAATCAGTTGAAAGGGAAGAAATCGGCAACTACTAAGAAGGAAGGAGAAAAGCCTACTTGTACTCATTGTTAGAGTGTTGGACATGACGACTCCAAATGTTGGAAGCTTCATCCTGAACTTAAACCAAAGAATTTCCTTAAAGAGAAAGGTGAAATGAAAGCTAATGTTGCAATCCAACAAGATTTTGGATCTGACTCCGGTGATGAAAAGAAGATTACCGCCATGGGTCTAACAGGTAATCCTTCTAAAAATAGCTCTAGTTCTACTTGTTATGTGTCTTCTTCAAAATCTAATAATGTGATTGAAGAAAAGAAAAGAGTTGAATTGTTTCACATAAGGATAATATCCAAGCACACTAAGATAGACACATTATTCAATAGTGGTTCACAAGCAAATCTAATTTCCAAGGAACTAGTAAGGAAATTAGGATTGGAAACTAAAAATCATCCAAAACCATACCCTTTAGGATGGTTGAAAGAAAATACTCAGATGCAAGTCACAAAACAATGTCGATTAAGGTTTGCAATTACAACTAATTTTGTTGATGAAGTTGAATTAGATGTGATTCCTTTGGATATATGTGGAGTTGTGTTGGGTAGTCCGTATCTTTATGATCGAGATGCCATATTTCATAGAAAGGAGAATAAGTATCATCTCTTTAAAGATGGAATTGAATACATTGTCAAGGCACACAAAATTAAGACAAACTTGGATTTAATCAATGTTAGTCAAATGAAAAGGCTAATAAATTCAAGTAAAAAGTATATTCTCATGATTGTTAAAGAACAACCTAAAGATAAGTATGATGCTTTTCAAGGGTGTGATTCTCAGTTTAAGGACAAATTGGTTGAAATAGTATATTATTATAAAGAATTGTTTAAAGAACCAAAAAGTTTACCTCCAAAACGAGAAATACAACATGAGATTCAACTTCAATCTGATGCCCCTCTCCCGAATATTGGCATGTATCGTATGTTAGTCATAGAGAATGAAGAGATTAAGAAACAAATTCAGGAATTGGTTGATAAAGGCTTCATTTGACCTAGTTCTTCTCCATGTGGATCACCGATCATATTAGTCCCAAAGAAAGACGAAACTTGGAGAATGTGTGTTGATTTTAGAGCCTTAAATAAAATCACCATTAAGAACAGGTATCCTCTTCCTAGAATCGATGATTTGCTTGATCAATTAAAGAATGTTGTTTACTTTACAAAACTGGATTTAAGAAGTGGTTATCATCATATTCGTATTGCAGAGAATGATATATGGAAAACTGCATTTAAGACTAGACAAGGGCTTTTTGAATGGTTGGTTATGCTGTTTGGGTTATGCAATGCTCCAACAACTTTTATGAGAGTGATGAATGATGTTTTTCATCCTTTTATTGATAAGTTTGTCATAGTCTATCTGGATGATATTCTTATTTTCAGTTCAAGTTGGGAAGAACACGTAAAGCATGTTAAACAAGTTTTTGATGTGTTGCAAAAAGAGAAATTGTATCTCAAACTCTCTAAATGTGAATTTGGAAAAACTTCCTTAGTATATCTTGGTTACATAGTTGGAGGAGGTCAACTAAAAATAGATCCAACTAAAATTGATGTAATTATTAAGTGGCCAAGACCTCAAAATGTGACGGAAGTTAGAAGTTTCTTGGGTGCAGTTCAGTATTGGAGGAATTTTATTTCTCATTTCTCTTTTATTGCATCACCACTTCATGCTTTAACAAGTTCTAAAGTCTCCTTCCAATGGGGAGGAAAACAACAAAAAGCATTTGATACTTTAAAGCATAAAATTGTTACAGCTCCAATCTTGGCTTTACCAGACCTTCAACAACCATTTGAAATAGAAACTGATGCTAGTGGGTATGCAATGGGTGCAATATTATTACAAAAAGGAAAGCCTATTTGTTTTCATTCAAAAACATTTTCTAAAGCAGTTGCTAACTATCCAACTTATGATAAAGAATTGTATGCATTAGTGGAAAGTGTTAAAAAATGGAAACATTATTTAATGGGCAAAGAAACAGTGATTCATACAGATCATCAGCCACTTTAGTACCTTCAATCTCAAACTAAGTTGCAACAGTCTCGACATTATAGATGGATGGGGTTTTTGCAGCAATTCCATTTAGTAATCAAATATAAGAAATGTACCACCAATAAAGTAGTTGATGTGTTATCACGACCTACTTTGAATGCTTCATTTATTCTGCAAAACAGTTATTTAACACATGAAAGTTAGATAGAACAATATGCTGAAGATATTGATTTCAAAGATGTTTATGAATCACTAACTCATGGTGCTCGGGTGGAAGAAGTGAAATATCATATTTGTGACAAGTTATTGTACCATCTTTCCAAGTTGTGCATACCACAGGGAGAAAGAGTGCATGTCATTAGGGAAGCACATTCTTCTCGTGTTTTAGGGCATTTTGGTGTAGGTAAGACAATGGCACAGTTACCAAGGTATTGTTATTGGGCTCAGATGAATGAAACAATTGCTAAGTTCATTCAAAGAATCCAAAAGATTCATGAAGCAGTGCATGATCAATTGGAGAAAAGTTAGGCCAAGTACAAAATGCGTCATGACAAGCATCAGATGGATCATCACTTCGAGGTTGGTGATCAAGTATGGCTATACATCGACAAAGAAAGGATGAAAGGTGAAGGTAAAAATTTGAAACCTATAAGGTATGGTCCTTTTAGAATTGATGAAAATATTAGGCACAATGCATTCCAGTTAAATTTTCCTCCATAAATGCACATATATTAAATTGTAAATGTTGAAAATTTGTTGTATGAACCTCCTATGATCATGGATCCAAAGGAAAATGCTCAAATTCCAACTGTAGATGATTTTTCACTTGAATGTATGACTGAGTTACAGGAAGATACCATCTTGGATAAGAAGGTTTGCACTTCCAGGCGAGGAGATGTAGAGTATGTTCGAGTGGGACTCAAAGGCATGAATCCAAACAAAGCAATGTCGATGGAGATAGGAAGGGTGAGGGATATGTACTCTCACCTCATATCTGCTTAAAACCAAACTTTTGGTGGTCCAAAAGCTTCCAGTGGAGAGGAATGATCCAGGAGGATCCTTGAAATACTCAAAATTTTACAGTATCAGATGCTCATGAAACTAGCGCCAAGTCGAAGATCTCATCATGTTGATTCTGGTGGAATATTCGGTTTCATAAATGGCCTTTGTATGAGGGAGAAAACACAATCTAATTTTTTCTCAAACAAACAAAAAAGGGCCAGAGCAGGCCAAGTGGGAATCTCACAACAGGACACGTGGAAGTCCCACAACAGGACATGTGGCAGTCTCTTAGTAGGACACGTGGTAGTTAAATTCAAATCAAAGAGGGAGGTCAAACTGCAAGGTTGGGGGTTGAACCTGCGACCACCGAAATCACACCACAAAATCTTACCAATAGCCCACGACAACATTTTATTAAACGATGGAGCCATATTATATTTAAAGTTTCATGGTATGGTATTATGGGGTAAGGGTTGGTGGAGCCCGCCACATCCAGTGGCCCTGCCAAACCCACAATTTGTTTTAATGTGCTCCAAACATAGTTAACTGGAGCTCCAAAGTTATGGGGTCGAGCAACCATATGATATATCCATTGAAACTATTGTTATAACCATACTCCAAGTTAAATCTAAATGACGCATAGTCAAGCCAATGTATAAACTTTGGTTATAACTATATGTTATAATTATCGCGGGTGGGGGGGGGGGGGGGCGTGCAGAGTTGGTATATTGTGTAACCATATGATAAACACATATAACCAAAGTATGTTATGACATATCTAGAATATAGCGCGGGGTCATTAATATATGTTATACATACCTTTCGGTCCAATGGTTTAATGTTTTATATGCAATATGGTTGAACATATTGCTATGTTTACACATTGTTAAAACAAATATTTGATATGTGGTGCAAGATGTTAAACTATTCAACAATCATATACCAATATTATAATATGGTTGCAATGTATTACCATATTAATATAACGTATTGCTATGTTTGCCAAAGCCAAGCTCGGGATGATCAAATTTGTTGTGTTTGCTTCTTATTTATGTTATTCATGGTTGATTTCAGATTTCAAGTTTTTATGTTTAAGGCACTTGAAGAACAATTTTCCTTATTAATTCACTTAAAAAGCAACCTTAGTTAATATTTGGTGAAATTGTGCAAATAGTCAATTTTGTTGTTTTTGGATCAGGGACTAATGGAGCATATGGCAGTAGATCTCCTGGTAGACACAGGTCGGATAGATCTAACATAGTGAGATATGGAAGGTTGTTGGACACTCCGGAAAGGAGGGGCGATGAGTACAGGTATTATTCTAGTTCTAGTTCTGATAGACATCATGATCGTCATCGTTATCTTCCTTACAGGATGAATGCTAAGGGATACTTACCGAATGATATCAAGAAATAAAAACCACCTATTTTTGATGGAGATGTGAAGAAGCTGGAAGATGCAGAGGCTTGGATACTTGGGATGAAAAAATTCTTTGAGTTGCATGAGTACACAGATAACATGAAGGCTAGAATAGTTATCTTCAGCTTGAAAGGTAAAACAAACATCTAGTGGGAAGATGTTAAGCAGGTTAGAGACATCAGGACAGATGACTTGAGTTGGCAGGAATTCAAGAGGCTTTTAAGGAAGAAGTACTTGTCAGAAAGGTACTACAACAATAAGGCTAAAGAATTATATGAGTTAAAAATGGGATCAACGATAGATGAAGAATACATGACCAAATTTTTTGAACTATTGAGGTATGTACCGTATCGTACTGATGAGAAGGCTAAAGTTCAGAGACTTGTTAGTGGTTTTCCATTAGTATTTAGAGATCAGATTGAGTATGATGAGCCTTGGTCACTTGAGGAAGTTATTGGGAAACTGAAGCATTGCTATAAGCAATCAAAACATAAGAATGAATCTTAGCATGGATGAAAGGGAAAAGACAAAGGTAGAGGTAAATGACAGCCTAAGAGGACAAGGCCTCAACATGTAGATGTGAAAGCAAATGTGGCTCTGCAAAAGAGATTTAATGCAGCTAGACATGGACATGGGTCACAACAACAATAACAACATAGAGGTGAGGGCATTGGTTGGTTGGAGTGTTGGACATGTGGTGAGGAACACCTTAGGAGAGATTGTCTGCAACATCAGGGTGGAAGGCCTAAGATATATAGTGCATAAGAGGTGCAGGTTGTTGGGGATGTTAACCAAAGTTTTCCACGCATCTATGTAGTAGTGGACAACGGGCAAGCAGAACACCGGGCGTCTATCATTGAGATGGACAGTGAGCTTTGTGATTAAGTTATTTCTATTTTTATTGACCCTGGATCTAATTATAACTATGTTAGTCCTGACTTGGTGGATAAGTGTGGTTTGAATAAGGAATTGCATGCATAGTCTTGGTTAGTGCAGTTGCCTACAGGTACAAAGAAGCAAGTTCATAATTGGGTGAGAGCTTGCGCATTTGATTTAAATGGTATGCCTACAACAACACATTTGAATGTGTTACTGTGGGGATCATACAATATGCTTTTGGGCATGGATTGGTTGTATCTACATAGAACCAAGGTTGACTGCTAGATAAATCTATTGAGTGTGTTGACGATAAATGGAGAACCAAGAGTCTTGGAAGGTAAGAAGAAAGCCACATCAGTTAGATGGTGACAACTATTCAATCATAGAGTAGCCGTAGGAAAGGGTGCAAGCTATTTGCAGTACATAGTTCTAGTGATAAGGGTAAGGAAGTTGAGGATGCAGATGTGTTGAACAGGTACCCAGTCTTGCAGCAGTTTTAGGATGTATTTCCTGAAGACATTACAAAGTTGCCACCTCACAGGGAAGTAGACTTTTCTATTGAGTTGGTGCCAAGGGAAGCTCCAACATCGAAAGCACCTTACAGGATGAGCGCACATGAGTTGGTTGAGTTAAAATTTCAGTTAAAGGAAATGTTGGACAAGGGATACATTAGGCCAAGTGTACCACCTTGGTGTGCACTGATCTTGTTTGTGAGGAAGAAAGATGGTACCCTCACATTATGCATTGATTACAAGCAGTTGAACAAAGTGACTGTCAAGAACAAATATCCTTTGTTTAAGACTAGGTATGGACATTATGAGCTTGTTGTTGTTCCATTTGGCTTAACTAATGCTCTAGCTAAATTCATGTGTTTGATGAATAGTGTGTTGCGTCCATATTTGGATAAGTTTGTTATTATGTTCATTGATGATATACTGGTATATTCTAAAGATGAGGAAGAGCATGTTGAGCACTTAACAACAGTATTGAGGTTGTTGAGAGAGAATCAGTTGTATGCTAAGCTCAACAAGTACAATTTCTTTCAGACTGAGGTACACTACTTGGGGCATGTGGTCTCCAAGGAGGGCATTGCAGTAGATCTAGAGAAGATAAGGGCCATCATGGAGTGGGTAGCTCCTAAGAATGTGGATGAGGTGAGATCTTTTATGGGTCTCGCAGGCTATTATAGGAAGTTCATTAGGAACTTCTTACTGATTGTGTATCCCATTACATCATTACAAAGGAAAGGTAAGAAGTTTGAATGGACAAAGGAGTGTGAAGCTATCTTTGAGCAACTTAAGCAGTTGTTGATGCATGCACCAGTACTACAGATTGTAGATCCGACAAAGAGTTTGTGGTATGCACAGATGCTTGCAAGAGAGGGCTTGGTGGAGTCCTTATGTAGGATGGACAAGTGGTATGTTATGAGTCCCAGAAACTAAATGAGCACGAGCAAAACTACCTGACACATGATCTTGAGTTAGCAGCGATTATACATGCACTGAAGATGTGGAGGCACTATCTTCTTGGTAGGTGGTTTTTGCTTATGAGTGATCACATTGGGTTGAGGTATTTGTTTGACCAACCGAATCTGAATGCCAGGCAGGCTATATGGTTGGCCATGATCAACGAGTTTGATTTCGAGATTAAGTACATCAAAGGTAAAGAGAACAGGGTAGTAGATGCTCTCAACATACCGGTACAGGTACATCACTTGACAACTGTGAGCTCCTATGGGACGGACTTATAGGATAGGATCTTGTAGGCAGGACATCAAGATCTCAAGTATATGGAGATTGTGCATAGGTTGCAGTAGGGTGATAGTACAAGTACATGTACAGGTCATGGTACATGTGCAGGTACATGTACATGTAGTTGTATAGGTACAAGTGGTAATACAGGTACAGGTATAGGTGTAAGTGCACAGGGCATGGACTATCCTCTTACAACATATGGATTGGCCAGGTTCTGAGATAGGATATATGTACTGGATAACAGTAAACTCGGGAAGGTGATCTTGAAGGATTTTCATGTGAAACCATATTCTAGTCACTCGGGTTATCAGAAGACACTGACAACGGTGAAGACATATTACTATTGGACGAATTTAAAGAGGGATGTAGCACAGTTGGTGGCTAGATGCTTTGATTATCAATGAGTGAAGGCAGAGTGTAAACATCTAGGTGGACTACTACAACCAATTATGATTCCAGAATGGAAATGGGAGGTCATTTCCATGGACTTCATCACAGGGTTAGTGAAGACAGTGAAGCAACATGATTCCATCATGGTCATTGTGGACAGGTTAACAATGGTTGCACACTTCATTTTGGTGAAGTCTATGTTCTTAGCTAGTGATGTGGCACAGGTGTTCATCAGGGATGTGGTTAGAATACATGGTGTTCTAAAGAAGATTGTGTCAGGAAAGAATGTGAAGTTCACTTCCAAGTTTTGGCAGGAGTTATTTGCAAGTTTGGGCACAAAGTTGCCCTTCAGCACAACTTATCATCCACAGACAAATGGACAGACAGAGAGGGTAAACAAGATGTTGGAGGACATATTGAGGATGTATGTGATGCATCAACAACGGAAGTGAGAAGAGTATATCCCTTTGGTAGAGTTCGCATACAACAAAGGTTAGCAGGAGTCATTGAGGATGAGTCGTTTTGACACATTTTATGGTCAGAGTTGTAACACTCTTATCAGTTGGAGTGATCTAGTTAGCAGGGTATTGATTGGATCAGATATGTTGGTAGACATGGAACAAGAAATGCAGGTAATCAAGAAGAATCTAAAGCCAACACATGATAGGTAGAAGAGTTATGCAGATAGGAACATGTTGTTCAAGGAGTTCCAGGTTAGGGAACAGGTGTACTTGCGCATCAAACCGAAGAAGAGATCCTTGTGGATTGGATCATGTGCCAAGCTGGCACCACAGTTTTGTGGACCCTTCAGTATCATTAAGAGGATTGGGCAGTGGCCTATAGACTTGCACTGCCTTCGACAATGAAAGTCCACGATGTTTTCCATGTATCTTTGCTTAAGAAGTATGTTAAGGATGCTTATGTTTCCCTGTGCCTTTTTTGATTTGAAGCTTTCTTTCCATTCTGGGCAGTGGCCTAGGCTTTGGGCCTGAAAAAGTGGTTTAAATCTCGGGGTCACTGGCACATAACTGACAAGTTTGGTCGACAGTTGCTGGCACATAACCGACAAGTTTGGTCCACAATCACTGGGATGCAGCCCAATAAGAGTGACTTTAGGTCTCTGGTCTCCAATGTTGCAGTAATTGTTATCAGGATTTAATCGGCGAGGGGAAAAAATCATAAAAAACGGGAAAAAATTGGTAAAAATCGGAAAAAAATCATAACATACAAAAATATTCATTTTTTTTTTCAAATTTTTAAATATCTAAAGCATCTACAACATAAAATAAATATATTGACACATAAATATGAACAAAAAACTAATATATAAGATGTTTAATATCATTTCTAGTGCTACATCACACATAACAATGAATCATGTCCTGAATAGTAAGTCTTGACTCATGACTCCCAACTCAGCCTCAAAATATCAACAAAAAATATAATAATGTATCTCATGAGTCATATCATGAGTCATAATGTCATATACAAGGAAATGAACCAAATAACTAAAGTCTAATACTATGGATTTTCGCTGCCCCTCTTGTGAGAAAATGCAATAGCTTTCCCTTTCCCTCTAGATGTAGATGTTGGTGGAGTTGGCAGTGGACTCTGCTATGCTCTAGAAGTTGAAGAACTAGGAGCTATAGGAGGTAGAACACGTCCTCTACTGGTGGCAGGGGTAGCCCGGGTAGGTGGTGTCATCTCCTCCCCCTATTGCTCCGACTCCTCCTCCTCCTCCTCCCCCTCCACTACCTCCTGCTCTAACCAATCATTGGCAGACTCCATGAGAGGCCTCTCGGCCTCAACCCTCCATGCAGCAGTGGTGTCAATCCCATCCAATGAGATGGCCTCCACATTAGGTGTCCTCTCAAGTTGCCTCACCCACAATCGAATATTGCAGTAGACGTAGACCATGTCATTAAAACGCTGGGACTCCAACCTGTACAAAGATCATGAAATAATAATTATAAAAAAATATTGTTTAATGAATTCAAAAAATTATTTGGAAATTTGCAATATTTTAAGTGTTAAGTTTTAACTTGTTGCGCTTCTTATTGTGTATTTTTTCAAATACACTCCAGTTGTGCTCGCATCCTTAGGAGCTACATGTTTGGCTGAGGATTCGAATGACAAGCTTTTGCAGAAGGGGTACTCTGGCACCATACATTCTCCACCATGCATCTACAACAAAATTACAAATAAAATTTTAAAGAAACATAAGAAAAAAAATGAAATTTGAAAGTTGAAGCAAAGTATGAAGCTATGAACTTGAAGAGAAAATGAAATTTGAAACAAACTAAAAAATACCTAGCATTTTAGTCGTCCTATCAGTCACAGCCATGTCAAAGCCAAATGTGCCACCTACCATCCTGTATGTCTCAATTTCTTTGGAGATTTCTATACGTTCTGCTGGAGATCACACCATCCTTTGAACACAGGTTAAGAATCCATCCATGATCTTAGCATCAAATACAAACCCACATGGGTAAGAAAATGCGGGGTTCATGTAGATCCCTGCAACATGAATGGGACGATGGAGTGTGTTGTTCCATCCTTCATCAATCACTTCGCATAAGAGGAGTTGTCTCTAAAACCTGTCATCTCCCTTATCATCATAGTAGGCCCGAATGGATTCTTTCGCCCTGTCCATGGCCTCATAAAAATAGCCCATTGCGGGCTTCTCACCATCAACTAATTGAAGAACCTTTACCAAAGGTTCAGTAACAGTGCACACCTCCTGCACTCCTGCCCAGAAGTCTTCCTGGTATGAAACTAATTTGCATATGGCCTCTCCCTCTGGTTTGCGGCTCATTGTCAAAGCACGCCACTCCTCTGAAAGAAACATTCTCTTCACATCCCACATAGAATTCAAGAGGGATTGAAGAGATATAAAACTGGTGGCAAATCGTGTAATGGCGGGGTGCACCAACTCTTTGTTGTTGGTGAATTTTTTCATCAAGCTAAGCACAGATGTATGATTATATATAAATTTTGTAATGCTTTTTGATGACTCAACAATATCTTTGACAAAGGAAATTTCCTTATGTCCTCCAACATCAAATCAATACAATGTGCAACACAAGGTGTCCAAAATAAAGTAGGATGCCTCTCCATAAGCATCCTATCAGAAACAACATAATTTGCAGCATTGTTCTGCACACACCTCCAAAATAAATACATCCAGCAGATCACATAAAGTTTTTTCATATTTGATATGTGAAGATGCGTTAATAGATTTCATAAACATTGTCCCATTGGGACAACTAACCAAGAAGTTTATAAGGGTTCTCCCCTTTTGGTCAGTCCAACCATCTGACATCATAGTACATCCTGTTTGTGCCCATGATGCCCTAAACTCCTCCAATCTTTTGGTGTAGTCAACCTTTTCATTTTGAAGAATTCGACCTCTAAAGTGACCATAAGAAGGGATTTTGTACCCTGGGCCAACAATTGCAATAGCATCAACAACAGGTTGGAAAAATGGATTATTCCTTGCAACGCTAAAAGGAATATCACTCCAAAGGAGAAATTTGGCCAACAACTTGTCAGCTTGTTCTTTCTTAGTTTTTTTAAGCATTGAAGTGATAGATGGTTGTGAGCCAGGCATGGTTCTAGGAACAAAAAATGATGAGGCAGCTACCGGGTTGGTTGTAGATATTGATGTTGAAGTAGAACCAGTGCCACTTCCTTGTTCACCTGAGCCTAACACAACCTTTTTTAGTTGCTTCTTCATTTCTGCTTTGGCGTCTCTATTGTGCTCTAAATTTTCCAATGATCTCATGGCTTTTCAGATGATTTCAGGATTTGTATTTGAGCAAGGCCCTACATCAAATCCAGGGATTTGTGCAAGGTGATACTTCAATCTGTAAACCCCCCCGACATATGCTGCCCACACAACTTGCAAGACAAGTTCATTCTATCAAACCCTCCATCAGGTTCACCAAATTCCCACAGAGGGTCCAATTTCCTTGGCATGTTTGTAACTTGGTTGAACTCTGGATTCTTGAGTTTTAAATTTGTAAGATGAAGTTTGAAGTTTGACTTTGAACTTTGAACTTTGAAGTTGAATGGTGAACCTATGGCAAAATAAGGATTACAATTTACAAGTTACAAACTTACAATTTACAAAAACTAAAAAAAATTACATACATGAGTAACATGACAAAACACATGGAATTTTTGACAATTTAAGTTTTTAACAAACAAAATCAAAAATAAAAAACCCCATCAAATCAATTCAAAAATATTTGATAACCCATTGAATTCTTTTGATAAACAATGGGTTATCCAGATTCCAAACCCAACCAAAAACATAAAAAAAAACAAAACAAAGTTATAAAACGCAAAGGTTTGGTGCCCATACCAGTTTGATGGAGAAAATTTGTCTCCTCCTTAGCTCTCAATCCGTTTTTCTCCTCCAATCAGTTGATTCAGCTCCCAAACGACAAAGAAATTTGCTAGGTCACTCCAAAACCCCGTCGTTGCCGCTGTCTGTGCAAATGATTTTCCAAAAATCATGTTTTGGTCTTTTTAAACGCGCTGCCCGCATGGCCCACGATTATTTCACTTCGAATCACGATTTTTATGAAAAAATAGTGATTATTTCAAAAAATCACGACTTTTTCATAAAAATTGCCGAAAAAAATACGTGTATTTGTCGCGCGATTTTATTGTTAAATTTTAGAAATCGCGGTTTTTTTATTAAATCGCGATTTTATCATGATTTTCGCAACACCGTTGGTCGCTTCCTTGCCCATAGCACCAGAGCGACTATGGCCTTAGAGGTCCAGAACAACAATGAGACCCAGGGACAGTATGTCTGAGTGGCTAACTTGTCTCCTGAGGGTTCTGTTGATGATGTTGGATGACTGTGTGTGATGTTCCGTCGATTCCACTTCCTCAAGGTCACCTAGGAGGTCGAATCTGATCATAGTAGCCTCTCGTCTCATGTTTACCTCGGTTGGCATGGTTACTTGGGTGGATGTGGGAGGAGGGTGTTACAGAGTCGAACCTACTTTGATACCATATGTAACAATCCCGATTTAAAATATACAAATAATTACATCAATTTATATGATTAATAATCAACACCCAACTATTCAACTATTTAACATAGAATTTTCGAAAAATATGAGCAGAGACAACTTACATGTAGCGATGATATTCCTTACTTGTGTTTTTGGAGTTGAATGCTCTTTGAATTATGCTAACCGCGACAAATATTTCGGGGATGACTCTCCACCCAACCGTAGGGTCAACTACAAATAATATTTCTACAGCTAGCCACCCTTGAGCACTCGATCAACGTACTGCTGCCAGGGAATCCTTTGTCTTGCATATCTCTTGATGGATAGCTCTTGAGGGGCTATGGGACTATCTTGAGGAGGCCAAGTGTCTGATGTTGGATTGGGATGCCGAAGTATGGTGGGGGTGTAAGGACTTCGATGCTTGGGGCTGTGCACCTTAGTGAGTGTAGAGGGAGTGGGCCAGCCTTGCGAGATGCCCAAAGTCATTGAGTGTTGGTACCAGATGCCTCCCTTGGGGAAGATGATGTCTTAGCCGGGCGCGAACCTTGGACTATGTACAGACCAATGAGGGTTATGCCTGGTTCTGAAAGTGGGAAAAATGATAGAGATTCCTTGAGATTTCCCGGGTGTTGTGGAAACTTTCGATGCCTGCTAGTTATACTAGTTCAACAGAGGGTGTAGGGCAAACATGAAGTAATAAATAACTAAATAAATAAAATGTTAAATGATTCAACTTAACTTTGGGATGAAGTTCCTTAAAGATGGGAAGTATGTAATGTCCCATAATAATAAAAATAATAATATAATATTAAAATATAAGGAAATAAATAAGAAACAATAAAGAAATAATACTAATGATAAATAAATAGTAAAAATAAAAAAGAAAAGATAATAATATTAAATAAATAATAAAGAAAAATAATAATAATAAATAAATAATAAATAAAGAGGAATATAATAATAATAAATAAATAATAAATAATAAATTGGAGTTCTAAATAAATATATATAAAAATAAACTATAAAAATAATAAAATTAAGTAAAATTAACAAAAAATGAAAAGGAATATTATAAGAAAGAATTAAATTAAGATACATATTAAATTAAGTAAAACTTAAAATAAAGAAATAAAGTTCCATGTTGACACATGGAATGTGTACATGCGGTCCCCTTTCCAGTTTTTAGTCTATTTAATGGACAAGGAAAAAGATGAGATACATCATTCTTTTATCTATTCTCTTGGGAGAAAAGTGTTGTGAGACAAAAGATTCCCTGGCAATAGTATGTTGATCGAGGGCTCAAGAATGACCAACTATATAAATATTATGTGCAACTGAGTCTATAGTTGGGTGGAGAGTCGTCCCCAAAATATTTGTTGCAGTTAGCATAATTCAAAGAACATTCAAATCCAAAAACACAAGTAAGGAATATCATCGCTACAAGTAAGTTGTCTTTGCTCATATTTTTTGAAAATTCTATGTTAAATAGTTGAATAGTTGGGTGTTGATTATTAATCATATAAATTAATGTAATTATTTGTATATTTTAAATCGGTGTTGTAAAAATAAGATCTAGTTAATTTGTTATGACATACATAATTATTAATAATATAAAATTTATGTATTTGTAAAAATAGAATAATAGAATAATGATGATATAATAACATTCTAAGAGAGGTTTATATTTTAGGCAAAGTTTATATATATATATATATATATAGAGAGAGAGAGAGAGAGAGAGAGAGAGAGAGAGAGAGAGAGAAATATTTGTATTAAAAAAAAGGCGGAAATATATGGTTTTTGTAGAAGTAATTTGGAGATGATTAAAAAAAATTGTATTTGCGATTTGAAATATATATATATATATATATATATATATTTTTGAGCCACACATGTCAAATTCAATTTGTTTAGAGGACCGTAAAAGGGTAGTGATTTTTCTTTTTACTATGGATAGATTTTCATGAAAATCATATCAATTATTTAATGTAGAACATGATACCTTCTTTTTAGTTATGTCAGTGTTTTTTATATTCATTTATTTCTAAGTTTATTATTTAAATTATTTTTTAATGAAGGAAATCAAGATTTTGAGTCCTTGAAAATTCAAATAAATAGTGAAAAGGTTAAGAAAAAGAAACAACAACAAAATTTTCTTGCTATACTAAATAAATAAATAATAATTAAAAAAAATTAGTTTAAATAAGGTCAGGGATAATAAAATTTTGCGCCTAAAATTTTGTTTTTGAAAGAGTTTATTATTTGGAAAGGTAAATTTAGTTATATAGTAAATAAAAAAAATTAGTTTAAATATTAATAATGTGCATTATGTAGAATATATATTAATATATAGTATATAAATGAATAGAAGTTTTAAAGGTTGGAAAGAAATTTATAAGATGTGGCTTCATCCATTTAGTAAATTGGATGAAAGAGCTTCAATTTGTTTAATTATTATTAAAGTACTATGTTGAAATGGGTAATGAAGGTTGAATTTCTTTAGTTAATATTAAAATCTTATCTTAGAATTGATAAGTTATTATTCTATTTTATTATTTATTAGAAGTACGTCGTAATATTTCATTATATGAAGGTCTATAAAATTATTAATGTTATATTATTTTTATTATTATATTACAATCATGAACCAAAACTCATCTCAAAGCTAGAGGAAAAGCTCTAATTCTTGTCGAGATGGTATGTAGCAAGAAACCACATAGGCTCCCCAACTTGTATCCCTGAAGCTAAATCCATTATCCCACCTACATAAAAAAAGCCATGTTTGAGTGTAATTGATTAGCCTGCTGCAACAATAAATGTCAACCTTGTGAGGGCACTGCCGTGTGATGGTTATACACCTTGAACACTTTGTTCCAAGATTAAATCACCTATGTCATTTGTCTCTATTGCAATGCATATTCATAACTATGATTTGAAACTTAAGGGATAGGGAAAGTTGATACCCCTCTTTTAGTTCTGAGGACTACGCAATCTAATGGAGAGGCCATGTTGGCTACTTGATTTCCCTGTTTGTTGAACTCCTTTAGGATGTGAAAATATTTGACAATTTCAAACCTGTGAACTTCCTTTGTATTCACCTAATAATTCTTTTGCATTAGCCATCACTTAGAGAGGAAGCTCTATGCATGAATTTGGTAAATAATGCTAAATACCCCGATAGCACTTGTATTTCTAATATAATATACATTGAGGAGCTTTTTAACCCTAGAAAAGAGACAATGCCTTTACTTAGTTATTTAATGCTCTATCTCGACACTATTCAAAAGCAATTTCTTAATTTTCCTCTAAATAAAAAACAACCCCACACTTGTCATCCATTTAGAGTTACAAATGTTGCATAATGTATCTCTAAATGTTTATTAAACTCAATGTTTATTAAACTCACAGAGAAGAACACCTATTTTTTTCTCTATCTTATCTATACATAAATGATTGTAAAAAATGTACTTATTGATTTGAAATCCTAAAACCATTATTAGATTTAAATAATAAAAATAATGAATGATATTAGATTTAAATAATAAAATAATAAACGACTCCCTATGATGAGTCAACGTATTTAAGGTTAGCAATTAGAGATAACTATTTTCACTAATGATTTGACAACTTAAATATAATAAATTTTCCCATTATTAAAAATAAATATCTCTATAAAATACATAAAATTACAAAATTTACATAAAATATTTTAAATTATCTATTAAACTCTGGAAAACAAAGACTTCACCATCTCAACAAACATATAAAGACTATGAGATACCATCGCTATTTTGAAATCCCAAAACTTTTAAGACCAACATAGCCTCAAAACCATACAAATTTCCTAGGTTGCTTTGTTATTCAAAAAATTGATATTTTGGATAGACATCAAGGAAATAACCTATCATTTTACATGTATGTTTAAAAAATAAGTCTTCCATTAATTATGAACCAAGTAAGTTTCAAGGTCCAATCATACTATCATGATACATACATCATGATAGATATTTTCACTTAGAGTGGTTTTGGAAGATTTACACTTTTGATAATTATTATTTATTTTCACTTGGAGTGGTTGGGAAGATTTACACTTTTGATAATTATTATTTATTTAATAATTGGTCATAACTGGGTAATTAAAGCACTTTCCAAATTATTAAACAAAATAAAATAAAAACTTATTAATCTTCATCATTGTGTTAAACCATCCTATAAAAGAAATAAATCATATAAAATAATGAGCAATAAAAGTTCACACATCTCTTTCTATTTACCATAATAAGAAAGAAATTGTAGAATCATTAAACTCACTTTTTGAAAAAGAAAAACCCAAGAACATAATAAAGTGCTCTTTTCCCTAACACCAAGACTATGGAAAAAATTAAAATGTTTCTCCCACCTATGTGAGGCTAAGGTTGAAAAAAAAAATCATTGCTCAATGGGGTCCACGAGAATATAAAATCTCTCATTGATGGGCCCACAGGAAGATAGTAGAATTATCCCTTTGAATTCCAAACCATGGAAACGCTGCCACTTGTGAATGCCTTGTTGTTGGGTGGCAGATATTTATCGTTTCCCTTTTACAAATATCTGCACGTGGGCCCACCGACAGCCAGATATTTCCTCGCGGCCGTGCCTGACGTGGAAAAAAAGTGCCACGACTCTGCCCCACACCCTATCGTTATTCTGCCCGAGGCGGTGCCCGATTTCTATTCGATCTTTAACCTCATCTCTTCGCTTCTGCCTTCGCCGTTGAACAGGTGTGGTGGCAATTACTCTCTTGTTTCGTGGGCGTGCCAACGAATCGAGGATTTCCATATTTCAGGCATTTACCGTAGATCCAAGCGATTCTTCAGGTCGGTTTTTTTACGGTTTTTGTGGGATTTCAGGGTACCTGAGGATTCATGGATGTTAAGGCAAATTCGTTAGGTGGCTCTTGATTTTCAGTAAGATCCTGGTTCATACGTGATTCTGTGCTTTGGTTGGGCATCAAGGAAATTTTAATCGATTAAAATCGAATGGGTGTTGTTAATTAAAAGCTTCCGTACAGTTTGAATCCTAGTTTTAGCATTTTTGACTATGGCTTCGGCCTATCAGGATTATAGCGACAGAGATTTTAATTTGGAGCCTGAGGCAGAAGAGCATCCCCTGGATTCTGAACACAGTACAGGGGAGAAAAGGACTTCTGCGGCGGTTAGTTCTCCGTTATATTATTCAGATTCTGAAGATGATGGATGCTGTGGGGATTCGGGTGGTTTCGGAAGGGCCGAAGGACTGGACTTCCCCGAGACCCACAGGCTGTTGGCATCGTCTTCAGTCTCCAGAGGAGCTGGGGGAGGGGTTTCATCGAACACGGATGGACAAGATTCTGCCAGCAATTCGGTAGGTTTTTATTCTCCGAGAACCTGCCTGTGTTTTGGGTTCATTAGTTGTTTTTTCTTCCAGTATAAAGCCACCATGGCCGGACGGCCATTTTTTATTTTTAATTTTTAATTTTTTCCAAGTATAAAACCCATTGGAGGGCCATTATTGCCTTTCAAGCGGAAAAACCACCACGACTGTAAGGTCATTTTTCTTTTGTTTTCTCAATTTTAAAGCTACATGATTGGAAGGTCATTCTGTTTTTGTTTTTATTATATAAAATTGTAATGATTTCAGGGTCATCTCGTATTTTAAAGGAAATAATGTTTCGAAGGTCTACACTTTCTGATGGCAAGAATATAAATAGTTTTTGAATTGTATGTGTGTAGTTCATCTATTAACGTTAAAAGTTGTCACTCTGTAATCCCATGAGAGCAACACTTAAGATTTCCGTATTGACATCAGAAATCGCACTTCTTAAACTGTTTGAAATTCAGCCAGCCATAACTAGGTCCTCTTTTTGCAACTGGCCTACATAATGGACTGCTGTCCGTACGCAAACAGTGCTTCAAAAATCTCTGATTTCTCAAGATATTTCCTATTTTTCTTAGTTTTTCAGGTTGCTGAGTTATCTGGTTTTTTTATGTCTAAGATTATGCTTGTCAAATTTTGCTTTTTTTTTTAGCCCCCATTTTTCCCCAGTTTTCTGAGTTGGTGACCCCTGCTGTTTTTTTTGTTTGTTTATTCCTAGTTTCATAATACTGACCGCAAGAGTATAATATTCTCTTATTCTATTAAAGTAATGACAAACTTTTATACTAATATTTTCTTATTATATTAAAGTAATGACAAACTTTTATACTACAGCACAGCATTACTTTCATTGTGTTATGACTAGCACAATTAAATGGCTGATAAATGCTTATAGCCATCAAAATACTTATGTGCCATTTGTAAGGCTGAGAATTTTAAACTCCAGGATAGGAGTGGAGGTAACACTGAGAATTTGTAACTCCAGTACAGGAGTGGAGGTCAGAAACTGAAAAATGGCTTGGAAACCCTTCGATGAAGAATATTCTCACACTATTAAATCCACACCATCCATAATTCTGTAAATTTTATTTTTTAAAGATTGGAAATTCTGTAGGCCTATTCTGTAATAGACCACGCCTATCGGCATCAAAATTCGCAGCTGTTGGATTTTATAGGGTCTAGATACTCAATTGGATATGAAGTGGTGTAGCCTGATTGAGTAGAATTTAGAGTTTATGCAATCTAGCTCAATGGAGATATTCGGGTATGTGCATAAGCGTGTGATAAGAATCCAATATCTACAAGTGCCTAGATTATATGTGAACCAAGGCATTGTTGCCTTAAGGGGCTAACATTTATGTAATTTTTGCAGCCAAATGGATTGTCTGAGTCCTCTATTAACCATGGTTAAGGTGGAAGGCCATGCTCAAGTTACCGATCTTTGTGGAAAATAAATGTACATGGCTTTGGATTCGTTACTATGTACAATTTAAGGATGGTGTGGATTCCTTCCTAAATTTTAAACTGTTTTCTGGGTCTAGACTTCAGCTCTGCCCAGTAATGGATTGAAATTAGATACTAATCAGTATCAAGGAGTCTAGATAAAGGTAATGCTCTTGCACGTGTAATCCGTTTAAGGCAGTCTTAGTATCCTGGGCATTTGGCCAAGTCAGTTGCTTCAAAAACGTAACTCTAAGGATGTTAAAAACAAAGCAGCCTATTTTGATTTCCATTTTATGATTAACCCTCTTGTGGCTAAGAGGAGCTGTATTTGAACGTGTTCTTTGTTCACCTTTTGTAAGTTGCAGTTTACTAGCAACAGATCTTTTTACAAATCTTTTTTGTTTTCATTTTACCAAAATGAAGAAATTCTGGTTTGTTAATAAGAACTTGTTTTATTCAGTTTCCAAGGATGGTGGATTCTCCAGATACAGAATGGACTGATGAGAAGCATAGTTCATACTTGGACTCAATTGAGGCATCTTTTGTCAAGAAAATGTATGACAAGGAGTATTGTGCCCTTGATTTGTGCGGCCAGGCTCCTAGAGAGCAAGAAAATCTTGATCCAGATAGCGCTGAATCAAGGCTTAATTTTCCTTCTCCTTTCAATGAGGTAATTTTACATTCCATGATAACTGTGTTTGATTTGGTTTTGATTTAATATGCATGCTCTAGATGACTAATTAATTTATTTAAGGGGCTTTTCTGTTTGGAGTCTTGGACCTGTTTGATTTTTTTTTTTTTGAAGTAAAGCGTGTGATACTCATCGTTAAAGTGATTCTACTTATCTCCAGTTCAAGGTTTGGCAAAAAGGACGTTGGCGGAAGCCACCGCAATTCGATAAGGGTCAACAGTCAGCTGCTCCAACGGTTCTAGGAAGCCCTTGGGTACAGCACTTTAGAAAACTGGTCTCTTCCAATAAACAAACAGCACCATTTAGTTCTGTCAATGAATCTGGGAGCAGTGGTGCACAAAAGGGAGCAATCATGTTAAAGCATCCAGGTAATACTAGTGCAGCCTTAGAGAAAGCTCCAAATGTAGGTCAAGGGACTTGTGCCTGGCATCATAGGCTGCAGAGCAACTATACTAGTTTTCCTAGCCGTTGTGGCAAAAGGCAGCTGAGTGCTGTTTATGATAAGAAGTTCAATGTTTCTGCCACTGCACTCACAGGTGAAACTGAATTAATGTCATGTTGATTATCTTGTTCATTATGTAAACAATATTTGCACATGTTTCCTTTCATAAATATCTCTATTTATGTTATATTAAATTGATATTTTGGGTATCAGTCAATAGTGTTATCTGATGATATTGTATTTCATGCAGATCAGAATGTTGATGATGAGACAAAAGTGGAAAGAAGTCAAGGTATTAATATATTGGATGCAAACCATAATTTTGAGGGCAATGCAAGAGGGGTAAGAAATCAAAAGAATCTGGAAGTAAATGTTGATGGTGGCTGTACCTCCCCCAGAGACCAGGTATTCTTTTAAATGCCACTTAAGTAAATTGTAAAATATCATATTGTCCATGTTTTAGTATTTTATTTTACTTCTTCCTTCTTATGTCAGTTTATTATGGTTTTTCGAGAAGGGCAATTCATGATTGGATATATTTTGAAATTAATACTTTAAACCATGTTTGAACTTTAGGTGGTTCCATTGCTTGGGAGTTTTAATGCTGAGGAAGCAGGGGATTGTAATTATACTTCGAAGGTTCAAGGTTTCTCTGCTGATACAAATGAACAGTTTAACGATTCAATCACTTCCATACCTGCAACATTAAAAAATAGGACATCTATTCTCAAACATAATCCGTTATAATGAAAATATTGGTGATTTTACAACGGATGACTCTTCATACGAATTCTTAATTGTAAGTGCAAAAGGATGTGGCAAACTATCAATGGAACGGAGTAAAGAAGGAGAAAGTTGTGACAGTTTCTCAGCCATCAGAAGGATCTGGAATTTATTTGGTGCAAACCCTTTACTTGGAGGAAAGCTTAAGATGGAAATTTATTAACAACCAATCATTTTGAAGAGCTTCATGTTACTTTACTCATTCTGATTTGGATACAAGGAAAAACTTCTGAGTAATGATATCTCTACAGATGGAATTTTTACCTGTCTAAAGAATAGACCAGATTGTATACATATCTTTGAATATTATTTTGTTCTTAGTTGAGAAAAAAAAAGGTTCAAAGTAGATCAAAGGTATCATGTTCAAAATATATTCTTCCTGTATTTATTCTTCAGAGCTTCAAGCTATTGCAAACTTTGAAAGCACACGGGAAAGTTAGAATAGTTAAAATTGAACACAATTAAACTCACCCATTTTGTGAGCCTTCTTCTCGTTTAAGTTGAAGTTGGACTGTTATATGACTTGTGTATCATAACATGTTGCATGAGTGTTGCTATTGGATTTCTGGTTTTCACTGTGTAAAGAATGTTTGAGCCAACACATTTAGAGTTATCTCATCACTTATCATCAGGAGTGTTCTCTTTCATTCTATTGACAGCCCTGATGATGAGGCATGGGTTCACTCAAAACACATTGGGTCGAAAATTCTTTACGCTGTGAAAACCAGAATTCTAGTAATTTGGCCAACTGTGGAAACAATATCCATCCAAAAATGTTGCACGAGGCTTATGTTATGGCCAGCAAGCTATATGGGTCGAGAGACATGGGTTGAAACTTGATAGTCAATATGTCGAAGTATTGATTATTTTTCTTTATTATACATTTTCCCCTTTGTTAGTTGGGGAGGGGGGTACGTAATTTTTGTGTTACCGTAGTTCATTCTTTTGTAGCTCCAAGTTAGCAATAATTGTTAACTACTATTAAGATTTTGGTTACCATAGTTCATTCTTTTGTAGCTCCAAGTTAGCA
Organism: Pinus tabuliformis; assembly: GCA_031772625.1. Lineage (NCBI taxonomy): Eukaryota > Viridiplantae > Streptophyta > Pinopsida > Pinales > Pinaceae > Pinus > Pinus tabuliformis. Next base: position 341,466,726 of record CM062805.1, read on the forward strand.
ATAATTCTTAACGACTATTAAGATTTTGGCATGTCAGCAATAGATGGTTTTCTCAAGGATAACCTTGGACAACTATGTTTGTTTTCTTTTAATTTTATAAACGAGGGTCTTTGAAAAATCTTCAAGAGCGATGCTGTTATTAAATCGGATAAGCTGTAAAAACTACTCCAACACATTGATTTGTGTGAAGCATCCCTTGGTAAAATGTGAAACTGTAGGAAAGATATAATGGAATGTGATTGAAAGGTGAAAATTTCATGAATTGTGCATTTACTACTCAATAATGCATTGATGATATTGGATAAAATATATAAGTTATTTGTAATAGTAGTTCTGACCATGCTTAGTTTCATTGGCTATGCTAAACTTGCACAAGTTGTTTAAATGAGGCAAATTGGTGCCATCAAATACTCTTAATAAACATTCTTAACAATTTTAGTGTCATGCCTTGTGGGCTAGGTTTGGCTTGGGATTGTTATCTATGTGATGCTGCAAGCTATCTTAAGACAATAGCACATCCCTATGTTGGGATTTTGTTCCATATTAATGCTCCCTTCAGTTTTAACTTTTTGTTTGTAGTTAATATTTTGTGGGCACTGAAAGTAAGTTTATTCATTTCTGGGAGTTGGGGAAGAACTTGTAAAACTTTTGCTGGCAAAAACTTGTCATAAAACTTCACTCCTTTGCTCATCAAAGGTTGCTACTGTGAGGTTGCTCCTTTATTTGCTACTCTTGATGAGGTTACTCCCTTTTTTGAGCCTTATCTAGGCTCAATTTCAAGCATGCATGATTTGTTCAAATGGGTCATTTCTTTTGTTTGTTCATGCAACATATAATGTCTAGTTCGATCTTGGAAATCGGGTCTGCTTCAGTGCTACTCATATGCTTATAATTAGAATGCAAGAATCACTATGTAATAAAAATTTGATGAAATTCTTTATATATACAAAGTATTTCAACGATCCCATAGTTCACCAAACATGATAGAATTTGGAAATAAGGTGAGCCAAGTTGCAACCCATAGAGAAACCTAGGAGTAAGGCCCCCTCGAGTTGCAATAGTGTGCATGGCAATGAACCCTTGCACTCGGACCTCCCAACAAAGGTAGCAATTGCAAGAAAGTTATAAACCTTCCATCCTTGATTCTAGGAAGGCTTATGTCTTGTGATATATACTTTCTTTGAGGCAGACATTGAAGGAGGAGAGGAAAGCATCTTAGATCCTTTGGCCACTTGGTCTCCTCTTGGATCCTGCCCATTTAGAAGAGAAAAACAATAGAGGAGGAGATAATGTCATTTTACTACTTTTTGATGGCTTAGTGTTTAATTAGGTCTCACCTAATTGGAGTATATGAATTAGGAAGAGAAATCTTTAGGAGGCCCTTTGATATCCAGGCCTTTGGTTGGGGCCTACCCTATCAGATGGCATAGGAGGAAAGAAGACTTTTTACACATTCCTTGATTCCCCTTGACCTTCAAATGAGTCCCATCCAACAGGAAGAGTGGGGCTTTTAGGGATGATTAAAATAGTTTGAAGGACGTCTCATATCCCAATCTTTGATGGTCCCACCCATTTGAAGGTTGGGGCTTCAAAGGGGTAAAACAAGATCTTGCATGCTTGATTCATTTGCTTCTTCGATATCTTCCCAGATGGGCCCCATCTTGTTGATCTCAGCAAGCAGAGAGTTGGGAGTTCGAGTGTGAGAAGATGACCCATTGACAGAGGGTGTCACACCAATCAAAAGTGGCTGCATACCCTAACCGTTTAATCGCTCTAGCCAATGGAATTATGTCATGAATCCTTCAAGCAGATTAACATGTTTTCCAGTATTCGAAGCTCTAAACTTAGAAAGACAAAAGAAGATGAATTCAAGATGTTGAACCTGCATCTCACCCAAGCAACGAGGGAATAATGAGAAATAACAAAGGATATGCGTCATGTGTGCAACCAGTTTGCTGTTGTGAGTCGTGACACATACTATTGCGTTGTTCATTTATGCAAAGTGCTTCAATCTCTTCTTCTCCACACTCAACAATCATTCTTAAGGAACAAATGGAATAAAAGTGACAAAGGTGCATGACCAATATGCATGGAGGGTGTTACAGTAATTTCCGCTGCCTCATCTCCTCTAAGCACCAACACAAAAGGATAATTTGATATTATTGAAGCAAGGAGTCGTCACCAACAATGTATTTAAAAGGATCAGCACAACAACGAAAGGGTTCCTTTACCATTCGATGTTATTCAGTTTTCCATTTAATGTTGGTCTTTGTTTATCCTACGTCTATATTCTTCGAATTCCACTGTCTCTACCGTGTTGCCTATGACTATCACTTTTATCTTATTCAAGCCTATTTCCACATGACATGGAACTTTGCTTGATTCTTGGATTTATCCCATTGAATGTACTCTTTCTGTATCATTGGATATAGACTCTAGAGTCTTCTTGGCTTAAATAATAATTTCTTTGTTCAAGTTTTTCATGGAAACATCGAGATAAGAATTTCAATAGTCTTTGTACGTTCTCTGTATAATGCAAAAGTGTTGTCACTATATTAAGTGATTAATCTTTTAGCCTATAGTGACAACACTTACAACTCTTTTGATTCATCTTATAGTGACAACACTTGCAATGAATCACTTGTACAAGTTTTCTAGGGACAACTTGAGCTGCACTTTGTACCTTATACAGATCAATATGTTTTAGTGGATCTTGCTTCTATAACTTTACTAGAGGCCACCTTCACTATGTTGTGGAACTATGATGATGTGGGAGAAATGACATTTAGAGGGCATTATATCTTCACTATATGGCCTATATTCAACATTAGGGGGGAAGTTGTGATGCACTTCCATCTACCGAAGGCCTCCCTTTAGATTAAGTGAGGAAGTTGAGAATACCTCCCTTTAGATTAAGTGAGGAAGTTGAGAATAGGGTCAACCATATTTTGAGTTATGTATCCATAAACACACTCACTTTTGTATCTTGGCCATGGCCAACCTATATCTGAGCTAGGTATCCTTAAACCCGCTCTTATCTATATTAAATCAGCCACTCTTAGAGGTATTTGAGTTGGTTATCCATACACCCACTCTCATTGGTATTCAAGTTGGGTATTTACAAACCCACTCTCATTCGTATTGGGTATGTATAAACCCATTCTAAAGTGTATTTGAGTTGGGTATCCATAATCCCACTCCCTTTATATCTCCACCATGACTAGCCCTATATTTGAGTAGGGTATGTATAAACCTAGTCTCTCATTTGTATTTATTATTCTTTTCCATGGTCTCTTCCTCAACTTAAGGAGGGATGTTGAGATGATGGTGTAAGCTTTACTTGATCCAATGCCGATCTCACTTTGTAATCATTATTAGTGTTCTAGGTCTGGGTTAAAGTTGACCTAGTCATCCTTCATTTATTATATTCCCAGGTGGTTATGGCCAACCTAGTCATTATAGTGGGCCCATAACCCTCCTCTTGGGGCAAGTGTCCTATCCCTTTAGTCGTGTATAAATACACAACTCAACTCTCATTAGTCACATCATCTTTGATCAATCATCATATTGATCTCTTAAAGAAGTAATTCATTCGATTTTAGCTTATCAGCACTATATCAAGTGTGGTACTCTTGTTCAATGGTTATGGCTCTCTCTCTCAATATATATTACTTTGTAGTTGTTCTCTTTTATCTTGGTTACTAGCATTGCTTCATCTTTTATTTGTGCAAATTTATGATTTGTTGGATTAGGGTTCTGTTGGTTGGTTCGATTTGATCCTCTCTCTTTCGTGTGGATCTCTGTGAGTGCTAACCAAGTTGTTCCTATGATGCTTTTAAAGTTGGATGTAACCACCTTTCCTCATAGTTAACCACTAAAAGTGGTAAGTATCTCCCAAACACCTCCTACTTTTCCAAATTTGAGAGATGACTTCAAAGTTGTGGTTGAAACTTGGGCCATTAGAGTTTGTTGAGCCCCTAGGAATCGTGCTTGTCATTTCAGAAGATGTTTTACCGATCTTTAATGGTGATGGTTCAACCTCGAACATATATTTTTCTTTTTTAGTTACAACTGGTTATATTTAAGATTTGGCAGTTCAAGATTTCACTCAAATATTCTAAGAACAAGCCCTTCAATCATATTGTTGGAAGTGGTAGCATGAAGTGCCAATTTCCAAAAGAGACCGAGAACGAAGCATTCTAGGAGTGTTTTTTTTAATAAATATTTTAATATACTTTGATGGATATACATTTAAAAAAACATGCAAAATGACGAATTAGTTGCAGAAAAATGAAAACATTCCCACCTATTTCAGGGTATCGTTGGGTTTCAACAGTTTAGATTTGAGATGCAGATTTTGTGGATCAGGTGTTGTTTCTTAGCCACTGCCTCCAATCTAAGGTATTAGTTTTGGCTTTCAATATGTATTCTAATCTATGTGGATTTGAATTTAGTAGGGCCAAGTATCCCTTATTTGATATGCCTTCATTGCTATATGATGCTCCTGACGTTCTCAATCTCCGTGTTTCACTTTGATGGTGACCCCTTTCGTGACCTATATCAAAATATGTCTTAGTACTCCACTTTGGGGGGCATTAGTCTTCAGGGTGATTTTAATGCCCACACCAGGGCTTCACAGTTATTGATCATAATTGAAGTGAGGGTTCTCTTTGTCTCCATGAAATGGACCGAATAATTGTTGATGTTCAAAGAAAGTTTAGTTGATGGACCTAACCCTGTAATTGCATATGTGAGACACCTTCAAGCTTGGTCGATCCCACAATCTCATCATTCTTAGTGAACTCCTGCTATTCAGAATCCAAGAGGTACACTTGTTTTCCTCATAGAGGCGGTGTTAATGTTGTTGATTATGTCTTAAGCTAACCAAGGCTTTATCTCCCATATCTAAATTATCTCTCTTTCTCCCATGCTCCACATTGCTAATCATGCATGGGTTTCACCCTACTGTTCACTTCCTTGCTTCCTTGCCCCCTTGTTCACTTGATAACCCACATACTATGATTCACATCGATATAGAGTATGTTAATTCCTATACATTCCATCTCTCCCAATTTATGGCCCATTTCACCCACTTTTCTTCCGTTAATATGACTACTGCCAAATCTGACTTATCATCAAAGGTCCTTTGGAAAGCTGCTCTAGACTCCTATCCTCATACACGCTACAACAAGCATGTCTGCCCCCCAGGTAATTGCTCCATGTATGACAAAGAATGCAAGATCATGCCTGACTATCTCTATTTTGTCCTCATTCATGACCCACCCTCCATGCTATTTGCACTTTGCATAATGAATATTGGCATCTTCTTCGACTTGGAAAATGAGGCTTTCTTGCTTCAAGGAGCTGTGAACTTCTCTTGGCCCGCTGTATTTCCTCTAAAACATTTGGCATGCCCTCTTCCCTAAGAAGTTTTCTCTTTTGTTTGGCATTTACGACCTGTTATCACAAAATCTAGCACTTTAGAGTGCTAAGCCTTTCACAAAGTGCTAAGACTAGTGGAACATGGAAGTGTTACCATTGTCACCTAGGCAACAACTTCTTTTTGTTTAGTGAAAGATTGATCCTACATAAGGGAGGCTTCCTTAGTAGCTTCATGGGTTCTTAAGGCAAAAGAAAGTTAAGTTTAAAGACATCTATATAACTACTCAAATACCACCAATGAGATATGATATGCAAGGTAAAGATATGAAATTCAAGGTAAAGACGAGCATTTTTTTATAGCTACAAGAAAATCTCATTTGTGTCTTGACTACATTTAGTGTCATTGATCACATGGGCTCGTGATTATTTTTGGCTAGTTGAGGGCTTGTTCCCTTCATATACAGGTTGAGTCGCATCAAATTTGATAGATGGGGAGGATATGTCAATAATACCATTTCTAGGAGATTGAGATTGAGGAACACCTGCCTGTAGATGTCCCATATATTATAAAATCTAAGGGAGATGTCATTACCTCTTCCATGGTTTTGGAGGATCTCTTGCCGCCACCTTTCGCTATCATGAGTTAGAGATGTCTATGTTTATACATACACAAGGCAAACACTCATAGATTCCACATCATTAGATTCATCACCTCCATTTTTCAACCTATCTTGGTGATCGTGTTAGGACATTTTAAATTCTACACCACTAGATTCATCACCTCCTTTTTTCAACCTATCTCAGTGATTGGAAGTGTTAAGAGTTGTGCGAACTTCCCATCCATGAACATGGATGACATATCCATGGACTCGGATGACATCGGATATGTAAGATGACACACATTCTCCCACTTTTCTGATGATGCTTCACCTCCATGATGTCATGGTGTTGCCCTCAATGCAAATAAAAAAACTAGACACTCATCGCTAGAGTTCTATTCAGTCTTAAGATGTTAGGAGAGTCCTAGCATACCACACTCATCGCTCATAGCTAGAGTTCTCTTCAGTCATAGATGTTATGAGAGTCCTAGCAAACCATACTTGGGCTGCTCCTCATCTTCACCTAGCTAGGCCCTATTAGCCCTTGGCACTTCTTAGAAGTTATTTTGCAACTGGTGCAGTATGATTGTCCATATTAATGTTATTACCATTTTTGGGTTCGCCACACGAGTCACTTCAATAAAACCAAAACTTAAATGGCGAGGGACAATTATTTAATTGTTATCTCCCATCCCTTATTGTGCAACATTACTGTACTATGGTGGTTCAAGATGTGGTTGAGATTATAACTCAGGCTTGAGAAAATCTTAGTGGTCAGCATTTGGCATGGATAAATACTTCAATGTTTTTGTGGATGTAAATGATGATGTTAGAGGTATGTGGTGGTCATGATGGATCTCTTCCAAGTGGTAGAATGCCAAAGAACTTTGCAACTCTCCCATTTTATTTCACACCATAATGCTTCTTTTTAGTGCGTAGGCACACCTATTTTGTGATATGCAATAATATGGTAGTAGGTTTTGTTAGATAGATGATGCCAATGATGTATTTTTACTCCTTCTGCTTCAACCTCTATCTCTATCTATATATTTGATGTTGCTTAATGTTTCTTCTTTTCTAGGGTTTATCTTTTTGGTTCACTCCTCATGTGGCTCTTTTTTTCTTTGTACTTTCATTTGTATCTTTTCATCCTTTATCCTTCAGAATAATCTTGGCACTCCCATATTCCCATGTAAAGAGGACATATTCTAGTCTCATTGACCCATTTTTGGTCATAATAAAATTATCTTATTTTCCAATTCTATGTTGAAATGATGGTGTGTAATCTTCAATTGTGGTTACTCGCTATGACTCAAATCCCTCATTTTTTTAATACTAGGTTATGGTTAAATAGTCAAACTAGTCAACATTATTTTATTATCTATTAGGTGGTTATCGCTGACGTAGTCATTTGTCTGGCCCATAAACCCTTCACGGGGGGAGCCAGCCCACCTCAAGAGTTTTGTATTTAATATGTAACTCATGCACCATGTATATCACATATTTATTCATTAGTGATTGATTCTTTCTAGCCCACCTCAAGAGTTTTGTATTTAATATACAACTCATGCACCATGTATATCACATATTTATTCATTTAGTGATTGATTCTTTAGTCTACAAGCACCATATCTTTCTCTATTGTTCATGGGTGCACTTCTCTATGTGATGTTCATGGTTTATGTTATGCTGTATTAGGGTTTGTTAGTTGGTTCCATTTGATCCTCGGTTATGAATTGTGATCTCAACATGTTGTCAGAATAGGTGTTAACCTCCTCTTATTCAACTATTCTCTCCTTTTATGCCCGGTGTTCTACATATGATTGGTGTTTCTCCTCTGTGGCTGGAGTTCCACTATCATGTGCACACTTGTGTAGGGCTGTTCATTTATCCCTTGGAGCACTTATTGCACGATTATTTCACAAATTCTATGGTGTTGTTTTCACATATTTGCTTGCCTATATCCTTCTCTTTTGCCTGCCAGTATACAAGAGCCGGTGCACTTGTACCTTTTAGGGTTTCTTCTTGATCTTGCTGGTATTTTCAGCATCCAAAAGAAGATCGAATTGGCCAAGTTTTGGGGCTGTTTTATTGTGTTTTTTGCTTGCTGGAAAGCTTCCTATTTAGGGCTGTTTTGTGTTATTTTTCTGCCATAGCTATTGAAGTTTACACTTGCTTTCTGTGTTGACTATTCATGCTGGTATCTTTTGCACCAGTCCTCTTTTCCAGCCTCTATTCCATGCTGTTCTGAAGTTTTTTGGCAGGTATTTTTTCCCAAAGGGCTGCCATCATGCTTCTTTGGGTTATCTCATTTGTCCTAGGGTTTCACCCATCTTCAAGGCTCACTACAGCACTGATCTGTAGGTCTTTGCAGGAAATCTGAAGGGTTTTATATATTCTTCTTTAAAGGACTTCCTAGCAGGGCCCACTTCAAAGTATCTGATCCAAGGTAGTTGCTTGGCAGCAGAATTTTCTGGGGTATTTAGCTGATCTGTGGAACTATTGTTGATTTGTTAAGTGGCTTTTGCCTAAGGGTCGTGGAACCAGGGATTTTGGATCATCTTTGTTATGGGTTTGCAAACCCTCCTTTGCCCCTTCAACGATTTTGACTCTAAAGATTTCTTTTGTTGAAGCAAATGCACTTTTCCTACGATACACATATGATGGTGTACTTTGTTGATTGAACTGTATTTGCTTCATATGGTGATGTTCTTGGTATTGACTTGACCTTATTTGGAGACATTCCTTATATTCTAGCGATTGGTACTTTTATATTGGATATTGTAGTTGGTGTTGCAAAGCCTACTCAGATATTGACGATGATTCATAGTGACTCTAACAGGACCAGGGATACCGCTTTCTAACTCCTTCATCACAGTTTCACTCACAGATCGCATTATTTCTCTCTCTAGATGACTCTACAGATGATTTTTAGCTTTTAAGCTTCTTGAAGTGTATCAACGTGTTGTTGTGGATATTATTCTTCACTCTATTCCATCGTCCTTAATGGAATACTTCATGCAAGATATTTTAATGGAGTCCTTTTCTATATTTCTTGTAGATGCTACCCTTGCTAGGTTGTGGAACCATGTTGATATTGGAGCTATGGCATTTGGGGAGGTTCTATCATTAGATGGCATGCATTCATCATTAAGGGGACACGTTGTCATCTAATGCTCTCTTCTTGGCCTCCTATCCATCTTCAAGGGCGATGTTGTGGATTTGGTTGAGCCTACATTGAGATGGGTATCCATAACCCTCTCACCTTTTTATCTCGACTTTGGTTGATCATCTATTTGAGTTGGATATCCCCTTACCGACTCTTAGTTGTTACAATTGGGTTGGGTATTCACAAATCCACTCTCACTAGTATTTTGGCCATGGCCACCCTTTGTGTAGAGCAGCGAGCTAGGTGTTTATGAACCCATTTGTGTGAATATTCACCATTGTTATCAGAACCAAACTGAAATCAGTTGAACCGACGGGTCTGACCGTTTTGAGCACCAAACCAGTCCGACTGGTGACATTTAGTCGGAAAAGGCTGGTTTGGTGCCGAACTTTTAATGAACTAGTAGGTTTCATACAGAGGCAACCAGTTCTGTATGACGTGGCTAAGGACCCATGAAACTCAAATTTGTTTAAAAAACAAATAATTTATGAGTGGAGCAGCTAATACTATGTAATTAATGGTAATGTTGAATTCTTAAAGTATAAGAGTGAAATTATCACAATTTCATTGGTTTACTCAAGTTTTTAACATTAACATTAATTGTTTATGTTTGAGAGTGTTTCCAATTTCATTGGATTTCATATGGAGAAAGTAAAATTTTAGATCCTTGTTGCCAAAAAATCTTTCAGGCCTTGTGAGGGGACTCACAAGGCAACGGCTCTGGAATTTCTGATTGCGTTCCTGCTACTTACCCCATGGAAATTGTTGCTCTGCTTGCCAGTGATGTAATGCTGAATACATTTGCATGGGTGATTAACCGCATCTTCCACTATGGCTTGTTATTTATTTTGTTAGATAAATTTGACCATCTTTATTCCTTTTTTAATGGGGACATGTTTGTGAAAAGAAGAGGGGACTCACAAGGTGACGGCTCTGGAATTTCTGCTTGTGTTCCTGCTACTTACCCCATGGAAATTGTTGCTATGCTTGCCAGTGATGTAATGCTGAATACATTTGCATGGGTGCTTAACCGCATCTTCCACTATGGTTTGTTATTTATTTTATTAGATAAATTGACCATCGTTATTCCTTTTTTTACGGGGACATGTTTGTGAAAAGAAAACTCAACAACATTCAAGTGACTTTACATGCGCGTTAGAACACACCAAACAGCATCATTACTCACTTATTAAAATGTAATAACCTTGAGGTACATATAAACAACTCCCTATAACTCTGTTCACTGGAAATTAAACGTTGAGACCTCATTAAACTACCTTCGATTCTAGTACAAGAAAAACAATCTGAGACAGCACCTCTATATTAGCTAACAAAAAATAAAACTTGCCTTATCATTGAGGTTAAGTGAGATTACAGCACAAAAGTGGGCATTATTTCTAACACTCTTCCTTAATGGCCATTTCATTGTTCTCAACCCCAATTACGTTTCTAAATTTCCTTAACTTTTTCTTGCGCAATCATTTGGTGCATAAATCTGCATTCTGATCTTTAACTTTTTCTTGCGCAATCATTTGGTGCATAAATCTGCATGCTGATCTTTAGTCCTACTGTGGATGAACTCAACCTCTCCCTCTTGTACCTTCTCTTGAATGAAATGGTAATGCAACTTGACGTGTTTTGTTCTGCCATGATAAACTGGATTGTTTTCTATCTTTATAACAGTCTGTCTCTTGAATGAAATGGTAATGCAACTCGACCCGTTTAGTTCTGCCATGATAAACTGGATTGGTTTTTCTATCTTGATAACAGTCTGGTTGTCACTCATTAAGCTGTAGTATTTTTCTGATGAAGACCAATGTGACTCAAGATTCTTTTCAACGATACTGCTTCATATGTGGCACTGACAGCTGCTTTATTTTCAGTGTCAGTTGAAGACAAGGCGTCTGCAGGTTGTTTCTTTGCTAGGCCGAGAAATGATAGGTGAACGCAAGCTGAAAGGTGTACCATGTAGCAGACCTCCTGTCATCACTGCAAGCTGCCCAGTCTTAATTTGGAAAACCTTGAATCTTGAAATCTGCGGTTTTCTCATACTGAAGATTATAATTAAGACTGACATACCGAAGGATCCTCTTTGCCGCCTTTCAATAAATTTATCTTTCGCTGATCCATAAATCTGGAAGTCACTCCGATGAACTCAGATTGGGCATTGTGGTGGTTAGATATACAAGGTTGCTGCCAACAAGCTGTTTGCACAAGGTTTCTAGTATCTATGGTTGATAACTTTGCACCAGTCTCCTTAGGGTTTAGCGATGGTTTACATAAAGTCACATGGAGATTTCCCATGCATACTTTGCTTGGGACATATGGATAGAATTGGGTTCTGGCTAATCCCTGAGGAGTCATGCAGAAGACCAAGATCAAACATATCAAATGGCTAACGAGATCAGCTTTCAACCCACCTATCACATCTTTCATTATACCCAGTGATGATCAGATCATCCACATACAAGATAATGATAATGATATCACCTACTTTATTGATTGTCACATACAAATTGGGATCTGATGGACTTATATCAAATTCAATTTGTTGATTTTCACATACAAATTGGGCTCTGATGGACTTATACCAAATTCAGTATGTTTGAAATAAGAATCTGTCTTCTGTCCGAGGTTACGGGACTTGCCTAAGACTCGGGTACACAATGAGACGGTCTCTAGTGCAGTATAGAAGAGATTTATAATATCCAGTTTTATGAGACGGTCTCTAGTGCAGTATAGAAGAGATTTATAATATCCAGTTTTGTAAACATGTTATACATTTTGATTTGTCAAATTACATGAAAATAAAATAAAATAATATAATATAATTAATAATTATAATTATTAGTAGAATATTTTTGCTAACTCAAATTTTTTAAAAGTAAAATAAAATTAATAATTAAACCAGTCTAAATTTATCTTAATTCTAAATTTACCCAGCACCAAGAGGGATCAAATCTACTAAGCTGTAGACTTCTTTAAAAGTGAAAAGAGATTTGATCATTCTTGGTATTTGGCAGATCTAGAGTTAAGATAAATCTAGGCTTGTTTATGCTCTACTTTTATGCTGTCATTTTTCCATCTACTTTCATCAAAGTAAACTCTTGCGGGATTTCACAAGCTTACAATACAGACCAAGGGAATCAAAGGAGTTTTTCCAAACTAAGGAGTTTTTCCAAACATGCCCAAAAATATAACAGAATGATGGAAAAAGTTGTCTAAACTAAAAAAAAGAAAACCCACATTGTTACATTGAGGTACTTGCATATAAAGCCCAACAATATGGTAACTAAATTGAACGCAGAGACAACTACCTTAATTTAGTGACAGAGAAACAACGATCTGAGACTACCTTGAATTCTGAATTCAGTGACAGGAAACAACTTGAGACACACTTTAAATTAGCTAAAAGTAAAGATCACTTGTTTGTCTGACACTTCTCTATTGACTGAATTTTAGTGAAATCATAACAAAGAAATGGGAATGACTAAGACCACCTGTCTTGTGACTGAATTTGAGTGAAATATATATATATATATATATATAGTTTTATATACATAAATGTAATATGTGCATATATAATATATGTATATGTCATAACATATGTATATGTAATAACATATGTACATGTGATTACAATTTATATCTAAACGTAGTTTTTTTTAATTAAATTATTTTTGGATAAAATTAGTAAGCATTTCTTTTAATTTAGAGGATGATGCTTAGGGTAAACCAGATTTTTTAGAGCTTAAAGTTGATAAAACCATATGTTCATTAGAAGCTGAACATGATTAATGCAAAAAATTATCCTAGGTGGGGATAATGAACACTTGTCTTCTCAACCACTAGGACATAGACCTAATTAATATTAAAGTACACATACATATACTTGTAATGTAGATATGATTCCATTTGGAATGAGAGAGCAATGTGAGCAATGAAAGAAATTCTCTTTCAACTTAGCCCATTATAAAAAAAATAAAAAAAACCTTTAAATCATTCTTCAAACTTGTTAATGCTGATTATGATGCTATTGTGTGACACACACAATAGAAGCAATCAACCAAGGGGATTGACATTGAGACCTACATGAAGCTGAAAGCACTCAACTACTCTAGCTAGCCCATTGGGCTAACCTCGAGAGGCTTTATAACCTTTTAACCCATTGCCTCTCAAATTTCTCTCCCTTAAAAGTGGTTGATTGAAATTTCAAATAAATTTTCAATTAATGATGACCCTTCTATTCTTGAATATATTTATGCCTAAATCTTCCCAAGGTAATTTTACTGGTTGGTTCTATTTTTATTTTAAAAGTTTAAGCCATTATTATATTGCCTTTTTTTAAATAATTATTTTGCTCAACATCATTTGCTTCATAGATAGCTCTCCTATTTTGTATTATGTGAAAACTTAAATGTTCAATACCTTGCCAAATAATTTATATAGCCTTATATGAATTGACTTATACACTCAAAGGACCCTAAACCATGGTGTTTTAAGTTTATGATTGAGCTTAGTATTGAAGCAACATTTAGACAATATTCCTTGGCCACACAATTCATCACAAAGCTTGATTATGTCTTCAATAGTGATAACTAATTGTTTTCACATTCTAAAATATACTCAATTAGTTGGTCCATTTTGGAAATCTAATAATAGCTTCTACATCATAGAGGTATTTCATTTTAAGATTTTACCTCTTACATCCTATTGCAACACAATCTGGCACGCCCAAATGATATCAAGTCCCAATCATCAAGGGGCTAGTTTCATGCATCTCAGGAAGGCTACCCATTGTCACCTTGGCAACTCTTCTTCTCACTTTTGGTTTGTTCTTCCCTAATTTAAAGGGTGATTCCCTATAAGGTAGAGATCACTAAGGCTATAGAGTGGAGGCATAAGGTGATGTAATGAAGAGTAAGTTTTGACAAAAACAAGTAGTTGTAGCAATAGTGGAATAATGAGTTGAGTGCGAAGGGAAAGATGAAGGAAAACCCCAAGACCAAGTGCCTAATCATACCTTGGGAAAGTGGAGAAAATGAGTATAGATCAAAAAGTGTAAATGCATAATGTAAAGCACTAGGTGCTGTTGTGCTTGCCACAAATTGACCTTAACTTGCTAATTTTTATAGCCGGAAATTACCTTTGATGGCTAGAATTGGCATACTCAAGCATTGCCATGAGAATGTGGTTAGGTCACTCTAGTCAAAGTTGGATTTATTGATTGATAGACTATGATTGATAGACTAACATAACGACAATATACATAAAAGGTATATCAACCTCACATTATCCAAATGAGCATAATTCAGGAAAATAATCATAACATGTTACAAGGGTTTTGTAATACAAAATAAACATGTGAAAATATATAAAAAGGAAAAACTCACATAAAATTAATATTATGCATTATCTTTCGTCCAAGTTTGGAGCATATGACATACAAATGAAGTCCAAGGGGAGAGCTCTTTAAAGTTTAATCCAAAAACTTTCAACAACCATTACAATGGAGAGAAAGCTGTTAGAGTATATTCTCTTAAGCAATACAAAATATTTATTACTAGTTAACTCCATAACAATTAAAAAGAAACAATGTAATAATGGAGTAGTTAGATGCCTCCTCAATCAATGGTTGACTATGTATATGTGGACACAAACCCTCCAACAAAATTTTCCCTCATTTGAAAATAGGAAAAAGATTATGATATAGGAAAGTCGACCCCACCCCAAAAAAAAAATTAGTTCAAGATACTTCCAAAAGGAGCAATGTGGCAACAATTAAGGAGGACATGAATTTCCCTTGATTTTTATGTAATTTTAAATGTTTGGAAGTATCTCAAAGGTTATTGTGGAAGAGGGATGAGATTCCTCTCTTGGGTTTTGTTTCTTTGAATAGGTTGTTCGTAAAAAGGTGGCTAGTCAATGAAATATTATGCCTTATGGTAATCAGGCCCAGAGAGGCCATCTATATATGTAATCATCTTTTCTTTATATATAAATATTGTGTGTGTGTTCCCAGATCCGTGGCGTAGACATGTAATTTGTTTATTCTTTGTGTGTTTTTATACTCTGCTTGGGTTTGAATCCGTAGTGTCCATTTTACGAGTCCTGTCACGGTTTTATATCCATTGTGCTGTGTGTTATTCGAGGGATGAGCCACAAAGTTTTAATATTGTTTGTGCGAGGAAGCTAAAACCCTGAGAGAGGTCAAAGCAGATCTCAATGGGAAAAAGGACAGAACGCTAGTGCACAGGGTCGAGGAGGGCTTTGGTCGAGCCAGAGGATCCACGACATAAGTTCCAAGTTTAAAGGAGGGCCAACCATCTCGACCCTCGACTCGGGTGGTCGGGCTCGACGCTAGTCATCTGTCACGAAGAGAATGTAGAAGAGCTCGACCTCTGACATAAGGTGAAGGCAGCCAACCAACAGGTTGGGTCCTTCGCCAAGTCGGGTCTTAGCAAACTTGTGAGAAATGGGAAGAGGGGTCTGACCCCAGGCTACAATCAAACTTGATCCGTGGCATCAAGGGGAATGTTGCTGCGAGATTTTGGTACATTTGAAGCATGGTTTGGGATCTCATTATTGTGTCGAATATCGTGAGTCATCGCTGTAGAAGTTAAAGATTTCACGGGCCCATAACCCACAGGCTCTTGAATTGGATCCACCAGGGGATGAAATGAAACCCCCTAGAATCAATCATTCATCCAATGGTACCAGAGCACATGACGAAGGGGAGGAGTTCCTGAAAGAGAACAAGAGAAGTTCTCAATAGGTGAGCAGAGGAGAAACTGCCAAGCGAGTGGAAGAAGATCGAAAGGTTCCCTAGGAAGTGAATCAAGATGCCAAAAGTTTGAGCCAGAGGAGGAGAGCCAGTGAGGTGTCGGTGAAGGATGTCGGTGAAGGATGTGTAGTTGCAACTCACTCAGAAATACATGTGCAAAAGAAGACCGGATGGACGAGATGCAGCGATGAAGACACATGATCCGGAGATCATGAAAATTTTCAAGCGCAGGAGTTTGATGCAGGAGTGTCGACCTACCCCAAACATAAATCAGTTCAAGATGATTCCAGAAGGAGCAACATGGTAGTGGTTGAGGAGGACACAAAACTCCCTTGATTTTTATGTAATTTTAAATGTTTAGAAGCCTCTTGAAGGTTATTGTGGCAGAGGAATGAGATTCCTTTCTCTCTTAGGTTTTGTTTCTTTAAATAGGTTGTCTGCAAAAATTGTTTGGGCAACTAGTCAATGAAATATAACGTTGTATGGCAATCAAGCCTAGAGAGGCCATCTATATATGTAATCATCTTTTTATATATATATAAATATTGTGTGTGTGTTCCCAGATAGACATGTAATTCATTTATTCTCTATGTGCTTTTATATTCTGCTTGGGTTTGAATCTGTTGTGTCCATTTTACAAAACCTGTCACAGTTTTATATCCATTGTGTTGTGTGTTATTTAAGGGATGCGCTGCGAGGTTTTAACGTTATTTGTGGGATGAAGCTATAACCCTAAGAGAGGTTAAAGGAGATCTTGGCGGGAAAAGGGATAGAATGCTAGGGCACAGAGCCGATGAAGGCTTTGGTCGGGCCAGAGGAATCGTGACATAAGTTCCAAGTTTAAAGGAGGACCGACCATCCTGACCCTCGACTCAGGTGGGGCCTTGTTACAGATCCATTTGGGCACATCAATCCCATCGTCCAGATCAGTGTTTTAGGGCTCATCAAACCCTAATTTCAGTTGCTACATGCTCTAAACAAGTCATCCCTTTGAATGCCTCATTCCCGAATAATTTCATGACTTGAAGACATCCAGAAATGGCCTCTCGAGGGACCAGCATAGGTAGGCCCATGTAAGGGTGCATTGCAGAGCAGTTAAGTCCATGCCAGGGTGCTTTGGAGAGCACTTAGGCTTCCTTTCACCTGCGCTAAGCGAGTTTGAGTGAAATTCACATAGGGTTTGGGGAATATTCTTATCTTTTGGAGTCATCTAGAAGGTTCCCTCACTTATAGACTCCTATGAGTTCGAAAATGGATGAGGAATGAGTTAAGATGCATCCTATCCTCTCATCCCTTCCTCCATGGAACTAATTCGAAGTATGGAAGGCCATTCAATGCTACCATTTATGACAAAACCTCCTTCATCTCCCTATAAATTGACCACCCATCTGAGTGATCAGGCGCTGGATTATGTTGAATTGTAAGGAGATAATGTTGCTATGAGATTTGGCTTTGAAGCAAGTATTGTAATGCGACAAGTTTGTCATGCTTTTGATGTGATGTGGATGGGATCCAAGCTGGAGGAATGGCTTTGAATCAGACACAAATGGTTGTATTTCCTTCTTCTATTTAGTAAAGTGTTTGAACCTTTCTCCCATATGTTTGTATTGTTTTATAATGCTTATATGTGTGAAATGTATCTGATTCCATTCACTTATATCAATAAATGTTTTGCTTTGATCGATTATTTGTTTTTTGTTGTGTTTACAGGTACCTCTCAAGCATATTAAGTATGGGAAGAAGCGACAAGATCGATGCAAAGGAGACGAGAGGAAAGTGGAACTATAAGTAGGTCTTTTCATCTCATTTATTGCTTATAGGGAAAGACTAAAATACTTTAAACTGTTGTTCTAGATATGGCTACTTATTTAGGGAATTAGTATTTATCCGTAGATACCAAATTCTCCAAAACAAATTGGCGACTTCGCTGGGGAAGATCCTCTTTCCTAGTAGCTTATCCACCTCCTAGGACATCCTTGCAGACCCTACTTGTGTTCATTGATTGTATTTTAGCTCTTTTGCATTGAAAATTTGGTCAAAACTGTGTCAAATTTCCTTTTGAAATGGCTCACTGTCACCAGCACAGGCTTGTGAGGGACACAGTGCGCTACAGAGCACCCTTGGCTTAGGGACAGTGCTTTGAAGCGCACTGTCTCCCATTCAGGGCTGCGCTGATCCTCCTAGGGTTAGTTTCCCACCTTTGGAATGTGTTTTTGCCAACTTTTCTCTGCTTGTTTGCTTGCTGATTGATCAATTAATGTCATGGCTCAGAGAACAAGTTTCTATCTCCTTGTCTAGCCCTACTTTGACTTGATTGATTAATGTTTCTTAAATGTTTTCTTTGTCATTATCGGCCTATAGTCAAAGTTAGAATATAGTTGATTAATCTTTGTTCGAAAGAAAGTGTCGTAAAGTCTTCTTTTCCTTCGAAACATAACTGTTGTAAAGTCTTCGTTCTTGTAAAAAGATTGATTGATTGTATGTGCATTATTTTCCTTTTTTTCATCATAACATCAAGGGATTTGAAAAGAAAAACTTGCATCGTTCATATTGTAGTTTGTGGATGCTTGAAGGAATAGTTAGGGAAATTGCATTAGATGTGCTCTTTGCTCTTTGTCAAAGATCTAATTTCTGTATCCCTACTAGCTAAGGTTTTCACTGTTCAATTGAATGAAAATAATGCTTATCATATTAGTTTCATTTTAGGAATTGCAAACATACATCACTTGGTGAACCTTGAAAGGAAAATTCTAAAGAAGATCAACTTAAAATTTATCTGAATTTACCTAATAGAGCATTGTCACCTAACGAATAACATTTAGAGGCTCTAGGCTAGAGACGTGTTTCGGCGTCGTAAAACAAAGCAGCTGTTGCTAACTTCTCTGCAATACATCCTGAATGTGATACCTCATTCCACGTACATGAGTATATTGTAGCTCGTCCACGTACTTTCAGGTATATAGGGCGGTGTTACAGTACGTAAAGTATGTGGGAATGCTCTCGCTGTGCGGTTTTGCATTAGACAACGCTTATACGGATTGGGCCTCCACGTACTTTCGGGTATATATGGGAAGACAAAACTAGGTTGTTATCCATCCTTAGGTAACCGAGTCAGTCGCCTTGTACACTGTGGTACACCGAACACAACATTCGGGGAGATTGCCTGCACGTACTTTTTGGTTCGCCAACAGGTATTCTGCAGTTCACAGTTGCTTAGTAAACCTTTTGCCTAGATTATTCCTCTTTTGTTTTGTTATGTTACTTTGATTAAAATAAAATTAATTCACTGCTGATAACATCCTCCACGCTTGCTCCTTAGTTAATATTAGGTTGAAACATATGGCGACAAATCCAGAGTCCACCGATCAAGGTATTCCTTTTGATGGGAATCCTAGTCCTTTCCCTGCGTTTGGAAATATTGGTGCTCCTTATATGGCTACATTATCCCTACTGAGACTTACCATTGGCTTGCCAGTATGGTTGGTTTCAACCTCCTTGGTTCAAAATGTCGTGATTTCTCCACAATCGAGTACAGCGCCAATTGGACAAAATCAACCTTCAGTTGATCCTAAAGTTGACCCTTTGTCTTCTTCCTCGGTTGTTTCTTCCTCCCCTTCTTCCTCTTCGCCTGGTGAAAGTATTGGTACTAGTAACCAGGTGGCTAAGAAGAAGAAGAAGGGGAAGAAGAAGAAGAAGAAAATTCAGCAGAGGGGCAACCAAGCAACCATTGCTTTGAATGGAACATCTGATGTGAAACCGCCCGTCAAGCCTCACAAAGTTCGATATCCATGCGAACTTTGTGCAAGTGACCATCTTCTTCGAAATTGTCTTGATATTATTCAGATCTTAGAAGAATGGTCTTCCCGTTCACATCATCCTGTGTCATCAACTTCTGGAGATCATGCTGGTGACACACCATCAACTAGTGGTAGTAAAGTTCATGGAAAGAAGGGTAAAGTTAAGTTTCCCTATAGGTTATGCGAAGGGAATCACCCCATTCACCTTTGTCCCTATCTGGATGAAGCCAAAAAAGTGTTGGATAACTGTCCTGCTTCACCACAATGACTTCCATCTGGTTACAGGAGACTCTCCCTTAATCCTTCGCTAGTTGATGAATTGACTAACCAAAATCAACCATCAGTCAAACCCACTCTCTCTAAAAGTGAATCCTATGAGTCTATACCTGACCCAAATCAATAGGTCGAGGAAACAATTGACTCGATTTCACCTTCAGTTAATTGTACCTTTCCTAAAGAGAGTGAATATGATACCACTCAGGTTCTTTTCGTTTCTTCAGAGTCCAATGAGCTTGGGGGTAATCCTCCTGTTCCATTAAGACAAGAGGAAAATCCTCCTCCTCTCGTAACTCAAGGGGTTAATTCTCTTGTTTCTACGGTACCGCCTCAAAGTAGTCTGGTCACTTCCTTTGATTGGAATCGACTGGTAAGATGTCTTCTTCCTTCTTATGTGCCTTTCTAGATCATTTTACAGGTTTGTAATATGATTGTATCTGGCATTATTATAGATGAAGGTGCATCTGTGAGTATCCTTTCCTCAACTGCTTGGCAAGCGCTCGGTTCGCCGCCACTTGTCCCTGTTACCCAGAATCTGTTGGCTTTTATTAGAGGAACCAGTGAACCATTAGGGATCCTTCCTTAGTTTCTTATTACTTTGGGAGGAAAAATCATTTATCTGAATGTGATGGTAGTCCCAGGCTCTTTAGATTACAATTTCCTTCTTGGGCGCGATTATGTTTATGACATGGGAGCTATTGTTTCAACACTCTTTCGAGTGATTTGTTTCCCGCATGAACACAAAATTGTCACCATTGACCAACTTTCATTTCCTGGTCCAAATATGGCTTCCAGTCAACCATCTTCCCTAAATGGTCCTTTTGTACCAATGGTATCTTCCCTACCACGGGTTAATTATGTGGCAACCCGTTCCGTCCCTACATCAACGGACGATCAATTCCGTGATGTTGTACATTATGTACTGGGGGCATTGGAACCAGATTTCTCCTTTCAGAGCATTGTTCTCCCATCTGATGGGAGTCTCTCGGAAGTCATGACCTCTTATGGGTCATGAACCAAGAATCTGAGGATAGTTCTTTTACTGTGTCAACCTCATTAAAAAATGAAACAACTCCTACGAGGAGAGTTCCTTGTCTTGTGTCAACCTCATTAAAAAATGAAACCAAGGATATGAGGATAGTTCTTTCACTGTGTCAACCTCATTAAAAAATGAAACAACTCCCATGAGGACAGTTCCTTGTCTTGTGTCAACCTCGTTAAAAAATGAAACCAAGGATATGAGGATAGTTCCTGGTCTTGTGTCAACCTAGTTAAAAAATGAAAGGAGTATGAGCAAAGTTCTTTGTCCTGTGTCAAGCTCATTAAACAATAAAACAAGGAATCTGAGCAGAGTTCCTTGTTTTGTGTCAAGCTCATTAAAAAATGAAACAAGGTCCCCTGGAGCAAAGTTCCAAGTCGAGTCTTTGATTAGATCTCGTAAAATCCCAGTCAAGTCTTTCACTTGATCTCGTAAAAGAACTTTCATTCCATTCCCCTGATAGCCACGAGTAGTCTACTTAAGTGAATGTAATGAAGCTTGGGGGGCATGCACCTAGTGGTAAAGTTAAGTTTCCCTGTAGGTTATGTGAAGGGAATCATCCTATTCACCTTTGTTCCTATCTAGACGAAGCCAAAAAGGTGTTGGATAACCGTCCTGCTTCACCACAACAACGTCCATCCAGTTACAGGAGACTCTCCCTTTCATCATGCTGGGGGCGTGTCAACTAATCTCGAGCATAGTTTCCATTTCAAGCTTGTGTAAAAATGGAACTGAATCCAAGCATAGTTTTTCGTTTCAAGCTTGTGTAAACATGAAATTGAATCCAAGCATAGTTTTTCATTTCAAGCTTATGTAAACATGAAACCGAATCCAAGCATAGTTCCCTGTGGTTCAAACTTGTGTAAAAATGAACCCATCTCCATTTTAACCCTTGTGATTTCCATTCTATCAACCTTTTCTATCAGATGAGCTTTGGTTGTTTTATTCCATCACCGCCATTTCTTTGGCTGATCATACGCTTTCATTTGGTTGTTTTACCCTTTTTGAGGAACAGTTGTAATGAGTGGTCTTATTAGCCAGCCTCTTCACATAAATCAACATGTTTTGAGAAGTTCCAACATCACCGGAACCAGTGTCTATCCTAGACACCACTCGTTCCTCAAATTAGAATCCTTTTTAAGCTATTTTCAGACTCTCTAAACATGAAAAGGTTGCCGAGCGCTTGTCTTTTTCAACTTGTTAACGGATTGGAAACGACATCTCTCTTGTATTGTTTTACTCTTTTTCGGGCTTGAGAGATGAATTTACGAAAAAGAACTTGTGGAGTTTTCTTTTTGTCCAATTTCAAACTCTCTAACACATGAAAAGGACAGAGTTATCTTTGTCGTTAAACTTGTTAAAACATCAAATAGCGACAAACTTGTCCATCTAGACAAGACCGAGTTTCACCTTCGCTAGACTCATTAAAACATAAAATAGCGATGGATTCACCCGAAGGGTGGAATTATACAAGAAGCATATGTTATTCTCCTCAATCTTGATAAAAATAAAGAGGTATTGGTCAGCAATCACTGGGGAACATGGGAAAAAGAGGAAAACCACTTTATGGTAGTAGGTCACTCTTGAACATGACACTTTCCCTCCATCACCATGACTATTTGGGTTGGGTTATTTGCTTGACGATTATCATACCTATGGTCTATCACACCATCCATCACTTTTGGTTTTGGGTCAATGCTGCCAATTCATTCAGACTATTTGGGTTGGGTTATCTGCTTGATGGTTATCATACCGATGATCTATCACACCATCCATCACTTTGGTTTTGGGTCAATGCTGCCAATTCATTCAATGTCGCCGATATGTTCAAGAGAAGTCAATCAGTAAACTTCATCCTTTGCAATACTTATAAGCCTTCATTTTCATGACCCCCATTCCTCAACCTTGTGTCGTCAATCACATTCTGTTTCCACAAATCATTACACTCGTTTCGTGTCGTTGATGTGGGATACATCAAGGTCCTCTTGCGATGAGTCACTTCTTGTCGACATCAGCACATTATCCAAGAAGTTGACTTAGAAACACCCTTCCAGTACCTTGAGGCTTGCATACATCAATGACAAGTTTCTTGCTTTCGGTGCTAGGTTGACATCAATGGCCTTCAATCGAAAGACTTTGTATGGTGTTCGACATCAAATCATCCATTCACACCATGCTGAATGTACTGCGGTACCTTGAGGATCATTGATATTATCAGTGATTTCTCTTGCATCTGTTAATAGCTTACATCATTGGATGGTACTTAGATGGTGTCTTCCCATGTTCGACTTTAGATTACATATTCACATGGTTAGAATCGTACTTGAGCGAACGATTGAACGAGATAGAAGACACCAGATCTAGTTTCATCCATCCGAGCTGCGATTTCAGGAGTACTAAATCATATGTACAATGGCTTTACATTGATAGTCATTCCAATCATGGGTCTATATTTGTAGACGACTCTTTAAGTACATGTAATGAAAGTTTACAAGCTGAGCATGGGTATGCCTTCCCTCAGCGATCCATGTAAAAATAAAAAATCATGATATATGTATTGTAATTGATGCAGGTCACTTTCCACTTCGATACCTCCTCATCACATCGTAAAGCATTCATTCGACATTGGGTTTTTCCCTACTTCATGCTTTAGGGGGCTGCTATTACAGATCCATTTGGGCACATCAATCCCATCATCCAGATCAGTGTTTTAGGGCTCATCAAACCTTAATTTCAGTTGCTACATGCCCTAAACAAGTCACCCCTTTGAATGCCTCCTTCCCGGACAGTTTCATGACTTGAAGACATCCAGAAATGGCCTCTAGAGGGACCAGTGCAAGTAGGCCCATGTAAGGGTGCACTACAGAGCAGTTAAGTCCATGCCAGGGTGCTTTGCAGAGCACTTAGGCTTCCTTTCACCTGCGTTGGGCGAGTTTGAGCGAAATTCACATAGTGTTTGGGGAATATTCTTATCTTTTGGAGTTATCTAGAAGGTTCCCTCACTTATCAACTCCTATGAGTTCGAAAATGGATGAGGAATGAGTTAATATGCATCCTATCCTCTCATCCCTTCCTCCATGGAACTAATTCTAAGTATGGAAGGCCATTCAATGCCACTATTTATGAAAAAACCTCCTTCATCTCCCTATAAATTGACCACTCATCTAAGTGGTCAGGGGTTGGATTATGTTGAATTTCAAGGAGATAATGTTGCTATGAGATTTGGCTTTGAAGCAAGTATTGTAATGCGACAAGTTTGTCATGTTTTTGATGTGATGTGGATGGGATCCACGCTGGAGGAATGGTCTTGAATCAGACACAAATGGTTGTAATTCCTTCTTCTATTCAATAAAGTGTTTGAACCTTTCTCCCATATGTTTGTATTGTTTTATAATGCTTATATGTGTGAAATGTATCTGATTCCATTCTCTTATATTCAATAGATCTTTTGCTTTGATCAATTCTTTGTTTTCTGTTGTGTTTACAGGTACTTCTCAAGCATATTAAGTACGGGAAGGAGCAACAGGATCGATACAAAGGAGACGAGAGGAAAGCAGAACTACAAGTAGGTATTCTCATATTCTCATCTTATCTATTTCTTATAGGGAAAGACTAAAATACTTTAAAGTGTTTTTTTAGATATGGCTACTTATCTAGGGAATTAGTATTTATCCGTAGATACAAAATTATCCAAAACAAGCCTAATTGGGTGGTTGGGCCCGATGCTAGTCAGCTGTCACGATGAGAATGTAGAAGAGTCCGACCTCTAACCTAAGGCGAAGGCAGACTAGTCAACAGGTTGGGTCCTACACCAAGTCAGGTCTTAGCAAACTCGTGAGAAATGTGAAAAGGGGTCTAACCCCAGACTACGATCAAATCCGATCTATGACGTCAAGGGGAACGCTGTTGCGAGATGTTGGTACATTCGAAGCATGGTTTTGGATCTCATTGTTGTGTCGAATATTGTGAGTCATCGTTGCAGAAGTTAGAGGTTTCGCGGGCCCATAACCCAAAGGCTCTTGGATTGGATCCACTGGGGGCTGAAATGAAACCCCCTAGAATCGGTAATTCATCAAATGGTATCAGAACACAAGATGAAGGGGAGGATTTCCTTAAAGAGAACAAGAGAAGTTCTCAAGAGGTGAGCAGAGGAGCAACTACCAAGCGAGTGGAGGAAGATCGAAAGGTTCCGTAGGAAGTGAATCAAGATGCCAAAAGTACGAGTCAGAGGAGGAGAGCCGGTGAGGTGTCGGTGAAGGATGTGTAGTTGCAACTCACTCAGAAATAGGTGTGTGAAAGAAGACCGAGATTATGGATGGACGAGATGCAGCAATGAAGACACATGATTAGGGGATCATGAAAATTTTCAAACGTGTGAGTTTGATGCAGGAGCGTCGACCCCACCCCAAATATAAATTAGTTCAAGATACTTCTGGAAGGAGCAACATGGAAGTCGTTGAGGAGGACACATAATTCCCTTGATTTTTATGTAATTTTAAATGTTTGGAAGCCTCTTGAAGGCTATCGTGGTAGAGGAATGAGATTCCTCGCTCTTAGGTTTTGTTTCTTTAAATAGATTGTCTACAAAAATTGCTCGGGTGACTAGTCATTGAAATATCAAGTTGTATGGCAATCAGGCCTAGAGAGGCCATCTAATTATGTGATCTGATATTCACCCTATGAATGACATCAATTAAATATTTATTAAACTAAGGTATTACAGACTCATGTGCTGGTGTGTGTTCTGTGTTATTGAAGCAACGGATCGATCAGATTGCCAATACATAGACAATAAAATGGAAAGACAACAGAGAAATACAGTAAGCAAACACAAAGACACAAGCAATTTTAATAAGGAGTTCACCCTATGCTCTAGGGCTACGTCTCCGGTCCAACTTTCAGTGGTGGCCTTGTTTTATTGTGCCTTTGGGCAAAGAATTTACAATACAGGGACTCAATGTGAGTTCACCTGAAGCAGGTTTTGCTTGGTAGGGTGGTCCTTGGATTTCCCAAGCCACTAGAGTACACAGACTCTTCTTCCTCCTACCAGCTCTATGACCTTTTGGTCTACAAAGGCAAGAGCCTAATGTGGTGCTCAGCCGGATAGATCCTCTATCGGATGGCTTGAATCTTCAAGTTCTCTGGTGCTCGATGCTGCTGTTGATCAGCTCGACCCTCTATCTCCTCTGCTCTGCTTTACTGCTCTCTGTGTCTAACTCCACTCTCCTTAATTCGACTGCCTCTGTTCATGGCTTTAGCCATTCGATCCCTATGCCTGTTCGGTTCCTCTTCTACCTCTGTCGATTCACCTTCTGCAGTTGCGTTGGGAGTTCCCTGTTCGGCGTCATCATCAGCGCTCAGGGAGTTGCCACTTGTCTTCCTCTCAAACAGCGCCAGCATGCTTCGTCGGTTCGTTTCTTCAGTTACATCGTGGATGCATTCTTCCTCCACCGTGGCAGTCAAATGGATTTCAAATTCCTTTAAAACGTGACTTAATTCCTTGTCGATTCCGCTTCTTCCCATCGGGCACGATCTCAGCCGTCCGATCTGGGCCCTCCAGATCCAACGCCATATGCATGTTTCGCGCAGTTGACTTGCTTGACCGATAACGCACAATCAACGACGATTTTCTCTCACCTCTTCTTGCCACACGTCGATCGTTGTATGGAATCGGTCCGCTTTCATCCAAAACCTCTTACCGTTTAAGGGCGCCTCAATCAAAACCGCCAGTTTCCACAGTGCAGGTCCCGCTTTGTATGATTGGTGCTTTTTCCCTTTTTCGCCCGCAGTCCTTCGGTTTCCCCACGCGACTGAGTGCTCGGGCTTTTCCATTTTGGCCCTGTTCGCCCAGCGATGCGCGATTAGCGCTAATCGCGCATCAAAAATCACCTTCGTTTCCCAATCCGGGGCTCCCAGGGGCTAATTCGGCCTCCCGCGCAGTCTCCATGGGCCTCAGTCAGCGCGCTTTGACCGAGGTCCTTGTCGTTCCACGTTGGATGCCATTGCCACTAGTTCAGGGTGTTTTTGATCGCTGTTTTGGAATTCTTTAGAGATTTGTTCGACTTGATACAGTCATGGTTCTTTGACAGTCTTCTATGGATCCAATTTGGATCACGACCTTCCCACTAAAAAAGCTTTTGGACCACCAAAAGTTGGTTTTTAAGCATCGACTAAGTGAGGATATTGTTTCTTCACTTGTCCAATCTCAATCCACTTTGCACTGCTCGGCTTTGAACCTTTGAGCCCAATCCTGAGGTACTCAACATCTCCCCTGCGCATTGTCCTCACCTTCCTGTCCAGCACTGTGTCTTCCTGCAACTCATTAAGATACTCAGGTAGCAGGTCATTAATAGAAGGCAATTGAATTTGCTCTTCAGGGTCCTCAATCATTGAAGGTTCAAACAATCTCAAGCAATCTGCATTTACGACTGAGTAGATGTGCATGTAAGCTGGTAAATTAAGGCGAAAAGCATTTTCACCAATCTTCTCAAGTATCCTAAAATGTCCATACCTGATAGGTTTTAGCTTTTTACCTTCACCTTGCATCCTATCCTTGCTGATATACAGTGAGACTTGGTATCCAACTTGAAAACTATGATCCATCCAATGCTTATCATGCCTAGCCTTGTATTTGCCCTGGCTCCTTTCCAGTTGTTCCTGTACTGCCTGGTGGATCTCCTGGATCTGTTCAATGAACCTAGTTGCCTTGTCCACATCATTGTGTCCTTCAACCATGGTGTCTTTACCAAAGACAAAATCCAAAGGAGACCTTGGTATGAAACCAAAACAGGTCTCAAAAGGAGATCTCTGTGTAGAAGAGTGTTTGGCTCTGTTGTAAGCATACTGCACATAACACAAGTGTTCATCCCAAAGATTAGGATGTTTGCTGCAATATCTTCTCGGTAACTAGATCACTGTCCTGTTTACTACTTCTGTCTGGCCATCTGTTTGTGGATGAAAAGCCGTGCTTTTCTTCAGTTTGGTGTCCATCAGTTCCCACAGACTCGACCAAAACTTCCCCACAAATCGGGTGTCTCGATCAGATACAATGAAAGTGGGTAATCCAAAATGAACCCATATATGTTCAAAGAACAATTTTGTAGTTTGTTCAACTGTAATCTGTTTACAACAAGGTATCAAAATACACATTTTGCTGAACCTATCCACAACAACATATAGATAATCATGACCTTTCCTAAATTTAGGCAGTCCTCCAACAAAATGCATGGAAACACTTTCCCAAGGGTGAGAAGGAACTGGCAATGGAGTGTACAAGCCTAGTTTTCTATTGTTGGGCTTGATTTTAGCACACATGGCACACCCTCTTACATACCTAGAAACTGTCTCATTCATTTTCGGCCAATAGCAGAATCTTTGCAGCTGTGCAACTGTTTTACTTACCCCAAAGTGACCTGATATCAGAGAAGTGTGTGCTTCCCTAATTATCTTTACTCTCTCGGTTTGTGGAATGCAGAGTTTCCCACAATGGTATAAGAGCTGGTCCTTTATATGATAGTCCAATTCTTCTACTCTTTTTCCTTGACTCAAAGTTGCATATACATCTTTAAAGTCCATATCCTAAGCATATTGTTCAATATAGCTTTCATGTAGCACTGAATTATGCTTAAGTATGGTAGATGCATTTATAATGGGTCTAGATAACATGTCTGCAACCTTGTTATGTATGCCCTTTTTATATCTGATGACTAGATGAAACTGTTGTAGAAACCCCATCCATCTGTAATGTCTTGATTGCTGCAGCTTAGTTTGGGAGTGTAGATATTGAAGTGGTTGATGATCAGTATGTATTACTGTCTCTTTTCGCATTGAATAATGTTTCCACTTTTTCACACTCTGAACTAATGCATACAATTCTTTATCATATGTAGGATAGTTAACTACTGCAGGATTAAAAGTCTCAGAATGATAACATATGGGTTTACCGTGCTGTGTCAACACTGCTCCCATGGCATAATCACTAGCATCAGTTTGGATCTCAAATGGTCTTTGTAAATCAGGCAGTGCTAGTACAGGTGCTGTACTAATTTTTTCTTTCAAGGTGTTGAAGGCTTTCTGATGTTTGCCTCCCCAATGAAACACCTTATTCAATCCTGTTAAAGCATGTAAGGGAGCTGCAATCGAGGAGAAGTTAGAAATAAACTTTATTGTGTTGCTCTTAAGAAGCCTCTCACTTCTGTAGTAGCCCTGGGTTTAGGCCAGTTCAAAATGACTGCCACTTTAGAGGGATCTATTTTCAATTCACCTCCCCCTATTATATGACCCAAGTAGTTTAGAGATGTTTTGCCAAATTCACATTTTGAGAGTTTAACATAAAGTTTTTTCTCTTTTCAAAACATCCAATCTCTGCTTAACATGCTTTAAATGTTCTTCCCACATTTTACTAAAAATTAGAATGTCATCCAGATACATAATAACAAAATCATCAAGAAAAGGTCTGAGTACATCATTCATTAATCTCATGAAAGTAGTAGGAGCATTGGTCAAGCCAAAAGACATAACCAACCATTCATACAATCCCTGCTTTGTTTTGAAAGCAGTTTCCATGAATCTTGCTCTGCAACTCTGACTTGATGGTATCCACTGTGCAAATCCAGCTTGGTGAAATAAACAACTTCCTTCAATTGATCTAGAAGATCATCTATGCGAGGAAGGGGATAACGATTTTTGATTGTTATCTTATTCAGTGCTCGGTAGTCAATGCACATTCTCCAAGATCCATCTTTCTTTCTCACCAAAACAATTGGTGATCCACATGGTGATGTGCTAGGCCTAATGAAGCCCTTCTCGAGCAACTCTTGCACCTGCTTCTTGATTTCAGCGTTCTCTAAAGCAGACAACTTGTACATCCCAATGTTAGGCAATGGAACATCTTGCTGCAAAATAATATCATGTACTATTCCCTTTTTGGGTGGCAGACCTTTAGGTTCTTGAAACAAGACATCATACTCTGAAACAACCTTTTCTATATCAGCTTGCTGTTCAGCATTATAGCCCTCAAATACATTGGTTTTATTAGGTTCCTTTTCCTTTACAACCATCAGTAAGAATTGTTTGCATGAATTAATCATTCTTTTCATCTGTCCTGAGTTTATGAGAGTGTAATTATTCTTGAGCTTATGAGCTCTTACAAAGTATTCGATTCCATCTTTGACAAGTAAATACTTGTTCTCAGCTCTATAGAAAATATCCTTTCTATCATACAAGTAAGGACTTTCTAAAACAATTCCATATATATCCAACGGAATTATGTCTAACTCAACCTCATCTACAAATGTTGACCCAAAAGAAAACTTGAGTTTGCACTGTCTAGTCACTTGTAGTTGTGCTTTATCATTCAACCATCCTAACGGGTATGGTTTCTTGTGAGGTGTAGTTGCTAATCCCAATTTCTTTACAATTTCTTCAGAAATTAAATTTACTTGTCAGCCACTATCAAACAAAGTATCAATCTTTTGATTTTTGGAAATAACTCGAATATGGAAAAGCTCATGTCTTTTTCTCTCATTTTCTTCATCAATAACAGATTGAGCAGAATTACTAGTAGATGCTTCATAATTCTTACCTTTTATACCTGTGGCTGCTATAGTTGTTTCATCTCCTGAGTCTGATCCCAAATCTTTCTGAATAGTTGCAACTATCTTCTTCTTCTTGGCCTCGGACTTCTTAGGTCTTAGCTCTAGATGCAGAATCCAACAATGCTCATCATCATGCCCCTCCTTTTTACAATGAGTGCATGAAGCTTTGGCTTTCTGTGTAGTGTTAGCCTTCCTTGCCTTCCACTTCTGTTTTCTTTTCTCCTTGCTCTTGCTTACAGTGGGTTGGGATGGTCCCCCAACTTCTGGATTTCCATTCTTTCCTCTAGCTTCTATATGAGTAGCTTGTACAGATACCTCATCTATACTAGTGGGATTAAACACGAGGATGGTATGCCTCATGTAGCTGTGTAGACCACCAATGTACTTCAAAAGAGTCTCTGGTGAGTCTAATGAGATACCCAATATCAATGCTCTCTTTCTGAACTCTTGAGTATACCCTTACACACTTTGCCCTTTCAACTGCTGAAGAGTTTGCCAACTCATCATGGCTTGTTGCATGTAGGCCAATGGATAGAACTGCGTTTTGATTGCAGAAACAAAGTCACTCCAGATAGAGATGGTCTTACCATGTCTTTTCATATTAGCTTGGGTTCTGCCTTCCCACCAAACCAAGGCAGTGCCTCCTAGGCATAGGCTTGCTAGTTGAATCTTACTCTTGTTTGGGTTTATGTTCTGTACCCTGCAATACACATCAATCTGTCTAATCCAATTGTCCAACTTTTCAGCATTTAGCTCTCCATCATATATAGGCAAATCAAATTTAACATCTAACTTAATCAAAGATGCTTTCTTATTATGCACAGGGCTATTAGGAGGTGTGAGAAAGCTTTCCTCTTTCCCCTTTCCTTTGGAGTTGTCATGGAAGTGAGACTCATCTTCTTCTTTATCTTGTTTAGAGCCTGATGCATCTTCCACCTTTTGCTTTCTAAAGTCTCTGTACATTTCTTCAACCATAGACTTTATAGCTAGGAAAATCTCTATGAATTGAGGGTCTGGCCCTACAGAACCTTCTTCTGACATTGTCTTTCGAGAATAGACTCTCCCAATTTCAGGATTAGTTTCCACCAACTCTCCTTCTCCTAATTTGAGCTTTGATCTTGTGAGCATTCACAACTAAACCAACACAAGCTTGTCTAACCTTACAGCCTAGAGCTCTGATACCACTTGATCTGATATTCACCCTATGAATGACATCAGTTAAAGATTTATTAAACTAAGGTATTACAGACTCATGTGCTGGTGTGTGTTCTATGTTATTGAAGCAACGGATCGATCAGATTGCCAATACACAGACAATAAAATGGAAAGACAACAGAGAAATACAGTAAGCAAACACAAAGACACAAACAATTTTAATAAGGAGTTCACCCTATGCTCCAGGGCTACGTCTCCAGTCCAGCTTTTAGTGGTGGCCTTGTTTTATTGTGCCTTTGGGCAGAGAATTTACAATATAGGGACTCAATGTGAGTTCACCTGAAGCAGGTTTTGCTTGGCAGGGTGGTCCTTGGATTTCCCAAGCCACTGGAGTACACAGACTCTTCTTCCTCCTACCAGCTCTGTGACCTTCTGGTCTACAAAGGCAAGAGCCCAATGTGGTGCTCAGCCCGGACAGATCCTCTATGGGATGGTTTGAATCTTCAAGCTCTCTGGTGCTCGATGCTGCTGCTGATCAGCTCGGCCCTCTGTCTCCTCTGCTCTGCTTTATGCTCTCTATGTCTAACTCCACTCTCCTTAATTTGACTGCCTTTGTTCATGGCTTTAGCCATTCGATCCCTATGCCTGTTCGGTTCCTCTTCCACCTCTGTCGATTCACCTTCTACAGTTGCGCTGGGAGTTCCCTATTTGGCGTCATCATCAGCGCTCAGGGATTTGCCACTTGTCTTCCTCTCAAAGGGCACCAACATGCTTCGTCGGTTCGTTTCTTCAGTTACGTCGTGGATGCATTCTTCCTCCACCGTGGCGGTCAAACATATTTCAAATTCCTTTAAAACGTGGCTTAATTCCCTGTCGATTCCGCTTCTTCCCATTGGGCGCAATCTCAGCCGTCCGATCTAGGCCCTCCAAATCCGACGCCATACGCACGTTTCGCGTGGTTGACTTGCTCGACCGATAGCGCGCGATCAATGACGGTTTTCTCTCACCTCCGCCTGCCACACGTCGATTGTTGTATGGAATCGCTCCGCTTTCATCCAAAACCTCTTACCATTTAAGGGTGCCTCGATCAAAACCGCTGGTTTCCAGAGCACGGGTCCCGCCTTGTACGATTAGCGCTTTTTCCCTTTTCCGCCCGCGGTCCTTCAGTTCCCCCACGTGACTTAGTGCTCGGGATTTTCCATTTTGGCCCTGTTCGCCTAGCGATTCGGGGCTCCAAGGGGCTAATTCGACCTCCCGTGCAGTCTCCATGGGCCTCGGTCAGTGCGCTTTGACCGAGGTCCTCGTCGTTCCACGTTGGATGCCATTGCCACTGGTTCAGGGTGTTTTTGATCGCTGTTTTGGAATTCTTTAGAGATTTGTTCGACCTGATACAATCATGGTTCTTTGACAGTCTTCTATGGATCCAATTCGGATCATTATGTAAACGTCTTTTGTTTTTTATATATAAATATTGTGTGTTTGTTCCCAGATCTATGACATAGACATGTAATTCATTTATTCTCTGTATGCTTTTATGTTCTGCTTGGGTTTGAATCTGTTGTACATTTTACAAAACTTGTCACAATTTTATACCCATTGTGCTGTGTTTTATTTGAGGGATGATCCACGAGGATTTAATGTTATTTGTGGGGTGGAGATAGAACCCTGAGATAGAACGTCAGTACATAGAGGCGAGGAGGGCTTTGGTCGGCCAGAGGAGCTGCGACATAAGTTCCAAGTTTAAAGGAGGGCTGACTAGCCTGACCCCCGACTCAAGTGGGGCCTAGTCAGGTGGTTGAGCCCAACACTATTCAACTGTCACGAAGAGAATGCAGAAGAGCCCGATCTCTGACCTAAGGCGAGCCAGTTAGCAGGTTAGTTCTTTGCAGACTCGTGAGAAATGGGAAGAGGGGTTCGACCCCAGACTACGATAAAAAAATGACCTGTGACATTAAGCGGAATGTCACTGCTAGATTTTGGTACAATTGAAGCATGGTTTGGGATCTCATTGTTGCGCCAAAGATCACGAGTTATTGCTGCAGAGATTAGAGATTTCATGGGCCCATAACGGACAGGCTCCCAGATTGGAGCCACCAAGGGCTGAAATTAAACTCCTTGAAATCGATAATTCATCAGATTACATCAAAAGTCTCTAAGAGAGCTTGTACTACTAGGAATAATCTTGATGACTAGGTCAACATGCAAAATGTCCACATAAAATTCACCCTCCAAGATTGGATGCATGCAAATATAATAAAATAACGTTCAACTTAGGAGGATGCACCCAAGGGTCCACCTAGAAGAGCTCATAAGTGTGTACTCCAAAAAACGAAAATGTTCTACAAAAGACATGTAATTGATCCACATGTTTGAATCCCAAGGAAACTAACTCCTTGGCTGAATGTGAAAGTGACCAAATATATGAAGTGTTCCATGAGAAATGAAGTATTCAAACTCCAAAATAGCAAGTGGACCATCTCCATAAGAAGATAAAGGCAAATTGGGATTTTGACCATGCAAAACTCCATGAAATAATAAAATATATACCTCCAAGAATAATAATTGTCTCCACAACTGCACCATCCAAGAATATGCTCCAAATATAGTAAGAAGACTAAGTAAATGCGTGCAATGTGCCATGTGTGATCCTCCAAGATTGCCACATACCTCCACAATAGTCCTCCATAACTACCATAAATAAAACTATATATGTACCAAGTTAGAGAGGTGAGGGCGCTCTGTAATGAAGGTCAAATGATGATAAGTGTCGTTGAAATATCCATGCAATAATGATGGAGAGCACCTAAGAGAGGTGCACCCTATATAAGCGTGTTGAGTAACTACCGCAAGCACCCAAAAAATAATATAATAACTCCATGTAAAGTGCACACTAGGAAGAATCGCCAAGGTGGTTAGACCTCATCAATACTATGTTGAAGCCATGTGTTGTTTTTCGATACCATATACTAATTTCCCCAAAACATGTGCACAATAGCAATTGTTCCCTAGGGGAGCATGCCAACCTCTCCAACAATAAAATAATAATGTATGTTGTGGACTCTATGCCCAAGAGAAGAGCATTCCATAATAAAGCTTCAAATGACCTCCAAATAACCCCTCCAAGTGTGAATAACTACCAAATAAAGTAGGGTACTCAAGCTATTAACCACCAAGGTAATAAAATGGATTTGATTTATCTATGGAATAGTTAAATCAACGTTAACATGTGCACACAAAGGTCAATGCTTAAATAAAAACATAGGAAAACCTCCCATTAGTCAACATTAACTAAATCAACATGAAAATGTGTGCTAATTAGGAGGGGGCGGTATATGCTTCAAGATACCATGAAAATAATTTATATCTCTTTGCAAATACCATCATGATAATAACATAATAACAAAATAGAAGCTCCACCTAGGTTTGAACCCAGGGCACACCACCAAATCACTATAAAATAATAAAACCTCATCAAACCTTAGAAAAAGGCTTGATCACCAAAAAATTATGTATTACTCCTTGCCACTCCATCTCCAACTTACGTAAAAGGGTACATTCATGAGGGCACAAGCATCATCAAACACATTCCATCTAGTTGATGTGCTGGCAAATGTTACAATGTTAATTCATTTCATCTATGGATAACCCACCAAATCAAAATGTACGACAAAACAAATATCATCGTCTAACCACATCAAGATTATAAGATAGGAGGACAATAGAAATGATAACCCATCAAATCAACAAGAATTTCACAGCCAAACATCAACTCGAGAGCACCATGTAGAACACCCCCCCCAGTAACCCAATAATATAACATACACACACCAAGTCATGAGTAAACTCCAACAACATCATGAAACAACTACATCTAACCCCTTGGGGGGAACGGGGGGCAGGTTAGAACCATCATCCATCTCCATGATAAGCATAAATTACCAAAACCACACTGTAATGAGATAACATGCCCTAAGATACCAACAAATATGTAACCAAGAGATGATCAACAAGGCAAGCACATGAGACAAGACCATCAAACCAACAATCACAATCATCCAACCAAGGAGATGTGAAACTACCCCAAATAAAGGCCTCCATCAAGTGATCCAATGCCAATTTTTTTTTTGATAAAGATATGTCCCTCCAAATCAATTCTTCCAAGAAATCAATAAAATTTCATCAATATATTGAAAATCACACTATAAAACCTCAAATAATACAAAATCTCACACTTAAAATTTATCTTAAATTAAAATAAACATAATTTAATTCATCTCATTAGTCAAAACATTCATTCATTTAAGACATTGTAAAAAAATCCTTAAGTAACATTCAATTATTTAAGAGACTATAAAAAAAATCCTCAAGTAACTCAAATATTTAAATAATGAAGAACTTTGAATAGTTTTGAAAAAATCCTATGTTTTCATTTTCACTTTCAAATTTGGAAATATACATCTGGAATTTAAATACATTTCAAATCGATCCTGACTTGAGTTGGAACCAGGGATTTGATCACAAGATGTGGGAGATAATTATAATAATAATACATGTTTCCATTTTCCCTAGCTCTTCCTCTATTGTGCATTTCTGTTGACCTGCTATTATCAGGAGGAAATTTTTGCAAGTGATAGGGATTATAGTGCCTTGGAGGTATTAAAAGTTGCACTTAGTAGTAGAGGGAGAAATATATAGGTGGTGTCTAAATATTATATGTTTTGGGTTTTTTCTCTAAAATATGGAAATTTTATTTTTTTTTCCAATTTTGTTGTTGTTGTTGTTGTTCAAAATTAGTTTTTGACTATATATATAAATTCAGCATTCTGAAAAAACATTGGGGCACTTGGATTGCAAAAAGTTCACAACTCAAATTTGTGATTTCAACAAATCCCTGCCACATTCAAAACAAATTAGACCAAAAAATACACAAAAAACCCTCTAAAACATACTACAAGTAAATATATATCCCTGGGAATGTGAAAGCTAACAACATCCACTCTATCATGAATACAATACTTGCCTTAGTAACCTAGGCATGGCATCTGTCTAATCCATCACGACCTACAAGCCTTCATTGCCCTCGGTTACACCACAAAAAGAAACATTGATGTATACTACAGAAGGTACTCCTAACCTCACACACTAGGGGAAAGTGCTTTGACATTGGGCAAGTCACGACACAATTAGATGTGTTTAGTTTCATCGATGTCGCCCTTGAGATGACTTGTGGAAAGCATGAAAAATGGGTGGTGGCTAAAGCTTGGTTCAATGATTGGATCCATGGCTTTTCTTGTTCCATGATTTTGCTTTTGAGCCTCCATGTTTTCTCATTGTGCCCTTACTAAATGGGTGAGAGTACACTATGGTAAGAGTAATTTTTTTTTTTATCTCATTGTTCACTTACTAAATGGGTGAGAGTACAATCTCGTGGCAGTAGAATTTTTTTGTGATAAAATGGAATTACAGAGTCAACAAGAGTTGGTGGTGAGATACAATCATCTCAACAAATGTATTTGATACAATGTTGGTGATTTTTCTTTGAGATATTTTTCCGAAATTATTATTGGAATCTACTTGATTTCGAGATTAGCTATGTGAGATATTGTTATTGAATTTTTGTTTGACATGAAATGATTTGTGTGGTATGGAATTTCATTTGGTTGAGTTTTTGGTATTAGGGGAAAATGCTTGAATTTAGGCTATATTAATTTCTTGTTTAGTATAATTAATGCTTGTGTGTAATATATTATTGAATTGTTTCTAAGTGTCATGTATTGTTGTTGAATTTTAATTTTGCAAGAGGTGATTTGTCTCGAACCATATTCAAGTTATTTGTTAAATTGCTATTTAAGTTTTACTTGGGGGTTGGTTGTTTCATACAAAATTGGTGAACAACTATAGTCCTTTTTGTGAAGCCTTTGTATTGATGAGACTTGTAGAGGCTTTGTGTTAATCTATATCTTTTGGACAATGGTTGGTTTATTCAGATTGTTCCATGTCCCTTTTCCTACCAATTGTGCATAGTTGCCCAATGATGCAATCTTATTCATTCATCCAAGTAAAATGCAATCACCCATTCGTGAATGATGATTTCCTTCCATATTTGTTCCAACTTGCATCACCCTTAGGCTATGAGCCACATTAATATTGTGTCGTTTATTCTTTGGTCATCCATCTCATTTAGTTCCTAGAGGAGATTGAAGTCCAATAACCATTGTGAGAATGGTGTGCCCAAAATCCATGTCATGTGAATCTTTTAGCAATGATAGCACCACCTCGATAAAAACCAAGGCCTTGAGTAGTGCCAAGCCAAAAAAACACTTTTTCAAATCCCATTGAACAACAAAAGTAGTGGCCAAAGCAACATGGTGTAATTGTGGGTGAATTCCAAGAATGTTGTTATTTCTGAATTTGGCCTTCTTCAGATTCCTTGAGGAGACATTAGAGAAATTTTGAGGTAAAAATGAGCCTCAAAACAAAAGCGTACAACATAAATAAACTTTATAAGAACCAATAGGATTCAATATGATGATGTCAACTATGGGGGATGATTCACCATTTTTGAACTAAAAAAGGTAAAAAGATAAAAAAATAAAATAAAAAACTACTTTTTCAACTTATTTCTCTACGATTGCAATCACGTTTTTTTCATGTATTTCACATTTTTCATGTAGGAGGGCCCATCAAAAGTATGCAACATGGGTACTCGGATGAAAAATTAAATTCCGCATCCAACCAGTGCTCCCACTCCAATTTTGATTTAAATCATAGGGGGATAAGTTGAAAATATGAGTTGAAAAGGTAGTTTTTCCTTTTTCCCATCCAAGACTTAATGAGGTACTCTAATATTATTTAATTATTTCCACTATTATTTTATAATATTCCTTAGGAGGCCCATTTTAAACCTCAAAATTTATCTGATGAATGTCTACAATTCCAAGCACTTATACATGCCCAGGGACGGTGGCACTGGAATTGTCAACTTGGACTTGAACGAGGTTGCTATTGCCTAGAAGACAATTTATGTTAACATTATTGTCCAGAACAAAGCCATATTCAATCTAAACCTCAGCTCCCAAATGAGATCATGTGGATGATACAACTACAGTTTTTGCATGGGAGCATGCCACCATGAATGGTACTGTATTGGTTCATTCTACTATTATGAACCCCTTCTATTACATCTCACTAGTGTCACTACCCAACGAGTTGCTTTCACTTGAAAATATTGCTTCTTAGCCTAATAAAAGGCACAAGACATGTGTCAATAATGGATACAAGAGGGGTAAACAAAATAATGTATCCATGGTGGATCTAGACAATCACATGGCTCACCTACTTGACTTTCTTAGCAAGGTAGATGCTGATGAGCCTCATCATTGGGTAACTATATGGACCTTAATACACCTCCTAGCTTATTTAAATCAACTCTTCTCATAATTCCTTACATATTTTGATTATATTTTTCTTAATGAGATGAGTAAAAGTGAGATGTTATGCCTAGTGGACTAATGTGCATTGATTGCAAGTTTTTGAGAGAAAATCATGGAAATTTTGGCTAATTAAGGGAAAAAACTTGAATGAGACAAGGAGGAGAGATTGTAGGAGATAGATCCTCCTCATTTACTCCTCACTCATTCGAATATTCCTCCATCAAATCACACTAGCTTGGAGTTGCAAGCAGCCGAGCCATGAAGATCAAAAGGTAGTCGAGCCAGTGATAGTTAAAGAGCCAGTTCATCTTGAGTTTGGGAGCCGAGCCTCCCTAGATTTAAGGAAGTCGTTGGAGACTTCAGTTGTATAAATAAGGAGGCCTAGAGCTTCATTAGGATTCAAATTTTTGATGAAAAAGCACTAAGCATTTTTCGAGTTCAAGACTTGTGGAAGACATTGTTATGTAATTTTCTGATTTGATAATGAGAATGAACATTTCCTTGATCCAACACTCAGTTAACTCAGAGGGCTAAAGATCTTGGGTTAGGGCCAAATCCTAGCAGCAAAGCCTCCTCTTCTTGTATTTGTATACTTAGTTGATTTCATAGATTAATGGTTGGATTGTCTTTAGCATCATTTCATTACAAGTAGTTGTGGATTTAATTAGTTTGCTTCCATTTGTGCATTGCTTCAACATTAGCTTAGGAAGATAAAGGAATATCAAAAAGCTTATAGTGGGTAGATTTGGCCTCACTCCTCCCTTTTGGGACCATGGTTTGAGGAAAGAACTCCTATGCAGCCCCAAAAAGACATGATTATGATTTCTTATGGAATTTAGGGTTTTCTGTTACTTAGGCCAGCATTTTACTAGTTTTTAGAATAGGATTTAATTGTCATTTCTGATATCTTCAGCCTTGCACTAGATCTCCTAAAGGTTTCACATTATTATGCAAGTTTTCCCATGCATGAAATAGGCAACTAGATAATGAAATTTCTGTTTTTCTTTAGTTAATTGAATCTTTCTTGTTTGACATGATTTATGGATAAATGTTAGTGATTGATGCAGTGTAGGAGTTTCAATAGTACAAAGAGATTTCATGACCAGAAACCCCATCCTAGCCTCATCCATCTATGATTATAATTTTTTCCACTAAGTCCCTTCACCAAATTCATCATTCCATAAGAATACTTCTCCAAGCTTGTTGAGCAAATCCAACCATCTCACAAACTCTGTTTTGAGCTCTGAAGGAGTCCTAGGCACTCCCTTGCCTCATTTCTCCCACCATTCACCTTCCCTAAGCCCTACACCACCTTCCAAATCCCTCCTCTTGCTCTCGGCTGTATCCTGTAGGAATACAGGGGATCCTGTAGGAGCATTAGGACATCCTGTAGGAGGCATTAAGACATCCTGTAGGTTGACCTGTAGTGGCCTGTTTTGAGGCCGAATTGTGGAAAAAGCACCTAGGAAGATAGGAGAATACCCCTACTTGCCTCCCAAGCTATCTGACCATTCACCATCATCCCTAATCCACTTGCCACATCACCAAGAGAAGTTAGCATTCACATTTTCACACAAAAAGACAAAAAGTAAAAAGAGTTATTTTGTTCATTTACATGCACAACAGTAGAATGTTTGGATGTTTCAAATTGCATGCTTAGGACAACAAGATTACACACATGTTAACTTAGCATTCTTTTGAAGCAAAGCCTCTTAGTAGTTAGTTAGATGAATGGTGTTTTTAAGCATTTGATTTCAGTCTTTTCCTTACTACAGTAGACCATAGTTCATTTAGTATAAATTTCCCTTTTTCCTCATTGGTAATCAAGCTTCTCCTGAATCAATAGAAGGTTGGTTTGAGAAACCATAGTGGTCTATCGCCAGCTTAGCAGTGACAAAGAGCGGACCCATTGCATCTGTTTGTGTATAGAGCACTGTCACCTCCAAGTTTGTACGAACCTCGGGTTGATAAAGTAAAGTTGGTAGCCCCAGGAGTTGCAACATTCTTGCTGCAATACTGGTGCTCATCACTTTTTGGCGCCATTTCTGGGGAGGTGTCTAAGTAAGATGTGATTTTTTCTTTCTTTCTTCCATTTATTATCTCTGACATTCTACTATTAGCTTCATTTATGCAAAAGTAATTGTAAGTTAGTTTTCTTTCTTTTCCATTCTGCAAGTAAGATTTCATTCAAGCAGTTAGTTTCCATTTAGTTTGTGATTTCAATTCTGCAATTAGTCTCAAAGCTTAAAAAACACAAAACAAAAAAAAAACACTTCTTTCATGCCTCGTAGGAATAGGGATAACTTAGGAAAATTTCTACCAAATACCCCCACCACTTCAAACAGCCAACCTTCCCTCTTCTTCGGTGGCTGTGAATTGGAGGACCCCTTAGGTGAACAACCAGAGATATTTGAAGAGCCTACAGGGGGAGAAGAAGAAGGAGAACCCATTCCAACTGACCTAATGGCTGAAAATAGAAATGACAGAGGAGATAGAGAAAGAATTGAGGGTGCTTTTCCCATCAGAGAAACTAATGGGGATACCAAGATGAAAAACATAAGCCCCTTTTCTCTTCTTCATTTTCATGGCCTGACCTCAGAAGATCCAAACACTTTCTTTTTTGAGTTTGCTATCATATGCAGAACTTATGATTACACCATTGATGAGCAGAAGTTAAAACTATTCCCATCCACTCTCAAGGATGCAGCTCTGCACTGGTTCATGGGTTTACCTGGGGATAACATCACAACCTGGGCTCAGATGTAGCAAGCCTTCAACAACAAGTATCGAGACTACTGCAAGTCCAAAGACACTAAAGAGGAAATTTTTAGGATGACCTTAGGGCATGATGAATCCCTAGAGGATTATGAAGAAAGATTCCAGCTTAGCTACAAAAGGGCCAGGTGCACACTTGATCCTGAGTCACTGAAGCTAGTCCTACTCAGAGGGGTAAGGGAAGATCTCTTGGATACCCTAAACCTGCTAGCAGGAGGGGACATCTACCAGCTACCCTATGAAGATATCAAGACTATCTTTAGGAATCATTCTAGGGCAGCTAGGAAAAGGGTAGGGGTAGTCAACCAATGGCCAACCCATCCTCTTCCAACACATCCATCAAAGGTGAAATTGGAAATATGTTGGAAGATTTCAAGAGTGAAATGCTACAAACC
This sequence comes from Pinus tabuliformis, assembly GCA_031772625.1. Classification (NCBI taxonomy): domain Eukaryota; kingdom Viridiplantae; phylum Streptophyta; class Pinopsida; order Pinales; family Pinaceae; genus Pinus; species Pinus tabuliformis. The sequence continues at coordinate 341,509,126 of CM062805.1, forward strand.
CTTGCCCTATAGATGGACACTATGCACATCAAGAGAAAGCAGGAGGAAGCAGAGAGAGCATTAGCCATTTTTTTCCCTAGATGCACAAGGAGGCACCCTAGGAATGAATGTCCATTAAATCTGATTGAAATCTACTCGGTCTGTGAAGAAAACCACTCCACAGATAAGTGCCCTTCTCTACCTGGACTAAAAGCTATGTATTAGGGAATTGAAGGGGTGACTGAACAACTCTGCTACATAAATCAAAGGAGACCTCATGGGCCTCGACCATACCAACAGGGCATGCAAGGGTCATCCCATGCATATTACAACCCTAACTAGAACACATCCATTCCCTCTTGGGGCCCCCCTGCTCATCCCTCCTGGTCTACACCTCCTCCTTGGTATTTTGCACCTCAGTACCATTCCCAGCTGACTAGCCAGTCATTTTAGCCATATACTCCGCCACAGCCTCAGTGGAATGCACCACCCCAGGGATGGAGGCCCCCATACAACAATGCTCCAACTTTATTACCTTCACCACCTACTCAACCACAATTTTTACACCCTACTCCACCTAAACAACCTCAGATGCCTGCCCAGCCAAATCCGAACCCAAACAACAGACAGTGACATCAAGTGTACAATGGAGAAATATCCTACCCTGCTTATGCTATGGAGATTTAGGAAATCAACCTGAGATCTAGGAGAGTACTCCTAGACAACCAACCTCCACCTCCACCTAGGGAGAGTGAGGAGGAAAGAGAGGAAATCATGCCTAGAGTGAATCCACCACCCTTTCCTGAAAGATTAACTCATCCAGTCCAGCCTACCCCAGAAGAGAATGAACTTCTGGGTGAATTGAAAAATCTATGTGTCAAAATTCCACTTCTCCAAGCCATCAAGGATGTACCTATTTACAACAAGTTGATTAAAGAGAAGTGTTTCAAACATCCAGGGAGGTGAAAAAGAGACACCCCTACCATTAATGTCATTGGAAAACTATCCAACTTAATGCTGGGGCAGGTAATTTTCCCAAAGTATTTGGACCCTGGAAGCCCTGTAGTAGATGTGCACATCAATGGCACCATTGTCCCACACACTTTGATTGATCTTGGGGCTTCCATTAATGTAATGACTAAGGACACCATGCTCAAGCTCAATCTCCAGGGTTCATTAAGAAAGACCACAACAGTCTTGCAACTTGTAGATCGTTCCACAATGACCCCTGAGGGGATTTCTGAGGATGTGATGGTATCCATTGACTCTTGGGAGTACCCTGCAGACTTCCTAGTTCTCTAGCCTAAGGCCAAGCTTACTGGTTATCCTCTCATACTCGGGAGGCCTTGGTTAGCCACTGCCGATGCCTACATCAGCTGCAGGGCTAGAAATATGACTATAAAAAATGGGCATCTGTCCAAGCAGTTAGTCTTGTACCCTCCTGCTCAGCCATCTCTAGAACATGACTTACCTTTATGGCTAGAAGAGGAGGAAGAAGATGAAGTATACTCAGCCCAACTCTATACCTTAGAAACATCCATGGGAGGAGGACAACCGGATGAAGATGATTTGATTGAACACATACTCCAAAGTCCAACTCCCAGCACCTTGTCCTTAGAGGAAGTAGTAAAGGAAACCAAGAGCAACCATCAGATTGATCTATGCTTAGTTGATTCAAACCCTACCCGTGTCAAAACCATAGAATTCAGCCCTGAAAGAACTTTGAAAATCAACCCCTCTTTCTATACACCAAGAAGAAAAGTTGTGCAACATGCTAAAGGAACATCTGGATGCCTTTGCTTGGAGTTACAAGGAAATGAAGGGAGTGCACCCCTCGGTGTGTACTCACCACATTTATATCAAAGAAGGTTTCAAAATAGTCCGAAAACCTTAAAGGAGAATGAATCCAGCTCTCAAGGATATAGTCAAAGAAGAACTGCAAAAGTTGCTAGATGTAGTATTCATTTACCCTATCTTGGACAGGGAATGGGTTTCTCCTTTGGTGTTGGTTCCAAAGAAAAATGAGAACTGGAGGATTTGTGTCGATTACAGAGAGTTAAACAAAGCAAAAACGAATGACCATTTCCCTCTACCTTTCATTGACCAAGTGCTAGATGGCCTGGCAGGGAAGAAGTTTTTCTCTTTCCTAGATGGGTTCGACGGGTACAATCAAATCCATATCACCCCAGAAGACCAGGATAAAACCACCTTCACCTGTCCTTGGGGTACTTTCGCTTATAGGGTCCTTCCTTTTGGCCTATGCAATGCCCCTGCCACTTTCCAGAGGGCAATCCTGAGTATCTTTGCCGAGCTAGTCCATGATGCAGTGGAAATTTATATGGATGATTTTACATCCTATGGGTGTGATTTCCAGGAGGCTCTATCCAACTTGGGTAAGGTGTTGAAAAAATTCATTGAAATTAACTTGTCCCTTAGTCCCGAAAAATGTGAGTTCTTGATGACTACAGGGACTATTCTAGGTCATTCAATATCCTAGAAAGGATTGCTGGTGGACCCAAATAAAATAGCTATCATTCAAACGGTCCCACCTCCACAAAAACAGAGGGATGTCAGAAGTTTTCTAGGCTTAGCTGGATATTATTGGAGATTTATAAAAGACTTCAGCAAGTTAGCTTCTCCTTTATTTGGGTTATTGGCCAAAGACTCTGAATTTGTATGGTCAAAAAGCTATCAAGAGGTCCTGGACACCCTGAAGGACAAGTTGACCATTGCACCTATTCTCCGAGGCCCAAATTGGGCCCTTCCTTTCCATATACATGCTGATGCCTCTCACAAAGCCATAGGAGAAGCTCTAGGCCAGATGGATGACAAGTTACCTTATGCCATTTACTTCATCAGTAAGAATCTGTCAAAGGCCAAACTAAACTATACAGTGACTGAGAAGGAGCTCCTAGCTGTTGTGCATTCATTAAACAAATTTAGGCATTACATTATAGGCTACCAAACATTTGTACATATTGACTATATTGCAATTAAATACTTGATGAATAAACCTAATGTAAATGCCCGGATTATTAGATGGTTACTTTTATTACAACAGTTTGATCTAACTATTATTGATAAGCCTGGCAAGGAGAATGTTGTTGCAGATTTTTTATCCAGATTAACTTTGCCTGCAGGGGAGGAAGGAATGGTTGATGATCAGTTACTGGATGAACACTTATTTTCCATTTCAGTTCTCTCTCCATGGTTTGCTAACATAGAAAACTACTTGGTGTCTGCATAGTTTCCATCGAACTTGTCCTCCAAAGAAAAAAGCAAGATTGTGAGGAAGAGCACCCCATTCACTTGGATTGGGGGCAACCTCTTCAAACTAGGCCCGGATCAAATTCTGAGAAGATGTGTCAGGGAGGAGGAAGTCTTTGACATCCTTCTGACTTGTCATGATGGGCCTTGTGGAGGTCACTTTACAGCCAAGAGGAAAACATTCAAGGTGCTACAAGCTAGTTATTACTGGCCCACTCTTCACTAGGATGTGAGGAGGTATACTAGTCAGTGTGATCAGTGCCAAAGGATTGGGAAACCTACCCGAAGGTATGAAATGCCTTTGCAGCCTCAAGTGACTTTCAAGCCATTTGACAAGTGGGGCATGGATTTGATTGGACCCATTGACCCTCCATCTAGGTAAAAGTAGTACATCATTGTGTGCACTGACTATTTAACCAAGTGGGATAAAACTAAGGCTATCAAGGCAACAACAAAGGAGAAAGTGGCTAAGTTCTTAAGGGAAAATGTATTTTATAAGTTTGGGTACCCTGGAGAATTGGTCACTGATCAAGGAAGCCATTTTACCTCCCACATGATTGAAAATTGGTTAAGCCAGCACAAGATCAGGCATATAACATCCACTCCTTACCACCCACAAGGTAATGGGCAAGTGGAGGTGACCAACAGAGCGCTGGAGGGCATTCTGACCAAAGTAATCAACAACAGTAGAAAGGACTGGGCAGATAGATTAGTTGAGGACACTTGGGCATAAAATACCACATGGAAGACCACAACTGGGTTCACTCCTTATGAGTTGTTCTATGGGAAGAAGGTCCTGATGTCCATTGAATTTGAATACAACACCTTAAGAAGGGCAACACAACTAGATCTAGATCTCACCAGGGCAAAACAAGAGAGATTGCTCCAACTGAATGGGTTAGATGAGTTTAGAATGCAGGCCCTCTTACACACAGAGATGACTCAAGTTCAAAGGAAGATCTGGCATGAAAAGAACATAAAGGATAACACAATTTCAAGAAGGTGATTGGGCTTTGTTGTATGATTCTAGATACAAGGATTTTAAAGGCAAGTTAAGGACTAGATGGTTAGGGCCTTATATCATAGAAAAATGTCATGCTAATGGTTCAGTGCAGATAAGAACCATTGATGCAGAGGCTATTCCTTTACTTGTCAATGGGCATAGATTGAAGGTCTATAAGAAGCCCTTGTCAAAGCAATAATTCATTAATGGAATCAACAAGATAGTGATGGTAGTGGAGCAAGTCTTAGCTTCTACCCCATCAAGTCACTGAAAAAAAAAGAAAAAAAAAAGAAAAAAGAAAAAAAGAGAAAAAAATAAAGAGACTCAGGTGAAAACCTCCATGAGGCACCTGAGTCCCACTGTTGGGTTGAAAACCTCTTGAGGCGGCCCAATGGTGTCAAAAAAAGAAGAAAAAAGAGATAAAAAGATCTCTGGGTGAAAACCTCTTTTGAGGCACCCAGGGCAAGCAACTAGGATGAAAACCTCTTGGAGGCAGACTAGTTGTTTTCAAAAAGAGAAAAAAAACAAAAAAAGATATATAAAAAAAAGAGAGAAAAGAAAAACTTTGAAAATGTTGTTTGTAGGTCAGCAAGAGGAGGATCAGAGAAATAAGAGAGGAGAAAAAGGACATATACAGTTCATGTTTCCATTCCTCCATTCCATATTCTTCATCATCCCATCATTCCCTCCATTTGTGCACTCATCTAGCTCAGTTTGCAAGGGTTCTGTGTTTTCTACAGGATTCCCTGAAAACCTACAGGATGATCCTGTAGGAATTATAGTGTCTTGGAAATCCCAAGGAAAGTGACCCTAGAGCAAGGGGATGACCTGATTGTATCAAAAAAATAAATGTTTACTTCACCACCTCATCACCATGCCTCTCTCCACCATGATTACCCCTGCATTCATCCAATAAGTTAGTTTCAAAAAGATTACAATTTTCAGAAGAAAAAAAACAAATAAAAGAGGATAAGAATAGAGGATCAAGGGGACAACAGCTGAAGGCTATACCTCTCACCTATCAATCACTAGACCCCTTCTCTACCCATGACAACAATCCTCATGCTCCAAAAGTGAAGGAATGAATAAAAATTTAGGGGAGAGGTAGCTACAAGACATCCTGTAGGTTTCCTGTAGTAGCCTATCCCATAAAACAAAAATTTCATAGGTTGCAGTCAGCTTCAGCATGGAGATCCCAATGTCAAGGATGCTCCTCCAGGGCTTAGCAGCAGCAACAAGCTCATCAGCATCACCATCTAGTACCCGCACATCAAAGAATAAAACATCAAAGGAGGACAATAAAAAAAATAAAAAAACATGTAGTAAATACACAACAAGGACATCACTCTCCAACAAGCAGTATCAAGGCATCTTACCACAGGTATGCCATCTCGCTTAAAATCTCTCATTAGAATAACATGATAAAAAATATAGATTTGTGAAAGAGTTGGTTTTATAAGCAAAGGTGGCCAGTTAACTTGGCCACCTTCGACTAGTCAACGAGGAGAATACATTTAGTTCCCTACACACGTGGCAACAGTCAAATCAGGAGAAAGAGGAGATGAGGCCAAAAGTGGTTAAGTTACGGATGACCGAAGTGGGAGATGATTACGAGGGAGGAGAAATGATGAAGTGGTAGTGGGACCAATAGTCCAAAAGTGGGTGCTCATACTTCGGTCGCCAACACACCATCCCACACAAATCACCTATATGAGAAAATAAACACTGATTCCCATGCATAAGAGGCATTTGCAATCTCGAGGATACATCGAAGCAAGCTTTCTCTTGGCCCTTGAAGCAGTGTCTACAGGGAAGACAGTGAGAAGTTTTTTCAGCAAAGGAGCACCTACAAGATCTTATAGGAAAACCTACAGGATCATACAAGAGAACCTATAGGATACAAAACAGTCATCTATAGGATTGGCAGTGAGCATTTTAGAAGGGAAAAACCAAAGGCTGGCTTCATCAAGTAGTGACAAAGAGGTTGGAGCTATACCTTCCTACACTTTCCAAGTTAAAAAATATAGAAAAACCTTCTATTTTGTTAAGGAGATTGCAGTCTAGGGGAATTGAATATAGAATTGTCATTTAAAATCTCTCACCCATTAGAATTTGGAATTAAACCCATACAAGGCTCCACAATCATCAGAGGAAAAATGACAGGGGGATTTAATAATAGGGAACCTACAAACACAGTGAGAATTCATTGACACCATCCTGTAGTAGAGATCTTCACAAGACACAATTGAATGGGTTTCTTTGAAAAAATGAGGGGATAGGATGACGAGGTAGCCAGAGACTTTTCTCTCTCACTCATACCACTAACTAGGACCCATGCCACTGCTGTGGTGAAAGGCCTCTCTGTAGAACTCACCCCTTAAGTCATAAGCAGAATCACCACACTTCCTTTAGGGTTGCCTTGGAGAAAGGAAGATAAGGGTAACAACCAAATTGAAAAGAAGAAATTCTTTTTGGAAGGAGAGGAGGCAATAGAAGGCAAAAATGGGGTCAAAAGAGAAAGCCTACCATATCCTTGGAATGAAATTAGTTACCACCTCATTAAGTATATATCATGTGAAGGTAGGTTAAGTGTGGTATATGGATACCATTTCAGGATTCTCCAAGAACTAAGGTTTGGAGCAAACACATCTCCTCAAAACAGACTAAGAATACCCTACTTTCTTCTTCAATCAGTAATAGACATGAGCATCAAGGTGTAGGAAGGAAAACATCAATAGTTAGCCCACCATGGGCTAATTAAACTTATTTTAGAAGATTCCTCCAAAACATAAGACTCCGTATTACATGGACAACTTTCAGAGACATAAAAGCCCTTGAATATGACAAAAGCCCCATTGCTAGTGAGAGGGATGAAGAGGAAACAGAGAGGGATGAAGAGGAAACAAAGGAGGAAGAAGAGGAAGAAAAGGAGGAGGAAGGTGATGAAGAGACAAAAGAAGATGCAAAAGAGGAAGCTGATGAACAGAGTGAGGAACTAGAGGAAGAAGAAGAAGAGAAAGACAAGGATGATAAGGAGAATGGAAAAGAGGAAACAAAGGACAAGGAAGAACAAAGTCCACAATTCAAGGCAAAGAAGGGGAGGAATCACCAAGGGTATCTCCAAAATGCACTGAAAAAGAGGCAGCAGTTGCCCTCACTGCCCTAAGTACCCCTATCAAGCAAAAAGGGAAGAGACAGAGACAAACCCCATTGTATTTTAGGACAAGAAAAAGTACAAGGATCAAGCAAGGAAAACCTCAAACACCCACCAAAGTTCCTATTGTCATTGAAGACTCCCCAAAGCAACATGAAAAGGTAGCTCCCCTTAAGAAAAATAAGGGAGAAGGATCATCAGGGCAAGCCTCTCCCAAATATCCCATCACTTATGTTAGGAGGTTTGTCACCAAGTCTGCCTCATCCAAAGGAAAAGGTCCCCTACAGGAGACACAGAAGGACCTACAGGAAGCAGAGGCCATCCTACAGGAAACTCTGCTAAACCTATAGGAAACTCAGAAAATGGACCAAGAAGGGATCATGCAGCAAGAAACAAAGAAGGAGGATCCAGAACTGAGGGAACCTAGTCCTCAACCCAACCTTGACTCTTACTACAGGTTCATTGAAGGGGGTAGGGTCATTCCACAAAAATTTTCCATCCCCTTATTCTTTGAGCTTGAGAAAGAAAGGGCAAGAACACATAGGTGGATGCAAATTGCCAAATCTAAAGGAGTGGAGGATATAGGCCACATGGAGGAGAAAGTAAAGGAGATGGGCAGAGAACTGAGCAGCCTAAGGGACAGAGAGGCAATGATGAAAGCTCAGTTGGAAGTAGAGAATGCATGGCTAAGGGGACAATTACAAGAGAGAGAAAGTCAATTGGCATCCATGGCCAGTTTATCTTTAGAGGCAATCCATTGCAGGATGCTAGAAAAGTCCTATGCATTGTATCTTATGGAACAATGGCTATAGTTCCAAATCAAGACTTTAGCACAGAGAGGCACTATGCCCTTCCAAGACTACATACAATTCATTGATCTATGTGATCAAATCACCTTGGAGGATAGAGCTAAAATGTATGAGTTTTACCTACACAACTTTGCCTTGACAGATCTGAATGTATGGGACCCTAATTCAAAACTAGGGGACTTGCAATTGATGGCCTTGGCATCATAGATGAATCATTAGGAGGCAAGAGTTGCAGAGATGAAGAAGGTAATGACAAGAGAAGAGACAAAACCCCTCATGATAAGAGCTTAGCAATCAAATCTAATGGATGTCATCAACACCCACAACCTGATTGCAAATGACCCTAGACTTGCACCTAGGTACCTTGCTGCCCAAGAGCAAGCAGTCACACACTTTGAGGACATGTTCAGGTTGTTAGGGGATGACAACATGCAATCTTGCCAAAGGAGATGGAACACTTTTCCCTACAACTTGAAAATCAAAGAGTACCATTCTCCTCAGAGAATGAGAGAGGCACTAAACAGGACACCCATGTACAAGAAAGCTCTCCAAAGACTCAAAGTCAATTGGATTGGCTTGAGACTTAGTCACTGCTCTAAGGAATGTTGGAAGGAAGGAAGGAAGAGGAAGAAAGAAAGCAGTGGGAGGAGATAGAGAGGAAGGAAGGATTCTATGCACAGGAAGAAGAAAATATAGCAGAAGCATGGGATGTCAGGGATGCCACTAGAGCAATGAAAGACATGGATATAGATTGAGTTGCTCAGAGGATGAGCAAAAATTTCAGTAGGGGGGTGATGATGAGCCTCATCATTGGGTAACTATATGGACCTTAATACACCTCCTAGCTCATTTAAATAAACTCTTCTCATAATTCCTTACATATTTTTATTATATTTTGCTTAATGAGATGAGTAAAAGTGAGATGTTATGCCTAGTGGAATAATGTGCATTGATTGCAGGTTTTTGAGAGAAAATCATGGAAATTTTGGCTAATTAAGGGAAAAAAATTGAATGAGACAAGGAGGAAAGATTGAAGGAGATAGATCCTCCTCATTTATTCCTCACTCATTCAAATATTCCTCCATCAAATCACACTAGCTCAGAGTTGCAAGCAACCGAGCCGTGAAGATCAAAAGGCAGCCAAGCCAGTGATAGTTAAAGAGCGAGTTCATCTTGAGTTTGGAAGCCAAACCTCCCTAGATTTAAGGAAGGTGTTGGAGACTTCAGTTGTATAAATAAGGAGGCCTAGAGCCTCATTAGGATTCAAATTTTTGATGAAAAAGAACTACGCATTTTTCGAGTTCAAGACTTGTGGAAGACATTGTTATGTAAATTTATGATTTGATAATGAGAATGAGCATTTCCTTGATCCAACACTAAGTTGACTCAAGGGTCCAAATCTCTTGGGTTAGGGCCCAACACTAGCAGCAAAGGCTCCTCTTGCTGTATTTGTATGCTTAGTTGATTTCACAGATTAATGGTTGAATTGTCTTTAACATCATTTCATTGAAAGTAGTTGTGTATTTAATTAGTTTGCTTCCATTTGTGCATTGCTTCAGCATTAGGTTAAGAAGATAAAGGAATATCAAAAAGCTGATAGTAGGTAGCTTTGGCCTCACTCCTCCCTTCAGGGACCATGGTTTGAGTAAAGAACTCCTATGCAGCCGCAAAAAGACAAGATTCTGATTTCTTATGGAATTTACGGTTTTCTGTTACTTAGGCCAACATTTTACTAGTTTTTAGAATAGGATTTAATTGTCATTTTTAATATCTTTAGCCTTGCACTAGATATCCTAAAGGTTTCACATTATTCGACAAGTTTTCCCATGCATGAAATAGGCAACTAGATAATGAAATTCTGTTTTTCTTTAGTTAATTGAATCTTTCTTGTTTGACATGATTTATGGATAAATGTTAGTGATTGATGCAGTGCAAGAGTTTCAGCATTACAGAGATATTTCATGACCAACAACCTCATCATAGCCTCATCCATCTATCATTATCACTTTTTCCACTCAGTCCCTTCACCAAATTCATCATTCCATAAGAATACTTCTCCAAGCTTGTTGAAAAAATTAAACCATATCACAAACTCTGTTTTGAGCTTTGAAGGAGTCCTAGGCACTCCCTTGCCTCATTTCTCCCACCATTCACCTTCCCTAATCCCTACACCACCTTCCAAATCCATCCTCTTTCTCTCGGTTGTATCCTATAGGAATACAGGGGATCCTGTAGGAGCATTAGGACATCTTGTAGGAGGCATTAGGACATCCTGTAGGTTGACCTGTAGTGGCCTGTTTTGAGGCCGAATTGTGGAAAAATCACCTAGGAAGATAGGAGAAGACCCATACTTTCCTCCCAAGCCATCTGACCATTCACCATCATCCCTAATCCACTTGCCACATCACCAAGAGAAGTTAGCATTCACATTTTCATACAAAAAGAAAAAAAGGAAAAAGAGTTATTTTGTTCATTTACATGCACAATAGTAGAATGTTTGGATGTTTCAAATTGCATGCCTAGGACAGTAGGATTACACACATGTTAACTTATCATTCTTTTGAAGCAAAGCCTCTTAGCAGTTAGTTAGATGAATGGTGTGTTTAAGCATTTGATTTCAGTCTTTTCCTTGCTATAGTAGACCATAGTTCATTTAGTATAAATTTCCCTTTTTCCTCATTGGTAATCAAGCTTCTTCTGAATCAATAGAAGGATGGTTTGAGAAACCATAGTTATCTATCGCCAACTTAGCAGTGACAAAGAGTGGACCCATTGCATCTACTTGTGTATACAACATTGTCACCTCCAAGTTTGTACGAACCCCGGGTTGATAAATTAAAGTTGGTAGCCCCAGGAGTTGCAACATTCTTGTTGCAATATTGGTGCTCATCAGATGCCATGCACTTGTCTAGAAGGGGAGAACAATGAGGAGGAATTAAGTTGAAAACACCCAATGTTTTGTTGTGTTGCTCACTTATGAGGCTAACAACAATGAATGTTTTTTTGGGTGGATGTGGGCACTACTGCACTTGACAATGACATGTTTCTGAAACTATTGGGATATATTTTCTCAAATAATATATAAGAGATAGAGTGTTGATCTGAAATGGATATGAATTGAAAAATGGGTGTAAGACAATACCTATAATGCAATTCAAAAATTGATGAAGGTTAAACAAACTATGTAAAGCAATGTAAATGTAAAGTCGAATAGGACACAAATTAGAGTGAGAATAAAACATTGGCTTTCATTAAAAGAATAAGAGATATGAATAGGTGAGAAGGTTGAGGAATGGGATGTGAAGAGTTATGGCTGTTGTCATTCCCCTCACTTCCATATCTCCCTATTTCTCTCACAAATTTCACTCTCAAATGGGTATTTTTGGCTAAGAGAGAAGGAGAAATATAGAGCAATGAAAGATTTGTACCGAAGATTACTGAAATGATGAGACTGATCCCCATTCAAAGTTGGTTTTTCCACTTGGGCTTCCAAGACAAAATTTTCTGTGTTCATTATGGTTGCTTGAGGTGTTCATTGTTGTGAAAATATTTCACTTGTTGATGCTACTCTTGTTCATGTTCACTTGATGCTTGGTTATTTTATGGTGTGAGAATTTGTTTTTGGGTGCAAGTGATGTACATTAACAACTTCAGAGTGTACATCAACCATTTCACTCCTTTTCATATCAATGTATAATAAGAATTAACTATTACAATTGTTGAGTTGAGTTTCCATTATGAGTATTCCTCTTTCTTTGCTTAGACCATTGGGAACACTGCTGAGCATTTTTCTCTCACCCATATACTGTACAAAGTCCCTCTAGACGAATTCATCCTCATTTGGCTAATTCACTTACTTGAGTCAATTTTCTAGTCCCCTAGGATAATTTACCTTTTGTTGGGTTGAATGTTTATTGTTGGGGCATCTACTATATTCCCTTAGAGTATATGCAGCTTTGTTGGGTGCCTCAAACCTTCCTCTTAGTCGATTCATTCAATTGGGTCAATTTTTGTTTCTCTAAGTGATTCAATAGTTGTTGGACAAATTAAATTTATTATTGGGATTAAGAAGTTATTTGAATTTTGGTCATGGAATGAGAAATCAACTGGAAGTAGACAATAGCTATCTCCATTGAACTCAAGTTAATATGACGATACCAAATAGCAGGTGTATAGGGAATCTAGATGAATCCCTTGGGTAGGCACTTTGAGGAGAGAATGAGGAGTGTAGCAATGTCCAAGCTAAAGGCGAATGACCACTTTCTTGTTCCTATGTAGATAAACCATGTCCCCCTACCACAAGGGCGATATAATCTATGTGGAAAAATAAACTCAAGCCAACAAAGAAGTTAGTTATAGTACCATGATGATATCCTCATAACTGAAATGGTCCCTTATATGAATGGTGTTGGCAAGGTGGAAACTCTTAAAGAAGGGAGAATAAAGAAATCTAGTGAACTATCATCCTAGTAGAACCATGAGATCATTGGAAATTTAAAAAAATAGAAGAACAATAAATAGTTTCCAAAATATAGGGGAAAATAAAAGACACGACAATGATAGTTGTAGAGTAACTCTCATAAACTATTACTAAGTAGGTTAATTGGAGCCAAGGTAGAGAAAATTTAGAACTAGAGCCAAGTTGTTGAAGTCAAGGGTGGAATGCTAAGCCTATCGAGATCCAATCTTGTGAAGAATAACTCTGTAAGAAGAACTAGTCTGAGAGATGGTTGGGATTTGATCAACATTGATAAGACTCAATGCCAATAACAATATTGATATATGTATGAGGAACTATGTTGTAAGCCTTGCATTTCTTTGTTACAATGGTTGTTTAGATATAAAGGCTTTGGCCACTGTATTCAATACCATCCTCTATTCTAGTCGAGTTTTCATGATGGTCTATACAACTTGCAAGACATTCCCAATTCACCTTCCTATTGTCTTGACATTGTCATAGGTTTGGAAATTCATTATGAGGCTTAAAATCCAATTACAGTCCCAATAATTCACATAACATACATGTGTTTAAGGTGTTTCCTCGGAGAAGACATTCTTAGTTATAGAAGTTATAAACCAAAGACTTGAGGAATTGCAAGAATTTTAGTAACATATTTAGAGTGAATTTCTCTTATTGTTTGCATTGGCCTAGTGTTTCCAAGCCTTGAAAATAACCATCATAGACCTTCATTTTTCGTATTGATGATCAACAACAAAGAAACAACTTAGATTCTAACTTATTATTTTCCATTGCTTGTAAGCAAGTATGAGAACAAAGGGACAATAGAGGCCTTACAACCATCATGAAAACATAGAATAAGAAAGAAATTTGAGATCCTTGTAGAGGGTAGAGGATAGAGGCCTAGTATCCTTTCTGAATGTAGAACACTCTATACAAGTGCGAGAGACAAGAAGCTTTCATGGATTTCTATGCCTCCTTTTCTCTTGGCCAAATTGAGAATGAAATTCATGAAAGAAATAGGTTGAGATGGGGGTAAAGGAAAGGCCAATATCTGTGACTCTTCACTTCCCATTCCTCAACCTTCTCTCTTCCCATTCCTCAACCTTCTCTCTTATTCATTTTTATTATCCTTTTAATTAGCCCATTTTTCCTTTTCATTCTCATTTTTGTCTGATTCAAATTTACAATTACATATCTTTACATAGTTTGTTTAACCTTTGTTAATTGTCGAATTGCATTACAAGTATTAAGTTTTACAACCATTCGTCGATTGAAATTCATTTCAGATCAAGTAAGCCCAAAGAATTGCACCTCATTTCATTGCCTTAATAGAGAAAATGACTTATTTTACTTCTATATTTATATATATGTTCATATCATTAAGTAATGTTTAACAAATAAAAAATGGGTGTATGATTTGGATATTATACTATGGTCATAAGATTCTAAATTAGCTAAGCCAACTAATAGTCTCTTTGTTGTAGATGTCATAAATTGAAAACTATCACAATGAAGTGAACTAGTTGCAAACTATCACACCGACCAGAAATGGAGTTTGTTACTTAGTTTTTTTAATTAAAAACCATCAATGGGATATTAAAAATTCTCCACTCCATTCTCTTCCACACATGCTTTTATGTAGACACTTAATAATGGTAATAAAAACCCATTCACCCCATCTAAGCTTTATAGGTGCACCAAGACCAATCCTCCTAAAAGCTTAGTTGCTTTGGAATCATTTTTTTCTATCCTCTAATATTGTTGAATTGGGCCAAAGACTTGTAGTTTTCTTTTTGAATCGTGATTCCATCCCCAAGATATTCAAGGTCTTCATGGAATTGGAATAATGCCTTTGGTCCTTTTGACATCCTTATTGATAGGTCCATCCAAATTCTGTTATCTTGTAGTTGGATGTGTTCCCATGCTATTATTGAATTTTGTGGTAGCTTTAGAAGGTATTTTGCATAGGCTTGGAGTATTAGCATGTCGAAGAAGATGTATTGCCTCTTTTAGGTGCTTGCTTGGTGGCTTAAGTGATTTATATCTTCTTTCTTAAATATAACTTAGGAAAAATACAATAATTAAAGTCAATTAATTATTGTGGTTTATTAAGTCATTTATTAGGATATATAATTTATTTATTTAAGTGACTTCATTAGAGAATATTTGAGGTCTAAAATGGGCCTCAAAACAAAAATGTACAACCAAAATTAACTTTATAAGAACCAATAGGATTCAAGATGATGATGTCAACAAGGGGGGATGATTCACCATTTTTGGAGTAAAAATGTAAAAAGATTAAAAAAATAAAAAAAATAAAAAACTAATTTTTCAACTTGTATTTTCAACTTATCTCCCTGCGGTTTTACTCAAATTTCGCGCAGGAGCACTCATTGGCTGCAAAATTTAATTCCTCATCCGAGGAGTACCCATATTGCATACTTTTGATCGACCCTACTATGTGAAAAATGACAAATACATGAAAAACATGAGTGCAATCACATTTTTTCATGTATTTATGATTTTTCATGTAGCAGGGTCCATCGAAAGTATGCAACATGGGTACTCCTTGGATGATGAATCAAAGTCTGCATCCAACGAGTGTCCCCGCTCAAAATTTGAGTAAAATCATAGGGAGATAAGTTGAAAATGCAGTTTTTTTTTTTTGCCCCCCCTCTAAAATTTGATGATGTAATCTAATCTTATTTTATTATTTCCACTATTATTTTATAATATTCCTTATAAGGCCCATTTTAGACCTCACAGTTACTCTAATGTAAAAATAATCTCAACCATTGATCTCCAAGATGATTCGAGAAGGGAGATTAGTTAGGGATTTGGGCTTAATGAAGATTATAAAGGAATCCCATCGAAGAGATGAAGACACATAGAACTCAAGTGAGTGAGTCATCACAAAGAGAGCGATTTTATCTGCTGCGAGTGGCTCAGTAGACTGGAGCACAAAGGAGGAGAAATATAAGAGAATTGAAAGCGAATCTAGGAGGTCGAGTGGAGGAGAATGCTGAAGGTAGATTGATTTGATACAGAGGAATCTGAATCACTAGAGGGTTGAGTTTTCTCTAGTGTACAATAATGGCACACAAGGAGGGCACAAGTCAATTTGTTGGCTAAGTGTTTGGGCCGATTTCTCTAGGTTTATTTCTTACATAGGCTGATTTTCTAGAGGCCAAATTCATTCTGTGGGAGCTAAGTTACATGTTTTAGATATTGTATTTATCCTTGTAACTATATGGGTTGAAAAACTTAGATTTTCCAGATTAATAGATGACAGAGAATTGTTGTGGGTGAATTATTTTTTCAATGTGTGATTGATATCTCTAATTTAAATTCCACTGCATATATTTCTTTCTAGAAGTTAAAAATACCAATCATTTTATTTTTCAGTATTTTTGTGTTTATTTGAGTAAATAAATAAATTGTTGGGGATAAAATAAATTTCTATGAGAAAACAAATCTGGATGATATTAAAAATTTAACATGGTATTAGAGCATTATAAAAGGATATGAGAGAGATATGAGATCACAAGGTTTTACAACATCAAGTTTCCTTTTACAACAACAAAATTATTTTCTTAAAATTTTGTAGCTGGGTTTTGTGGTCGTGGTTGATTTGTGGAGATGACATCATTGAGGAGTTTGTGATATGAAGATAGGTTGGATGGGGCTACAAATTCTAGTCCCTAGATGGAGAAAATTACCATGATTCTAAAGATGAATGGTCTATGGGATATTGTAAGCCGAGACATTCAAGTTCCTTGAGATCCAAACCTTATAGCAGAGCATAAGCTCAAAATATATGAAAGAAAGATGCATAATTTCAATGGTGTGAGGGATCACATAATTCCTCACATATCATGGAAGGAAACTGGAAGACAAATGTGGGTATCTCTGGTTGGTCTTTATTAGAGTTCAAATGAAAGAAGAAAAATGGTTCTTAGGGATAAATTAAACAACATCAAAATGAGTAGATCAGAGACCATGGCATCTTACCTCACGAGGATAGAACACTAGTTGGGGAGAATATGAATTATTCAGAGCTGGTGAATGTTTCTTTAAAGGGTTGTGTTAAGCACTGGATCACCTTTGTGGATGGGGTCCTTGCTAAACAACAACTTCTTGATTGGAGTCATTTGTGGGATCATTGAAGGAGATTTACGAGAATTCATTGACCAAAGGACAACGAAAATATGCTGAGGAGAAATATGATATTTCTCTTGCTACACAAATGAAAAAGGGTAAAGTGAAGGCCAAGCCAAACTAGAGTGGAGGAGTTTATTCACATAAAAAAAGGAAAAGGACATGAGAACAGTTAAATTCTTTTCTTGTCACAAGCTCAAGAATTTGCCAGTCAGTGTCCAAACAAGAAGAAGGGTAAGGGAAAGGCTGCTACAACAACTACTATGCAGGTGGAAGAGATGGTAGAGAAGTTTGAGAAAATTTTTGCCTTAGTGTCTTGCCTTTCTAGAACTATCACGAGAGGTGTTTGGTTCGTGAACAATGGAGAATCTTGTCATATGACGAGATCTATAGACATATTCACCAACATAACCAAGGGGCTTGTGGATGTACATGTGGATCTTGGTGACAAGGCCAAGTATGAAATAGAAGGCACTAGGAGTATTAAGTTTTAGATGGAATCAGGTGGCATCATGGAGGTGAATGAGGTGTTATATGTACTAGGGTTGGAGATAAATCTCCTTTCAGTTTCAGCCATAGAAGATAGAGGATTAGAGGTTATCTTTACGGGAGGTGAAGTGGTTGTTACGCCAAAAGAGCTCGATCTCAACACAAATCACGTGATCAGAAGGAGGGAGAGAAATCTCTATCTATTGAGAGGATAGCCAGTGAAGGTTATCATACATAAGTGTAGCATCTAGAGTGACATTTGGCATAGGAGGATGGGACATCTACACTACAAAGCTCTCCATATGTTGCAGAGGATGGGTACTGGTTTTCTAGAGATTAGGGTGGAGAATGATGTAATGTGTAAAGGGTGTGCACTTGACAAGTAGGCCAAAGTTGTGTATCCTCATTGAAAGACTAGGTCTAAGAGAGAACTAGACTTGGTGCACTCAGATATTTGTGGTCCTATGTTTGTGACATAAATCACAGGGTCCTTATATTTTGCAACATTTATAAATGATTATTCCAGGAAAATTTGGATCTACTTCTTGAAGACCAAGGATGAGGTCTTCGATCAGTTTTAGGAGTTCAAATATCTTGCAGAGAACTAGACTGGGAAGAAGATTAAGGTGCTAAGATCGGATAATGGAGGAAAGTATACCTCGAATGAGTTCTATTATTTTTGTAGGGAAGCAAGAATTATGAAGGAGCTCACGGTGCCTTACAACCCTCAGCAGAATGGGGTTTCTGAGAGGAAGAATAAGACCATTATGGAGGCTATAAGGGAAATGTTTTAGGATTAGGAATTTCCTATGTTTTTGTGGGCATAGACCTGCAATACAATTGTGTATGTGAACAAGAGTCCACACAGGATATTGGAGGATGCGACTCTTGAGGATTTGTTTATAGGAGTGAAACCATATGTGAGCCATTTGCGCATATTCAATAGTAAAATTTAGGCTCACATTCCCATAGAGGAGAGGAATAAACTAGAGCCATTGTCAGAAAGGGGCATATTTGTGGGCTACAATGAGGTCTCAAAGGCCTACCAAGTCTACATTCTAGGACAAAGGAAGGTATATTGAGTCAAGATATCAAATTTGATGAGGGAAGGACCCTTAGGAGATCTCATGAGAAGGAGATAGTAATGGTAGAGGAGTGGGAGCGAGAAACTACTAAGGATGAGCAAGGACCAACATCACTAGCAGCATGGCCATAGTCGGCGAATTTGGAGGAGGAACTAGATATTCCTTCGACCTTTACCAAGAGGAGGCCGATATGGGACAAGAAAACCTCGAGAGACATTGATGATCAGGTGTAGGCTCCTAGCAACAATTTTAGGTAGAGTAGACCACCTACCATGTTTTCTTGTTATTTAGCACTATTGAGCAACGTTAGTGAGTTTGAGCCTTCCACTTTTGAGGAGGATTTAGATCAGTAGGGCTGGAGAGATACCATGGTGGAGAAGTGTAACTCCATCATGGGTAATGATGTATGGGATATAGTGCCAAGACCAAAGGGAAAGTATGTTTTTAATTCTTGATGGATCTATAAAATCAAACATGTAGTTGATGGTAGTATCGAGAAGTACTAAGTGAGGTTCATGGAAAGAGAGTTCTCCCAGAAGGAGTGAGTGGGTTACGAGGATAATTTCACACTTGTCACCATATATGCATCTATTAGAGAAATTATGTCTATTTCTTTAGAGATGGGGTGGAGGATACATCAAATGGATGTAAAGATTGCTTTCCTCAACAAAGTGATTGAGGGGGGACGTGTATATGAGAAAACTTAGGGTTTTGAGGTGCATGGGAGAGATTCCCATGTATGTAGGTTGAATAAGGACCTTTATGGGTTGAACCAAGATCGATGAACAATGTATGCCATAATAAATGGATATCTTCTTGGTTTGGGATTCACTAAGAGTGAGGTAGATCCTAACTTGTAGTATGTACTTATTGAGGGTGAGCCACTCATTTTGGTATTTTATGTGGATGAAATATTATTGACAGGATCACTAGAGAAGTTCATAGGGATGTGAAAGGAGGATATTTCTTTGGAGTTCAAAAGGAAGGACATCGTCTTGATGCACTACTTTTTGGGATTGGAGGTGTGGCAATAGCCAGGAGATATTTTTCTCGGACAAGGTTGAGATATTGAAGAGGTTTAGGATGAAGGATTGCAGGCCTATGTATACACTGCTGATCACTAACCTGAAGAAGCTAAGTGCTTATGAAGGTGAATTTTTGGATCCAAAAATGTATAATAAATTGAAAAGTTCCTTGATGTATCTGGTCAACACTAGGCCATATATATGTTTTGTTGTGAACACACTAAACCAGTTCCTAGTGGAGCTGAGATAGGTTCATTGGGTGGTAACGAAGCGTGTGCTGAGGTACTTGTGAGGCATGATAGACCTTGGACTGAGATATGTCAGAGGTGGAGGAGTGGAGCTGCGGGGATACACATATTATGATTGGGAAGGAAGTGTAGTTGATAGAAAGTGCACATTTGGATGTTGTTTCAGCTTGGGATCATCCATGATCTCATGGTTAAGTAGGAAACAATAACTAGTGGAACATAGTTAAGTAGAGGAAGAGTGCATGGAAGCGAGTATGGCGAGTTATGAGACAGTGTGGATTTCCACGATGCCTGTAATAATATTTGATCTGTAGATGGGGCCAATGTTGATTCACTATGATAATTATAGTTTCATTAATCTCTTTGAGAATCCCATGATTCATGATCAATCTAAGCACAACAAGATCATATATATCTTCATTAAAGATAGGGTCCAGAGAGGTGCTATGAGATTGCAATACATTTCTATAGAGGAGCATGTTGCAAATGTTCTCACTAAGCCTCTAGTGAAAGGTAAGTTTGTGAAGTACTGAGATAAGATGGGGGTGGTGGAGAATCCCTTCCTTGCTAGGAGGGAGTGTTGAAGTTTGTGGTAGCTTCAAAAGGTCTTCTGCATAGGCTTGGTGTCTTAGCATGTGGAAGATGGTGTATTTCCTCTTCTAGGTGCTTGGTTCATGGAGTAAGTGATTTATATCTTCTTTACTAATTATAACTTAGGAAAAGTACAATAATTAAAGTCAATTAATTATTATAGACTATTAAGTCATTTCTAATGATAAATAATTCAATTATATATTATTGTAGACTATTAAGTCATTTTCTAAGGATAAATAATTTAATTATTTAAGTATCTTAGAAATAATCTAAACTAGTGATCCCCAAGATGATTATAGAAGGGAGATTAGGGTTAGCGATTTTGGCTTAGTGAATATTATAAAGGAAGCCTAGTGAAGAGGTGAAGACACACATAACTCAAGTGAGCGAGTCATTATAAACAGAGAATGATTTTCTTTAGTGCAAGTAGCTTAGTGGACTAGAGCATAGAGGAGGAGAAGTATGGGAGAATTGAGGGTGAATCCAGGAGGCCGAGTGGGGGAGATTTTTGGATCGAGTTGCCAGAGGTAGACAATTTGATCTGGAGAAAGTTGAATTGCTGGAGGGTCGAGTTTTCACTAGTTTGTAGTAGTGGCATGCAAGGAGGGCGCAAGTAGATTTTCTAGATGAGTATTTGGGATGATTTCTCTAGGTTGATTTCTTCCAGATGATGATTTCCTAGAGGCCAAATCCCTTGGGCCGAATTCATTCTATGGGAGCTGAATTACAGGTTCCAAATATTGTATTTCTCCTTGTATATTTGTGGGTCGAAAAACCTAGATTTTTTAAATTAATAGACGACAAAGAATTATTGTGGCTAAATTATTTTTGCAATGTGTGATTGATATCTTCAATTTAAATTCTGTTGCATATACTTATTTCCATATGTTAAAAATACCATTTATTTTAATTTTTGGTAATTCAGTGTTTACTTGAGTAAAAAAATAAATTTTTGGGGATAAAATAAATTGTCGTGAAAAAATAAATCTGGCTGGTATTTGAAATTTAACAACAATTTGAACCATTTACAACATAGTATCTATCCAAGGAATTTTCTAGCAATTAAGAGCTCCTATTTAGTTTATAATGGCCTTGCCAAAAAAATCATATAGGAGGACCACAATCTACACAAGTATTCCTAGTTTAGTGCCCAATTCAAGGTTGGTGGACTCCATGATGACACGATATTGATATTTTCCAGAGAATAAAAGAAAACGGGCACTCCACATGTTCCTCCACCAAGTTTAGATGGATTATTTCACATGCATTGTCTATTTTCAAATAAGCATATTACATAGTACATTTCAACACATGACTTTTCTTTACTACTTTATTTGTATCATTAGGGGTGATTGCTAGTTTATGGAACTCCTTGTATTTCTACCCATAATAGTGCACCATAAAAACCTAAAGGTACTTCAACCTTGATTATTATTGAAACATTCCCCAACTAAGTTTCGACTCCTAAATATCCTTAACCATCATAGGAATTTTTTCCATTAATTGATAGTTTATAAATGGAAATACACCCTTATTTTGTTGTATTATTAATGTTTTAAGTACTTTTTATTTTAATCAACGTGGATTTTGCATTATCCCTCTTAGTGATATTACCCTTGGGATGAAATTATAAGTTAGGGTTTCAATAAGATAGATGACATAATTGTATTTCATAACAATGTTTCTATACTCATCAATCTATAAGAATAATGAGGATATTATTGGATGCACAAGTGGTATAACAAAGAATTCAAGAAATAATTACTTCACAAGAAACCACTATAGGTAGGGTGAATTAAACAACAAATAGAAAAATTACATATATCCACCTTTATCAACACAAACATAACTTACTAAACTATAGCCTATCATGCTTTATCCATCAATCATTGAAGACACAAACTAAGGCCTTGACTTGGCCTTGCTGCCACAAGATCACACCATCTGACCTTGCTTTCTTCCTTGCACTGTTATTCACCGTAGCTACCTCAAACCCTAGTTAGCTGATACTCCTTAGATCCTTAGTACCTCCCGATCATGGCCTTGTTGGCCCATCACTATCCTGAACGTATCCTTATTCTTGTTTCTATTGTAGAAGGATAGAAACTAGCCCCACCATAGTTTCACTACCCTTCATTGCCTCAACCAACCTAATCTCTTTCCCTTCACTACTGTTCGGTCTAAAATGTGGATGCAAATTAGAGTTTCATTTACTATCAATATGGGTAAGTAAACTTCGAGGATCATCCAATATATATAGACTCAGAGACAAACTAACCAAAACTATTCTAAATTCTATCTAGATTAACATTACTAGATTACAATGAAGGACTAGGTTCTAAGATTCTAAAAATTAAGATTACAAATTAAGATTAAGATTACAAATGAAGGAGATAACACTCCTATTTATACAAAAGCTATGATAAAAAAAATCATAAATGTAGATCCATTATTCCCTCCTTTGATCCACATATTTATCAACCAATGGTGACACATAACCCTATCCTCCATGATCTCCTCCATGAGGTCCATGATCTTCTCCATGAGGTCCATGATCTCCTCAAATTCGAATTTGAACATAGGGTGCCACATACATATGCCTTGGAAGCTTCCTTTGTACCTACACATGTCAACAAACTCATTCTAATTGTTAGGTATAAGTATATGGATATTATTTTCTAAAGTTTAACCACAAATTTACTTAAAAATACTAAGAATTAATAATGTTTTGGAAAACACAATGGTAACCCATTTAATGATGAAAGTGAAGTTGATGTGGTGACATGGTGGTGGAATAGAGGTGAGAAAATGTGTGAATGGAGTGAAAGTGGATATATTTTAAGGATTATTCTTAGGCCCAACAACCACCTCATTTCCTTAGGAAATTAGGCTCCATCCCTTTCTAGCTCAGGAAATTAAGTTCCTTCCTTCATTTCCTTAGTAAATTAGGTTGTTTCCTTCCTTGCCTCAGGAAATTATGTTGTTGCTTCAGAGAGATAGCTACTAGGCCCCTAATTACCTCAAAAATACTGGTCCCATCCTCTTGTTACCTCAGATAGATATACTCTAGCCTTTTTCTACCTCAAAAAGATAAACTCTAACCAAAATTCGGTCACCTATAACAAGAGAAGTGGAAATATTGGTTAGGGTGGAATCTTTCACCTATGAAACCAATCAGAGAAAGGGGTCTTAAAACCCTCTAAGAGCCTCAACCAAAAATAAAAAAAGAGTAACATTCCATGTTGATCATAATGACTCTTCTCCCTTCCTTTTATAGTTTCTCTTTGGGGATTTTCCCTCCTAAATTCTACTTGGGGTGACTTGAAAGTTTCCCTCCATTTGTCCCACTTTAATTTTTATTATCTAATGTTACCTAAGTAACGTTAAATAATAATCCCCCCTTTTGAAATGACTATATCCTATGGGGTTAAATATGCTAATACCTCCTTCCTTGGGAAATTAATTTGAAGAGGGCATTACAATCTATTGAGAAATTAAGGGCAACTATATTAGGGTGATTTCTTTGGATTTGATAATTGCTTGTGATGTTATTTTACTTAACTTTATATACTTGTAGTTAAGTTATTCTTATCTTGATTATTATACTGTTCTTTTGTCATCAACCAACTATCAAACAATGAAGATCAATGAGACAAGAGGACACCAAATGTAGGCTCCTATCTAGGGCCAAAGCTTCTCCTCTTGAGAGGGAAAACCACAAGAATTCTTCTTTTCTTATAAAATTTTCAAATGAATAATTCCAAGACCTATGACTCAAGACCAAGACCCCCCAAGACCAAGTCAAACCTCTTCTTGATGAACTTTCTTCTCACAAATTCAAACCAAGTCAAACTAGCTTCAATTCCTTAAATTTTGGTATTACCTTAGATTCTCGACTTCTGCTTCAGATATGCACTTTTAGGCCTTCTTGTTCTCTCTACAATTTCACACGTGTGATTGAATTTAGGGAAAAATTGAGTATTTCCCTTCTTTGTTGAGCTTGCTCTTTTCTTTTAAGGTTCTCGACCTCTTTCCTTGATCTTTTGCTTCCAAAATTTGACTTCTTTTGAGGAGTCTAAAATTTGGTCTTATTGCAGCCACAATGATGCTCTAATCTCACACGTGTGAAGGAAGATGGCCTAAAAAACAATCTCAAATACTTCAATTTCTTCTCCCTTTTGTTCTCCTTCTCTTCGCTAGGTATTATTGTCTTTTTATGCTTCATCGAACTTGCTTGAATGCTCCTTTGATGAGGTCGAGTTATACCTTATATATATGCTTCTCATGGTGGTTGAAAATCCCTTATGAATTAGACTTGTCCCTGCTTGTAAGCCGACTTGTAGACTATAGGTAGACTTGATCTTGAGGGAGTCTTTTGACTCTTTTTGACACTAAATAAATTATTCTTACATAATAAAACATGCGCAATAGGGTATTCAATATATGACAAAGACTCAATTGATTTCTTGAATCTATGAAAAAACCTATAAGAACTCGATGGGTGCTTGACCTACAAATAAATTGACCTTGATCATGAAACCCATGCTACAATAATAATAATATTTTTCTTTGTTTTTACAATATACAAGAATAAATAGTACATTTCATATTTATGAGGACCAAACCTAGTTACATACTTCAACACTTCCTCTTAACTAGGGAGGTATTCATAATACATACAAGGTACTTAGAAATTCTCATACTGAAGAATTATCATAAGAAGAGTTTGGTTGGTAAGCCATCTCATAAGCTATCTTATCAACTTATATCAGTGCATCTCATCATATCAACCAACATTGTCACATAGCAAGGTCTTGACTAACAACTCTATCTCTCCACAATATCTGATCAAAATTATGGGGAGACAAATGATTTATAGACACCTTCATCATTGTCTCTCAAGAAACATACCCCATCTGGATGTTCACAAGGTATGTCCTTCTAGGATCATTCCTGTCTTATTAAAACATCCACAAGGAATTTCCTCTTCAACTACTCTAACCTATTGGATGCCCTACCTCATCCTTAAAGAGTATCAGAATTAATATGCTTACTCAGTCCTTCATTCTTTCTTCATAAAGAAGACAAGAATGATGTGTCTATCTCTCCCTCTCAACTAGGGAGGATCTACTGATTCCTATAAAAGGAATATACCCAAGCTCCCTATTAAATAGGGACTTGTTTACAACAATAACTATCTACTCTTTTGTGGAGATCATGGTACTATCAATTGCTTGTAGCGCTTCTCCTTTTTGCATCTTCATGTCATGGATGAACTTCAACTTCTTCATCACAAAGACTTTTTTTTCCAAAAATTCTTTGTAGGGCATCAACCATCTTCTCCATGATTTCCCTTCAATGAACATAGTGTTGAACCAATAGTCATGTCATCCTTTTCTTCATTGGGAAGTGACCTTCTTCATCATCATCTGGATATCCTTCATACTTCTACCTTTTCCAAATCATGATTCTTTCAGGATATTCCGTCCAATCTTAGTTGTAGATGTACTTCTACAACCCTCTTTTGGTAGCTTTGTTACAACCCAAACAAATGATTTCTTTAAAAAATAAAAAATAGATATCAAATCAACATTACCTCTTTATGATGGCCCTATTTCATGACATCTGCTTCTTGCAACATCAACATCCTTTCACACACTTTATGAATCCATCTCCATGACATACATTACCAATGTTTTAATTTTCCAACATACATATGAGGGTCTTCATACCTTCTTCATGGAGATGCCATAGCTAATGCTTCTTGATATCATATATTGATCACTTACGTGACTATAGATACATCTTTCAAAAACTCTTCTTTCACCTTTCTTCGCATATGGATCCCTTAGGATATTCTATACGTAGTTCCTTCATCATAGGAACCATAGTTTCCAACCACTTCATATTCTTCATGAGGTCATATCATGTTGATTTAATCTTGTCAATATGTAGAAGATTTCAAGGCACGTTGTATACATGCCTTCATGTATCATTCTAATGGAAGAGTTTCTTCTTCTTTCATCATGTTCATGAGATAGAGCATTCAACCATATTATTTGTAACGTTATGATGCCTTTATCTATCAAATATATACATACCTCTTCCTTCTTTTGGTCATCTAGACTTCCTTCGACAACTTCCTTTCCATCCTTAAAGATGAAAATGTTTCAACCAACTTGACATGTTGCAATCCTTTGTCATCATACCATCATCCGTTTAAACTATGGATCCCACACAAGGTGGAATGAAAATTATCACTTGCTTCTTCTAAGTAGAGGTGAATATTTTAACAACTATTCCAATGGAGGATATTTATGATCCTCATTTTGAAAATGCTTTAGTCTAATGATGAGGATGTATAATTATATCTTTCTCTTGCTATCTTTCTAGATGAATTTCTTCAATTATTTAACTTGTTACTTCAGTTATCCTTCTATGATTCCAATGAACATGTCATGAGATACTTTATTTCTATCATGTAGTATGACTGCTTCAACCATATAGACTCTTACTTTGGCTATCCTTCATGCCTTGATGATAATTTCATATCAATATTTGCTATAATGCATTTTATCATGATTGTGATGCTTCGTATTACTTGCTAACTCCAATGCACTTGTAAATAGATTAAGTGTGTGAGAGACCTTTTAATAGTGGAGGTCTATCACTTCTTCCTTCTTTGAATTATTCTTTTGTGGTACTTCTACATCTTCAGTGATACGAGCTTCATTTGTTTCCTTTATCTTCTTGTTTTCATTCCTGAGTTTGGGACAATTCCTTTTGAAATTCCCATATTCATTTTTGCAAATGCCTGAGTTTGTTCACTTGATCCAACATCGTTCTTTGCATTCAATATGGTTTCTTCAATTTTGCATAATGACCATAGATCATTGAATGGGGTGGTTTCCTTCTTTCCATAGACACTAGATACAAAGTTTCCCCATTCATTAGATAGTGCGTTGAGCACAATGGTGGTCATCTCTCGATCAAACATTACTTCTCCCAGCTCTTGTAGTTGATCTCTTATTTGAGATACCCTCATAAGGTATGAGGCTACCCATTCTTCCTTTGATACCTTCATCTTGTATAGTTCGGTTCTTAATGATATAATTTCTTCTGCAATGCTTACAGAGAACAATTTTACCAGCTTTTTGTAGATCTGTTTCATTGTCTTCAACTTTGCTACATAAGGGATGAGGGAATCCTTGATTGACTCAATAAGGATTCTTTGAGCCCTTATCACTCCTTTCATGTACTTTGATAGTGATTCATACTTTTATTAATGAGTTTTAGTGATTGATCCCATAACATATTCACTAAATTCATTTTCTTTGAGGATCAAATCTATTCTCTTCTTCCATGCAAGGTAATTCAATGACCCAACAAGTTTGTTATTCTCCTTGCAAAAAGAAGTCATTGTAGATTGAGACATAAAATATAGAATACTTACTTGTCAAGTGAATATGATCCTTAGATGATCTCTTCAACTTGATTCCTTCTTGATGATGCTAACTTCCACTAATTCTTTAACAATTGAAGATGCCTCCTTGATGATGATGGCTTGATGATCTTCTTCAAGGATGTTTGAGATGTGATCCTTTCTTCAATTTGAGGGAGATTAATTTGATGATGAAGTGATCTTTATTTCTTCCTTTGGTTGATGATTGTAGAATGTGTAAGATTCCAAAGAATGCTTCAAGTGTAGATTCCTTCTTTGAATGGAGGTAGGATCTTTGAGGTCTTCTCCCAAGAGTTGTTCCTATGTGATGTGATGGATAGTCCTTCTTGATGCTTCTTAGTTCTCCTTGATGATATCCTTGTGCTCGGCCATTATTTATCCTTCTTCAATGGAGTGATATTCAAGTTTCCTTTTCTTCTTGTTGTTGTCACCTTAGCTCTAGTACCATGTTGAGAAATCAAGGGCAACTAGATTAGGGTGATTTCTCTTGCTTTGATAACTGCTTCTGATTTTATTTTACTTAACTTGATATAATTGTA
Source organism: Pinus tabuliformis (assembly GCA_031772625.1). Lineage (NCBI taxonomy): Eukaryota > Viridiplantae > Streptophyta > Pinopsida > Pinales > Pinaceae > Pinus > Pinus tabuliformis. Next base: position 341,537,400 of record CM062805.1, read on the forward strand.
GTTAAATTATTATTATCTTGATTATTATAATGTTATTTTATCATCAAACAACTACCAAACAATGAAGATCAACGAGACAAGAGGACACAAAATGTAGGCTGCTAGCTAGGGCTAAAAGCTCTCCTCTTGAGAGGAAAACCCACAAGAATTCTTCTCTTCTTATAGAATTTTCAAATGACGAATTCCAAGACATATGACTCAAGACCAAGAACCCTCCAAGGCCAAGTTAAACCTCTTCTTGATGAACTTGATTCTCACAAAGTCAACCCAAGTCAAACTATCTTCAATTCCTCATATTTTGGTCTTAATCCATATTCTTGACTTCTGCTTCAGATCTACACTTTTTAGCCTTACTGTTCTCTTTGCAATTTCGCACGTGTGACTAAATTTAGGGCAGAATTGATTCTTTCCCTTATTTGCTGAGCTTGCTCTTTTCTTGTAAGGTTCTTAGCCTCTTTCCTTGATATTTTTCTTCCAAACTTCAACTTCTTTTGTGGAGTCTGAAATTTGGTCTTATTGCAATCACAATGATGCCCTAATATCTCATGTGTTAAGGATGATGGCCCAAAAAATAGTCCTCAAATACTTCACTTTCTTCTCCCTTTTATTCTCCTTCTCTTCACTAGGTACTCTTGTCTTTTTATGCTTCAATGAACTTGCTTGAATGCTCCTTTGATGAGGTCGAGATCTCCCTTCTATATAGGCTTCTCATGGTGGTCGAATAACCCTTATGAGGCCGACTTGTCCCTACTTGTAGGATACTTGTAGACTTTAGGTCGACTTGATTTTGGAGGGAGTCTTTTGACTCTTTTTGAAACTAAATAAATTATTCTTACATAATATAACCTGTCTAATAGGGTATTTCATATATGACAATGACTCAATCAACTTATTGAATCTATGAAAAACGCTAGAAGCACTCAATGGGTGCTTTACCTACAAATAAATTGACCTTGAGCATGAAACCCATACTAAAATAATAAAAATAAAAATAAAAATAATTTTCTTTCTTTTTCCAATATAAAAGAATCAAGAATACATTTCATACTTATGAGGACCAAACCTAGTTACATACTTCAACACATTCCCCCCCTTCCTGACTTTTCTTGTCCTTAAGAAATTGTAGATTTAGGTGTTGCAAGTTCTATTCTCCTTCCTACATGGCATCCTCCTCAGGAAAATACTTCCACCTGATAAGATATTTTGATAACATCTTTCCCCAAAATCTCCTCTCTTAGACAACCATGATAGCTTCTAGAATTAATACTAACTTACCCTCCTCATCCAAAGGGGGTATCTCAAACGAAGTAGTAACCTATTGACCTACTTCCTTCTTGGGGTATGAAACATGGAAGGAATTTTGGATTTTTCTCCCCTCTAGTAAATCCATCTCAGAAGCTACTTCACCAATTCATCTGATTATTTTTTAAGGCCCATATAATCTTGGTTTTAGTTTCTTTGCACAAATTTTCTTGAGTGAATAATATCTATATGGTTGCAATCCTAGGAAACCTAAATCTACTACCTCAAATTTGCACTTTAGGCTCTATTCCTATCCGCACACATCTTCTGCTAGTTCTGGGTGGCCTACAGATTGTCCTTAAGGACCTTAAGGATGTGTTGGCTTTCATGAATCCAATATTTGGATTTTGGAACCTTGTTATCCCCATAGAGTAAATTTACAAATGACAGAGCATCCTACCCATACAGTGCCCTAAATGAGGTCATCTCAGTGGATGAATGATAAGTGGTGTTGTAGTAGTTCTCCCCGAGATGTAACCATTTGATCCATGCCTTTTGCTATCCTAACACATAGTTATGTAGATACCCCTCAATCCGTTCATTCACAATCTTTATTTGGCAATCTACTTGAGGGTGATAACTAGTACTAGGGGTCAATTCTATGCCCAAAAATATGAACATATCTTGCCAAAATGCACTAATAAAATTGCTATCTTGATCACTAATTATATTGTTTTGCAATCCATGGAGTCTAAAAACCTCCTTGGAGAAAAATTTCACCACTTGTCTTGCTTTATAATATGCCTAAACCACATAGAAATGTCTGAACTTGGTCAACTATCACATAGATGCAATCCTTTCCCTATGCCTTCAAGGGTAGACTTGTGATAAATTCCATCGATATGCTCTCCCATTTCTACTATGGAATTGGAAAGGGTTGTAGAAATGATATAGGAGGATTATCCTTGAGATTGTTCTATTGACAAGTTATGCAATCCATTACATGCCTCAAGACATCATCCCTAAGGCCTTTCCAAGAAAACATTTATTTGATCTTCATTCCAGACTTACTACATTACCCTGATTGGATGCAACGAGATCCACCTTCGATCAGGAAAATTAGTAAACTCAAAAACCTCCCCTGTTATTACTTAAGAGGAATGTGAATCACCAAGGTATGATCCTATGGATTTTGATGAAAATTCTACACCTGTAACAACTTATTCAAATAATGCTAACACATCTGTAAATTTAAGGGTAGGCTTGTGATAAATTCCATCGATATTCTCTCCCATTTCTACTAAGGAATTGGAAAGGGTTGTAGAAATGCTATAGGAGGATTATCCTCAATATTGTTCTATTGACAAGTTATGCAATCCCTTACATGCCTCAAGACATCATCCCTGAGGCCTTTCCAAGAAAACATTTATTTGATCTTCATGTAAGTTTTTAAGATCCCCTAGTGCCCTTCTAATGGCGTGTCATCTACAATCTGCAATCTTCAATATATTCTCTTTGAGTGTGGACTTAGGGACCAAATATAACCTATATTTATAGAAAATAACCCCATATACTATGCTGTACCTATCATCTTGGATGATTTTGTTATTAAGTCACAAGAAAACTTGTTTTTGGAGTATTCCACTAAGAGGTGGGATTTTCAATCTCCCATGATCTCCATGAGTGAACACACGATTGGTTTCCTAGAGAGTGCATCAACCACAACGTTATTATTTCCCTTCATGTAATCAATATCAAAATTACAAGATTGAATATTACTTACACATTTATATTGTGTTTCATTTAGGTTGTTTTGTTCTAGGAAGTGCCATAAGTTGTTGTGATCTGTTTTGACCACAAACTTTCCCCTTACGAAGTGTTGCCTAAACTTTGGCAAAACATGTATGATGACGATCATATATTTGTCGTAGATGGAATAGATCTTCTTAGTATATCTTATTTTATATCTTTCAAAGGTTATTGGGTGTTTATTTTGCATCAACATAGCTCCTATCCCCTCACTTGAAGTATCACATTCCAATATGAAGGCCAGGTTGAAGTTAGGAAGTACCAACATAGGGCACAATCTCATCACTTCTTTGATCTTGTTAAATTCAGTCTTCAATTCCTCTGTTCACCTAAACACTCATTTTTTTCATAAAGTATGTCAATGGTGCCGCTAACTAAGAGAATCTGTTAATGAACCACCTATAGTAGCTACAAATCCCAAAGAATCCTTGCAACTTGGTAAGGTTCCCGGGTGTGGACCAATAAAATATGGCATGTACCTTCTCTTGATGTACTTTTACCCCCTGTGAACTAATCACGTGATCCAAGTAGCATAAAGCGAATGCTCCTTCATAATACTCAAAATCTCATCCAAATGCCCCAAATTATCTTCCCATGTTTTTCTCAATATGAGTATGTTATCAAAGAATACCAATAAGAACTCACTTAATTGTTTGTTGAATTTGTGGTCCATGTATGAATGAAAGGTGGTCAGTGCATTGGTCAACCCAAATGGCATGACTAAGAATTCAAAATTCCCATAGTGGCACTTGAAGGTTGTCATATGCACATCCTGCTCTTGGAGTCGGATCTGATGATAACCTAATCAAAGATCAATATTCAAGAAATACATGGCTCCATGCAAATCATCCAACAACTCATCGATCTTTGGGATGGGGTACCTATTTTTTATGGTCTTCTTGTTCAAGGCTTGGTAGTAATGCACATCCTCTAGGTACCATCTCTTTTCTTCATCAAAACCACTAATGATGCGAACGGACTCAAACTAGGTCTGACGTGGTCCATGGATATTAGTTCCTTGATGACCTTTTCTATCTCATCCTTGAATTTATTTGGATGCTTGTAAGGCATTGTGATCACTGGTTTGGCTCCTTCCTCTAGCTATATGGTTTGTTAAAAACCCCTGTCAAGAGGTCTCCTTAGGCGAACCTCTCCAAAAGACTTAGTTATGCTTATTCAATAATAACTGAATTTCTTCCTAATACTGTTGGATTATATCTGATGAATTTTGACTCACAATTAAACATTATATTATGCAATCTATGTCTCCATACATAAATATAGCCTCCATTGTCTTAGCTGATACAATTCAATGGATGCCATTGGACATAACCCTCAACACTACCTTATTTCCTTTTGAGGCTAACCTTGAATTTCATCTCCTTTACCTGATAGTTCATTGAGAACTTCCCCAGTGAGTATAACTAGTGTACCCCCAATATAACATTGGTGTTTACAAGATCTACTACATAAAATTCATTGGTAAATGTGTAATTTCCCAATGTCACGTTCAAGCATTTAATCCTATGTGTGCATGTCATGCTTTACCCATCAACCACCACAACATTAAATCTCTCAAACTCTTCTATGTGAATACCTCTCTTTTCCACCAAGGCTGCATTAATGAAGTTGTGAGTTTCCCTACCATCAACCAAAGTTTTGACTCATTGTCCCTATATGACCCCCTCAATCCTCAAGGTGTAGTATCTAGGGACTCTAGAAAGAGTGTTGATAGTACCACCCTTAATCCCCATACATAGCCTCTCATCCTCTTTAGCTTCCTCATGGGGCTGCTCCCCCTCTGAACTGATAGGCTTATTGCTTGGTGCTAGCATTGTATCTTATTCATCGTCATTGTCTGACATCACCTTAATGTAGTGGACCTTTCCCTTGCCCAAGCATACGTGACCTAGTTCCCATGGTTCCTTTCAAATGAAGTAGAGTTTCTTCCTTCTCAAATCATTCCAAGTCTCTCCATCTAACCTTCCCTCCTAACCCACTCTCTCTAAAATTTCCTCTTATATCTAATATTTTGAGTGATGAGTGATTTAGATGGAAATTTAGCTTTAGGTATTGCATCTTCCATGTCTCATGTCCTAGTGATGTAATCTTGTAATTGGGTGGGTTTGAAGGCCTTGAAATAAACCTTTTGTGAAGAAGATGATCAACCTCTATTTAGATATGTCTATCACCATAAGAACTACTCATTGGAATTATGAAGTGCAAGCATCTAGTGTTTTGGTCTGCTTGGGTTGTGCTAGCTCTTTGAAGTGTATCTTTAGATCCTTCCTATCAAATGATTTTATCAATATTTGTGTGAATTCCACTTAAGAATAATGTTATAATTTCCAAGCGTGACCAATATATGAGACCACCATTCATGCACTTCTCCCTCTTAATGTAGGGTGGAAAATTTGTCTCTTCTTCCAATATTGGGTTAAGATAGAAGTAAGTGTCTAACTTTTGTACCCAAGACATTTCCGAGTATTTGGATGATCCATTGAAGGAAGGGATGGGAAATTTTAATAAATCATAAATCCGCTATGTGCCCCTATTATGATCTCGAGGCATATTTTTGTACTTTATGTTACTGAACTTCGTAAAGGTCATAACTGCTCGAACATCCTCTCCTAGTGATACATACTTCCATAAATATTCTAAAAAATATCCATTATGTTCTATCGGTCATTGGTTTACTACTCCCGACCATCTAGAAGCTAGAGTAGTAGAGGTCTAATGGTCCTGTTACTAGTTTCCCTTGTGCTAGTTTGTGCAGAGATGTTATGGTTGTTGCTTCCTTCTACCAGATTTCAGTTGCCTCCATTAGATCCATTAGAACCATTTTCACCCACATTACTTAAATTTTCCAAAAGAAACAAAATTCCAAAGCATTTAGTCCATCAAAGGCAAAAAGTAAGACAAACTGCCCAAAACAGAGTTTTAAAAAACAAGTGAAAGACAAACATTAGGAAAGTGGGTTTTCATAAGTGAAAAATTAAAACCATTGGTATATAAATTTTTTTCATGTCAAAGAAGCTCATTTGTATGCCAAAGGAGAGGAGAGCAAGTGAAAATTGTGTTTTCGAGCCTAAGGAGCGATTTTGCATTCAAGCTATCAAAATTTCAAGGCGCAACGCACTTGGGTCAAGGCATGGCACACCTGGCCTGCGCGGCGCACACAGAGAAAAAATTGCACTGAATTTATAACTGGCGCGACGCACCAGAGAGGCATAACGCACTTGTGAGTGGGCGCGGTGCACCAATCTTCAAGGCCCGAAATTCATCCAAATCTTCCTCCAAAGCTCCAAAATCGCAAATTCCTCATTCCACAAGTCAACACCTCCATATTGCCAATGTATGAGTTTCCTTTAGTGTTTATGGTGTTTCAATAGGGAAAAAATTAAACCCTAGTTCTTTGCACAGTTGTATTGAGAAAACTGCCTAGGGTTTGCAAATTACAGTTTTTTCTGTCTAAATCCCATCCTACCATTTTCACTCCCTCACTACATTTCATTCACCTCTATTATCCTTCCATTTTACACTTAAACTTACCTATTCCCCCTATCCATAAAACCAATAACCCTAATCCCTAACTTCACTTCTCCTAAACCCTAATTAACATCCCCAAACCCTTTCATTCCCCAAAAACCCTACAAGCAACATCCCAACCCCTCATTCACAGTCCCTTCACAGTGCTTATCATCAAATCCCTATCATCAGTTTCATTAGCAGCAAATACCTATTGACACTATAAAATCTCTTCATACTCATCTAAGAAACATCAAGCATTGGCAAACATGGAGTTAGATTCTTCTTATGACAGAATTGAGGAAACAGTCAGTGACTCCTCCAAAGAAATTCATGCACCAAGGAAACCTCATGAGAGTAGAAAACATAACCGGGAGGAGCCTACTACACTTACTCAACTGTTGGCCTGCCCTCTTGCTGTAACATGCTTCCAACATCAATCTTGTTACCAATTTTGTGAGATGGTGGAAAGAGTCAAATACCACCATGAGCTTGCTAGACTTTTTGTGCTACATCTTCACAATCGCCAGGTTAATTTGGCAGGTGTGACATTCACCTTAACACCTGAGACTATAGCTCAAGAAATCAGTATTCTGAATGTAGGTGAGCAGTGGAATAAGGGGTAGGTGGTGGACAGAGATCATTATGAGCCTTATATCAAGGCTGGTTTTCATAGGCATGTCAGTAGGGTCTTCCCTTTCAGGTACCTACAAGACACATATGCTCCCCTTAGGAAACTCATAATCAAATATTTCAGCTATGCAGGTAGATTTTCTCGCTTATACACCTATCATATCAGATTGTTGATGCATTTTACTAGGGTGAGGATGATGAACCTCCCCTATTTCATTTACTGGAATATTGAGAAAATGACCATATTGGTGCAAAGGAAACCTCCTCATCAACATTATAATAGCATCTATCACTTTGCATTAATCAAGATTGTGGTTTTGCATAAGCTTAGTTTACTGAATGTTTCATGGGAAGATTTCATTTCACATTAGGTATTTACAGGTCCTCAAGTGCCCCCATCAGTTTTTCATGAGGCAGGAGAGCCTTCACATCAACAAGAGGTGCATGAAACACAAACCACCAGTGTGCCAGTGTTTGTCACTTATCAAAAGGGCACAAGGAGATTGTTTGCAGTAGCAAAACGAGTACTATCTCCACCCAGGGTGGAAGGGGTCTCGTTTCCTTCAACAAAAAAGTAGGTACAGGACAAGGGTAAACAACTAATGCATGATGAGGGACCTTCTGAAGGTCAAGAGAGGGAGTTCACTTTCATTCAGGATGATGACATTGATTTGGGCTCCCAAAGCTCAAAGCTCAGGGAGATCATTTAGGAGCAGCAAGATGACATTCATCACTTGTATCTCAATCTAGAAAGAGCCAAGTGGATAATCAACTATCTGGAGCAGAGGAAAAAATAGTTAGAGGATCAGAAAACCATCATGGAGCTCCAAAACATAAGAGAAAACCGGCAAGCTGCCAAGAGGAGAAAAGTCAAGTTGACACCACTTGAACAAGAAATTGAAGCTGATCATGAATCTTGGCTTGAGAGGACAAACATGCACTTGGAAAAGATGCTGGAGAAGGCCAACAAAGAGAAAAATATGTTGAGGCACATGGCCTACCACTATTTGGTGAGAAACAAGGTTTGCAAAGCGAGAATTAGGACTTTGAAGGCCAAGTTGAGGAAAGCATTGAGGAAGAGAAAAGAGAAAGACAAGCTCCAGATCTTGGCTGAGGCTTCCTTAGCCCAACATAGCACTTGATGCAGGACACTCAGCCCAAATTTCAATAAATTTGGGACACTTTTGGTCAATTTTGAATTTTTGGAGTAAAAAACAAGTTTTTCTACCTGGTGCGCTGCGTCACCTAGCGCGCGCGTTCGCTAGGGACCTCCTTTAGAGGAAAACTCAGCATTTTTGGATTCCTTAGGCAAAAATATGAAGGCTCACACATGGCCAAGATATTTTGTTAAGTTTTGAGCTTCCAAAAGGGTCAAAAACACCTCAAAAATGCCCTTTCTGCCCCTTTTTGGCCACACATGAAGCAGTGTTGGGAGAACTCATTTTTGGAGGGGAAAATGGACACCAAATTCAAAAATTCTACCTATTATGGAAGGTAGACAGGAAGACCTTTCCAACAAGCCCACTTGGAGAAAATTTGGTGCATCGGAAGGCCTCCAAAATCAGCTTCAAAAAGGCGCGGTGCATAGGGACAGGAGCGCGACGCACAGGATGAAAACTTGTCATTTTTGCCAAAAAACTCTATTTTTCCGCCTAGTTTTTCTCTAGTTTGAATTTTCTCTCTCTCATAGTCAAAATCATGATGTAATTTGATGTAACTTGATGGATTTTGATGTAAATATGCTAAAATTTCACTCATGGAGGTAGATACATCATGAAAAGGTAGTTTGCAACTGAATGAATCAGTTTCGTAGGTTTTAGAGGCAAGCTGTTCCACTGCCTACTTTTCAGTTCTTAGTTTAGATCTTGTTGAAACAGATCCTAAACTCATGAATTTGACCCCTAAAGCATAGCATGAGTTGTTTTTTGCCTATATCTAGTATTTTTTCAGTCATTGGAAAAGGTTGGACTCTTTTGAATGCTTTGAGCATTATTGTACATTCATTTATGCAATTTGGCAAAGGAATAGACCAGGGTTTGTAGCACTTTGTGGGATTCTTGTGGCAAATTGATTTGGTATTGTTTTTCCTTCCGTAGTTGCAAGTTTACATGTGTTTATGTATGCCATCATCTCTATCTGTTCATCTTAACTAAATGAAACAAGGATAAAGGTAGAATACATTGATGTTGCAGTGCTCTACCTAGGGTTTGTTTAGTTATTTATGTTTTCAGCTGTTTGAAGAGGATCCCTAAGACTTTCATGCCCTCTCCAACTTCTCACCAGTCTAAAAGCTCTCCATCTCACTCAATTTGAAGTACTGAACCATTTTCCTACCTCGCCCCATAGAGATCTCTACAAGATTGTGTCCATTCCCCAGACCCAAATCTGCCTTTCACATTTGAGCCAGCAAACCAAAATTAAATTCAATCAAACTTCTCTGAGTGTATACCTAGCCTAAAATCAGTCTTTACATCAGTCATCTCGAGCTCTATTTACCATATTCTTCTGAGATTGACAAGGAGAGAGCCCTCTCCCGACCTGGTAGGGCTAGCTACCAGGTTAAGCGTGGTTTGATGTTACCTTAGATTCTGCCTTTCTCAGCCTGAGGTAGATTTAGGCCCTAACAGTTTCCTTAGGAAATTAGGTTGCTTCTTTAGAAATATAACTTCTCACCCCTTAGCTGCCTCAGAAAAATTAGTTCCAACCTCTTTCTACCTTAGAGATATATTCTCCAACCTTTCACTACCTTAGAAAGGTAGAATTCAACCTTTTTTGCCTCATAAAGATAAAATCTATCTAGAATTTGCTGTTAGGTCCTTATAATACTAATGATATCCCCTATATTGTTATTATTGTGCCCCATAGAAGCCCACTATTGTTATTGTTATGCCCTTACATTATTATTGTTATGTAGGCCCTAATTATATTTTGACCCTTTAGACTCCTATATATACCAAGTGTTGAAGAATGTAGCTAGTGTTTACCTTCATAATTGTATTTGAGTCTTGATGTAATTGTCAAAAGAAAGAAAAATAAATTTTATTATTAAACAAATTGACTCATTAAAGGATGGGTTTCATGATTGGGTCAATTGTTTTTAGGTGAAATCCTCCATTGAAGGCTTATAGGTTTTATTTCAAGTGTCCTTGTCCATGTCATAATGTAAAAGATCCTTCTTGGGCTTCATTTGTCAAGAAAGAAATTTATTTTAATGTAAAATAGGTCGATTAGGCATCCTCCATTAAGTCGGCCTCAAACTGGACAAGTCGACCTAACTGAGGGGTAAAGTATCCTATGTAAAGGAAACAACTCTACGTCATTTGGAGCACTCACTCACCAAATTCAATCTACAAATGCTAGGGGTAGTAAAAAGTGAAATATTCATGAAGAAGGTGGAAAGGGTTAGTGAAGGAGAAGGAGGTTCTATCAAGCAAATAATTCGAATACCTCTCACTATCTCTCTCACGTGTGAAACTTCTAAGATGTTAGAAGGGCCGAAGTTGATGTACTATAGCCGGGCCGAAATTCTAGAGTTGCTGGGGGATCAAAATTTTGGGTTATTGTTGGGCTAAAGATGACGGACAAGAAGAGACTACTAAATTTTGGAAAATCGTATTGGAAGGCTGGCTTTGTGGAGGAGGAAGGTATTTTGGTCTAGGGTCTTGGTCTATCTCAACTTGAATTTTCTAGTGGAAGAGTTTGATTGGGTTTTCCCTTATAGAGGGGTTTTAGTCTTGGTAGAGTGCCTACATCTGGTGTCTTTTATCTTTGTGTTTTTCTTTTGATAATTTCTTGATGAAACAAAGATAAAAGAAGAACATAAAAAAGTTAATAAGAACACAAAGATATCACAAGTAATTATCAACGTAAGAAAATATTTATGCCTTTTTGATTTTTTAAAATGGTATCAAAGCTAAGGTGAATAAGGAAGAAAAAAGGAGCTTGAAGATCTAATGAAGAAAAGGGAATCAAAAAAATGTCATTAAGGAAAATGATTATACAATAAGATAAGACTACTATATATAGGAACTATGTCAACTACAATGAAGGGAGAAAACAAGCTAGAAGTAGCCTTCAACTACAGAGCATGGAAAAAGAGGATATATCTCATCCTCGCTAAGCAAAAATTTTTGGATGTCATTCAAGTAAAGGCCAAGAAGTCTACACATGAAGCAAAGAAAGAGAATTTCAAAGAAACCAAAACCTTGGCAGTGAATCTAATAGTTGATGGAGCAAAGGATAACCTAATTCCATACATATCCATCATAGACTCCGTTCAAGAAATGTATGAGGCTCTCTCCAAATTATTCACCATCAAGAACATTGGTCAAATAAAAAGCCTCAAGAATGAACTAAGGACAATAAATATGAAAAGGGACGACACTATATCATCATAATTTGTATGGATATCCAGAATAAGAGACGAACTCTAAGAAATAGATGAAGTTGTACCAGAAAAGGAGCTCGTAATTGTTGCTCTTTTAGGACTACCAAAATCTTGGAGTGCTTTTGCATTAGGAATTAGCAGTTGGAAGGAAACTCCAACATTCGAACAAATGTGGAACACATGCAGTCCAGAAGAAGCCCAAATATCATTAGTAAACAACAAAAAGGATGATGAAGAAGAATACACCTCTAATGCCTATTCTTCTCATCACAAAGAAGGGAACCTTCAAGAAGTTCAAAGGACCAAACGAGAAAGTTGACCTATCCAAGATTGAATGCTGCAATTGTCATAATATGGGTCATTACAAAAATCAATGTCCTGAGAATCTAAGGAATAAGAAGAGAGATAAGGAACAAGAAAATATTACTGAAGAAGCCCCACCTAAGAAGAACAAGACTGAAGAATCAGAAGTCAAAGACTTATGATACTAAGTCATCCCTTAAATATCCTTCTTAGTCTTGTATTGTTTTCCTCTATATTTTGATTTCTAGAGTTTGTAGGTCTAATATGTCTTGTTAGAACATTTTTGAATTATTTTGATAAGTTTCAGGTATCCCTCAGAAAGATTGGATTAAGAGGGAACCTTCACCATTTTACCAAAATATAAGTATCTTTCTCCTTGTTTCCTCTTTTATGTTTGGTTTCCCTCTCATATCGAGATTTGTTTGTATTGTATGCTAATAAAATTTTCTTTATATTTTCATTGGTTAGGAAAGCTTGCTGAATACTCGGAGGTTATGAAAGAGACTTCAAAGCATAAGACTTGAAGCATGAAATAAGTTCTATTGAAAATGAATCCTGTCAATATTTGATGTCCTACAAGGTTCGTTAAAAAACAATTTAAGGTATGCCTTAAACTACAAGTTTTGTTACAAGGTTCTCTTCATAGAAAAGGTATGTTCATTCTCTTTTGAAATTGTATTTACATTAATGACGTCATTATGTCTAGGGTTTTGAATCTTGTTGGGTTATGTTATATTCTTTCCATGACTAGCCCACGTAGTTAACCAAGGGTTAGAGGGGGGGAGGTCACAAGGGGTTTGAGGGGTACCCGTAACCCCACTTTATGGGGTCCGGGGCAGCGCCCCAGAAAATTTTGGTTTTGGACCCTATGTTAGGATGGGCGGACCCACCTATGGTTTTGTGCATGATTTTTGCACATGTTTTTGGACACGATGGTTTTTCGGTGCATGGTATTGGACGTGATGGTTTTCGGTCCATGGTATTAGATGCTTCAACATGTATAAATATGTATTATAACGTTGAAAGGAACATAATGAAAAATCAAGTTGGTAGTCCCAGTTTTGGGATCCAGGGGAAATCTCTGTGTATATGTGTTCTATGTGTTATGCTCTCACATTATTTATTTTCTGTGTTTTAGAATTCGTATGCAAGTAATTTCTGTACGGGGTTAAAACCTACATTTGGTATCAGAGCAGTTTTGGCTTCAAGGGGGATGCCTTTGTTGCTGAGGGATTTCGCTCGGGCTGTGGTAGACCCTGTTCAGTGGGAGATCTGCGAGATCGATTTGGTGGTGAAAGAAGATGGTGAGCAGTGGAAAGATAGAGATCGAGAAATTTAATGGTCAGAGTTTTGAGTTGTGGAAACTCAATATGGAGTATCTGTTGGTGGATAAAGATCAGTGGATCACGGTAGGTCCAAGTACTAAACCAACGGGCGTGTTCGATGAAGAATGGAAGAAGTTGGATCGGAAGGCAAAGAGCACAATACGATTGTGTGTCTCAGATTCAGTATTGCTGAATGTATCAGGGGGAAGCTACGATGAAGGCTTTGTGGGACAAGGTAGGGACTTTGTACCAATCTAAGTCTCTGGTGAATAAACTGCTCCTGCGGAAAAAGCTATATAACCCGAGGATGAAAGATGGAGACTTGGTGATAGAGCATCTGAATGCATTTAATACTGTGGTAAGTTAGTTAACATCTGTTGATATTAAAATTTTAGATGAAGATAAGTGCGTTAGTTTGTTGTGTTCTCTACCAGATTCATGGGATAGTCTGATTATTGCAATAGGTAACAATGCAATTGCCTTGCATTTTGATGAAATAGTCTCATCCTTGCTAACAGAGGAGATGAGATGGAAAAATATGGAGAGCCAGAATGGTGATGCCTTGTCTGTACGAGGACGGTCCCATAACAGAAACAAAAATAATTCATCGAGTGGGAGATCTAAATCTAGAGGGATATCTAAATCACCAGGAAAACCTGTAAAGCTTGTGTGCTGGAAATGCAGAAAGGAAGGGCACTACAAAAGGGACTGTAAATCTAAAGCTCCTGATAAAGGAAAGGAATCTGATGATGCTCCTTCTGCAGAGGAGAAAACCACCTCAAATGAAGGTGGGGATGTGTACTTGGCTTCTTCTTGTAGATCATGAGGCATGGTTGATTGACTCAGGTGCATCCTTTCACTTCACTCCCCATAGAGAGTGGTTCTACGAGTATGAGAAATATGACGGTGGTGATGTCTTCTTAGGGGATGATAGCAAGGCTAGAATAATTGGTCGCAGAAAAGTAAAGTTGAAGTTGCAAGGTGGAAGGGTTAGAACACTTCCGGGTGTTTTGCATATTCCCGCATTGGCTAGAAATCTGATTTCTGTAAGCAAGATGGATGATGCAGGTGTAAAAACAGTGTTCGAGAAGGATACCTGCAAAATGGTTTGGGGAGCACTGGTATTGATGCAGGGAGTTCGAATTGGAACTTTGTACAAGCTGCAAGGTAGCACTGTTATTGATGGGTGCAACAGTTCTGTGGTTCCTGAAAGTGGAGCAGAAAACCTAGTGGTCTCTGGAGAGAAGACCATGTTGTGGCATCAATGGCTTGGATATATTGGAGAGAAGGGCCTTCGAATACTTCATGGTAAAGGTATGGTAGAAGGTATGAGTAATAACTCTCTGGATTTTGATTTCTGTGAAAATTGTGTATATGGGAAGTAGAATCGGGTGAGTTTCCCCTCTGGTAGTAAGAGGGCGAAACAAATATTAGAACTTGTGCAAAGTGATGTGTTTGGACCTGTGAAGGTTCCATCACTGGGTAAGTCTGTGTATTATGTATCATTTATAGATGACTCCTCAAGGAATACATGGATATATTTCCTTAAGAAGAAATCTGAAGCCTTTAACAGGTTTAAAGAATTTAAGGCTCTCGTGGAAAATCAAATAGAGAAGAAGATAAAGGTGCTGAGGACAAATAATGGTGGAGAGTTTTGCAACAAGGAATTTGAAGAATTCTGTAAGAAGTGTGGCATAGCACGACATAAGCATACTCCATATACACCTCAACAAAATGGAGTTGCAGAAATAATGAATAAGACGTTGATGGAAAGGGCAAGAAGCATGCTCAGTGGTGCTGGGTTAGGATAGGAATTCTGGGTAGAGGCAGTGGATACTGCATGTTACCTGGTCAACATGTCACCTTCATCAGCGTTGGAGGATAAGACTCCACAAGAGGTATGGATTGGTAAGAAACCCTCTCTTTCACATCTGAGGGTATTTGGATGTGATGCATATGTACATGTTCCAAAGGAGAAACGAAGCAAGTTGGATAGTAAATCTGAAAAGTGCATCTTTATTGGGTATAAGGATGGTTTAAAGGGTTATAAGCTTTGGAACCTAGTCACACGAAAGGTTGTGTACAACCGAGATGTGGTGTTCAGAGAGGTAAAAGATGTTATTAAACATGAAGTCCAACCAAAGGAACCTGAGAAGATAGAGTTTGATCTTAAGGAGGAAGAATCAGACTCTATAGCAAAGGAGGAATCAGAAGATGAAGAGCCACAAACTCCGGCTATGAGAAGATCAGTTCAAGAAAGAAGGAAGCTAGAAAGGTATAGTCCATCTACTTTCTGTTCAAATTTTGCTTTGTTCGTTACTGATGATGATCCCAGAACTGTGAAGGAAGCAGTGGATTCAGAGGATGGAAAACTCTGGAAAGAGGCCATGGTTGATGAAATGGCATCTTTGCACAAAAATGAGGCTTGGGATCTGGCGAAGTTGCCGACTGGAAGGAAACCAATTGGTAGCAAATGGGTGTTCAAAAAGAAGACAAATGCAGAAGGAAAAGTGGAGAAATACAAAGCTTGGTTGGTAGCAAAAGGTTATTCCCAGGTGCCGAAATTGATTTTGGTGATATTTTTTCTCCTGTTGCCAAGGTAACTTCTATTAGATTACTTTTATATGTTGCTGCTACTTTTGATTTTGAGGTAGAACAGATGGATGTAAAGACAACATTTCTTCACGGGGATCTGGAAGAGGAAATCTACATGAAGCAACCTGAAGGATTTACGGTGAAGGGTAAGAAAGAACTAGTATGCAAGTTAAAGAAGTCTTTGTATAGGTTAAAACAGTCACCAAGGATGTGGTATCAGAAATTTGATACAATTATACGAGGACTTGGCTTCACTAGAAGAAAAGCAGATCACTGTGTGTATTTTAAATTAATTGGTGATCATGTTATTTATCTGGTCTTGTAAGTGGATGATATGTTGTTGGTTGGAAATGACAAAGAAATTATCCAGGATTTGAAGACCCAATTGTCCTCCAAATTCGACATGAAAGATCTTGGTGCTGCAAACTATATTTTGGGCATGGAAATTAAAAGAGATCGGGCAAAGAGGAAGCTCTGGTTAAACCAGAGGAAGTATGTCAAGACAATACTGCAGAGGTTTAATATGCAGGATAGTAACCGGTGAAGGTTCCTATTCCTATAGGTGTGAGGTTATCTGCTGAATAGTGTCCCAAGACACAAGAAGAGGAAGAGGACATGTACCATGTTCCATATGCAAGTGCAGTCGGTAGCTTGATGTATGCAATGGTCTGTACTAGACTAGACATTGCACATGCAGTGGGAGTATTGAGCAGGTTTATGTCAAAACTAGGGAAGGAGCACTAGACAACAGTGAAGCGGGTTTTCAGGTATTTACGTGGCACTAGTGATTATGGTTTGTGCTACCAAGGAAGATCAATATTGGACATAACGTTGGATATTCATGGCTTTGTTTATGTAGACTGGGTTGGAGATCTGGATCAGAGAAGATCTACAAGTGGGTATGTGTTTAACCTATTTGGAGGTGCAGTCAGTTGGATGAGTAAGAAACGATTTGTAGTGGCACTATCAACTACAGAGGCAGGATACATGGCAGCCACTCATGCAAGCAAGGAAGCAGTTTGGTTGCAGAGATTGTGTTCAAGTATGGGGTTAGTACAAGAAGCTATAAGGATAGACTGTGATAGCCAAAGTGCAATTTTCTTGGCAAAGAACCCCACATATCATTCAAAGACAAAGCACATTGATATTCAGTATCACTTTGTGAGGGATATGATAGAAGACAAAAAGGTGTTGCTGGTAAAGGTGGACACTCCGAAGAATACTGCATATGCATTGACAAAATTTGTGAGCTCTGAGAAGTTCTCTTGGTGTAGAGAAACAATGGGCGTTGTAGGGTTGGATAAATGATTAAGCTCTCTTGTGGCCCCCTGTGGAAAGAAAACAACAAGTGGGAGAATGTTGGGTTGTGTTATATTCTTTCCACGACTAGTCCACGTAGTTAACCGGGGGTCAGAGGGGGGGAGGTCACAAGGGGTTTGAGGGGTACCCGTAACCCCACTTTATGGGGTTCGGGGCAACGTCGGAAAATTTTGGTTTTGGACCCTATGTTAGGATGGGCGGACCCACCTATGGTTTTGTGCATGATTTTCGCACATGTTTTTGGACGCGATGGTTTTTCGGTCGATGGTATTGGACGTGATGGTTTTCGGTCCATGGTATTGGATGCTTCGGCATGTATAAATATGTATTATAACATTGAAAGGAACATAATGAAAAATCAAGCTGGTAGTCCCAGTTTTGGGATCCAGGGGAAATATTTGTGTATATGTGTTTTATGTGTTATGCTCTCGCATTGTTTATTTTCTGTGTTTTAGAATTTGTATGCAGGTAATTTCTGTACGGGGTTAAAACCTACAAATCTTAAATATTCTTGTTAGGGTTCTTAATCATTAGATTGAATCTACCCTCATTATACTATCATTTGATCATTCGTGTGAAACCCTAACCTTTAGGGTTCAATGTAAAACCCTAGCATCTTAATGCTAAGGGTATATCAATGTGATAATGTTGAAACCCTAGTCCTCTTAGGGTTATTTATGAAGTATATAAATCCTATTCTTTTGATGTTTAGGGTTTTGGTATTTTTATTATAGAAACCCTAGTTCTTTAGGGTTTGATATTAATGTCTAAGTTATATATTGAAACAATAGATATTCAGGGTTTGGAGAATTAGGGTTTATGAACAAAACCTTTGTAATAGTTATAGTAAGATACTTGGAATGAATCCCTAGGTATATGTTCATATGTTTGATCGAAACCCTAGCTTGGTGAAAATTGTTGTCTATCGAACTTCGATGTATTGATGTTGGTTTCTTGGGTTTAATAAATTGATATTGATGTGAAATTATAGTGAATCATAGATATGTATATGTGAGTATACTAACTTAATGTTTTAGTTTGTGAAATATAGTGTTTGTAACAAAACCCTAGTATAGATTGATATTCTAGGACATGATGATAGTGTTTTAGATTATTGATATGATTTAGCCTTGAAGAAAAAATCTAGGGTTTGCAACAAACCCTAGTAAAGTATGACATGTAATTCTAAAATCATATTGCTAAAACCTTAGATGTATAGTACTATGAATGGATTGTTAATATGATTGAATCTAAGGATTAATTTCTCAAAGGTGAAGTCTAGGGTTTATGACAAAACCTTAGCAAGAAGTTGAAGACTATTATATAAAAATATGTGTCTCTTGCTGATTATGAACCTAATTAGGTTTAGATATTTTAAGTATAAATTTTGAATTTTTTGATGCTTCCATTATAATGACATGATAAACATATTATAGTTGTCTTCATGCTTCTTTATATTTGTATTTGGTTAAACTTTCTATTGAAGATTTGTAGTTACATAATATTCTACTAGGGTCCAACCCTAACCCCCTTATTTATGTAATAAGGTCGAGTCATAGTTATAGTTAGTTAAAGAGTCAATAAAGCCCATATTAATAATTGTAAGTGGTTGACCGACATTTAAAGAAGGGACCACAGTAAGTTTCAAATGGGCCATGGTATTAGATAGATGGTACTAATAAGAACCATGGTACTGACCCATGGTATTGCATGTATGAATCCTATATAAAGGATAGAGACTCCCCTTGAGGAGCGTTGTGTCTTATTTTGTAATTGAGCCCAGCTCTATTGGAGGTTGCCCCCTCAAAGAGGCAAGTGAACATTGCTTTCCTTTCTGAATAATAAAATACTTGCTGTTATTTGTGATTGTTCTGTGTTCTGGGTATATTTCTTTGCATATTTGGTATTCTGGTATCTTCTCTCAGGTCAAGAGCATAACAAGTGGTATTCATTTTTAGCAGATTTTTTTTTTGGCTAGAGATGTGTTCCGATGTCTTTAAACCACGAGATTTATCGTTGAGCGCATAAACCTGTGGATTTGGGGAGGCATGCACGTAGGAAATACAAGAGGTGGTCACACTTGTTGGAATCCCTTGCAACCCCTGTGGGTACCCCTTCGAGTAGTAGCGCATTAGATAGAACTGCGCACAGACTGTCTTCCAAGTACTCTCTAGGTATATCGGAAGTCCCCTAGACTCTCTTGAAACCTCGCCATAGATAAACCGTCGAACGTCTTGCTGCTACAGTACACCGAGAATAGCACTCGGGGAGATTACTCGCACGTACAATAGGGTAGTCGGGTTGTACGGCTAAGGGTACAGTTCATCCTCCTTGGTTAGTGCCCTGAAAGTTTGGGCCGAGTACTACTGTTGGACCCTATGTATATTGTGATTTGTAGCACCTGACACTCCTTGAGACCATAGTTCCCTTGTCTCTCTTTAGATCATGCATCATCTTTGCCAGATCAGATCTAGCAGATTGGGTTCTGTTGCAGCCGCAACAATCAGTTCTGCCATTCAGATCTATCAGATCCGCCAATCAGATCTATCAGATCTGCCATTCAGATCCAGTAGTTTGGGTTCAGTATCAGTCGCAACAATCAGATCCACCATTTAGATCTAGCAGCAGGGGTTCGATCACTACCACATTCTTAATCATACTCTGCAGTTGAGGGTTTCGCCGACAGATCTGACTATTTGTGTGGCTCCTATACCTGGGTGTGATTCTCGCAGGACATGGGGTAGAATTAACTTTTTTGGGAATCAACTATTGCAGTATTCCTAAGCGAGGAGTAAAAATCCTTTTGAAGTAACAAAAAAAAAATCCTCCCGATACACTTATAGGAGACTTAGCCCATAAGAATTAGGTCGACAAGCTGAGGAAGGTGGTACCATTCACTTGTCAGCGTCAAAATTTTCGGTGGTCCCAATTTTTTTTCACAGTAACGACAAGTGTACCGGATCTGTGCATGGTACAAACTAGAGCTCAAGCTATGGCCAATGAGAAGATAGACACCATTGAACAAAAGTTGGAGGCATTAACAAAGCAAATCTAGACCTTAAATGACACAATCACAAAGGGAAAGTTGGGGGAACAATCAGAGGCATATGATTTTAATGAAAACCTTGAGGGCGAGTCTAGCCATTCTCTTCACTTCTATGGAAACCACCAACAGTCCCACCCTCGAGCACCCAAGATGGACATGTATAAATTTGATGGCTCTCATCCGGCCATATGGCTAGCACAAATGGAGCAATATTTCACATTGAATCACATCAGAGATGATGCGACTAAGCTAAGTGTGGGAAGCCTGTACTTGGACCAAGAAAGATGGCAATGGTGGCAGTGGCATAAACGCTGCTATGCAATGCCAATGACTTGGTAGATATTCTCAAATGACCTTTCTGATCGCTTTGACCATGAATCTAATTTTTTGGGTCGTCTTACTAAGCTCCGACAGACAGGCACAGTGCAAGAATATATTAAAGCCTTTGAAGCATTAGCCTTCCGCACAAGAGGTCTAGCAGATGAATTCTACTTGGAATGTTTTGTCAGTGGTCTCAAAGATGCCATATAAGCCCATGTCCGACTACAACACCCAGTCTCATGGCTGGCAGCTTGCAAGATAGCTCGTGAAGTAGAATGCGCGTTAGTAGCCTTGTCGACTCGTCCAAATTTCATAGCCAAGGGATGCCCCACCCAGGCTCTGAGCACTACCCAAACAATTAAGGTTCAAAAGGTGTCACCAGCGGAAATGATAGAAATAAGAAAGCAAGGATTGTGTTACTACTGTGATGAGAAATACTCCCCGGGGCATAAATGCAAGGAACCCAAATTCTTTCAAATTGATGCTACTGATCACAGTTCATCTGAGGAAGCCCCACCAATTGAGGAACCAGACGAGGAAGATGAGGACAACTAGCTGGAAAATGAGCTCCTAGCTACACCTGAAGAACCAGTTATCTTGCTTCATGCTTTGACAGGAATTTCTTCTTCCCAAACTCTCAAAATCAGAGGTTTTATTAAGCATCGCCATGTAGTAGTATTGATTGATAGTGGCAATATGCATAACTTTAACCATCAAAGAGTCACTGAAGCAGTGCATCGTTTTGTCAAAGAAGTCTCTAATTTCCAGGTCCAGATTGCTGATGGGGGGACAATGAAATGTGAAGGCCGCTGTGAAAATCTCAAACTTGAAATGGGGGATTATCACCTAAAGACCCACATGTTTTCCATCAACATGGGTGGGTGTGACATTGTCTTGGGTGCTAAATGGCTCCACACACTTGGCCCAATCACAATGGATTTCTAGGAGTTATATATGAGCTTTAAGCAGAATAACTACACACATACCCTCCGCGGACTCCAAGTAGGTGCTCCTTCTATCATCAGCTCACATAGGATGGAAAAATTGTTAAAAAAGGGCCACCATGGAGTTATAGCCCAATTTAATGCCATCCAGGCCTTCGAACCCACTTCCTTTTATATTCATCCTGAGATGCAACAGGTCTTAAAAAACCATTTGCAGGTCTTTGACAAGCCTCATGAGCTTCCACCCTCGAGAGAGGGGAACATGATCATAGCATTACTTTGGTCCCAGGGGTACAACCACCAAATTTGCGCCCATATAGATATCCTTTTGCCCAAAAGAATGAAATTGAAAAAATCATCAAGGAACTCCTGGAAGCCGATGTCATTCATCCTAGCATTAGTCTTTATTCGTCGCCTGTGGTCATGGTGCTAAAAAAAGATGGGGAATGGCGTATGTGTCCAGACTTCAAGGCCCTCAACAAGTTGACGATCAAAGATAAATTTCCCATCTCGGTTGTTGATGATTTGCTGGATGAACTAAATGGGGCTCAATTCTTTACTAAGCTCGACCTTCGCTCGGGCTATCACCAAATTCGCATGAAATAAGTAGACATTACAAAGACTGCTTTCCGAACTCATGAAGGCCATTATGAATTCTTGGTAATGCCATTTGGTCTCTGTAATTCCCCATCCACTTTTCAGAGCCTCATGAATCACCTGCCCAAACCATATCTCAAAAAATTTGTCCTTGTTTTCTTTGATGACATCCTCATCTACAGCCTCACTTGGGAAAAACATCTTCAGCATGTAGATCTACTCTTGCAGCTACTCCAGAAGCATAAATTATTTGTCAAATTGTCCAAGTGCTCTTTTGGCATGGAAGAAGTTGAGTATTTGGGCCACATTGTGGGGCGTGAAGGTGTCAGGGTGGATCCCAAAAAGCTCCAGGCAATGCAGGATTGGCCTTAACCAAAGACCTTGAAGAGCTTGAGAGGATTTTTGGGTCTCACCGGCTCCTATTGCAAATTTGTCCACAATTATGGTTGCATTACTAGACCCCTCACTCACCTTCTCAAGAAAAATTCATTCCTCTGGAATGATGAAGCACAACAAGCATTTATAGCTCTCAAACATGACATGTGTTCCACTCCCGTATTGGCACTACCCGACTTCACCAAATCTTTTGTGATTGAATGTGATTCTTTAGGTATGTGTAGTGGGGTTGTCTTAATGTAGGAAGGTTGACCTTTGGCCTTCACTAGCCAACAACTAAGTGGGAAAAATCTGGGACAATCTACCTATGAGAAGGAGATGATGGCCATGTTACATGTAGTGGATACCTGACGACCATACTTATTGGGGCGGCGTTTCGAAATCCGCACAGACCATCAAGCCTTAAATATTTTTTGGAGCAATGCCTATCCTTGCCACAACAAAATAAATGGCTAGCCAAAATGTTGGGATATGATTATGAGATAATTTACAAGAAAGGGCGCGAAAATGTCGTAGCGGATGCTTTATCACGCCAATTTGAGGAGGAAAGCACCCTGCTAGCAATCTCTTTTCCCATTCCAGAGTGGATTGAAGAGGCTCGCAAGGAATGGTTTTCACATCCTTTGCTCTCCCAGCTCATTAATAAATTGAAGGCAGATCCAAATTCCACAGCGGGCTACTCTTGGCAGGATGAGATTCTTTGCTACAAGGAAAAAGTAGTGATATCACCAACATCCACCCTCAAAAGTCTCATTTTGGTAGAGTTTCACTCATCTCCCACTGTAGGCCATTCAGGGTTTCAGAAGACTTATGCTCGCACTCGACGTTCCTTCTTTTGGACAGGCATGAAAAAGGACATTCTGACTTCTGTAGCTGAATGTGATGTGTGTCAGCGCCAAAAAGGAGAAATAGTCAAATACCCAGGCACATTACAGCCATTGCCCATCCCTACCTCAATCTAGACGAAGGTTTCTATGGATTTCATTACGGGTCTTCCAAAGTCAGGCAATAAGTCAGTCATCATGGTGGTTGTGGACAAACTTTCTAAGTATGCTCATTTTTTCGCCCTACCCTGTTATCGGGAAAACTAGTGTCCATTCAGAGCTGCTAGTCCCACTAAGACGGGTAGCTATCTTAGAAACAAATAGATTAAAGTTACTTATGTTTTCCTTTATGAGAGATAGATGAGAAAGAAGTAGAGAGCACCAACCTCAGTTTCGCTAGTCTCCTTACTTGTTTCTTCTCTCCTTTGATGAAGCTTTCACCGCTCTTTTCTCGCTTGTCCCGTTTCAAAGAACACCTGTAGAGTCAAGGCAACAAAATACCATCAAAGCATAGAGAGCTATAACCATAAATAACTTAGGATCAGATGTACATTAACCATATAAATGCATACATAAACAAGATTCAGAGATATACAAGCATATGGAGGAAAACTCAAATAGCTTTATTGATAGAAGTATTAGAATAGAGGATTACAACCAGGCTGTCTGATCCAGCATCATCCTCCCAGCATGAAAGCCCTCTTCACATAATACAAAGTAAGATCACCCAACAATGTCTTCAAAGAGAAACCAACAACACTTCCTTGCAAATTACAAAATTCCAGCCTCTGGATCTCTTGTATGAGGGATCCATATATAGATGTTTTCAGGAGAGTGAGTCAGCTTCTGGGATTTTGATTAGTTTCATTTCACTGATAGTTCTTGGTTCCACTTGGAGATCTTAGATCTCTTACTCATCCCTGGGTGAACTCAGAGAGGCAAGTGTCATATGAGCAGTTTCTAGAAGATTCTCTGGGTTTCCACCTAGCACACTGCTTTTGCCATTTGTCTGCTCTCGCTCATCGCACCCTATAAAAGGGCTTTCCAGTATGCATCGCACCCCCCGTGTGTAATAGGTGAGATGCATCGCACCCTATGCATGGAGCAGTCTGTATGGTCCTGTTTTGACCATTTATGAGTAGTTTTTCATGGAGAACTTCTAGGAGATGATGTAATCAGCTGACCTTGTTCCTTTAGGGTATGAAACAACACTTTTAGGGGTTTAGAAGCCCTTGGTTTATGGACATATGTGATTGGGGTTGCAGTGCCCAAATATAATAGTTGCCCCCTAAAGCATGAGGTCATAAATCCTTTTGATGTTGGGTGAAATGCTTTATAATGAGGATCCGAGGTTTTTCGAACTGGAAGGTGACCTGTAATAAGATACAATACAATACATTATCTTCATAATATTTTCATGATCTAGCTGAGGTGGGAATTCCCATGCTTAGCTTTATAAATTCATACTCATGTACATAAGACAAACAATCATATGTGTGGCAGACTGATGATTCTGGTAGAGCCATCATCCTTTAGTTTGGATGATTATCTGTGCAGCTGTGATGTACATTTGATGTCTTTATTTTCTGAATATATCACAGCCCACATGTATGAAACTAGATTCAGGGTCTTCAAACTCGTTCAATATTTGCCCGAAGTACAAGTCGATCCATGTGAAAAGATGTTTTGATGTCGAACATGGAAAGACATTGCCTGATTACCAGCCAATGATGTAAGCTGTTAACAGGCGCGAGAGGAATCACCGATAATGATGATGACCCTCAAGGTACTGCAATAGAATTCACGTGTTGTGAATACATGACCTAATGTCGAACACCACGTAAAATCTTTCGGTCGAAGGCCATTGATGTGAACCTGTCACCGGAAGTGAGAAACTTGCCATTGAGGCATGCAAGCTTCAAAGTACTGAAAGGGTTGTCCCTAAGTCAACTTCATGGATAATGAGCTGATGTCGACAAGAAGTGACCCGTCGTAGGAGGGCCTTAATGAATCCCACATCTACGACACGGAACGGAGCAAATGATTTTGTGGAGGTAAAAACGGTTTAATGATATAAGGTTCAGGGTGGCGGTCATGAAAAATGGAGAGTGAAGGTATTACAGCGGATGAGATGTTGGCTAGGTTGGTGAATTCTCTAAGCGACTTCTCTTGAACATATTGGCGACACTGAAATAGATTGGTAGCATTAACCGCAAGGTGGATGGTATGGTGGACCAATGGTGATGTGACGGTGAACGGAATAACCCAACTCGACTCAATCATGGTGACGGAGTGAAAGTGTCATGTTCAAGAGCGACTTGCTACCAATGAAGCTATTCAAGTTTTCTTCCATTTTTCCCCAGTCATTGCTGACCAGTACCTCTTTATTTTTTTCAAGATTGAGGAGGATAACATATGCTTGTTCTGTAATTTTCCCTTTGGGCAAACCTGTTGCTATGTTTTAACAAGCCTAGCAACAATGAAACTTGCTCTTGTCTGCATGGACAAGTTTGTCGCTATTGTTTTAATGAGTTTAACGACAAAGATAACTCGGTCCTTTTCAATTTTAGAGAGTCTAAAAAGGGACAGAAAGGAAACTCCAGTGGTCCTTTTTCGTAATGCAATCCCTTAAGTCCAAAAAAGTGTAAAATAATACGAAAGGGATGACTTTTCAATAGTTTTAACGAGCCGATCAAGACAAGCACTCGATCTTTTTGTGTAATAATCCCTCAGGTCCAAAAATATTAAAATCTAGAGGAGGGATAGCACTTCTAGTCATTTTAACGAGCTGGAGAGGCCAATTTCTCGGCAATATTTTCATATTTTATGAGTCATATGAAAAGAGCTTAAAGGAGACTCGTTTTTTGAGGAATGAGTGATGTTTTTGGATAGCAATTGGTTCCAGGAAAGGCTTCGAACTTTTCAATCATGGCAGTGGAAAGAGGGTGGCTAATAAAATCACTCGTCGTAGCTGTTCCTCAAAAGGGTAAACAATCAAATGGAGGCATATGATTGGATAAAAAAGAGTGGAGGTGATGGTAAGAACACGACCAAGGTTCAAAAGCTGATAGTCATGCGAATGGTTATTTACCGGAGGTGGGGTTCATTTTTTAATGAGCTTGAACTCTATGGAAACATTTTCTCATTGCTAGGTTTATTTTTTGACGAGCTTGAACTTCGCGTAAAACTGCTCATGGCAAGGTTTATTTTTTAACGAGCTTGAACTTTGCGTAAAACTGCTCGTGGCGAGGTTTATTTTTTAACGAGCTTGAACTTTGCATAAAACTACTCATGGCGAGGTTTATTTTTTAACGAGCTTGAACTTCGCATAAAACTGCTCGTGATAATAGTCAGAGACGTTGATTTCACCATTAACACTATGTTCTTTTGACAGTCATGCTGCCTGTTCAATTACTCCATCAAATTGATTAGAAATGTGAATACATGCTTGAAAAATGATTTAAACAACCATATTTTACCTGAACTACGTGAATAGTAACACAAAAATAGTTTTTACCTCTCATTTTTACCATTTCATTCAAATTTGGGATTTTTGGAGCTCTGGAGGTGTTTTCCCCCTTGATTTTCACCAGCTGATTCCGGGAGATTCTGTGGACTATTTTTGGCACCATCTAGACCAGGTAGGAGCTAACCTTCATTCTTTCCTTTTCTGATTTTGAGCATGTTTTCCTGTTCTTCTGGGCCTTTGGGGTTTGAACAATTCGTTCTCTCCCCATCGCACCCAATGTACATCGAAAGGTGCGATGCATACTAAGCTGGCCATTGGCCAGTCAGGATGCATCTCACCCAGTACACAGCTGGGGTGTGATGGGCGCAAGAAGGAAAGTTTATGCACTATTTTTCATGGAAATTTTGCCTGTTTTTGCCTGAATTAGGATCCTAATTCTTCTCTTATTTGTTTTTTAGAGATTCATTGGATCAAGATGGTTGTTACATGGTGTGAACGCGAGCATGAAGAAGAGGACATGACTGCTTTACATGATCCGGGTACGGTGACTGCTTTGCGGAACTGTGGTTTACTCAAATTCTTCTGCATATCCAGCATGAGGCAACAAATCAATTTGTTGCAATATTTCCTCGATGCATGGGATCCTACCGACCAAGTGTTCCAGATTAGAGGTAAATCCATCCCTTTGACAGTTGAGGATATCTACTTCTTGACCGGTTTATCGAGGTGTGGTGCCCCTCTCTCACTATCAGGATCCGCCCGTGGAGGTGAATCCGTGAGGGATTATATTCGCCGATTCTGTAGAGATGGATCTCAGCTGAGCAGGGATGGCAAGATCAGTATTCGAGATGTCACTGACCAGTCCTTGAGGACTATCTTATTCACCTTTGCTAGATTGGCTGGTAGTGCGGCTCTTCATTTGGCCAACAGGTCCTATATGCAGTATGCTCTGGAATGCCTTGAACCAAAGGTATTCAACTGGTGTGATGCAGTACTTCCGGTTATAAAAGAACAACTCACCAAGGTGAAGAACGGAAGATCTAAGAACTTTGGTTATGGTTCTATTCTGACCGCTTTCGCCTTGGAGAAGATCCCACTGATGTAGCCATAGTACATTTCACTCGGACCGCCAGCCCCTACGGAACCACGGATCTCTTTGAGTGGTTTGACCATCAAGAGATGGTATTTGCTAAGTATCCATATGCTGGGATGGATTTTCAGGTTGACCCAAATTTGGTGCTGCCAGCCGACGAGCAGTGGGGTGTTATAGGTAAATGTTCTGACCATATCCCTGTTTATTGTTTTTATAATGTTCTTATGTATTTTAAATGCTATCAAGACTAATAAAACTCATATATTCATGCAGATATTGGACCCTTGTGACCAACAATGCGCCCGAGGGTAGCAGTTGCCGTTCCAGTAGGAGAGGCTGTAGGGAGGGCTGTCCTCCACGATCTAGACGTAGCCGAGACCCTTGTAGTGTTGCAGGATCATATCGAGGGTCTCACCCTTGGTATCCAGGATGTGAGGACCGACGAGTTACCTCTAAGATTACAGCGCCATACCATCGGCATGCCGAGTAGATGGACTAGGCTCTTACATATGATTGCACAGGCGGTGATTTTTTATCACCAACATCATTAGTATAGGGTGCTTCTCTGCATTTTTGAGTTTTTGGGTCATGTGACCGATTTTGTCTTGGACGCAGAACATCTTTGATAAAATATAAATAGTTATATATATTTTTTTGATTTTCGGAGCTTTATTTTGGTTAAGTTATATGATCTAGATGCAAAATGTTGATTAAAATGCTTTCTTTTATAAATGCTGCAAATGTCTATCTAACACATAATTTGCTAATGAATCAGTTAATGTGTTTGAGTCTCTGGAAATGTGTTGATATTGAATAGAATCAAATTGCCTTTCCAAAATCCTAACCCTTAGGAACATATGATAGATAGCTGGATTCCGAACAGAATATATGCCAGTAAGCTGTAGGATGACAAGTTGTGAGTCTAGCCTGACAAAAAGTCGGCGTATGCCACGTGCGATGGCATCAGAGAGAAGTTCTATCAACGCGCTATACTCAGTGATGTTGTTCGTTGATCGACCAACGCACACTCCTCTGAAACTCACTAACTCGCCGCTTGGATAAAAAATGGCCTGGGCCGTAGAAGATAGGTTCTGCATACTACGACTAGCTCCATCGGCATATCCAACGAATGATTCCAAAAGGTTCGACGTCTGCAACAAATGAAAAAGACGGATTACCTAACCAAAATGATCACTCTTGACGAAAACAAAAATGTAACAAAAGCATATGAAGAGGTCACTACACTTAGTCAAGCATTGTAACGCTTAAGGTACAACCCATTAAGGGGTTTCACCAGCGGAATTCCATCGTAATCTACTAGCTCGTAGGCTCCTTTTGCTAACACTCATTTAACAATATAGGGGCCCATCCATAAAGATTGGAACTTACCTGCTCCCAATTTGTCAGATTCCTGATCGTAAATCAAGACCAGGTCACCTTCTGAGAAGACACGGGGTTTGACATTTTTGTCAAACTATGCCTTAAATCGTTTCTTATGGGCTTCGTTAGCCAAGGCGGCATCATGACGGGTTTCATCGAATTGGATTAGTTCCAAGAAACGAGCCTCTTCCTCCGAAGTTTCGGGGAGAAGATCGATTGCGAGCTTGAGAGATGAAATATCACTCTGAATTGGTAAGACGGCTTCCAGGCCATACACCAACTGAAAGGGTGTAAGCCCGGTCGCATTTCTTACTGAGGTTCTGTACGCCCACAAGGCTGAGTACAGGATTAGGTGCCAACTCTATTTGTGGACTCCGATCATCCTTTGCAGCATGTGCTTTAGGACTTTGTTGATGGCCTCAACTTGTCCGTTAGCTTGCGGATAATACGGAGTAGAACTGTTGTGGGACAATCCTAGTTTGGCAGCCAATTCGACCATCATGTGATTGCGAAAATGCAATCCATGATCTGTGACTATAGCTTGTGGAACACCGAACCTAGAGACTACATGATTGAAAAAGAAAAGAGCAGCCGTTTCGTTGCTATTGTTTAATGTAGGCATCGCCTCGGCCCATTTCGTAAAATAGTCAACTGCGACTATGATATACCCATGCCCCCCGGCCGAGGTGGGGTTACATGTCATGAAATCTATGCCCCATTTGGAAAATGGCCCAACAACAACTACTGGTTGCAAAGGTGCGAGTGGTATTCTGGTTTTGTGGTCGAAGATTTGACAAGCATGGAAACTTCTGACTGCGGTTATGCAATCTTTGAACATTGTTGGCCAGAAGTAACCTGCTTGTAAAATCTTTTGTGCCGTAGCATAACCAGATTGATGCCCCCCAAACGCGCCTTAATGACAATCATTCAGGGCTTTTTCGGCCTCCTCATGGGTGAGGCACCTTCGCAGAACTGTATCGATACCGTGACAGTAAGGCGTATCACAGACGATCATGTAGTCTTTTGCTTAGTATCGAGTACGTCGTTGTTCAGAGCGAGAGGTATTAGGCCTGTATGTTTGGGTTTGGAGATAGATGATTATATCTCCATACCACGGATCACTTGACGATATCAGAAACAAAGATTCATCCACGATTGTTGCTTTGGATGTTGAATCGTTGGACGACGATGGGAAATCACATAATAACTCCGTGAAAACTAGAGATTTCTTTGATTTGGTTTTTACGAATTCCAGATCAAACTCTTGTAGAATAGTTATCCATTTTGAATATTTTCCCCCAAGTAACTGACGTGACAGAATGTAAGTCATTGGGTTGCAATATGATAAAATGATAGTTTTGCGAAAGAGGATATAGTGTCGAAATCTCTGTACTGCTTGAACAGCTGCGAGAGCCAGCTTTTCAACATAGGAGTATTTTCTTTCTGTATCATTTAAGTTTCGGCTTAAATAATAGATAGGATGTTCGATTCCATTTTCTTCTTGAACTAAAACCATTGCGATGGTTGTATCTGCTGCAGCTAGATATAGGTTAAAGTCTTTTTGATAATCAGGAGCGTACATTAATGATGCTTTTATTAGGGATTCCTTTAGAGCATCAAAGGAAGCTTGCACAACCTGATCCCAGTTGAAGGGTACTTCTTTGGCAAGTTCGGTGTAATTTGGAATGAACCTCCTCAGAAAGTTCGCTTTCCCTTGGAGTTTCTGAATCTAAAGCAAATTTGAAGGTGGAGGCATATCGATGATTGCCTGAACCTTACATGGGTCGAGTCGAATTCTGTCCTTAGAAACTACGAAGCCAAGTAAACGACCAGAACTGACACAAAACACGCACTTGTGTGGATTGAGTCGTATCTTGTAGTGTCGACAACGTAGAAATATAGCTCTCAAATGCCGTGGATGATCAGTCTGCTTTCGTGAATGAGCCGGAAGATCGTCAAGATATGGTTGAACGATGTTCTTGATGTCATGGAAGGCATAATTCACATCCCTCTGAAAAGTTGCCCCTGCGTTCTTTAAACCGAAAGGTAATTTGCAGTAGGCGAATGTGCCCCACGGACATATAAATGCAGTCTTCGACTGGTCCTGTGGGAAGATATTTATTTGATTATACCCGGAAAATGCATCCATAAATGAAAAGATTTCGCATCCGGTGCATTCATCAATTATCTGGTCGATGAAGGGTGTAGGGTAGTTGTCCTTTGGACAAACTTGATTTACATCCCTGTAATCAATGCACACTCTAATCGTTCCCTGCTTTTTCATCACAGGAACAATGTTTGATACCCAATGAGTTAGAGGAACTGGGTAAATGAAACTAGCATGTAAAAGTTTTTCAACTTCTGCCTTAATGGCGGCGGCTTTCTTTGGGTGCACCTGTCGAAGCTGTTGTCGTACTGGTTTGACATCTGGATACATCTTGATTTTGTGTTCAACTATGCTCGAGTCAATGCCTGACATTTATTCATATGACCATGCAAATACATCTCTGAATTCGTGAAAGAGAGAACAATATATTTCTAATTTTGAAGGAGAACAAGATTTGCCGACATGAATATTCTCTACAACATTAGGTATGATCGAGATATTTATGGCGATAGTTTCTTCAATATTGGACAGATTTCACTCTGAATCCACCGTATTTACAGTATTTGATAGAAAATCAAAAACTGAAGGGTGATCAAAGTCGTTGGAATAATCTTCATTGTAATCTGGAAGATGGGAACGATGGTGGTAATCTTGCCATGGTGCCTCTCCTATCATCATCGACTAAATAATTCCTTCGTCTGTAGAATGTACATGTGACCAAGGATCTGAAGAGGTGCCATATTCCTTTGACCTATCCACCCAAACACTCGATGAGTGTTGGTTTGGGTTTTCCGCTCAGGCTGAGAAAATTGATTGCTACAAAATCTCTATTGGGCTTGGAGGCAAAACCTGTTGATGATCCATGCTAACAAAATGTTCGGAAATCTTCTGAATGGAAGATATCATATTGCAGGTTCCTACTGTTTCCACTTACGCCAAATTATTAAGAGGTGGTAGGGAAAAAGTACTCATCAAGGTAGGGTCTTTCAGTAGGCCTACTCCGACATTTTGAAGCGAATGAGTGCTTCCATGGATCATTGGAATGCTTCCTTTAACTTGTGAATTTTTGGGGAGAAAGGTCTGATGATCAACGATTGTAATTCCTCCTTGGAAAGGAAAGGCAGTCTTTCTAAAGTATGTTGATACAACAGTAGCCATGGCATAAATCCAGGGCCTTCCCAGTAAGATATTGTAATCGAGGTTTCCATCGATAACTTCGACGTCAATTTCTACTGTTTTTGCCCCCCAGTTCAACTTGTAAGTTACTTAAAATCCCGTACGGGGTGTATGTTCATCCATCGAATGCTTTTAATGTCGTTGATGATCTTGACAAGGGTGGTGATCCTAAAGTTTTCCAGCAACTCATTGACATAATGCAGGTAGATTCCCCCTCATCAATAATTGTTCGATGAATAGTTTTGTTGAGGGCTTTCACTTGGATGAGGAAAGCGAGTTGAGCTGGTAACTGAGGTTCAAATCCTTTATGGTTAAAGGCCACCAGATTGGAATCCGCTGGGTCAATCCCACCTATTGCTGATAATAGAGCTTACTTTTGGGAGGGGCAATTTTGCAGTACTTCAAGTGTCGACATAGCGGACGACGATTGGGCCAGATCCTATATTATATTATAATTCTGTGCTGCTCAGGCACGAGGATTAAATGTCGATTTGTGTACTGCTCCCTTTGGCGGATTTATTGTTAGCTTAGGAATGATGGGTGGCACAACTTCGGTTGAAGTTGTTGTCGAACTACTAGGTTGATTTGCAGCCTTGTTGTTTGACAGCTGTGGATTCCCGTAATATTTATTCCTTGTCGATATCAAAGCATCGTTTTGCTGTTTCGAAATGGACAACATAAGCACTTGGGATGGTGAAGCATTATTGCTAGCAACCAGATTGGTTTTTGGGTTTGGAAACGGATCCGTTAAGACTGCTGAGGTTTTCAAGGCCTTAAAGAACTTTTAATCTCAGCTCTATGTGGAAAATCAATTGTCAAATGGTCTTCATCACAAATGTGACACGGCGAAGGAGGTTTCTTTTTCCAGAAGGGTTTGCAGAAGATTTTTCAGGAGACGAATCATCTTGTTTCTTCTTTTTGCTTTTCCCTTTCTTCTTGCCCCCTGGCTGCTTTGGTTCTTTGCCTTTGTCAGTTGACACGACATTAACCTCCGAGGCAAGAAGTTCTTCATTTTCATTTTGACCAGAAACCATGTGGGCTTTCTTAGATGTAGCCTTGGCAGTTTTTGTGCTGGTTGTACCTATCACGCCATCGCCGGCATGAGAGTCTTTGTTTGATTTAGGAGGAGGAACGGAAAAATCTGGTCTAGGAGCATCAGGGATTTTGTCGTAGAGCATGCCAAACTGAGTATAAATCAAGTCTAGATATTGTGCACGAGCAATTACTTGCTCTTTAGTGACAACCCCCCCTTTAGCCACATCTTCTATAATAGAAGGTAACAATGACTTAATAAACCATTCAGCTAGCAGTTGATCAAGAACATATGTTTTTACCATTCGACGACGACGTCGCCACTCATGAATATGATCAGATATGTGAGTGGTTGTTGTTTGCTTAAAATTGGTAAGAAGCTGTGTTCCTGTTTCGTACCTTATGGGTAACTGAAAATGGGTTAAAAAGGTTGTGGAAAGGGTACTGAAGTTATCGAATGAAGCTCTAGGCAATTTGATGTACCATTTTGCCGCTGGACCAGTTAATGTTTGCTGAAAAAGACGAAGCCTAATCGAATCATCATTGAGAGTGTTGGATGAACACCACAGATGAAAAGTCATCACATGATTTGACGGATCTTCACCCGGATTTCCATTGAACTTAGGAATATCTAACGGAAGTTTATGAGGAATCGCCGGCCACCAAGGGGCGTAAGCAATTGGATCATTTGTTAGCTGATTTAGATCTGGTGATTCCAACGTTGCGATGAAGGGAAACTGTTGATTCAGGTTTGGTGAAGCATACCCAGAATAAGATGGGATTGCCTGAGCAGTGGGTCTTTGCATACCAACATAATGTACTTGATGTTGATAACTTTGATAAGGTTGATGGGCATAACCATTATGATATGATTGATGGTAGCCGTTTTGAATATACGGTTGCCCGTTACCCGCAAAGATTTGTTGCTCAGGTCCTCAGTAAGCTTGCTGGAATTGCGGTTATTGATATTGCACCAGCCATGGTTGTGAAGCCATTTGTTGTT
Source organism: Pinus tabuliformis (assembly GCA_031772625.1). NCBI lineage: Eukaryota > Viridiplantae > Streptophyta > Pinopsida > Pinales > Pinaceae > Pinus > Pinus tabuliformis. The sequence continues at coordinate 341,571,930 of CM062805.1, forward strand.
GCCCAATACTGGATGCTTGACCAAGATGAGGGGTGATAGTACCCGTTTGAGCCTGAGTTGCTTCAGTTAAGGAGCCACTAATCGACGATTGTGGTTGAGTCGTTGAGACAAGAGGCTGTTGTATTATGACTTGAGAGACTTGAGGTTGACATACAACAGGTAGCACTTGTACTTGTGACACCGTTACAATAGCTGGTGCAATGGGGATATTCGACACAAGTAGATTTGGTTGCATTGAATATACAACTCTTGGTTGTTGAGGCAGTATTGGAACCCAACCACTGGATGCAAGTCTAGCTTGACCCGAATTTTGTTGTGAACTCTCATATGGTTGTTCTGCTAGAGGGAACAATGAAAAGGCATATCGCCCCCCATATGGTGTTAATCCAGTGTTCAAAGGAAAAAATGGTCCTTGTAGACTGGACTGCCCAAATTGATACTGTTGTGGAGGATCAATTTGCTGAGACTCAACATAAGAAATTCTAGATATTACTCTGGACAAACAAATAGGAACAAACCACACTGTCGAAACAGTCCCTGGGTGGACTCCATCTAGCGGTTGAGAGCTAGTTGGGATAGATGGTACACCAGCGAACATTGTCAGAGTAGTGGCAGGAAGTTCTGCTACTACTGTATCGGATGACATAGTCCTAGATGTCGATGGTTGTTCAGACATATTGAGTCTATCCAAAAGACTTCCTAGCGATTCTACAGGAACTTGTGATGAAGGTTGACTATCTTCTGAATTAGAAGGATATAGGTGGATCCCAGTTCCCAAATGTAATGGGGTACTGGATGGAAGATCCTCCATAATATCTTCTATCACAATCACTCCAGGTGGAAGAGGCAGACCGTCAGGTCCGTAAAATATTTCTGGTGCCGAAGAAGGTGCACACTCTCCAACAATAGATGTTGGAGGGTTAACACTTTCCGAATTAGTTCTAGATTAAACTGGTTTAGGAATAGATGTGTTTACCATTATAGTAGGATCAGTTCTAGTGTCCTCTTGTAACTGTGGAACTTCTTCTGTAAAGGCAGGGATACCAGAAATAGTTGGAGTAACTGGAGTTTCTAGGATGTTGAAACACAAGTTTCAAACAAACCAGGAGACTTTGATCTAGTTAAACGATATTGCTTGGCCCGGAATGGTTTCGTATCCGGAGTCAAAGACGGTTGACTCGTTAGTCTCCGGGAACGACGGGGTTTTGAATGACTTTCTTCCACGATTGTGGATTACTTGATCATCTCAAAATAAAAAAGGGAAAAATTTATTTTGAATTAAATGAATTTTATGATGCTTTGACACAACTTGCTTTTTTGATTTTTAAGAGTCGAGAAAAAGCTGAAGATGACTCTAGTTGCCTTCGATTTTTAATGAGCTTGAAGTGACAAGTGCTTAGATGGACTTTTTCTTTTAAGGAGTCAGAAAAGGAATGAAAGTGATTGCTTTGGAAATCTAGACAGAGGGATTACCAAACCAATCGCAAAACTGCAGAATAATTTTTACGGTACGGTAGTCAATCTTCCCAAACGCTGTGTTCAGAGCATTGCGATCGATAGGGCGGCAGACACGGCTTCCTAAGGATAAAGGATGTAGCCTATTGCGGTCTCCCAATATATACTCGACGGTACGTGGGAGCAAGTCTGTACTGGCACTTGTCATCTCAAAGAGGAGGAATCACCCAACCTACGATGAAAGCGATAGTTACCAGGCTTTACGACGCTGGAATACGTCTCTAGCCTAGACTTCTAAATGTTGTGCGTTAGGTTCCAAAGCGTTTTTATGTTCATTGAAGTTTATTTTACAGTTGATATTTCTTAAGAAGTTTGCTTTTAAGGTTCACCGCGTGATGTAGATATACAATTCCTAAATATGCAATCTAAGATGATAAATAGTGGTTTACTTTATTTTTGAAATGAAAATCCTAGCTACTAAGGAAAGAGAAATGAAATTCTTTCAACATAGAGCAAAGAGCACACACTAGATGCACTTTTCCTAAATCAATTTCAACATGCAGTCTTAATGCAAATGCACATGCATGTATTGTTTTTCAGTTTTCCTTAATGTGAGAATGACAAAAAGAAAAAAAAGTATAGATCTGAACTATTCTCTTTCAAAGCGACAGTACTAACAATTTTCTTTTCAAAAAACGAAAGTAAAGCCAAGACGACACTTTGCGATTTCAAATTCAAACTGCTTTCAACACTTGAAATACTAATGATTCAAATCAAATACAATGGAAAAAGTGTAATCGATTGTCTAAAAGAGAAATGCTTTGTAATACTCTTTTTCTTGACTGAAAACGACACTTGCGACACTTTCAAATCAAAAGATGACAGTTCGATTAAGCTACTATTTGCAAAGGAGAATTGTAAATGATGAAAAAATACATAAAAAACATTCACAATTCCTTCTGATGGAGGTTGAATAATGCAAAGGAAGATGGTTTCAACAGAGATATACTGATCACAGACAGCAAAACTACTGAATAAAGCTGAAGACAATGAAGAAAAAACCAAAATCTGGAGGCAGAAACAGTCTCATCTGATCATCGCACCTGTAACACAGGGAAACATGGATGCATCTCACCTACAGCACATGGGAGGTGTGATGCATCCAGACTTCCAAGAAGAGATAGTGCGATGGTCCAGGGATGAGACTGAGCTTGGTTTTTGCTCACAGTTTGCAGCTAAGTTCAGGGATTTAGGTTGAGCTAATGATTGTCAGTAAACAAAAAGTATAGGGGCTGATATAATGAGGTTATTTGAGCTACCACCAGGGCACTTAGGATGTTTGCAAGCTAGATGTTCAGTTCATAAACCAACCTGGAGATTGACTGAAGCAGTGTTGATCTACTTTGCAGTTGCATAGAAAAAGCAGTTCGAAGGCTAGCTGGCTTGACTTCAGGCTCCGTTTGTGGTTTATAAAGCAAACAACAGTAACAAAACAAACAAACTATTCGATCCCCAGTGGAGTCGCCATTTTGTTATCGGGAAAACTAGTGTCCATTCAGAGCTGCTAGTTCCACTAAGATGGGTAGCTATCTTAGAAACAAACAGATTAAAGTTACTTATGTTTTCCTTTATGAGAAAAGATGAGAGAGAAGCAGAGAGCACCAACCTCAGTTTCGCTAGTCTCCTTGCTTGTTTCTTCTCTCCTTTGATGAAGATTTTGCCGCTCTTTTCTTGCTTGTCCCACTTCAAAGAACACCTGTAGAGTCAAGGCAACAAAATACCATCAAAGCATAGAGATCTATAACCATAAATAACGTAAGATTAGATGTACATTAACCATATAAATGCATACATAAACAAGATTCAGAGATATACAAGCATATGGAGGAAAACTCAAATAGCTTTATTGATAGAAGTATTAGAAGAGAGGATTACAACCAGGTTGTCTGATCCAGCATCATCCTCCCAACATGAAAGCCCTCTTCACCTCATACAAAGCAAGATCACCCAACAATGTCTTCAGAGAGAAACCAACAACACTTCCTTGCAAATTACAAAATTCCAGCCTCTGGATCTCTTGGATGAGGGATCTATATATAGATGTTTTCAGGAGAGTGAGTTAGCTTCTGGGATTTTGATTAGTGTCATTTCACTGATAGTTCTGGGTTCCACTTGGAGATCTTAGATCTCTTACTCATCCCTGGGCGAACTCAGAGAGGCAAGTGTCATATGAGTAGTTTCTAGAAGATTCTCTGGGTTTCCACCTAGCACATTGCTTCTGCCATTTGTCTGCTCTCGCTCATCGCACCCTACAGAAGGGTTTTCTAGTATGCATCACACCCACCATGTGTAATAGGTGAGATGCATCACACCCTATGCATGGAGCAGTTTGTATGGTCCTGTTTTGACCAGTTTTGAGTAGTTTTTCATGGAGAACTTTTGGGAGATGATGTAATCAACTGACCTTGTTCCTTTAGGGTATGAAACAAAACTTTTAGGGGTTTAGAAGCCCTTGGTTTATGGACATATGTGATTGGGGTTGTAGTGCCCAAATATGTCTATAACATACCCCACCCTTTTACACCAGCTTTGGTGGCTTAATATTTCATGGACCAGATCTTCAAATTTCATGGCATACCCACTTCCATTGTGTCTGATCATGACCCAATCTTCACCAGTAAATTTTGGTGGGAACTCTTTAGGCTACAAGGTACCCAACTACAACTCAGTACTTCCTATCATCCCCAAACTGATGGTCAAACTGAAGCAGTCATCAAATGTCTTGAGACCTACCTCAGGTGTTTCACTTTAGAAAAGCAACATCTATGGGCACAGTGGTTACCTCTAGCTGAATGGTGGTATAGTACAAACTATCATGCCACCACCAAAATGACTCCATATGAAGTAGTTTATGGTCAACTCCCTCCACCTACTTCTTATATCCAGGGATGCTTGAAGGTACAAGTAGTGGATCAACTCCTAAAGAACCAGGCAACCATGCTGGCCCACCTCAAAGAGAATCTCCATCAAGCTCAAAATCGCATGAAGCAACAGGTAGACCAACATTGTTCAGAGCACAAATTTCCAGAAGGGGATCAGGTATTCTTGAGGTTGCAACCATATAAGCAAACATCACTCAAAGACAAGCGGTGTCAAAAATTATCTCCAAAATTCTACGGGCCGTATCAAATACTTCAGTGAATCGAAGAAGTAGCCTACAAGCTAGCCTTGCCACTCACTGCAAAAATCCATCCCGTATTCCATGTCTCATGCCTCAAGAAAGTGGTGGGGAACCATTGCAGAATTCAAACCAATCTACCAGAATTGGATGAACAAGGTTCAATCTGGCTCCAAGCTGAACAGGTTCTTGACACGCGAGAATGGCACCTACGCGGCCACATGATCAAGTCCTCATCAAGTGGAAAGACACCTCTCCAGAAGATGCGACCTGGGAACCAACCACTATTATTCAGCAGTTTCCGCAGCTTCAGCCTTGAGGACAAGGCTATTTTTATGGGGGAGGGCATGTTAGGGTCCAACCCTAACCCCCTTATTTATGTAATAAGGTCGAGTCATAGTTATAGTTAGTTAAAGAGTCAATAAAGCCCATATTAACAATTGTAAGTGGTTTACCTGCATTTAAAGAAGGGACCACAGTTAGTTGCAAATGGGCCATGGTATTAGATAGATGGTATTAATAAGAACCATGGTACTGACCCATGGTATTGCATGTATGAATCCTATATAAAGGATAGAGACTCCCCTTGAGGAGTGTCGTGTCTTATTTTGTAATTGAGCCCAGCTCTATTGGAGGTTGCCCCCTCGAAGAGGCAAGTGAACATTTCTTTCCTTTCTCAATAATAAAATGCTTGCTATTATTTCTTATTGTTTTGTGTTCTTGGTATATTTCTTCGCATATTTGGTATTCTGGTATCTTCTCTCAGGTCAAGACCATAACATATTCAATATATTCATAAGTGGAAGATGATAATGATGAGCATGATGCAGGAAGCTATAAGAATAATGATGATCAAGATGACCTTGATTAAATGAAGCCTTGAAAGAATGAAGTTTCTCCAAAGTTATGAAGTTGTTGATATCCCCAAGTTGAGAGGGAGCCTAGATAGAAGAAAGGGTATATCTCTCCAGTTGAGAGGCAGGGCATATTATGACAATCACAATGAATACCTTGAAGTAAGAATGAAACTGAATTAATGGAAGTACTATAGATGAATGTTAATGATTCATGAAGTTATAAACAAAAGACTTGAGAAATAATGAGACTGTATTTGGTGTTGCTGAAGAAATGGAAAAGGAAAATTGAAGATGAGATAAGAAACATAAAAATGATTGAGGACCCTGAAGGTTTGTGTTTACTTGTATATATATACATTAGAAATTTTATTATTGATTGGGGTTGTGATTTTACAGGATCTCTCCATAAAATATTTGAACATTTGAAGCATGCTTGGATTGGTGGATATATCCGATTTAGTTGATTAGGAGAGATGAAGCATCTTATGGCAAGATGCTTGGGAAGACATCTAGACGACCTATGTGTAGATGTATAGATCCCGAAGGTGGGAGGGTGACATTGGTCATGGAGCTCCGACCTTGGATACAGACCTAGATCCCTAGGTTGATTATAGAGCTTAAAAGTGTTGGGTGTGGAGCCTGATTATCTTCTATACTCAAAGGTATCGCCACATAGGACCCCAGCTCGAAATGGGGGCAGCAACGCCGCCCGTAAAATGTTCGCTGCAGGGGGGGTCCAGGGGGGGGCGCCCCTGAAGCTAAAAACATCTGTAAAATTGCCTTGTAAAAGTATAGTAATTTCTAGTCAATCTGGGCCGTTCATTAGGCGGATGATCTGACGGTAGAACTTATGTTTAGTTTAGGGTTTTTTGCCCTAGAAGGCAACCCCTCTCTTTGTATGAGGGTATTGTATTTGAGGCTGTGTGATAGATGTGTATTCTGTGAGCGAGAAACAGAGAGGTGAGACTGTGAGAGAAAACAGAGGATATTACAGCGGATTTGCTGTAGGTTGTGTCTCTTCATTTTGCTGGATAATAGAAAGGAAGGACTGGCTGTTCGGGGTGGACGTAGCCCAAACTGGGTGAACCACGTATATCTGTGTCTCTCTTGTTTTGTGCATTTTCTGTGTTTATATTTCTGCAACATTTTATGTGTTCCATTGCTCCGTAATATATAATTTTCTAACAAAAAGTCTGATGGTACCTAGAGTGGCTAAAGCTTGAGTCCATATTAGTCCCACCAGATTAGAGCACCCTAGTAAGGTATCTAATTTTTAGCACTGCTTGTGCAATGACTCTTCATATAGCATATAATTTTGATATCTTCCATGTACCTTTTCATATATGTAATTATGAATACCTCCCTAGTTAAGAGGGAGTGTTGAAGAATGTAACTAGTGTCAGTCTTCATAATTGTATTTGAGTATTGATGTAATTATCAAAAGAAAGAAAAATAAAGTTATTATTAAATAAATTAACTTATTAAAACATGGGTTTCATGCTTGGGTCAATTTTTTTTAGGTAAAAGCCTCCATTGAAGGCTTCTAGGGTTTATGTCAAGTGTCCTTGTCCATGCCATAATGTAAAAGACCATTCTTGGGCTTCATTTGTCAAGAAAGAAATTTATTTTAATGTAAAATAGGTCTATTAGGCCTCCTCCATCAAGTTAGCCTCAAACTGGACAAGTCGGCCTAACAGAGGGGAAAAATATCCAATCTAAAGGCAACAAATCGACTTGATTTGGAGCACTCACTCACCCAATTCGATTTGTAGTTTCCGAGGGCAGTAAAATGTTTGAAATTAAAGGAAGAAGGTGGAGAGGGATAACACAGGAGAAAGCAGTATATATCAAGCACAAGAAGTCAAAACTATCTCTCTCTCTCTCTCACACACACATGTGGAGTTGATAAGTTGCTGGAAGGGACGAAGTTGTAGTACTATGGTTGGGCCGAAATTCTGGAGTTGCTAGGGGGTTGAAATTCTGTGCTGTTGCTGGGATGAAGCTGCTATAAAAGAAGAGACTACTGAAGTTTGTAGAATCGTATTATAAGGTTGACTTGGTGGAGGAGGAAGGTATTTTGGTCTAGGGTCTTGGTCTATATCAACTTGAATTAGCTAGTGGAAGAGTTTGATTGGGTTTTCCCTATAAAGGGGTTTTAGCCCTGATAGAGTGCCTACATTTTATGTCTTTGATATTTGTGTTTTGCTTTTGATAATTTATTGATGAAACACAAATAAAATAAGAACATAATAAAGTTAATAATAACACAACGATATCACAAGCAATTATAAACATATGAAAATCTTTCTGCCTTTCTAATTTTCTAACGCCAAGGAGGTCTTATCATTTAAATCATCCAAGAGTTGTTCATTTATGTGATGTAAAAGGAGGTTTCCCCCTTGAAGTGGATTGTAATTATTTGTTTCTTATCATTTTAAGTCACAAGGGTCATAACATTTGGTCACATGTAACAAGAGAAGTTGAAATATTTCCTTGGGTGGAATATTTCACCACTGAAACCAATCAAAGAAAGGAGTATTAAAGCCCTCCAAAAGCCTCAACCCAAAATAAAAAAAGAGTAAGAATCCATGATCATCATAATGACTCTCTTCCCTTCATTTTATAGTTTCTCTTTAGGGTTTTCCCTCCTAAATTCAAATTTGAGTGACTTGAAAGTTTCCCTCCATTTTCCCCAATTTAATTTTATTATTTGATGTTTCCTAAGTAACATTAAATAATAATCCCTCATTTTTAAATTAATATAGAATATGGGGTTAAATATGATACTACATCCTTCCATGGGATTTTTTTTGAATAGGACATGACATCTTTCCCTTCCAATCCATTGTTGAAACCACCTTTAAAGGTAAGATAATCTTGTTGAAGTTGGAATGTAATATTCTATAACTAGTAGCCCTTTTCTCTCGTATTTGGTGCTATTTAGTGTACTCATTCATTAACTGTAACCATCATTCTTGTCTTTTGTGATTTTAAAGTTTGTGAGTACTATGGGTATGAGAGTAGGTTCTTTAGCCATTCATTTGACTATTTAAATCCTCTTTCCCAATTTTGCATGCATATATTTGACTTTGAATAATACATGCATTTGATTTCATGCAAGATCCAATGATCATCTTCATTGTATCTCTTAATCTAGTCTCACAATTCCAAACATCATATGCCAATGCTTTGGAGAGTGTTTTATCAAGGTATTGATGATCTACATACACCTACTATTTCATCATACTCATGGGATAACCACTTCCTCAAGTTGGAATTTCACTTGCCTAATCAATTAAAGTGTTGGTATTGTGAATTTAATTCCTTATTTTCCATTACTAATGAGGTTTCTCCCTTTTTTTCTAAGCCTCAACTTGGCCATGGCCACTAGGAAACTTTTCACATGTTGTGAAAATCATATTTATGTAATTGACACTATTGCAATTACCTTTTAAACCCACAACCTGTCCTTTTGTTATACATTTTCCCTACAACATCATCTAACCCTTTAACACCCTTGTGGAAAACATATGCACATATTTCAAAGGGTTGAATTATATCCTCTGTTCCATGACTCTTACCACAACTATAGTTACCTCTCCAGAACTTGTGATTCTTTCTTAAACACAATCATTTATGTTTATAGTTAGATCTAATAGGATTTTGCTTGAGATCCCTTGAATTTTAAGTTCTAATTCTTGAGAGGGTTCTTATCCAAATCTCCTTTATTTTCATTCATATCTCTTGTACTTTCATAAATTTTAGCACCAGGAGTGTTCTAGATATTTTTGTTGTTGAGTAGCCATTGATTGTACTTCCCAGACCCATTTTTTGAAATATGTAACTAGGTTTGGTATTGATAATGACATGTAATCACAATTTTATGTATTTGATAAAAATGAGAAAAATAAATTTATTGTTTTCTTGAGGCATGGGTTTCATGCTCAAGAAGAATTTATTTTTAGGTCAAGCTCCCATTAAGAGCTCGTAGGATTTGTCATTGAGTCATCAATTCACTAAATTAATTTTCATGTATGAAAAGACCCATTTGGGCATGTTACATATTGTAAGAAAAATTTATTTGAGTCAAAGTCTAGTCAAAGAACTCTCCAAGACCAAGTCATAAAATCAAAACACTAGTCAACCTTCTCCAAGCTTCTAGTTGGCCTCAGGACAATTACAAGTCGACCTTCAAAGATGGACATGAAGGCTATATAAAGGAGGGACTCGACCTCATTCAAGGACACACAACAAACTCTGATAATTTTGATAAAAGAGTAAAAGTGTGAGGAAGAAGGACATAAAGGAGAAAAGAGAAATCAAATATTTGGATCGGTTTTGGGCTGAAATATTTCACATGTGCACAGGTAAGATTAGGGCATCCATCTACTACTGGAAGATCAAAGTGCAGAAATCAAGGAAGCCAAAATATAGCATTTGAAAGAAATATTTTACAAGCTGAAGTTACAAAAATACAATTCTAAGGAAAGCTAAGAAGAAACTCCCTCTAATATGCCCTAGTTTGATCACATGTGACAAAGTTATAGGAAGTCAAAAGTTGTGAATAGAAGAGGTAGAAATTTCAGTCAAGATTGCAATCCTGAATTGTTGGTTAGAGGTGAAGTGAAAGTAGTTAATTGGAAAGTTTGACTTGTATTGAGAAAAACACTTCACATAGATAAATTGACTTGGTCTTGGAGAGATTCTTGGTCAAGGGTCTAGGTCTTGGAATTTGTCAAATTGAAGATTCTATAAGAAGACGAATTCTGTGGGTTTTCCTCTCAAGATTGGAGAGGTTTTGGCCCTCAATGATAGCCTATATATTGTGTCCTTTGTCTAATTGTTCATTATGTTTTGATAGCTGTTTGATGAAGAGAACACTGTAATAATAAAGCTAAAGAAGAACCTAATCAAGAAAAGTAAAATGTATTCACAAGAAGTTACCACAAGATAGAGAAATCATCTATACTGTTGCCCCTATATTTCTCAACATGGTATGCGAGCTAAGGTAACAAGTCAAGGAAGGGAAGCTCAATAAAGGAAACTCAAGCATTCAAGGACTGGAGAAGAATTTCAAGGGCTTCAAAAGCATAAAGAAGATCCTCGCATCTCTAAGGCATTTAGAAGACAAAGAATTCATCATCATCTTGAAGGAAGTTTCAAAAACCTAGATTGATCAAAGAAGGAGTATACACTTAGAAATTATTGGGATCCTTGCTCTCTCATCACTTCAAAGAAGATGACCTCATAAGACCCCACCTTTACTCAAATTGAAGAGGTCTTCAAATCAAAGCATCTTGAAGTCTAATCATCCAAGGGAAGAAAGATCAAGGACGTTGTCCTCATCATCAAGGACTCAAGGCGATCTCCCTCTCTTTGGGTTAAGGATCACTTTTGAAGACATCTTCAAAAATAAATCTTATATTACCACCATCAAACTCAAGAAGGCAACAAATTGAAGATATTGTCATCAAGAAGTATCTTCACAATTGTGGAACATGTTAAGGGCTCAATCACAAAACCTCCAAAGGAAGAAGCTCAACTATTTCAAAGTACATGAAAGGGGAAGTAAGGGCTCAAAGGATTCAGATAGAATCCATCAAGGATACCCTCATTCCCTATGTATCAAAACTAGAAAAATAAAAAAGAAATATATGACAAAGTTGTAGAATTGTTCTCCGTAAGCACTGCAGGAGAAGTGATGTCATTAAGACAAGAACTCTATAAGATGTAGATATCAAAAGAAGAAGGAATAGCCTCATACTTTATCAGGTTTTCAGAAATAAGAGACCAACTCCAAGAGTTGGGAGAAATAATGTTTGACAAGGAAATGACTACCACAGTTCTTAATGCACTACCAGAGGAATGGGGCAACTTCACATCAAGCATCTATGGGAAGAAGGAAGCTACTCCATTCCATGAATTATGGTCATTGTGAAAAATTGAAGAAACCAGGTTGAAGGCAAAAATCGATTTAAGATCAAGTGAGCAAGCTCAAGTATTTTATGCCATGACTAGAGGAAAAGGAAAGTTTGGGAAGTTTGGTCCTTAGAAAAAGAAGACGAACATGTCGAAGGTTCAATGCTATGGCTGTCATGAATATGGGAACTACAAGAGAGATTTTCCAAAGCTCAGGAAGGACAACAAAAAAATAGGAAGGGAAGAAGCCCATATCACTGAAGAAGTGGAAGAAGATGAAAACAAGAAATCCAATAAGGAGGAAGTAAAAGATCTCTACTATGATTGAGATAGTCTTCCTCACCTAGTTCTTTTCTATTTTTTGTTTCAAGTTTTTTGTTGTAAAGTATAGCTATCATGGTAGGAATCATTATAAGCATGATAGGGTGCATCATGTTAGGAGATGGCATCATAGAAACATATTATTGAAAGAAAGAGCTCACGACATCATCTTAAAGAAGCATGAAAGTTAGCTGATATATAAGTCTATGGTTGTCACCTATAGAAGGATGTAGCTCTTGGGAACCTCATCAGAATCATACGTAGTACTTATGGGAAAAACAAAGTCATCTAATATAGAAATGATCATCCATCATTCAAAAGAGCATTTTCTGAATGAGGATGATCAATATCCTCCATTGGAATCTTCATTGGAAGGTTCACCTACTGGAAGAAGAAAGTGTCTCGTCGATAATTCCACCTTGTATGGGATTCATGGAATGATGTCAAAATATGTGAAACGGGTCAAGGTGATTGAATTTATTTCAATCAAGGAAGCTGTTGAAGGAAGTCTAGATGACCAAAAGGAAGAGATGAGGCATGTATGCTTGTGTTTGATAAAATTGAGTCATGTCATATATTTGCAAATAGCATGGATAAATGCTCCACCTCATGAGAATGATCAAGAGAAAGGGATATACTCCTTTGGAAGGATGCATAAAGGCATGGTTCACATATTGACTAGATGAAATCAACATAAAAATGAAGGAACTATGAATGGAAGTTCCTGAGAAGCAATATGTGAATAAAGTAAGGAGAGGTCATGGAAGATGCAACTACTGTCACACAGAAAAAGAAATCAACATCTGATAACTAGAAGGATTTACCATGACATCTCTATGGAAAAGGTATGAAGACTTTGATGAAGTCTGGAAAGGAAAAAGACCCTTGCCATTTAATATTTTTGCAGGTGTTTCAATATATATGAAGGATTTTTTTGTTACAACAAGCAGATGTCATGATGAAAATACCATCACAAAGGTAATTTTGATTTAATGTTCATTCTTGTTTTTTTTAACAATGTCTAGATGGGATAATGCAGGGCTACCAAAGTAAGAGCTATAGATGTCATCTACAACTGAGGCTCTTGTGGTAGGATGAAAGATCCTGAATGTAACTTTATGTGAAGAGGGTAGAAAGGTGTGAAGGAAGGCTAGATATGGACTAATGGATGACTTTCTGATGAAAGGAAGGATGCCATGACTAACATGATTCATAAATGAAGGTGATGGATGGTCTGTGCCCTATGAAGAAGTCTCAAAAGATGAAGGCTCCATATCAAAGAAGATGAAATTCATGACATCGAAAGAAGGAGCCCTTCAAGCAACTGATTGTCCCATGATATCCACCTAGAGAGATGCTGGAAGAAAGTCCTTGGTTAAGAGGGAGCTTGGGTACATTCCTTTTATAGGAATGGGTTCATTCCTTCATTGGAATGGGTTATCTCCCTAGTTAAGAGGGAGTGTTGAAATATGTAACTAGGTTTGATCTTCATAATGACATATGTAATCATGATTTTATGTATTTAATAAAAATGAGAAAAATAATTTTATTGTTTTCTTGAGGCATCGGTTTCATGCTCAAGAAGAATTTATTTTTAGGTGAAGCTCCCATTGAGATCTCTTAGGATTTTTCATTGAGTCATTAAGTCACTAAAGTCATTGTCATCTATGAAAAGACCCATTTGGGCATGTTACATATTGTAATAAAAATTTATTTGAGTCAAAGTTTAGTAGAAGAAATCTGCAAGACCAAGTATTAAAATCAAAACACAAGCCAGCCTTCTCCAAGCTTCTAGTCGGCCTCATGACAGTTACAAGTCAGCCTTCAAAGATGGACATGGAGGCTCATTCAAGGACACACAACACACTCTCATAAGTTCGATAAAAGAAGAATAGAAGTGTGAGGAAGAAGAAGGGCATAAAGGAGAAAATAGAAATCAAATATTTGGATTTGTTTTGGGCTGAAATCCTTCACACGTGCAAGGTAAGATTAGGGCATCCATATGCTACTGGAAGACCAAAGTGCAGACCTCAAGGAAGCTGAAATCTAGCATATGAAAGACATATTTTGTAAGCCGAAGTTACAAGAAGACAAGTCCAAGGAAAGTGAAGAAGAAACTCTCTCTAATCTACCCTAGTTTGATCACACATGCGAGAGTTACAGGAAGTCAAAAGTTGAAGGTAGAAGAGGCCAAAATTTCAGTCAATATATTGTAGTTCTGGATTGTTGGTAAGAGGTGAAGTGAAAGCAGTGAAAAGGTAAGTTTGACTTGGAGTGAGAAAAACAATTCAAAGAGATAAACTGACTTGGTCTTGGAGAGATTCTTGGTCAAGGGTCTAGGTCCTAGAATTCGTTAAATTGAAGATTCTATAAGAAGAAGAATTATGTGGGCTTTCCTCTCAATATTAGAGATGGTTTTTCCCTAGATGATAACCTATATCTCGTGTCCTTTGTCTCATTGTTCATTATGTTTTGATAATTGTTTGATGAAAAGAACAATGTAATAATCAATCTAAACAAGAACCTAATCAGGAAAAGCAAAAAGTATTCACAAGCAGTTATCATAAGCTAGAGAAATCACCTATATTGCTGCACCTAGACTTCTCAACACCATTGAACTTGGTCATTTTGGACATTAATAAAATGATCCTATCTATCTTATTTTTCACTCTTTTAGAGTTAGTTACTAACAAAAAATATTAGTTTTATAAATCTCCATTCTAAGTTCTTCCTTCTTTAAGCAAGCGTTCTCCTTATTTAATTACAATAATTTATTTTTTAACATCTTATGCATATTATTTTCTATAAGCAATGCATTTTCAATGTTGCCTGAAATTAAAGTAACTTTGTGATGCTTGAAGTTCCATTTCGAACCTTCCCAATTTTCACCTCTTGGACAAGATCATCTTGTTTGTATGCATTACCAATGTCTTGGGTATTCATTTAATTAGCCAAAAAATATTAAATGTTTAGGCAAATGCTCCACTAGTGCCTTGCATTTTCTTGTCTTCAAGGAAAATGAAGGGATTCTATTCGCTTTTGAGATTTGATTTTTTATTTGATTAGACTGATTTCCCTATTACATTTGCAATGAGGACTTAAACATATATGGTACCTATGGATGCCTAGAGGTGGTCACAATTTTTGAAGCATTTTTCAAAGTTTAATAAAGGAACTCACTAGCTCTTTTTTGGAGTATTTATCTAAGCTGGATGCATTGCTTGACACTAACAAAATTATGCTTAAATTGGTTAATTCTAAAGAATCAAAGTTATTTGTAGAAGAAATTAAAGAGTTTGATAACTTAGCTAAAGAAATCGAGGACCTTGTTGCCTCTCCGCAAAATATAGTGAAGTGTCAGTGAAAAGAAACAATAGAATATAGGCCAAAAACTACGAGGAAAACAAGCGATTGATTTCCCAATGTCACCTCAACAACCAGTCCCTTTCTCTTTAGTGGAATTTCACCACAAGGGAGGCTTCCTCATAGGGTATTTTGATTAGAAGGCTCAAGGTGATATAAAAAACCTAGGAAAAGATACTTTAAACCTAAAATAGACTCAAGTCTAAAGGAACAAGTATTATAACCCTATAATAGCTAAGGACTACTACAAGTTATGGTTTATTGATAAACAATGATAAGGTGTATTTGGACTTGAAATAATCAAAGAATGGATTCCCTAAATTATTTAAGTAAATAAAGGGATAGGGGAACCCTCAAATAGGCTTCAAGTTGAAGCTTAGATAAGGAATAGGGTTTCAATGACACAAAGGATCCAAAGGAGGATGCCATTAACCCTACTTAGGGAAGATCGATCACTATAATTAGTAGATTTTGTGGTTGAAGGGCGCAAGAGGCTAAAGATTGGACTTTCATCTACAATGACTGATCCAGGTGGATATTATTGGCCACCCGCCTATTCCACTTGGACCCCCACCATTATTTCTTTTAGTATCCTTAATTGTAGCTGCATTTACTATTTTTGGTAGTTTTTTCGGGTCCTAAACTTCCGGAGCCGTTTTGAGGCCCTAAATGACGTTTTTTTTTGGAAAATGGACAAAATCACAACTTAGAAAAATGGTTTGTAATCAAAATTTGTAGTGCTTGGATAGATATTTCTAATGAGGTATCGAGGTGTTGATAAAAGATCGTATGCCAAAGTTATGACCCCAGGAAGTTGATGTTAATTTACCCCAACGAGGCTCACCAAATTTTGGCGCTTCATCTTCTAGGGTTAGGTTTTTGGATGTTTAGGGTTTTCCATTGTTTCTCAATAATAAATAGGCCTTTGAGCCTCATTGTAACATAGTTCATAGGCATGTAGCCATCACATCTCTTCTTAGAGATAAGGTACCATTTCCTGAGCTAGTCTATTTCCATTCTGCATGTAAACACTTTTTAGTATTTTGTTATCAATGAATTGAAGTTCAATTTTCATTGTAGCTCTGTGTTTCTGTTTAAATCTATATTTCATCTATATTTCATTTTGGTCCTACTGATGACGGTGCTGGAAATACGTCAACCAAGGGGGTCTCCCTGATGTGAAGTCCCAGTTAGACCTCATACCATTTGGAATAGGTGCCCCATCCAAGATATTGACCCGGTTGCCATATATTCTTATAGGTTTTCCTTGGATACAAAGTTAAACACAAAATATTTATGCACACGTAATCTTAGATCAACGAGTGAGTATTCCTGGTTAGTATTCAGTTGTATGTGTGTCAAGATTATTCTACTTTGGAGGGAAATGAAAGTGAGCCTCTAGGAGATAGGTAACAATACCACCCTAGTAGACACACA
Organism: Pinus tabuliformis; assembly: GCA_031772625.1. Taxonomy (NCBI): domain Eukaryota; kingdom Viridiplantae; phylum Streptophyta; class Pinopsida; order Pinales; family Pinaceae; genus Pinus; species Pinus tabuliformis. The sequence goes on from CM062805.1 coordinate 341,588,460, forward strand.
CACACACACATAAGATATATGTGACAGTCGTTGCAACCATCATAAACAAGAAAGATTTGTCTAACATCCAACAGAATATTTCACAAGGATGTGATAGTTATAGCAACCATTACAACACATTCTCAATTAGATTAGCACTAAAATAACCGAAATAGTTCGAATACTTTAGTACATGTGAAAGAAAACATGAATCATAAATATTCACATAACAATCTTACAAATATTCAAAATACATTCATGAAAACGTGCCGACCATCAACCTTCAAGTATTAAGTAAAATTTACAAGACACATGTATACAACGAACACCACTAGCACTAATAATGGAGCATGGAGTTGTTGGGAACGGGTCCCCTAGAGGAAATTATGGGGTTAAAAGCCAAAGTTTTGGGGCAGAAAGCCCAAGTTTTTTGTGTAAAAATGTAAAGTCTCCTAATTTTGTGGTCACGGAGTGCGAAGATGTAAAATTTCATAAAGGGTTTCCACCCTTCTTTTATGTAAGTCATGTCGGCTCTAGGAGATCTACCCATGGTCCGCAGACCATGGGATTGTATAAAAAGGGATGCCTTAGAAGTGTCTAAGGTAGTTCAGTTAGATTTGGTAATTGATGTTGATGTAATGGGTCAGTAAGAGCTAAGAGAGAAGAGTCTTAGCATAGGAAAGAGGCTCTGTAGCTGTGTGTGCAGAGGCCTAGGGTAGACATCCATAGCTGAGTGCATGGACTCCTGCAGCTATGTGCGCAGGATAGTTAGAGTCTGTAAAGAAGATCTGAAGCATTAATAAAGAGGATTATTCTGGAATTACATGTGTTGATCTATTTACTTCTGTTATGAATGCATGCGATTATGTTATGAAGAATATTGGGTTTATGATTTAATGCTATATTGATGCACGAATCTATATGTTTTACTTTGTTATATGAACGCAAGTAATAATATCTGTGTACAAGAAGAATATTTTAATGCATGTTGAAGTTATTAGATACTTAAGCTGATAAGGGTAAATACAGAGGTAAGAACATTTAAAAAAGTGCATGAGTAGATAAATCACCTATTTAGGGTTTGCGAAGGACGATCATAGACCTTTGTGAAGTTCTAGAAGCTGGATAAGAGAAGTATATCGATAAGCCCCAAAAGACTTATTGATCTGTGTGAAGATGATTTTAGGGTATAAAACGACATCACTACCATCTCTAGGTGTGGAAATTTGGTTCCTGCATCCCCCCATACTTCTTAAGGTGAGACTTGAGTTTGCGCTCCACGTATTAATGACAGAAGGGCCAGTAGTGTAGGGATTTGCTTGGCTAATTAACGTTGAACCTGGGTCAGGGCCCATTAAGCCAACAAATGGTTTCGTTGTCAGGACCGGGATTTGCATAAAGGGATGTGTGATGTTGCATCACTGGAATCTAACTAAGAAAGAAATTGAAGACTGGTTGGATAGAAAGATCCACGAATTCGCCGCGCAAGAAAACATAAATCCATGATTGACGAAAGAATAGTGGTTGGACAGATATCTGTACACAAAGATACACAAAATATTCTTATGTTCCTTCCCAGTTGAATTATATGAGTGGATCGGTAAATTGGCAGACGTCCAAGGAAGGTGGAGGCTTGGCAGTCTGATAGTGTGGACCCCAGAGTTAGTGTGGAGATTGGAAGCCTCGGAAGATAAGATCACACACTCTATCGATCACTAGCTCGATAGTATCATAGGAGGATTTTTGACAGAGTTCGTGGTCAATACTTCGGTCAGCTACAACAAAGTAGAGCGCCGCTTCTTCAAGGGACCGCGAGGTAAGTATTTAAGGTCTTTAAATACTTGGATTAAGATGCTCTTGTGTGAAAAGTAGGTTATGCAGTTACCTTGATGTTTGGAGCTATGTGAAGTGGAAAGATCTTCAGGGACAGAGGGAAAACAAGCTCTGAATATAGCCCATTGATTGGACCTCCTCTGAGTGACGACGAGGAAGCAGCACATGATTCTCCGCAGAGTGTTGTTCAGTTGATAAGACAAGGGTTCTTGCGAATACCCCATCCACCCACACCACCTCCATCTTCACCTCCATCGCGTACCCCTTTGCCCACACTGCCACCACCTCCGCCACCATTCGATATGGCGAATGCAGTAAAATTTCTTGTTTTCAAGGGTTCAGGAACTGTGGACCTGGACTAGTATTGGTTCATCGCGAAGGCCGTATGGGAGGCTCAGGGTATAACAGATGATCAGATGAAGAAAGAAACATTGGTCACTTCTTTATAGGAACGCGCGCTGACATGGTACATTAAGTACTGCATTGATAACTCGATGGCTTCATTAGCAGATATTCAAACCACGTTGAATAAGGAGTTCAATAGGCCTAAGTTTGAAGCTCAATCAATTGTGGGATTCAAGGAGATCATGATGAAGCCTGGCGAGACACCCTGGGATTTGGATTAGAGGTTGAAGTGCATGATCCGCGAAGCCAACATGAATCTTACGGATGGGCAGCACCGCGAATGGTTTGTGTCTTCACTCCTGCCTCATCTAAGGGTTGGTTTATCGCAACAAAAGATTGGGACCCAGGTGGAAGCCCTGGAGATTGTGATGAGACTGCATGAGACACCAATGCAAGATGCTAATTTGGGAGCTCAATAGATTCACGTGCAATTGCAGAACATTTGCCTAGAGTTCCAAAGTTTGAAGAAGGATAGAGCAGTTCAGCTAGAGTTGCGAAGAAGTTTGGTGCCTGAAATGTAAAAGCCAGGGGCATGAAAAAGATCACTACCTCGTCTTCGTGAATTATGTTGTAGCAGGAGCGCCAATGCCTCTAAGGCTAGAAGCTTAAGCAGGGCCAAGTACATGGCCCGTGCTATGGTGTGCTATCTATCAGGTGGCTCGGAAACATGTGACAAACAATTGTCACTTGTTGTAGAAATTTGTACAGACACTGCAACAACTCTTCTGCAACTTCTGTCAATTGGTGGGTCATGATGAGAATAATTTCCATAGCTATGAGCTAATGATGGATAGAACGCCCGCATACAGAGTGCAGGTAGAAACTCAGCCTCCAGATCAAGGCATTGGGGGAGCACAAGGAGGATTTTAGGGGCGCGGGCGAGGTCGAGGTGGAGGAGGACCTGGTAGAGGTCGAGGATAGGTTATTTGCTACAAATGTGGGGGACCAGGACACTACGTGCCAGAATGCACGAACCGGACGCGCCTACCGTGCAGATATTGCACTCAGTTTGACCACGCGATAGAAGACTGAACTGTATTATTAGCTAAGATATGCAAAAAAGGGGCACAACCTCAACAACCTACCTAGAATTTGCAGATGACGAGGGCTGAACCTCACGAAGAGGATCCTAATGTGAACATCATGCTGCAAAGTGGAATGATGATTGGCAAAGACAAGGGAAAGAAGCCTGAAGAAGGTGAATGGGTCCACAAAGCTCCAGAAAAGGAGGTTGGCTTTGATTTGGAGCGCGCAAAGGAAACCTTCATGGAAGCAAAGAAAAACGTCGCTGAGGCTTCTACCCCAAGAAGTCAGGATAAACAGTTTAAAGAAATGGACCCATCCATGCTTACTATAATTTTGGTGACCTGTATGAAGTTGCTTCGAGATAGCAAGGCTGTCAAGGGATTATAGGAGTTGATCAATAAATGTGCTGGTAATACTCCTGACGGCCTGCGCGTGGTCAGGAAGATTGGTAAGCATAAGGAAAGGACAGGGCGTGAAATGAGACTCACCACACAAATAGGAGAATATGAAATGGACCAAGTTATTTTGGATATAGGGTCCAATGTGAATGTTTTGCCTAAACATACATGGGAGAGAATGGGGAGACCTATGTTGTAGTGGTCTCCTATTCAATTGAGGATGGAAAATCAGAAAAAGATTATCCCCATGGGAAGACTATAGGGAGTAACATTCGATATCAAAGGTGTGAGCGTGTTGGCCGATTTTGAAGTGATAGAGATTGTGGATGACAACAATGTTGGAAAATACTGATGGGGGGTGAATTAGTATTCCTTAGCAATTATCACTTTTAAATATTTTTAGAGCATTAGTTAATCTTGAATTATTATTAATGTTATGCAGTAATAATAGTAAATAAAAGAACCCAGGAGGAACAAAGATTTTAGGTGGAAAACCCCCTCTGGGTCAAAAACCACCGAACATTTTCTAATAAATTATTTAATCTTCAGCCCCAACTGAAATGAAAGCAACAACTTCCTAGAATTCTAGAAAAGCATTCTTCTCCAACTCCCACTGGATGGACACTCCAATGCCCGAGATTCTTTAGTAGTCAACTGAACAGATGCCCCAACACCCAATGAGCTACAACTCATCCTAGCACCACCCTACCACCCTGAATTTTTTACATGCTTGAACCTGTTGGTGACTTCATGCACCAGCCTAGCACCACCCTACCACCCTATAGAAGAATAAAAGAAGAATGGACTCCCGTACTAGGGAAAATGGTCCACTTTACAATGATATAGAATGATGTAGAAGAAGAAGACACACTAGACCATAACCCCAACTATGACACAACCACCTAATGATGATCCTAGACCTCCGAACACTACCTCTTCAAGTCTTGGCAGATAGACACTTGTACAACTTTTACAATGATGCTTTTACAATGATTGTATGCAGTGCTTCCCACTTGAAGACTTCATATGGTGAAATTCTTGCTGTTGTTCTGCACCTTGATTGCTGCTCTTGTCATGCTACCCTTTCTCACTCTTCATAACATTAGATTAGGCATTAAGTCTTCTCTTGATGAAGATATAATACCTGCAAAAAGTCTTCAAGGAAATACCCATGACATGATAATAGCAAAACTTACCTCATCCTGCAGAGCATATGTTAGTGCTAAACAAAAACATCAAATTAGAATACAAAGAACCTAATGCAATTAAGAAATGAACATGCATATACAGAATATAGTTACCTGTATCTTACGTCTTCTGCATCATTTTGTTGCACCTTGCTCTTTGCTGCCTTAGAAAGTTTGGTCCTTTGCACCCCTTGACAGCACTTGATCTAGTTTTTCTCGCCTTCTAGGAGCACGATATTTAATCTGATGTATCTATGTGATTTTAGATCCCAAATATGTGATCTTCGGTCTTGTAGCATCCCTCTGAGTCTTCTTTCCAATGCCATAGGTCTGACCCGATTTGGACTCTTCAAGACAAAGTTATGCCCAATCTCTCACAATGACTTAATTATGGACTAGTTCAGTAGAGTGAACTTGTACGGCGCGCCACATGTCACTGTTTCCTCCTTCGCCTATGAAATTGATATACAAAAAACTATAGTCCGTGCACTATCCACCTCTTTTTACAGAATTCCAATCCTCTTCTCTGAGAGAGAGTTATGACGATTTTCCCACAATCACTTCTTTGAGATGAAATTCGACAGCTTGCAAAAACCCTAACTTCCACAGATCATATCTTTGGAAATATAGTGAACCAAGATCTGAAATTCGGTCACAACATTCATCAGGATTGTAAATCAAATGGGTTTTAATTTCAGAATCTAAGACTTCGCAGAAATGAAGTTATAGCGAAAATTCCACGATCACTATATTTGGAGGATATATGAGATTTATTTTTATAAAGTTGAGAGTGGCTTCTATAGAGAATGTTGGAGGGATTTTAGTAGCTTAAAAAATTATTATTTAATGATTATTCAATGACCAAAACCAATTATGAGTGCCAGGCCATAACCCCATAGGGTTTTAGCCCACTAACTGGGGTTACTAACATCAAACATGAATATCTCTCAAACTGTGAAGAATTACTTGGCGTGCCATATATCAACGGAAACATCTCGATGAGTAGAATATATCTAGAAGATCCTTGACTCAAAATAGAGTAAGTTGTCAAGTCAAAATTCCCTTGCAAGATCAGGGTAGCCCTTGGTTCTTCTTGGGTTGACATCAATGACAACCTCAGATCATCTTTAGATCAACAAACAATCCCTACCCTGCGCTCCTAGGGATCGACTAGAGGATGATTAATTTGAAGAAGTGGATGATGTCATTTGAAAGAAAATTGCTCCGCGTAGTAGTACCATTGGACCCTACAGAAGGACCGCGCTACACTAAACCTGTCCATGATTACGAAAGTGATGATGATTTGGACCAGATTTATAAGATAACGGTGCGAGATCAAGATTGGGTGAATCTGATAACTGATGGACGTCTTGCATGGGACTGCAAAAGCTCCTACACATTAGACTTAGAAGAGGAATTGGAACACTGGCAGAATAGATTGCATGAAGTATCTACACTACAATGTAACATGATGAGCAAATCACTGCACTGCGTATCATCGGAGGTAAGAAGTCTACCTTATTATGATGGTTTAACTGACGTTGATAAATTTCTAGATGCATTTGAAAGGGAAGTTCTAGAGAAGCATCACTTCCAAGATTTGGACTTGGCGCTGCGTGATACGCCTGAAATATGGTGGGGTACGCATAAAGGAAACTTCGATGGATGGCGCAAATATATAATAATGATGAGGGTATGTTTTGGTCGCCCAAAGATACGATTGACAGAGAAATACGATGGAAAGAGTGACCCGTGCGATCACTTAGCCAAATGGACTAATGCTTATGGAGCAGAGCCACAATTGGAGAAGGTGCATCTATTCTATCACACCTTGAATGTGATACCTATGAATTGGTACTTGGAGATAGAGCTCCGCCATGGCATAGGCGTATGGGATATTTTGAGACAGGGATTCATGATGACATTCAGTTTTGAAGATGGATTTGAGTGCATTGATGAAGCATTGCAGGAGGTCAAAGCAACGATCTTCAGAATATGACAGGATCCCTTGGATTTTATTCAACCAGATTGGACCACCCAGCTATGCCATGCGTTGGAGTGCTACAATGTGACTGCTGAAGAAGAAGACAAGGATCTGAGGAACATTAATATCCCAGAAACAGAGGGACATCGTGAAGTTGAGGGACCACAAATTGAAAATCCAGATATCACCGCACCACTAAAAACAAGACAAGTGAACATTGGGATAGAGGCGGAGCCGAAATTTGCAAAGATTGGGGACTACTGGGATGATGCAACAATAGATAAGCTCATTGAGTTGCTCCGTGAATACTAGGACTTACTCCCTACGAAGTTCTCAGACTTAAAGGGGATAATAGGGGACCTAGGAGTTATGAAAATTACATTGAAACCAGACATGAATCCGATCAAGCAAAGGCCTTACCACCTCAATCCAAAGTATAAAGAAAGGGTCCGCTTAGAGTTGGATAAAATGCTTGCGACAGGCATTATTGAACCAGTGGAAGAGTCTGATTTGGTGAGCCCAATAGTAGTTTAGGAAAATAAGTAGAAGGATGAAATAAGGATATGTGTAGATCTCAGGAAGCTGAATGACGCTTGCGTGTATGATCCTTTTCCGACTCTATTCACCGATGAAGTGTTGGATAATGTAGGGGGACATGAAGCATATTCATTCACTGGTGGGTTCTCGGGGTACCATCAGATTAAGATCGCGCCGGAGGATAGAAGTAAGATGACCTTCGTAATTGAGTGGGGATGCTTTCAGTACACTTTAATGCCTTTTGGACTGAAGAACGCGCCAACGATCTTTTCACTCGTAGTCATCGCGATTTTTAAGGAATTCATTCACAAGTTCTTGGAAGTATACTTTGACGATTGGATGGTGTTTTGGCTGGTGAAACGCCATGTAGCCAATGTACAATTGATGCTGGATACATGCTGAAGGCATCAAATCACGCTCAATCTAAAAAAATGTTTGTTCTGTGCTCCTTTCAGAATCTTGGCTGGGCCATGTGGTGTGCAGACAAGGATTAATGGTGGACCCAGCTAAGATAGGAGTTATAATTAATTTGGAGGCGCCAAGAAGTGTCAAACAGCTGCACACAAAATTGGGGCATATGGGACACTATAGAAAGTTCATCAAGAGTTATGCCCAAATTACCCCACCGATGGAGAAACTGGTAAAGAAGGATGATACATTCTGTTTGAATGAAGAATGCCAGCGAAACTTAGATGTGTTAAAGGAAAAGATGGTCACCGCACCGATCTTAGTCTTCTTGGATTGGAAGAAGGAATTACATGTGCATGTGGACACATCATGTATTGCACTCGGAGCAGTACTGACACAGGTCGGTGAGGGAGAGTTGGATCACCCTATAGTGTTTGCAAGTAGGAAGTTGTCTAATGCTGAGAATAACTATTCAACGACAGAGTGCAAAGGTTTGGCTATGGTGTATGTGCTCCAGAAGTTCATACACTACTTGCTAGGTGGACACTTTAAGATGTATACAGACCATTCTACATTAAAGTACTTGGTTAACAAGCCTGTGTTGGGGGGGAAATATGTAGATGGCTACTGTTATTTCAGGAATATGATTTTGAAGTCATTGTGAAGCCAGGATGATTGAATGCAGGGTCAGATCATTTGTCACACATTGAAACGGGAGAGGAGCCTACTAATTTGGAGGAAGGACTACCTGACATGCAGCTCTTTGCAGTGCGTGTCGCAGATAATCACTTTGCAGATATCATACACTTCCTGACGACAGGGACGACTCCAGAAGGGTATACTAGTCAACAAAAGAAGGAGCTGGTGGTGCGTGCGACAAAATTTTCTGTCATTGTAGGACATTTATATAAAATGGGCTTGGATGAAATCCTATGACATTATGTACCTGAGTTTGAACGGAAAAATGTCCTCGTTGAAGCTCATGGAGGAGCTGCGGGAGGACATTATGCAGGAAAAGCAATAACACAGAAGATTTTACGTGCTGGGTTGTGGTGGCCGACACTGCATAAGGATTCCAAGGCTTATTGTAAGGCATGCAATGCATGTCAGAGGATGGGCAGGCCATCGCAGAGGGATGAGCTGCCTCTAAATCCGCAAGTGTCGTTACAGCCATTCGAGAAATGGGCCATTGATTTTGTAGGCCCGATTCAGCCTCCAGGAAAGAAGACGGGTGCACGGTATATCATCACCACGACGAAGTATTTGACTAGATGGGCGGAGGCGCAGCCCATGAAAGACTGTACAGGGGAAACAACAACAAAGTTCCTCTTTGAACACGTGCTAACTAGGTTTGGTTGCTCGAAGATTTTGATGAGCGATCGTGGTACACATTTCCTTAATGAAATGATCAGCGCGCTGACGAAGGAATTCCAAGTTTATCATCAAAAGAGCACGCCATATCACCCGTAGGCTAATGGGACAGTCGAAGCATTTAATAAGATATTGGAGAATGCGTTGATGAAGGTTTTCAATGCACAAAGGAATGATTGGGATGTGCGTGTACCCATGGTGCTATGGGCTTACAGAACTACTTATATGAAACTAACTAAACAAACACCCTTCAAGCTGGTTTATAGCGTAGACGTTGTGATGCCAATGGAGTATATTATACCTAGTCTACACATAACAACATTCACAGGAATGGCGGACTGCGGAGCCCTGGAAGAGAGTCTCGCGCAACTGATAGAACTTGAAGAAGATAGGGTTTTGTATGGATTCTATCAACAAGTTCAGAAGGAGCGCGAAAAGGCATGGCATGATCAACACATCAAACTGTGCACCTTAAAGGTAAATGATTTGGTTTTTTTATATGACAGAAAGCTTGAAAAAATTCCAGGAAAATTTCAGATGCATTGGCTGGGGCCCTATGTCATCAAGGAAATTACCAATGGTGGAGTAGTTCAACTGGTAAAATTGAATGGAGATCCATTTCCTAGAAAGGTAAATGGCAACCGATTGAAGCCATACACCGGGGATCCAGCCAGATGACTATATGATGGAAGCAAAGTATTAGCACTCCAGGTAGCTGACAGGAGGCACGAGACTATAAACTACACTGACTGGGTTGTAGGGCTACGCGACTGCTTGTGATGGAAGAATGTCACAACATCAGCAGAAGTGAAAAGGGAGTTGCACTATAGAAGGAGAGACCGCGCAAAGCAGCTAGAAAGTGACCGTTACGGTCATTGTTCATGATTTGATAGTGAGAAAATGGCTAAGAGGAGTGGGGGGCGGCATTTAAGATGAAATTTAATTACGAGATCTTTGAAAATCTACCGCCAATCTAGCATTTATGAACAGATTTTGGGGGGAACAGTCGGATTTGAATTTGAATTTTCCTATAAATTACAGATGGTCACCCTACGAAAAACACTTTGCATTTTGAGAGTTAAGGTTTCAAGCTATCGGTTGTGCATGAACCCTGAGAGTTTTGAGGCCCTGGTGGTTAGTTCAGTGTTTGATAGGTTGCCTAAGAAAACCGAGGAGCTCCTTAATATTCTGATGTCAGCGCCCAGGGAAACTACAAGTGCTGGAGGATCGATGGCCTCTGAGGGAGCTGCCCCTGAGGTCGTAAGTGTGGAGATTCCCATAGACATGCCAAAGTCACCGAGGTCTTGCAGGCCGAGGCCTACGTCAACAAGAGAGGGGCCTAAGACGAAGAAAGACAAACATAAAGTGACACGGACAGTGCGCGAGTCGCCAAGAAAGCACCAGAAGAAAGAGAAGCCCACCGCGCAAGAGAAGGGAAAGGTGGTAAACCTAGAATCCGATGAGGGTGTAGATGAAGGCACAAAGGACAATGACATTGAGGGTGTAGGCCCTATCTCAAAGATATCAAAATACATTCCTCCGCGCTGGGGTAAGGTGAAGGTCCTGAAGGACCCAGATGAGGGAAAATTTCTGCTTAATACACCTCTGCTACCTGATCAGATCACATTTGAAGGTCCGTGCTTGGCGTGTGTCCCACATCTGAAGTTAGAGGATTGGGACTTGGCGGATACTAAGTGATTCCCCCACCTAGCTACTGATAGTTTCATGCAGAGGGTATTCTATAAGGATTCAGGTGTCACCGCGCTGGAGCCGGTGAAGTGGATTCATGGGGTGGAGAAGGCAGGATTGCTGAACCTACTATGGGTGCCACATTACCACTGTGCACCCATAAATTTGATAGTGATCAAACAATTGCTATGCCTGGTGCACGATGGGTGCCTGTGGTTGGAAGAGCTAATCCCTATAACTGATATACTAATCCATAGGATCACCCTGCTACCCCATTCAAGACAAAATCCAACCAAGGAATTTGGCGGAAAGGTGGGTGAGCGCGACCTCACTGAGAGAATGAAGGACAAGTTTAAGCTTGTCAAGAAGCCGCGTGGATACTCAATTTCAAGCATAACCAACCTCGTGATCAAGATAGCCACCAAGATCTTGGCTAAGAAGATAATGCGAAAGTTTTGTGCAGATGAGGTGCCAACACCAGTAGTCTCATTAGCAGCCCAGTGTGCAGAGGGCGTACAATTTAATTGGGCATGCTACCTCTATAGCGAGTTCCTCGTGAACTGTAGAGAAGCGTAGGATCAAACCAAGACGTTCCATTATGCATGGCTGTTGTTATCAATTGTGTTGGTCGCATGGTGATCCGAATTGGATCCATGAAAATTATCAAAGTGCTATGACTGTATCAAATCAGGACAGACTTCAAAAACTTGTGAAAAAAGAGCTATCAGGAAGGACCTCTGAACAGTGGCAATTTGTAGCCAGCAAGGAACGACGAGGACCTCGATCAAAGAGCACTGACCAAGGCCCATGGAGACCGCGCAGGACGCAAACTAGCAGTTAGGAAGTCCAGATCGGAAAACGGAGGCCATTTTTGATGCGCAATTAGCGCTAATCACGCATCGCTGGGCAAAACCCCTCGAGAAGGAAAATCCCTCAGCGCTCGGTCGCATGGGAAGCCGGGAAACCATAGGGAAAGAGATAAAGTGAAAGGTGGGCCCCGTGCTCCAAAATCGGTGGAATATCAGAGGCACTTTAGGCGGTAAGCGGATTTGGCAGGAGAACGAGCGATTCCACACATTGCACGATGTGTGTCCAGCAGATGAGAGAGAAAACTGCCTCTCATCACGGGCTAACGGTCGAGCAAGTCAACGGCGAGATAAGAGCGAACATCATAGGATTTGGGGGCTCCAGATCTTACGACGGAGATTACACTTAATGAGAAATCGGATCTGGAGGGAGAATTAAGCTGTGGCATATAAAAGTCTGAAGTCTGATTTGATCGCTGAGTTGGCAGATGAATCATTACACAAAGTAACCGAAATACTGAACCATTTTAGGAAAAGTTGGCGCAGTTCGTGAGAGGACAAGTGGCCACTTCCCTGTGAGACGTTACACAATGGCGAAGACACAGAGGCAAGGAACTCCAAGTGAACAACAATAGGCGATCTGAAGAGGTGGAAGAGGAAGCGAATAGTCAGAGGATGGATTGGCTTTAATCCATGCACAGACAAAGAACAAAACAAGAGGGAAAAGAAGAAGGAGACATTGAGACAGAGAGACAGAACAAAGAGGAAGCAAGAAGCAGAGAGCCGAGCTAACCTGCAGAGCCAAGGCAGCATCGAGCAGATAGAAGGTTTGAGAGGTTCAAGCAATCCCTGTGAGGATATCTGTCGGGAACTGAGTACCAAATTGAACTCATCCCATCCAGACCAGTTGAGGTAAAGACTTGGTAAGGAAGAGTCTATGCACTCTAGTGCCTTGGGGAATCCAAGAACCACCCTACTAAGCATCATCTATTTTAGGAGACTCAAATCAAGCTCCTCATTGTAAAAACTCTATTTCAAAGACACAATAAAGAAGGCCACCACTGAAAGCTAGACCAGAGACGTAGCCCTGGAGGATAGGGTGAACTCCTTATTAATTTGTTGTGTTCTTGTATTTGCTTACTATGTTTCTCTTACTTTTTTCCATTTTCCAATGTCTGTGTATTTTGCAATCCGATCGATCCATTGCCTAAGATAACATAGACACACACCAACACATGAGTCTATAATACCTTCATTAATTAATTATTTAACTGAGATCACTCACGAGTGACCTTTAGATCCCTCTAAGTTAGGAGCTTCTTAGGATCAACACAATATTGGAGAAAGTTCATTTCTAAATTTTCCTTAATTGCAGCTCCCTTACATGCTTTAACAAGATTGAACAAGGTGTTTCAGTGGGGAGGAAAACAGTAGAAAGCCTTCGACACCTTGAAAGAAAATATTAGTACAACACCTGTACTAGCACTACCTGATCTTCAAAGACCATTTGAGATCCAAACGGATGCCAGTGACTATGCCATGGGAGCAGTGTTGACACAACATGGTAAACCCATATGTTATCATTCTGAGACATTTAATTCTTTAGTAGTTAACTATCCTACATATGATAAAGAATTGTATGCATTAGTGCAGAGTGTGAAAAAGTGGAAACATTACTTAATGGGCAAAGAGATAGTAATACATACTGATCATCAACCACTTCAATATCTACACTCACAAACTAAGTTGTAGCAATCAAGACACTATAGATGGATGGGTTTTCTACAACAGTTTCATTTAGTCATCAGATATAAAAAGGGCATACACAATAAAGTTGCAGATATGTTATCTAAACCCATTATAAATGCATCTACTATACTTAAGCATAATTTTGTGTTACATGAGAGCTACATTGAACAATATGCTTAAGATATAGATTTCAAAGATGTATATGCAACTTTAAGTCAAGTCAAACAAGTAGAATAATTGGATTATCATGTAAAGGACCAACTCCTATATCATTGTGGGAAGCTATGCATTTCACAAACTGAAAGAGTAAAGATAATTCGAGAAGCACACACTTCTCTAATATCAGGTCACTTTGGGGTAAGTAAAACAGTTGCACAGCCGCAAAGACTTTGTTATTGGAAAAAAATGAATGAGACAATTTCTAGATATGTAAGAGGGTGTACTATGTGTGTAAAAAGCAAGCCCATCAATAGAAAACTAGGCTTGTACACTCCATTACCAATTCCTTCTCACCCTTGGGAAAGTGTTTCCATGGATTTTGTTGGAGGGCTACCTAAATCTAGGAAAGGTCATGATTATCTGTATGTTGTTGTGGATAGGTTCAGAAAAATGTGTATTTTGATACCTTGTAATAAACATATTACAATTGAACAAACTGCAAAACTGTTCTTTCAACATGTATGGGTTCATTTTGGATTACACACTTCCATTGTATCCGATCGAGACACCCGATTTGTGGGAAAGTTTTGGTCAAGTCTGTGGGAACTGATGGACACCAAACTGAAGAAAAGCACAGCTTTCCATCCACAAACCGATGGCTAGACTGAAGTAGTCAACATGACAGTGATCCAGTTGCTTAGGAGATATTGCAACAAGCATCCTAAGCTTTGGGATGAGCATTTATGTTATGTGCAACATGCTTACAACAGAGCAAAACATTCTTCTACACAGATATCTCCTTTTGAGACCTGTTTTGGTTTCACCCCAAGGTATTCTTTGGATTTTGTCTTTGGTAAAGACACCACAGTTGAGGGACATAATGATGTGGACAGGGAAACTAGGTTCATTGAACAAATCCAAGGAATCCACCAGGCAGTACAGGAACAATTGGAAAAGAGCTAAGCCAAATACAAGCCAAGACATGACAAGCATCAGATGGAGCATAGTTTCCAAGTTGGTGACCAAGTCTGGCTGTATATCAGCAAGGACGGGATGCAAGGTGAAGGTAAAAAGCTAAAGCCTATCAGGTATGGACCCTTCAAGATACTTGAGAAGATTGGTGAGAATGCTTTTCGCCTTGATCTACCAGCTTACATGCGCATCTACTCAGTCGTAAATGTAGATTGCTTGAGATTGTTTGAACCTTCACTAATTGAAGATCCTGAAGAGCAGAGTCAATTTCCTTCTATTGATGACATGCTACCTGAATATCTTAATAAATTGTTGGAAGACATAGTTCTGGACAAGAAGGTGAGAATGACACGTAGGGGAAATGTTGAGTACCTCATAATTGAGCTCAAGGGTTCAAAGTTGAGTAGTGCAAAGTGGATGTAGATTGGAAAGGTGAGACAATTGTACCCTCACTTAGTTGATGCTTGAAAACCAACTTTTGGTGGTCCAAAAGCTTTTTCAGTGGGAAGGCCATGATCCGAATTGGAACCATGAAAATTATCAAAGTGCTATGACTGTATCAAATCAGGACAAACTTCAAAAACTTGTGAAAAAAGAGCTATCAGGAAGGACCTCTGAACAATGGTAGTTTGTAGCCAGCAAGGAATGACGAGGACCTCGGTCAAAGCGCACTGACTGAGGCCCATGGAGACCACGCAGGACGCAAACTAGCAGTTAGGAAGTCTGGATCAGAAAACGGAGGCTGTTTCTAATGCGCGATTAGCACAAATCGCACATCGCTGGACAAAACCCCTCGAGAAGGAAAAACCCCAAGTGCTTGGTTGCATGGGAAGCCGAGAAACTGTAGGGAAAGCGCTAAAGCGAAAGGCGGGTCCCACACTCCAAAACCGGTGGAATATCGGAGGCACTTTGGGCAGTAAGCGGATTTGGTAGGAGAACGAGCGATTCCACACATTGCACGATGCATGTCTAGTGGATGAGAGAGAAAATCGCCTCTCGTTGCGGGCTAATGGTCGAGCAAGTCAACCACGCGATAAGAGAAAACATCGTAGGATCTGGGGGCTCCAGATCTAACGGAAAAGATTGCGCCTGATGAGACACTAGATCTAGAGGGAGAATTAAGCTACGACATATAAAAGTCTGAAGTCTGATTTGATCGCTGAGTTGGCAGATGAATCATTACACAAAGTAACCGAAATACCGAACCGTTTGAGGAAGAGCTGGCACAGTTCATGAGAGGACAAGTGGCTACTTCCCTGTGAGGCGTTACACAATGGTGAAGACGCAGAGGCAGGGAACTCCAAGCGAACAACAACAGGCGATCTGAAGTGGCGAAAGAGGAAGCGAACAGTCATAGGATGGATTGGCTTGAAGCCACGCACAGATAGAGAACATAACAAGAGGGAAAAGAAGAAGGAGACAGTGAGACAGAGAGACAAAATAAAGAGGAAGCAAGAAGCAGAGAGCCGAGCTGCCCTGTGGAGCCAAGGCAACATCGAGCAGATAGAAGGCTTGAGAGGTTCAAGCAATCCCTGTGAGGATATACGTCGGGAAATGAGTACCAAATTGGACTCATCCCATCCAGACTAGTTGAGGTCGAGACTTGGTAAGGAAGAGTCTGTGCACTCTAGTGGCTTGGGGAATCCAAGAACCACCCTACTAAGCATCATCTATTTTAGGAGACTCAAATCAAGCTCCTCATTGTAAAAAGTCTATTTCAAAGACACAATAAAGAAGGCCACCACTGAAAGCTAGACCAGAGACGTAGCCCTGGAGGATAGGGTGAAATTCTTATTAATTTGTTGTGTTCTTGTATTTGCTTACTGTTTTCCATTTTCCAGTGTCTGTGTATTTCGAAATCTGATCGATCCGTTGCCTAAGATAACATAGACACACACCAATACATGAGTCTGTAATACCTTCATTCATTAATTATTTAATTGAGATCACTCACGAGTGACTTTCAGATCACATGGAAGTTGCCAGATGATAGTCAGTTTCCTCCAATCGCGACAGATTTTCCAGAAGCAACGAAGTTTGCTTCGCTATGGGCGATGAAGGATGCTGAGAGGGTTTGCGAGAGCAAGGTATTCTACGTTTTGATGGAGATGAACATCAATATGGCCATCAACCACAAGCCAAGATTGTCATTGACAGTTTATGAGCAGTTGTTGGGATACACGAAGTTCAAGGCAGAATTCCACTGTATCTCCATTCGGGCGCGGAAGGACCTAGAATAGAAATGGTATGATCTCCCATACCTTGCGATGGATGATGCAATAGAAGCAGTCCTCGATCGTTGGCCAGCAAAAGGGCACACGACCTCAGATTTGTCCACTGGATCCAGTAAGTTTGTGGGAAAGTAGAAGAAGGAAGAGGCCCAGTTGAAAATGCAGCAGATGGTTGAATGATAGAAAAAGGAAGCAGAGGAAAAAGCCAGAGTTGAAGCAGAGCGCACCACTAAGGAGCATGCAGAAGAGAAGGAAGAGGAGGAAGAGCACGACTCTAACAAAAGTTAGAAGTCTCCTTCACCACAGATGAAGGATGAGAAATAATTTGAACAGGGTGGTGGAGATTAGGAGAGCACCCCCTTCCGGATAAAGTGGACTTAGGAGTAGGAGAAAGAAGGGCCGCGGAAGAAGTCCAAGGCCAGTAAATCATCGCTAGACCCGATCACCTTGACAGAAGGTGACTTAGATGACATTAGTGATAAGGTCAATGAAGCTACTGCGGAATTGATGTAGCAGTTTGAGCAGCAACAGAAAGAAGCCTTGATCACCATTTAGATGGGTCTACGCGAGCTGCAGATCCAAACTACTCAACTACAAATCGATGTAGGGAAGAGTAGTGTGATGTTGACTAGTTTGGCGCCAGATACCTCTAAAACAACAGAGATGGTTTGCTCTTTAGATCCTCGAGCCGTCGCGTTGCCGGATGGAGCTTTGACTATAGAAGCGAAAGCTGACAGGGCTACTATCTGTGCACTAAAGCATATTGGGTTGAACTTGGCTGCGCTTCCAAGTGAAGCCCTTCACACCTTGCAAGCAGGGGTGATCGCAAAACTTCGGGCTCGAGAGCAGTGCGCGTTGAGTGTGATCAGTGAAAAAGAGGTCAATAATGCACAGATGTTCATCGAGAAGACTTCAACAATTGACACATGGAAGAAAGTGCAGCAGAAGAATAAGCACACTGCAACAATAGTCGCTGAAGCATGCAGAACCGTTCCAGAGCTGCATATCCCAAAAGAGGCACCGGTGGAAGCCAAGATTTAGAATTTGGCTGCCGGTGTACGTGATGCAAAGACTAAGCTGGCCAAGGTTTAGTTTGAGCTAAACCTTGATATTATAGAGCTTGAGTTGAAGACCCAGCCTTTGACTCCACCAGAGGTCAAAGAACAACACGAGGTAGCTGTGAAGGACACAATCGCTGCAGTAGATGTTGCGGTAACAGATTGCACTGCACTCCTTGAGCAGTCATTGGAGGTACTTACCATTCAGTAGGAAGATCCCAATCTGCAGAGGTTAGAAACATAGGTGAGGGAATTACAACAACAATATGATGAGGTCAGAGCAACGACGTGCACTGTTGCTATCATGCATAGATTGGAAAAGCCGCAGGAAGCAAAGGATCCAAAGGAATAGGCGAACGCAACACAACGCAGAGAGGTTGTACTGAAGGCCAGACTAGGGCTTTGGCTAGGTGAAGCCTATGTGCTCACCGCCACCATTGAGGGAAAGTTGGCTAGCATGCAGGCAACACAACAGAAAATTAACGCAGATAGCGCAGGACCAACAACGGAGCAGCTGGTAGAGCAGGTTAAGCAGGCGGCGACGCAGTGTACTGCCAAAGTTGCAATAGTTCAAGTGGCACTAGGAGGTCTTCGCAACAAGATCTCCATGCCATAACAGTGATTTGGGGGCGAGTCACCATATTCGTGTTGGGGGCCTGTTGGGAACAGGTCCCATAGAGGAAATTTTGGGGTTAAAAGCCCAAGTTTTGGGGCAGAAAGCCAAAGTTTTTTGTGTAAAAATGTAAAGTCTCCACATTTTGTGGTTGTAGAGTGTGAAGATGTAAAGTGTCATAAAGGTTTTCTTCTCTTCTTTTATGCAAGTCATGTCGGCTCTAGGAGATCTACCCATGGTCCAAGGACCATGGGATTGTATAAAAAGGGAAGCCTTAGAAGTGTCTAAGGCAGTTCATTTAGATTTGGTAATTGATGTTGATGTAATGGGCTAGTAAGAGCTAAGAGTGAAGAGTCTTAGCATAGGAAAGAGGCTCTGTAGTTGTGTTCGTAGAGGCCTAGGGTAGACATCCATAGCAGAGTGCGCAGACTCCTACAGTTGTGTGCGTAGGATAGTTAGAGTATGTAAAGAATATTTGAAGCATTAATAAAGATGATTATTCTGGAATTACATGCGCTAATCTATTTACTTCTGTTAAGAATGCATGCTATTATGTTATGAAGAATATTGGGTTTATGCTTTAATGCTATATTGATGCACGAATCTATATGTTTTACTTTGTTATATGAACACAAGTAATAATATCTGTGTACGTGAAGAATATCTTAATGCATGTTGAAGTTATTAGATACTTAAGCTGATCGGGGTAAATACAGAGGTAATAACATTTACAGAAGCGTGTAAGTAGATAAATCACTTGTTTAGGGTCCGCGAAGGTCTAGAAGCTGGATAAGAGAAGTATATTGATAAGCCCTAAAATACTTATTGATCTGCACGAAGATGGGTTTAGAGTATAAAACAACATCACTACCATCTCTGGATGCAGAAACTTGGTTCTTGCATCCCCCCATACTGCTTTGGGTGAGACTTCTATCTATGCTCCATGGATTGATGCTGAAAGGGCCAGTAGTGTAGGGATTTTCTTGGCTAATTAACGCTAAACCTGAGTCAGGGCCCACTAAGCCAAAAAGAGCCACTCCTTGCTCCCCAAAAGAACTAGCTTGTCTCTCTAATGCCTTGCCAGAGGAGCCAAGGTTAAAATTCATTTGGTCATACAATGAGGGTGTATATATAACCAATGGGGTGATGCTTCACCTCCCTTGTGACTCTTTGACTACCCTCATTATTGTTTGACTTCTTATGACTTTTCAAATTTACACGACTATTCATCTTCTGTACATGTCCTTTGGACTTCCACTTTACAATATATTTTTGAATAAGAAATTACATAATCCACAAGAATGATGTGGCACATGATGACCCATGACATGACATGGCATGCCACTATTAACAAGGAATTCTTGACGACATGGAAACGTTGAGCCATTCTTGCTGCCCCTTTGTCTTCAACAATATATGTGCAATGCTTCATCTTCATGAGAGATATAACTTGTTCTTCATATCCACCCTCCAAAGGGTTGTGAATCAGATGGAGTGTTTATGCGGTCCTGATATTTGATCTTTTGTTGTAATCTAGTGTTCCTTCATCTTCTTGCTTGATGATTATCTTATCTCTTCAACACCATAGGTGTCTTCTAGCATGTCCTCCTTCTCCATAGCATTCTTCATAATCTTTCCATAACATGATAGAGTTCCTGCATCTACAATCCACTCATGACAAGATGACATCAATCTGATAAACCCCTAGTTTAAGATGTTGCATGATGATCCACGGAATGAGCCAAAACCAGGTGGTAGGTTGAGAGAGAGGTCCAGTGACTATGCAATTGTGCAGCTCAGATAGTCAAGGGTCAGGTTTGAGCCTTGAGATTGTGCAATGCATAGTTTAGGCTTGGACTGAGAAAATAGATTATGCAGTTGGGGAGCTAAGGGAGTCAGGTTGAGGGCTTGAACACTGATTTTTACCATTGCACAGTTCTGAAAGATAGATGAGCCTAGGTGATCACACAATTACATAGTTCATGAGCTCAGGGCTAAGGCTTGAGCCTTGAGACCACTCAATGCACAGTTTAGGCTGGATTGTGTAGTAAGATTACGTAGTTTTTAGGCTCAGTGATATTGAAGAATGTAACTAGGTTCGGTCTTCATAATTGTACTTGAAGTCAAAATGTAATATATTTGTCAAAAGAAAGAAAAATAATTTTATTATTATTTTAATTGACTTGTTAAAGCATGGGTTTCATGCTTGGGTCAATTGTTATAGGTCAAGCCTCCATTCTAGGCTTTAGGTTATTGTCAAAGTCAATTTTTTTTTAAAACTCCTCCATCCATCAAAGTTTCCTTACCGTCAAAGGACTTGTCATCAAGTCAGCTTCCCTCAATAATCTCATGTCGGCCTAATCTAGTGACACATCTCTTCATATGCTCATGTTGGTTCATTTCAATATGGAAACAACTATATATAGGAGTATGACCTTCGCTCAAATTACAAGAAAACAACTCAACAATTTCAGAGATAAAATTCGGTCCTATCCCAAAGATAAGTGCAAATAATAATTCGGAGACAAGTTTTAGTATTATTACAGTGAAGGAACTCAAATTTATTGCAGAGATGATCTCAATGTAATTCACAGTGTTACAAATTGAATATCACAGTGTCAGTGCTAATACAGTGAATACATTTCAGTGATATTACAGTGGATATATCTTGGTGCTACCACAATGAATCTATCGGTGTTATCATAGTGATGAATTTTCAATTCTTCAGTATCTCGGTGCTATCACAGTAATGAAGTCTTAATGCTAGTGATAGAATAGCTATATGGTTTTTATGCTAATGGATACACTTCAATGTTATCACAGTGGAAAAATATCAGTGCTATCTCAGTGAGTGAATTTGGTGCTATCACATAAGGATGGTTAAGAGATAATTTCTATCTCAAGATACAAGTTTGATGCCATTGCAAGGATGAAAGTGTGAATAAGAATGACTGCCACATGAGCAATAGAACTAAAGAATGACAAGGTTGACTTTTTGGATGGGGGTAGTCTTAATTCTAAGTTGTAAGGGTCTTGGTCGTCTCATCTTGAATCTACTGAAGGAAGAATTTTGACTGGGTTTTCCCCTAGAGTGGGGTTTTTCCCTAGTAGCGTTCCTACATCTTGTATTCTCTTCTATTTATTGCTCAGAATTAGTCTTGATGATAAGAAAAGATAATTTGAAAGAACACATTATAATAATGAAAAACATCACAACATAATGGCATAATAAGAGAAATCATGTAACTATCACTCTTTGGATTTATCAACATGGTATCAGAGCTATGGTCATGGTCAAAGGAAGTTTGCATTTTTTTGAAGAAAATGTCAGTTGGATCAAATCTTAAGAAGCACATTTCTGGGCTAATATAACTAAAATCAAGGAGAGCAAGGTTCGATAAAAATCACAGTTAAGAAGAGATAGTTTCAGAGATGAACTTGTGTAATCTCAGAAGCAAGTGTAGTGTGAAGTTCAGAGTATATCTCAGTAGAAATGAAAGTGAATAAATTCGGATAGTAAGGTAATTCAGATCATCTTCAGAGATGAGGTAAAGTCACAATCACAGTCATGACTTTGCTATAGATTTCAGAAGAAGGATTCGGGCTCAGTGAATTGTTTATAGTTGAAGCACTAAGTGCTGAAGCAATGATAAGGTCAAAGCAGTAAAGAAGTACATTCAACTCATTGAAGAAAGGGAACTCGGTACAGCTACATGTGGAGACTTACAAACGATCTGAGGTATCTATGATTGCAAGAAGGACTAAGAACTGAAAAAGAAAAACATAAATCTTGTAGGAGCTCAAGTACAAGTTACCACCTCAAGGAAATCAAGTATTGTCACGTAATAAAATGCACTTGCAACAAGTCTAATGAAATCAAAGGTGTGTAAACTCAAGGTACGTATGTTCATAAATTTTCAAAGTATCTAATCTTAAATGGTTCATATGATCCTTGTTTATAGCTAGACTAGGATAAATATAGTACTCCCTAGATATCATATGAAAAACCTCATATTATAAAAATCACATCATCAAAGTTTTGTCGACGTGTTTCGAACCATCCAATGTGGTTCATCGTCAAGACACTTCTCTTTTAATTTCCTTTGTGTAAACTATGTATACCTACAAGTTTGTCCTTGTAATTCTCTTTTAATTTCCTGTGTGAAAGTTGTGTAGACAATTCTCTTTTGATATACACAACTTTCACACAAGAAATTAAAAGAGAATTACAAGGACAAACTTATAGGTATACATACTTTACACAAAGGAAATTAAAAGAGAATTGTCATGATGATGAACCACACTGGATGGTTTGAAATGCGTCGACAAAAATCTGATGATGTGATTTTTACTGAAAGTTTTCTTAATTTTCAAGAGAATACATTTGTTAGTATTCACATCATGCACACAAAAATTCAAAAGAAAAATTATAAAAGATAAATGACACACAACACTCAAAAAATTCACCATAAGGCAAGGTTATGTAATCTTATTTCTCAATGCATTCATGAGGAGTCTATACATGGTTCACTAGTACATGCATTTATGCAATTCTTGGCTTGCATTATCAGAATATGAAATTCCAAATTTTTTGAAACCCACCCCGGTACCACCACTCAAAAGACAAGCAACCATACATTTTTTAAAAATGTATAGTTTTCATAAACCCAACATAATCCAAGTCAATGGATTATGAGTTTTCTTGTGTGAAAGTAGTGTAGATCAACGAGTAATATTAGAGCCATAGGTGTTGAGAAAAAGTTGGCTTTGTGGAGAATAATAACAATAAGAAGAGGAGGGGCATGTGTTGGACAATGGAACTAGAGTTTGTGATCATAAATCAAACATAGCTCTTTGTGTAAATAATGACAAGGATTTCATGTGCAAATTTTGAGGTGGAGAAGTTCAATGGGAAAAATATCTTTGAATTGTAGATTCTGAAGATGAGGGATTTGTTGGTGCAATAGGATTGGACAAGGCTTTGGATGGAAAGAAAAATGAACCAATGGGTATGTCTGATGTATACTAGGAATATTGGATGTGATAGTTCTCAACACCATTCGAATGCATTTGGAAGATGATCTCCTTTTCAATATTATTCTCAAGGAAATAACATCAGCTTATGGAGAAAAATGGGTAACCTCTATATGAATAAATCATTGATAAACCAAATATAATTGATGAACCAACTGTATAGTCTATGAATGAAATAAGGTATTGAAATTATTGATCATTTGAATTTATTTTATACTCTTATATTCCAATTAGCTAGTATGGTTGTAAAAATTGATAAGGAAATGACTTTATTGTATTCATTTCTTGAATTTTGGGACCATATAGTCATGCCCATTAGTTTTAGTAAAAATAATTCTATTTACTATGACTCTATCATGGTTGGAATGTTGTTTGAGGAGGTGCATGGGAAATCTAGGATATAAACCTCCACACATGAAGCAATGATGGCTAGAGGTATGTTAATATCTAAGTCAAAAGGAGAAATCGAGAGATATGTATATCCAAGTCAAAAGGAAAGGAGGGTAAGTTAAAATGTTGATATTGTGGTAAAACATGACATCTCAAGAAAGATTTTTGGAAGTGGCAGGTATCCAAGGAAGACCCCAAAAAGGAATCAAATCTAATTGAATCAAACTTAGGAATAGTTGATGAAGTTCTATTTATCTACAATGTTTCCCAATATCATGAAGAACAATTATTAGCTTGTTTTGTTTCAAAGCACATGTGTCCACATATTAGTTAGTTTTATTCTTATTGAATTATTGATGGTGGTACTACTCTTATGGGAAATGACATGTCTTGTAAGAACATTGGATTTGGGAGAATTATGTTTAAACTATTTGATGGTATTGTAAGGACATTAACAAAAATAAGACATGTACCTGAACTCAAAAGGAATTAAATTTCTTTTAGAGTTCTGGATTCTAGAGGTTACAAGTTTACAGGTCAAGGTGGAGCACTGAAAGTGTCTAAGGGCATCTTGGTGGTTATGAAGGCTACAAAGATTTGGAACCTTTTCATGTTGGAAGGAAACATTCGAACAAGTGAATCAACGTTGGTATATGAATAACAAAATGAACCTATTCATTTATAAAATGAATGATTAGGTCATATCAACAAGAAAGGATGAAAGGTAGTGATAAATCACAAGTTACTTCCATATTTGAAATCTTTGAATTTGAAGTTTTGCAAACATTCTATCTTTGCAAATAAATGTAAACAAAATTTTAAAGCTATGAGTCACACAAGTAAAGATATTATTTGATTATATCCATTCAAACATGTGGGGGGCATCTCCTACAGTTTATTTTGGTGGAGCATATTATTTTTTAACATTTATAGATGATTACTCAAGGAAAGTGTGGGTCTATGTTCTGAAAATGAAAGTTGATGTATTTAATGTATTTAAATAATTTAGAGTTTTGGTTGAAAAGAGATATGGCACGGAAATAAAGTGTTTGAGAACACAAAATGGAGGTAAGTTAACATATTTGGAATTTGAAAAATATTTCAAGGATGCTAGGATTGAAAGGCATAAAACTACAATATACACTACCTAATAAAATGATATGGAAAAACACATGAAAAAGACTCTTTGTTGGCTCAAAATTTTAACAAAGTGAGACCCTAGGTTTGGACATAGGGTGCAAACAAAAATATATGTTGTAGTCTAGCATTACACTGACATTTTCACCTCACTTAGTAAGAAAGTAAGGCGTCTCACCTGAGGCATGCCAAGACTCAACAAAATAGGGGATCAGTGAGAGGCATCAAAGAACAACACAACAAATAACCCATTCCATGCAATCACACCATAAGTTACTTATTAAAATACATATACACCATGCAAGAAGAACAAATCCGCAACTTAACTAGAAATAAAATAAAATTATACTAAAATAAAATAAAATTAAAAGGGTCGCATCATTCATTCTCATCTCAATGACAAATATTTTCACAACGCCCTCTTATAAATAGAAGATAAGTTCATCATATCAGGGTAGCATAGAAATTATAAAAAGAACATCAATCCCATTAGATCACATTACTTGATAGAGCTTAGAGAAATAGAAATTAACAAAAGAAGTCTCAATTGACACAGTGGTAACATCTCGACATGGACTCTTTGATGCCTCCTATGCTATCTTCCCCCTAGCTTCTATAGATTATCCTCTGCGGTCTCTCTCACTTGATTTGCCCATTGTCACCTTGGATAACATGCCTGCTCTTCTTTGACGGCTTCTGCAAACTCGACCTTGATTGTTCATTTTGTGCACTTATCTATCTTTGGAAGTATTTGCGTACTCTGCCTTAACTGGTCTCCCGTCTCCCTTTGTGCATTGTCTTCGACATCTGGTTGTTATTGACTTACCCCTTTCCTTTTCTTTAGCGGTATTCTACAATACTGATTTCCAGTTAGACCTAGTCAAAATTTGCCAAGATTTTGTTCCCTGAAAACAAACGACCCAACATGCCCTGACCATAATCTATTAACTCGTCCCCGAGTCAATTCCTATTGGTGCTTCTTCTTCTGCTTATTGTTGTGGCATCACTCCCTATGATGTTGCATCCTATGCCACAAGTTCAGCTTCAAACAAATGGCACAACTAAGGAACTTATTGTAGAAAATTAGATTTGAATTGAGAGTAGTCATGTATTATCGACTTCCAAGAATCCAACAAAAATGTAGCTTGATCAAGAAATCGTGTCATGAGTTCGATAGTAGGGTATTCAGGCTGTGCACTTAGGATGACATGCCATTGGTTCTCTGCATCAGTGTTGAGCTGGCTCAACTTCATAAAGTGAGTTAGGGCAAGTGGTTTGAGGTCATGCAACAAAAATTTAGTAGGACGAGACTCTTCTTCAATCTAGTGAATTTGTTTCTCCAACGAATCAGTTCAAGCAAATAAATCTTGCTACTAGTTGAGATCTTCCGTGAGTAGAGCTTGATTGAACAACTGCTGGGCTTGTTGACGTAACTCATATACTTGCTAAATCTTTTTGGAAATGAATCTAGACTATTGGTGAACCTGTCGAAATATCTCTTGAGCATCCACAGTAATTTGACAAATAGAATCTTTAAGAGAAGCTGCATCTACTAGTTTCTGCTCAATTTCTGCAGTATACTGGGTGGCTTGGTCTAGAAGCACTTTTTGAGCAACTACAATTGTGTTCTCTAGTTGTTGGTTTAGATCAACATGTTTAGTACATTCTTCTCCAATGTGGTCGCAACATTTAGGAAGGGTACAATTAGAAAAATGTTCTGGTGCATTCAGGACCACGTTAGCAATAGTTAGCCATAAATTATGTATTTTGTCACTGATATCTTCTATTCGACGCTCCAATTCTTCCTTCTCATGAAGTAGTTGGTCCTGCTCCACTGTAAGAGAAAGGATATGTTGTTGTTGTTCTTCATGGTTGGGGACCAAATTATTATGCAAGGAGTTCGCTTGGTGAGCAGTTGTTAAAAAAATGTAGCAAAAAAGGCTCAATTTGACTTTAGCCTTAGTCAAATTGAGTAAATCGAATTTCCACATCAGTAGGACAACTTGGAGGTAGTTAACTAGTGTGAAATGGATCTTGTCACTTAGTTAGCTCGGTAAATTTGAGTTATAGGGCTTGGAGTTTAGTTATGCATTTGTCATTGCTAAATTTTAGTAATCTAGTTCAATTATTTTTAATTGTATTCAGTTAATTGACCTCTAACTATTGATAGAGTCAGTCGAAGGTCAGTTGCGCAGTGGGACAACAATATAACTCAAATATTTGTTAGTTAATTGATCAATCATCCCAAAATAGCTAATGCATGCAAGGAATTTGAGTTCTTCGGTTGAAGTGGCGACGACAGGGAAATGAACATCACTTATAGACTAGTTTTGAGTGTATAGATGTTGCAAGAGTAAAAAGATCAATCCTTGGGAATTGCATAAATGATTTGGAGGAAATTCCAATTTTGTAGGGGCTAATTTCCTCAATATTTGCACAAGGAAATAGGAGGGTTAGTGAGAAAATAATTTTCTAAGTGTTGGCCAGAGTTTCTCATTAAGCAAAGAGAACAATTATTGTTTTGTATGTTGACCTTAGAGATGGAGCTAGCAATTGTAATAGTTTATCTATTCAACTGATTGATGCAAGGAGGCTTGAGTGGTTTTTCCTAGTTGGGTTCCCCTATAAATAACTATGTATTTGTGGTTTTTCTTATTGCATGTCTATGCATGTTGTTCTAAATTGTGATTTTCATTCCACATATTAGTAGAGTAGAATTGTGTCTCTTGGTTTTCAGTTTGAAATCTTGAGTAGTTGCAATTTCTATCAAATTTCTACATGTTGTTAAAGCCCTAAAATCACATTAGAACCAATATTTTGAACTTGTCTCTCAGTAATTTCGATTTGACAGCTTCATGTGAAAATTCTATCACTGCAACAACTGATTTATTTTACCTACTTATTTCCCAATAAGTTATTTATGAAAATCCTTCAGTGAACATTAAAATAAATTCTACTGCAGATATCACATCATAATACAAAAAAAAACACATGCAAAAGAATCGACACAAATATTTTGGACAATCAATCCCCGGAAAAACCCAATGTGGGAAAACCAGTGCAGCAAGGGAGGATTTTATTATTCAGCAATTCTTCAGTACAACTGGGTGCCAAAATAGCTTACCCTACAGAGAGAAAAATTCTTCAACACTTCTCCTAGTCTTAGCATTAGCCTGGCTAACCTCTGCGTATCTCCCAGACCCTCTGCATCAGCCCTGCCTCTCTGCCTCAGCATTGGGCCTCTTTGCATCACCCACGCAGGCCCTCCAGTGACTGCGTAGCCTGCTGCCTCTCCAACCTCTACGTTGTTCCCCTGGTGCTTTTGCTGACTCTCTGTTCCATAATTTCCGTCTCTTTCTGCTCTCCAGACCACTAGTTCGAATTTCTCAACTAACCCCACTCCAAAAATCGAACTAATTAGTCTCCCTCAGTGTTTCCTCCAATTGACCCATCAACGGTCGAAATTAAATCTCTAATCAATGGCTAAGATTAGATTTGGCTTGATCCATGCCTTTTGGAACCTTCTAACCCAGTTTTATATTAATACCCATTAATAATTTATTTTTCCTAAGTTTAGACTTAGGAACTCCATTAAAACTATTAATTATTTTAATATCTCCTAAACCGGTTAGAATCCGCCCAAACCATTTCTGGGTCTTGGATATCTCATGTGCTTTAGCTTCTCCACCAATTTTCATGGCTAAAGCACATCCGATTCTACCCCAAAACAACACTCCCTCTTAGCGAGGACTGTGCTCTAGTAATACTCCACAATGAGCATCACCCTGATTATCTAGCATCGGTACCAGTGCTGATGCTAGGCCTCCCTACCCAAAATCCTCTGCACTGCTACATCCTGTACTAATGCCCATGGCCCTGCCACTGCCACTGCTACATCCATACGACAGCTCCCTCTGCATCTGTGCTACTGCTGGTCTAATCTCCCAGCATTGCATCTGCACTGCATCCCCTCTCATCATGCTACATCGTGCTACTGCTCTACAACATCATACCCATTTATGCTACTGAAATGGATCCTTTATCATCCCCATCTTCTCCCTAAAATAATCAATCTTGGTTCTTCCAAGGGCCTTGGTAAGGATGTCTGCCACCCATTCTCCTGTAGGAGTGTAGCTCAACTGTATAGCTTCTCGTTGGACACATTCTCTAAAAAAGTGACATCGGATATCAATATGCTTTGACTGATCGTGAAACATTGGATTCTCAAAGATCTTTATGCAACTCTGGTTATCACACATGATCCTGGTCACCTCCATCTTTCTTCTGAATAGGTTCACAAGCAGTTTTCTAAGCCATATAACCTCGCACAAAGCTATGCTTGCGGCCATATATTCTGCCTCGGCTGAGCTCAGAGCCACAAATTTCTATTTCCTACTGCACCATGAGGTCATTCCTGATCCAGTGTTGAAACAGTACCCATAGGTACTTTTCTGATCCACTGAACTTCCTGCGTAATCTGCATCAGTAAACCTACTCAATATGATATCCTTACCCCTGGTGTACAAGAGTCCATAATTGACTGTTCCATGTGAATACCTAAGAACATGTTTGGCTGCTACCCAATGTTCCCTCTTCAGCTCCACCATGAACTGACTGAGGGCGTTGACAGCATAGCAAATGTCTAGCCTGGTATTGACCAAATACATTAGGGACCTTATGAGCTACCTGTATAAGGTTGGATCAACATCTTTGTCTTTTGATGCATCAATATTCTTCCAGTTGGTTATCATTGGAGTAGTCATGGGTCTACAGTCCTCCATCCTGAATCTCTTCAATATTTTTGTAGCATATCTCCCTTGCCCAAGGAATATCTCCCCCTTTTGCTGCCAAACTTCCAACCCCAAGAAATAATGCATTCGCCCCAAATACTTCATGTCGAATTCCGTGGCTAGATTCTTCTTGCAGTCCCCAATGAGCCTAGATGATCCTGTCAAGAAGAGATCATCCACATATAATACTAAGATTAGAGGCTCATTCTCTACAACTAGATAGTAGAGATTTGGATCTGCGTCACTCTTGACAAATCCCATTTTCTGCAAGTAGCCATCGATTCGCCCATACCATGCTCTAGGTGCCTGTTTCAGCCCATACAAGGCTTTCTTCAATCTACATACATGAGACTTCTTCTCATGTGTCTCAAAGCCCCCTGGTTGTTCAATGTATACTTCTTCTTCTATCACACCATTCAAAAATGTCGTTTTGACATCCATTTGATGAATCTCCCACCCCATCTGTGCTGTAAGAGATATCACTGTTCTAATAGATGTATACCTAGCTATCAGGGCAAAGGTCTCTTCGTAGTCAATTCCTTCCTTCTGAGCATACCACTTAGCCACAAACCTGGCTTTGTATTTCTCAATACTGCCATCTGTAGTGTATTTGATATTGTAGATCCATCTTGAACATACCACAGATCTGTCTTGAGGCCTTGGCACTATGTTATGAAACCAGCTCAAGAAAAGATAGAAAAGATAGATTAACGCCTTAGAATTCAGCCTCTTCGAGGGGTCAACCTCCTTTACATTACATAAATGAACAATTCTTGGATGATACAAATGACAAGACCTCCTTTCTATATAGGAGTCTAAGGAGTCATAATATAATCAGAGCCGACATAACAATAATAATAATAATGTAAGGGCACAATAATAACAATAGTGGGCTTCTATGGGGCACAATAGTAACAATAAGGGGACCACATGGGTACAACAATATAATAAGGGGGTTGTACTAATAACAATAAGGGGTTACACTAGTAGTATAGGGGTCTAACATGCCCCTCTCCTTCAAAAAGTGTTGTCCTTAACGCTTGAGTAGTTCTTGATGCTTCTGTAGAATATTCTTGTCCTCGCATGTGGAATCTTCAGCGGGTAAGTTCTTCCACTTGATGAGATACTCTGAAATTGATCGATTTCGTAGTTGTCGAGTTCTTGTTTCTGTAACTACTCTAGGTTCCAATATGATTTTTCCTTCCTCTTCAAGTTCTAGCAATATTGTTTGAATTGGGATCTTCTGCAACTTTTGAATGAGTGGCCACACTTTTTCGTCCTTCTTCCATTCATCCCCTTGCTTCGTTTATCCAATCTGGTTGGATAATAGAAATAGCACAAAACAATGCTTCCACATCCTCATCCTTGAAGAGTCTTCCCATTCGGTAAGGTCGCCATTTTTTAAGTGCATGTAGTATTGCCAAAATTTCCTTCTCATAAATAGCTTGCTTGAGATGTAGCAGTAAAAATACCCAATCACCTACATCAAAACATTTTTCACTACGATGTTGATCTACCTGTTGTTTCATTTGATTTTGCACCGAAGTGGCGTTATCCTTTAAAAGTTTGAGAACTTCTTGTTGATGCTCGATGTGATCTTTCTCTGCTTGAACCTTTTTCTTCTTGATATGTCCTTCTATCTCTAGAGTTTGAGGAGTGGTAATTTCTTCCAATCCTTTGCAAGAAATGGTTGGATTCATTTCTTGATGCTCGATGTGATCTTTCAGTTCTTGAACATTTTTCTTCTTGATATGTCCTTCTATCTTGATAGTTTGAGGAGTGGTAATTCTTGGCAATGCTTTACAAGATATGGTCTGATTCATTTCTTCTTTCTCTGGGGTGGGGTCCTGACATATATCCTCTTCTTTTGATGTTTCTTGATCCTTTTCTTCCTCCTCTTCATATTCTATGTAAAATAATTTCTGCTCAGCACACTTATGACCTTTAGTGAATTTGTTATCACAATTGTAACAAAGCCCTTTTTCTCTTTTTTCTTCCAATTGTTGTGGTGTAACCCTTGTAGGTTGTGGAAGGCTAGGAGAAACAACACTTCCATCTTTATAGTTGTGAGGGGTATGCTTCCTAGTTTCCATAATTTTTCTTTCCACTATGTCACAAATCCCTTTTACTCTTTCCAATTGTTGTGGTGTTGCTCTAAAGAAGGTGTTGCTCTTTGTATCCTCATAATGTGCTATCATTTTCTCCGTGAAAATTGACCACGTAACAAGTTGTTTACAAGAAAAAAGCCCTTCATACCATAAAAATTGATCTGGTTCTAAATATGAAGATGCAATACATACCTTTTGTAACAATGGTACACAATGTAGATCAAAATATTGCTCCATCTGAAGTATCCAATTTACCGGATCCTTGCCATCAAACTTCCTCATCTTGCTTTTTCTTGATTTTAGGAGCTCGATGTTGAAATGACTGTAACTCTGTACTTTCGGATCTTTAAGTTCTGAAATTGCGACTTGTAGTAGCCCTCTGCGTCCTCTTTCCAATGCCACCAGTCTAATCCAATTGGATTCTCCAAGAGAGAGTTATGCACAATCTCCCAAGATGACTTGATTATAGACCTTTCGAGAAGAGTGAACTTGTATGAAGTTCCACGTGTCACTGTTTCAACCTTGGGCTCTGAAAAATATATAGAAGAAACTATGATCTGTCCTCTTTTTGTACCTTCTTACAAAATTTCAATCCGACGCTTAGAGAGAAAGTTATGACAATTTTCCCTAGGTCACCTGTTTGGAATGTAATTCAAGAGTATGCAAAAAGACCAACTTCCTCAGATCATATCTCCGAAAATATAGCGTGAAAAGCTCTGAAATTCGGACCCGAGGTTCAGCATGATGTCTTCTCAAATGGGGCTTTTTTTTAGCTTCTGAAACATCGCAGAAAAAAAAGTTATAGCAAAATTTCCACAATGACCTATTTGGAGCAGCGAAAACCTAGAATCCAAAGCTTTGATACCAAATGTTATGAAACCAGCTCAAGAAAAGATAGAAAAGATAGATCAACGCCTTAGAATTTAGCCTCCTCGAGGGGGCAACCTTCTTTACATTACATAAATGAACAATTCTTGGATGGTACAAATGATAAGACCTCCTTTCTATATATAGGAGTCTAAGGAGTCATAATATAATCAGAGCCGACATAACAATAATAATGTAAGGGCACAATAATAACAATAGTGGGCTTCTATGGGGCACAATAGTAACAATAAGGGGACTACATGGGTACAACAATATAATAATGGGGTTGTACTAATAACAATAAGGGGTTACACTAGTAGTATAGAGGCCTAACACATTATCTCCCAGACATCGTTTACCATTATGGAGTTGTACTCCTCTACCATCGCATCCAGCCAAACCTGATGTTGTGTTGCCTCCTGAAAGTTGGCAGGCTCCCCATCTTGAGCTACTAATGCTTGATATCTATCTGGCTATTTTCGCTCCCTCTTATTGTTCCTTGGCGCACTGATGAAGTCCTCTGCATCTTGCAGAATCTAACAAAGTTCCCTACTCATTCTTCCTCTGCAAACAGGTGCTTTTGTTAGCTCCTCCTCATCCTGTGATTCTTCCTAACCTGAGGAAGAATTCTTTTCTTCCGTTGGTTGAAGAGGTTTGACCAACGATTCCTCTTTGGCTGCTCCTTGGAAGGCATTTCTCGAGATTTTCTAAAGGCCCTTTCCTCCATGAATTTCACATCTCATCAAACTACTACCTTCCTACTCCCTGGAAGATAGATTCTGTATTCCTTAGCGTTCTGGCTATATCCCACTATATATCCTTTCTCTACAGTTTGATCCAACTTCTTCCTCTTTTCTTCGGGTATGCGGCAATATGCTAAGCTCCCAAATATCCTGAAATGACTGACTTCAGGTGTCTTCCCTGTGAAGACTTTCTCTGGAGTAATATTTCCCAATGCCCGATGAGGAGTTCTATTCTGAACATGGATTGTTGTGTTGCATGCTTCTGCCCACAGGAATTTTGGCATATCCTCATCATACATCATGGCCCTAGCTGCTTCTACAATATTCCTATTCTTTCTTTTAGCTACTCCATTTTGCTACGGATTCTAAGGAGTTTTCCCCTCTATTTTGATGCCCTCCTTAGCGCAAAAATCAGTGAAGTCCTTATCGACATACTCTCCACCATTATCTGAGCGCAAAACTTTTATTTTCTTCCCAGTCATATTCTCCACCAAAGCCTTGAACTCTTTGAATCGACAGAAAACCTTGTCCTTGGTTTTCAGAAAACAAATCCAAGTTCCTTGAGTGGTCATCAATGAAGGTAAGGAAGTACTCGGCACCACTAAGAGATTTAGTGGACATGAGTCCGCAGATACCTAAGTGTATCAATCCTAGTACACTCTTGGCCCTGTTTTTACTTCTAGGAAATGTTGCTTTGGCATATTTTCCTAGAGCACATCCTTTGCATACATCATCTTCTTCCGTACTAAGATCTGGAACTCTTGTTATAGTGCTTCTGAGAATTCTCAAAGCCAGATGGTGAAAATGTCCCATTCTTCTATGCCATAGTTCCTTCAAATCCTTGTCTCCATGGTTGCCTATTAGTGCCATTGGTGATTCTAGTTGTAGTCTGTACAACCTATTACTATTGATCCCAATTTGCACTTTCTTTTTCCAGCTCAGGTGTTTGACGTATACTTTCTCCTTGATGAAGAAAACTTCATAGCCTTTTCTTTGAATTTGTGACACGGAAAGTAATTTCATTCCCAATCCTAGTACATGCAGCACATTGGTAGCATGGAACTGCTCTCTCGTTTCTATTTGAAAAACTATGGTACCCCTCCCTACTGGAGTACATTTTGCCTTGTTCCCCATGGTGATCTGAAAGTTCATCTTCTCCTCCCGATAATCTGAGAAACATTCCCGGATTCCTGTCATATGCCAAGAGGCCCCACTGTCTATATACCATACCTCTGACGATGTAGAGCTAGTCACACCAACCACTTCTTCTTCCAACGTGGAAGCCAACATAGAGAAATCGAAATCACTTTCTCTTGTGCGATTTTCTGAAAATCTATGCGAGTCTCCTGACATAGATGCCTCTGCATCATGATCTTGACCCATAATTGATTTTCCCTTCCTATCTCTGATTACTTCCTCTGATACCATGTGAAAATTCTATCACTGCAATAACTGATTTATTTTACCTACTTATTTCCCAATATGAAAATCCTTCAGTAAAAATTAAAATAAATTCTACTGCAAATATCACATCATAATACAGAAACAAACACATGCACAAGAATTGACACAAATATTTTGGACAATCAGTCCCCGGAAAAACCCAATGTGGGAAAACCGGTGCAGCAAGGGAGGATTTTATTATTCATAAATTCATAAGTAGGTGCCAAATTGGCTTACCCTACAGAGAGAAAAAATATTCAGCGCTTCTCCCAGTCTCAGTGTCATCCTAGCTAACCTCTACGTAGCTCCCAGACCCTCTATGTCAGCCCCTGCCTCTCTGCATCAGCACTGGGCCTCTCTGCATCACCCATGCAGGCCCTTCAGTGATTGCAGTCTGCTGCCTCTGCGTCTGGCTCTCCAACCTTTGTGTTGTTCCGCTAGTGCTGTTCCTGACTCTCTGTTTCGTACTTGCTGCCTCCTGCTGCTTTCCAGACCACTAGTTCGAATTTCTCAGCTAACCCCACTCTAAAAATCGAATTGACTGGTCTCCCTCAGTGTTTCCTCCAACTGACCCTCAAGCCTCCTCTTATACATTTCTCATTGGTCCATCAACAGCTAAGATTAAATCTCTAATCAATGGCTAAGATTATATTTGGCTTGATCCATGACTTTTGGAACCTTCTAACCCAATTTTATATTAATACCCATTAATATTTTATTTTTCCTAAGTTTAGACTTAGGAACTCCATTAAAAATATTAATTATTTTAATATTTCCCAAACCGGTTAGAATCTGCCCAAACCATTTCTGGGTCTTGGAGACCTCATGTTCTTTAGCCTCTCCACCAATTTTCATGGGTAGAGCACATTCGATGCTACCCCAAATCAACACTTTAGTGCAATCGTTTTTCTTTGGGATCAGGAAAATGTCTTTCAATGGACAAAGATTCGAGTATTCCCTAGAGAGTAGCTTGAATTTCATAGCTTGGAAGGATCAAATGGAAGTAGTGCTCGATGATAATGTTGTGTTAGAATATGTTAAAACTAACATTGGAAAACCCCAGTAGCTTGATGCACAACAATTAGCCCAATGGAAGAAGGATGTTGCAAAGGCCAAGAGAATTCTTCTGAAAGGTGTGGGAGACCATGTGGTCTCAAATCTCCATGGAAAATAAACACTATTTTCTATGTGGAAGACATTGACTGATCTATTCGAAAATAGCAGTGACCATAGAAATTTGGCCCTGAAAGACAAACTTCGAAACTTATGAATGCAAAATAATGATACTATTCCACAATATATCTCCAGGTTTACACAAGTTCGAGATGAGCTTGGAGGGGTTAGGGTGAATGTTGCAGAAGATGAATTGGTGAGCCTATCTCTTCTAGGCCTTCCAAAATCCTAGCACAACTACCAAGACTCTATGAATGGAAGGGAAAAATTACCAAATTGGGAAAGTTTGTGGTCCAATTTGGTTTAAGAAGAGTTTAGGAGAAATAACAAATATGGAACATCATCCAAAGCTGAGGATGAAGATAATTTTTCCTTAGTTGGAAAGGGGAAGAAGGGAAAATGGAATAAGACCCAAAGCAAACCTGAATCCAACCAAAATAATGGCAAGAAGAAAGACTTGAGATGGATAAATGCTTCCACTGCCATGAATTCAGACACTATGCAACAAAATGTCTACAAAAGAAGTCTACCAAGAAGCCTTCAGGAGAATCAGTAGGTGAAGCAATAGATTGACAATCCAAATTAGATTTCACCCTAATAGCATGGATGGCCAACACTATTATGGGAGTGTGTGGTACCTTGATTCCAATGCCTTTTTACATATGACAGGGTCCAAGGAGTTTTTCAATAGCCTGGAGGAGAACAATCTCTAGATGGATATCAAAATGGGGGGTAATGGGAGGTACAGTGCTACAAGAATTGATATTGTCACCGTTGAGAGGGAGAAAGCCTCTCTTCTTTGCCTCCAAGATGTTATGTTTTTACCTGGGCTGAAGAAGAACCTAATTTCTGTATTAGTATTGGAGGATTGTGGCTATGATTTTATTTTTAGTAAAGGGAAATCCTTTCTGAGACACATAGCTACCGAGAAAGTGAAGAAGATCAGGGTTTGAGTGAAGAACCTATACAAACTTGAGGTTGGAGATTGCACTACATTGAGTAGTAATGCTAAAAAAGTGCATAGTCAAGATGTTGGAGAACTCTGGCACAAGAGATTGAGTCATCTACACCATGGTGCCTTAAAAATCGTGCAACAAATTACCACCAGTCTCCCTAAAGGCTCCCTTGACCTACATGATGTCTCCAAGGGCCGCACATTAGGGAAATATGTCAAATCCACTTTCAATGGATGAGATAGCAAAGAAGATGAAATCTTGGAGTGAGTCCACTCTGATGTTTGTGGACCCTTTTTTACAACCTCCACAACAAAACATAAGTACTATGTTATTTTTATTGATTATTTCTCTAGAAAATGTTGGATCTTCTTCATGTGGAAGAAGGATGAAGTTTTCTAAAAAAAATTTGAATTCAAGGCATTAGTTGATAAGGAGACTAGGAAGAAGGTGAAGGATCTCAGGAGCGACAATGGAGGTGAATTTGTTTCTCATGCCTTCAAGGATTTCTGTATAAATGAAGGTAGTCAAAGTGAACTGATAGCACCCTATAACCCACAGTGATGGGGTAGTTGAGAGGAAGAACATGAGCATAGTGGGAGAAACAAGGGCCATGTTGCATGATCAAGGGATTCCATTCCATCTGTGAGTAGAAGCATGCAACACCAACAGTCTACTTACAGAACCAGATTCCTCATAGAATACTTGGCATGATCACATCGGAAGAAGATTTATCTGGGAGAAAGTCTGATGTGTCTCATTTTAGAATTTTTGAAGCTTTAGTTTATTGTCATGTCTCTAAGGATTTGAGGAAGAAACTTGAGCCTACAACAAAGTTGGGTTTTTCTGTAGGATACACCAAAACTCCACACAATTATCGTGTATTTAACTTCATTGAGGATGACAATTGTGAAAAGAGATGTCAAGTTCGATGAGGAGAAGGCTATGAGATGCTCTCTAGAATGATAGCTAAGTATCCCACTGGAGTAGGATCTTTTAAATCCAAAGGAGGAGCCTTGGGATGAGCTTCAGGAGGTTCTAGAGCAACCACATGCAATGGAGAAGACTTGGGGGCACCCACTCAACCATAATCTTCCAGAGAGGGGAGAAAGAGAACCAGAGAATCTAATAGACTATTACATGATGCTAGGGAGAATGTGGAAGCCCCTACATCACAACGCAAGAAGAGGTCACCTAATAATTACATTGGTTACATGGTTGTCATGACAAAGCTCATTAATATAGAGTCGCCTTCATTTGATGAAGCAATTTCCCAAACTGTTTGGGTGGATGCCATGGTGGAAGAATACAAATACATCATGAAGAACAATGTATGGGAGGTGGTGCCAAGACTAGAAGGGAAATCCGTGGTTGGTTCCAGATGGATCTATAAAGTGAAGCATGCATCTAACAGGAGCATAGAGAAGTATAAGGCCATATTTGTGGCCAAAGGATTCTCTCAGGTAGATGGAGTGGACTATGAGGAAACTTTTGCACTAGTTGCAATATATTCCTCAATTAGATCCATTATAGCATTTACTGTGTAGATAGGGTGGAAAATCCACCAGATGGATGTGAAGATTGCATTTCTCAACAATGTTCTTGAGGAAGAAATATACTTAGATCAACCAGAAGGATTTAAGACATATGATCGAGAGGCGCACGTGTGCAGACTCAAGAGAGCATTGTATGGTCTCAAACAGGCGCCCCAAGCATGGTACACTTCGATCGACAGTTATCTCAGTGGATTGAGCTTCACCAAAAGTGAAGTGAATGTGAACCTCTATCACATTGTGGTAGATGGTAAGTTTCT
Organism: Pinus tabuliformis; assembly: GCA_031772625.1. NCBI lineage: Eukaryota > Viridiplantae > Streptophyta > Pinopsida > Pinales > Pinaceae > Pinus > Pinus tabuliformis. The sequence continues at coordinate 341,627,316 of CM062805.1, forward strand.
TGTTCTTATTTTGTATGTTGATGATTTAATATTGACAGGTGATGAGCAACTGATCCACTCTTGCAAAGAGGATCTTGCAAGGGAATTTGAGATGAAAAACATGGGCTTAATGCATTACTTTCTCGGGCTGGAAGTATGTCAAGGTGATGGTGAATTGTTTGTCTTAGGGGAAGTATGCCTCTGAAATAATTTAGATATTTCACATGGAGAATTATAAGCCCATGGACACACCTCTAGCTACAAACTAGAGGAAGGAGAATGCCACTTCAGGTGAAGAGGTTGATGTTACCATTTACAGGAAGCTTGTGGGGTCTTTGATGTATCTTGTGAACACAATACCTGACATCTGCTATGTAGTAAACCAGCTAAGTCAAGCTATGGTGAGGTTTACCAAGCTGTATTGGAAGGAAACAAAGTGTGTGTTACGGTACCTCAGAGACACTACCAAGTCTGGATTATGGTATAGGAGGATACAGAGAGTGAAGCTCCAAGGCTTCACTGATGCAAATTGGGTAGGTTGTCAATCAGATAGGAAAAGTACGTCAAGTGCTATCTTCAGTTTTGGGTCCTATTGATGGCCAAAAATGATCTCATCAACATCAGGGAAGGCCACCCAATCAGAGTCCAAAATCATACTCTTATCCATTTGTATAATGGCTCCAACTGGTTCAATTGGGTCCAATTACCCCTCTCTCTCTCTGTTGGCTTATGGTTTGTCTATTACTTACCAATAGAAAGAGAGAAATTAAATTTTCCCTCTTGTTATGCACATGCAAGCAAGCAAATCCTTAAGTTGACTTGAGGGCTCAACTAAGCCACACCTAAAGTTTTCCCCTGCGTAAAGGGACTTCTAGAATGCAGAATTAAATCTAAATGCAGATCTATTCTAAGATGCAGGTGATAAAAATAAATTCTAAATTTATCTTAATTAAAAAGATATAGATCTATCCTAACTGAGAGAAGAATAACTAAATAATTGAGGATTTTAACATGCCTCATTTATGATGAATATTTGGCTAATGAAATAGTTATACTAGCTGATATTATAATTACCAAAACATGTTCTGTTTGAAGATCTTAATAACGATGAATGATTAACTATTAAAACTAGGAAAAAGTTCTCATAATTTCAATAGTTATTATATTGATTTTAGATGGCAGATTTATGAGTAAATAGTTACTCAAAAATATGATTTAAATACTTGAACAAAGAGAAAATTAACAACAGATCTATGAGACTAATAAATTAGACACCTAATTCCAAATATGTTCATCCTCATCAAACAAGAATGCACAATATGAGAAAATTTTACACATATATGCTATTAAATAAATAAAATTTGCATTTAAAAATAAAAGTATTCAAAAACAAATTAATGAAACCTGGTCTCTTGCTCTATTCTTTGAACTGATCTCCAACAATCTTTCACAAATCATGAATTTTGCAACTAAAAGAAATATTTGCAATAGTGCAAGCTTTGCCTCCAATACAAAGTCCAGATTTGAAAAGAAAAATCCCAATTAACCCAGATCTTATTTCCCCCCCTTGCTTTTATATCTGAAAATCCCTTACAAAAGTGTTCTAGAATCCCCTAGATGCAGAGAAGAGGAACCCTTTCCTCATTCTCAACATTGATATTTAATAATTAAAAAACTATCTAAAAATGGAGAGTTGTTGGGAGTAGTTTTTCAGATCCTTAATTAAAGCTGCAAATTCTCCATCTTCTTCCTTGCTGGTGTAATAACATTGCTCCAAATCTTTTTTGCTTCATCTCCCCAATTGATTTCCTACCAAAAACCAATAAAAAATAAAGTAAAATAAAATAAATTGAAAGTCAAAATCAAAATTACAAAATTAGTGAAAATAAACTCTTCAATCAAAATCAAAATAAATAAATAAATAAATTGAAGGAAAATTGTACTCTGCTCTTTTGTTGTCAAGGCTTCTATGGCTGAAGGGAGTTGTCATGAAACCAATTTTGCAACAACAGAAGTTTGGGTAGATGAAATTGTTTTCTATAAATTTTCGCAAATTGAAATTTTGTTACAATTTCGTAACCTCATTTTCTGCTAAATTGTTGGTATATTAAATGTATAGATTTTGTTGAGTTAATGCTGCGAGATTGTTCTCCTTGATTCAAGCTTTCCAACGAGCCTCATTTGGCTAAGTAAAACTCAAGATATGTATGTCCAAAATTGAAATGTCAAAACTACTATCATTCTAAAAAAATGCATATTTAAGCCAAAATTTGATATTTTTAATTAAAACTCCTAATTTTAATTAACTGTATCATTAAAGTTAAAAATTAATTAATTAATTACAATTATTAAATTAATCAAATATATACAAATCAATTAAAATTATAAAATTAAATTATCATTACAAAGAATTGAATTAATTAATTAAAAATACAATTTAATTTTAATTTAATTTAAAAATAAAATGATAGAAATCCGTGCCAAGGTGGATTGGTGGTTCTTTTATATAATGGAGAGTAATAAGGAGGCTTTACATATGTATACATGCGAGGTATAAGGGGTAGTTAAAAAATAGGGCTCGATATGGAGAGGAGACCGAGGTCCCAAGGAGTGGGAAGTGGGACCTTTTATATTATTTATTAATTAAAAAAATTACAAAAGTTTTCAGGGGTTGAAATCACCGATTGAATTAAAATTGCAATCTGGGATTTAGGGTCTGAGATTTTTTAATATTTTTTTATTATGTATAGTATTTATATATTTTTTATTAAACTATACATTATGGGCTTGCACTTAATGGTTTTGTAGAATGGTTAGTGAATTAAAAATCAATACATAATTAATGATTGATTACAATTAATTAAATATTTATATAAAAATTATATTTATACAAGTCAAAAATAATATACATTTTGTATATTTTAAGGTTGGGCAGTAAAAATTATCAAAATTTTGAACAAGTGTCATTTGCAAACCATGAATCTAAATGAGATGAAACGAGAACCAATGGAAAGATGGTGAGAAACTGAAAGCAATGAAGCAATCAAAATGCAAATTTGAAGAAAACAAAAATCTTGCAAAAATGTCACACAATTAACCAAAAGAAAATATTAAAGGGTGATATGACCAAATTTTACGTATAAGGTTTCCATTATTATCATGAAGATAATAAATTAAAAATGGGGGAGTTGTGGTTTTGCCACAAAAATGGCGACACACATGAAAGAAGCAATTATCTCTAGTTAAAAAATGATGAGTTTAACTTTACCCAAAGGTTATAGTGAGGAATTCTATTAAGTCGTCAAACATTAAAACATTTTCCATAGGTCCCACATTAATAAATCAAGCAAAATAAGTTCAAAAATATAAGCACTTGAAGCAAACTGAGCCTAAAACCATGAATCCATGTTTTTAGGGAATATTTAATTCTAAATATTACATCGTGTGAGTGATAGAAGAAGGTACAGATAGGGATTTTTGATAAAGCATATATCCATTGATATGAATGGTCTCTAACATTGATTCGCTACCAGTGAACCTGGTCAATACCCCAACAAAGTTGTCCTTAACGTCATACAAGCATTTCCCCGCTACCGGCAAGTGCCCATAAACCCGACAGGTTTACTTGTACTTCCCATGCTTCCCCTTTTAATCACCCTTTTGATAAGCACATTTGCAAGCTAAGTTTATGATGTAGCTGAGTGAAAGAGGTGGGATGGTAAAAGAGACTTAAGAAAATGGATATAATACTTCCATAATGTTGACTCCATATCTTTCCCCGCAACTATCAATTCAGAGGCTTTTATAAAGTGGAGGGATGGGAGGGATTCATTGAGTTAAACTCAAAGTCAGTTCTTTCCTTGAAAATATGAACTACATCACTTAGAAAGGATGCATGTTCCTCCATGGAAAAGATTTAAGGAAAGAGGGATTTAGAATTCCATAAAGATATCCCTTTAAGGTAAATGAAACCCATGAAATTGACAGAGTAAAAATTTCCCATGTCTACCAACCAATGTTGGGTAAGAAAATCTCTTTTACATAAATCTTGGTAATATCAACAAAATCAATCCATAACCAACAACAAAAGGAAAAATAAATCCAAACTAAAGTGAAAGAAGAAATCAACATACTCCAAAAATGTCAAATAAGGAAAGAAAAACTGAAATAAAAACCCAAATAAAAATGACAACCCCAAAAAGACTAACTATAAAAATTTATCAACAAAAGGGTAAAATACGACAAGCATGTGTGTGTTTGTCTTATGTTGATATTTTAATAAATTCTATCTTGTAGAGTTATAAGAAATTAGGCTTTCAAACCGTAAAGTGAATAGCAGTCATGAGGTAAAATGAAGCCAAATGAGAATTTTCTACCCTTTGCAAATTTTCTGGTTTCAAAACAAAGCCTACATGAGAACACCTTAAAAAAAAATTAATAAAAGCAAGGCTCGAGAAACAAACTGAAGGTTCAGGGACTCCCCAATTTAGCTGACTTGATGAACATCGTAACTTCTCTTCCGAAACTCGAAAGCAAGCAAAACAACAAGGAGAATGAGTGTCAAATCTGAGCTGGTAGGGGTGTGAAACAATTCTTGAAGACTTACAAAGACAAAACTTTAAATCAACAAAAACTAAAAAAAAAGTGTAAAGAAATGGAAAATGATGAAAATGGGCATATGAGACATACTATTTGAAATTTTTTTGTTAAATCATCACTTATTAAATCTAAACTGAAGTGAGAAGTAAATCTAGGAAAATAATGTTTCATGTTCAAATAATTGGAAGTAAACAAAATCCATCATATATGAAAATGAAGATGTGCTTCTTTATGAATTCTAGCGGAAATTGTTCTCTTTGTTTTCTCAGATTTCGTATCAACTCCAAGGTTTTCGTAAAACCTCATAAATCAAGACCAAGTCCCAACCTATGTAACACTTATGTATATATGAAGAAGACTTGAATCTTTGCATGACAAGTATGGAGCGATATATCGGAAATACGAAAACCCCAAGAGAATGCAAACATAAATTGACCATGATCCATTACCTTTGTATGTTCCATATTTGCTTACCAATTAGTTGCATTAACATAGTGGTCACTCAAGAGTGCCTTAAAAAGAAAATGAGGATGCACTTCTAGAGGATGACTAAGATGATAAGATACACAAAAGATGAGCATCTAGTAGTGAAATAAAAACAAAAACACAAGTGAGCCACAAGTAATGAGCTTTTCATTAGCCCAAAAGGTTGTCGTGAAGACTAAAAGAGGCCCAACTATACATGTGAGGATATATTTCCAATGAAGGCACAACGATAATATCCATGTGAAAACACCACGAAGAATGGAAATCCTTAAAGTCACTTAGTCATCCTAAGGAATGAATGCTTGGGGATTTGACGAGTTTGTAATTAAAAATACATCCAAGCTCTCGAATATCAGGGTGACATGGAAGTTAGGATTGAATAAAGCATAAATATACAGAGAGGTAATCAAAGAGGACTATGTGTGGGCATGACGAATAGGCTAGGTTAACAAGTAATGAATGAGTTGACCAAAGGCCTATGAAATTACATTAGTTTGATATTCCAAGGTTTCAAGGTATTGGGGGGTCTCAGTGTAGAGGGAAATGGAAATCTTGAAATAGAAATATCATAAGTTTTTTAAAAAAAGTTATGAGAAACGGAGTCTAAGATCAATGAATAGGAGTGAGACGAATGGAATCTTGTATCAGAAATATCAGAAACCATTTTATAATTTAAATCATCTTACAAGATTATGAGATTGAGAGGTTTGATCGAAGATAGTGAAGTGAGGGCCATTTTCTTAATTAAGTGTTTTATTACGAAAACAGGCAAAATGGGCGCAAAAGTCAAGGAAAGGGCCATGTTGATCACGGGTAGGAAATCTAGGAACATGTTTTGACATGCTTCAAATATAGCACATTTTCGAGGTTCCGGGGTTCTGAGTCATCTCGAAATCGATGAAAAGAATGTGACTAAAAGAGGATACAAGATACATAAGTACAATGCAAAGGTTCAACTCAACCTGAAAAATGTAAGATTCAGAATCGACAGAGGTAAAATCATGGACAAGAGAACTTTTACCACTTGCTACAAGATTTTTGCGATTTTCCTTCGCTTGTGGGCCTTCTTAACATTTAAAATGTGAGAAGTTGTAGACCCACAGTAAATCTGAACAAGAAGGAACCAAGCATTTCATTTCAGCTACATCAACAAGAAGTGGAATATGATTTTTGACTCATCTCGTAAATTTGAAAAGTAAAGGAAATATGAACAGAAGCACCAATATAGAGTACAAAAATTCTGACGAGAAAGCAGATACTTCCCTAAACATGTTTATAACTCAGAAAAAAGTTAGTTTCTTGCTTTATACTTCTACCTGTATTATCAAAAGAAGAAATGAACAAATCAACAAACTAACAAAACTAATTCTAATCCTATCGTAACTGGATGAAAGGAAACATGACTAGGTATAGTCATACTTCCAATGTAAGCATTCAAGCATTTCATTTCCTACATTTATGTATAGGTCCAATATGAGTAAGAAAAATACAATTAAAATTAAACTAATAGAAGTAAATCTGAATGCAAAATGTACACTTATTGCTAACATCTTTACAAAAAACAACTTATTTACAAGCATTATATCTTGGAAAGTTCCCTCTAACCAAATCTCTATGGGATCTGTTGTGGCCGGCAACAAACCCCTCCTTATTTAGTGTTATTCCTAATACTAAATAAGTGGGGACCCTTAGTTAAAAATTTAAAAAATCAAGTAGTGCTTAAATTTCATTTTCGAATAAAATAACCATCATAAGCTTAGGAAACCTCCTTGCAAAATCTAAAAAAGTCTAAGTTTTATGATAAGGTAAGACAAAATCTTTCCTTAGGAAATATCGCAAATCGCATTTCGAGGGGAAAAGAATAACAAGGATTGTCATATATCACATTCTTACGATCTGCGATATTGCGATATTGCGATTTCGAGATATCAGCGACAATGCGATAATGCGATGTCACGAGCGATCAACTCTGCGATGTTGCGATTCTGCCACGTTATCATTTCGCGATGTTGTAATCTGCGATGCAAAATCGCGCTATCGCAGATCTTTCGGGTGTGTGGTTCAAAAAAGTATTTTCCATAAACTAACACCTGGTTATGCGCTTTAATGCTAATAAATGAGTTAGTTGCCAGTTATTAATGGAATATGGTTTCATGCTTATCGAAAAATCATCTCACGTAAGGTGGTATACTTTATCTATCTTCGACATTTAAAACTTTCCCATCACCCTTGTCATTATTTTCACTTCACTTGTGAATTGCAAGAACGAAGAACAGAGAATGATACAAAGCAATACGCAGGATAAAATGGGAAAGAAAAGCAAAGCTCCGAGCTCTGAAGAAAAAGAAATGGCGCCCTTGTATACAGACACGGCCTGTAACAGAGACGCGGGAATTGCTACGTGGGAAGGCATGTATAATCTGCTTGAAGAGGAGAATCCCAGAGCAATGGAAGTTACTGCTACTGCGGACTCAAATAGTTCTTCTGAGGCATCCATCACAGAGCTAGCTTGCTCATTCCTACACCGGATAGCAGCAAGACCCAAAATTCTCCCATACACGGATATGGTTAAGTGGATTCTGGACAGCGTTGATATTAGAAATAGACAGTTTAAAACTCAGGGTCAAGGACTCATCGGTTCATTTGCTGCACAGGATTTAAAGCTCATGTATCATTTACCAGAGCCACAGGCAACTTATAACAAGCAGTTTATGGATAAATTTGCAAAGGAAAATCAAGACCTCACAGAAACCACTAAAGACTGGTCAAGGAGGGATGAATCGCTGAAGAAAGATAAACATGGTATGTATAGTATTGGTTCCCTCACCTCCCTGTATTGCTTTGCTGCTGCCATGCTCTGTAGACTGTTTGGAATGCCAGATATCAACAAATTTTCATCTGAATGGCTACCATTATTGGATGCCGCCATGAATTCCGCTATTGTAGATTGGGCTAAAATATTGTCTGATAACCTATTCACGGCCATTGTAAATTACCGGTCCAAAAGAACTGTTGCTCAGAGAATTTATCCCCCTTTTTACCTATCTGCGTATGTAATGGATGCGATATGTTATGTTTCTAAGTTTCCTGTTATGGGTTGGAAGTGGACAACTCAAGACCCCTTACCCATCCATGTCTATCATAAAGAATTGTGGGACTCTAAGTTCACTCCACACTTCTACCAGATTTGTCATGGAATCATGCTGCCCTTGTACAGAATGTTGTATGATAAAGATGCTCCGAGATGATCTTCTAAAGCAGAGGTAGACATCCTCCCCGTCACGAGATGGTTCGGAGAGGAATTGTTTACTTATGTCAGGGTATTTGGAAGTTCTTCTTCCCCTCATGTCCTACCCTTATATGTCCCTGATAAACTCTTGGCTCGAGAGATTGCTTATCAAACCTGTGGAGAAGGTGGTTTGACTAAAGATTTAAAAGACAAAAAGAAGGCTATATGGCCACAGTTTCCTGTAGCTTGTGGGGCCTTTTCGCTATTCGATGTAGGCCATGCATTCACAAAAGTAAAAAATATAACGTGTTTACAGTTATTCAAATTTTCAGGAAGACCATTCGACTCTCATGATTTTGCTAAGAATTTCACTACTGCAGTCAAGATAAAGGTTTTTTCTAGAGAAGATGATTTATTCGATGATATATTCCAACAGAAAAACACACTCGAAAAAATTCTGCATGCAACCCAAATGCAATTCTCTCCAGAAGAATTTCAAAATATACAGGGAAAGAAGGTTAGCCAATATTCCTTTGGAGAAACTACGCCTAGAACCCGTAAGGGAACCAACTCCAAGTGTTAGTCTTAGCGGAAGTTCAGGCACAAACGGATTTAAATCCAAGTCTGGAAAAGAAACATCTGAACATTCTAAAAGATCCGAAAGTGAACAGGATAAGAGCAAAGGTTCAGTAAAGGATATTTCCCAGTCAACGGAACTTCTACAGCAATAGGTTTTTGCCTCCCCGCAAAGAGATCCTCCCCCTCTCGTCATTCAGCAGCCATCAGTCACAACCGAACTAGATAAAGAATGGGAAACCTTCAATGACTTGATCAATCTTGAAGGCCAAACCATAAAGACACCTGTGAGCAATGCACAGGCAACAAAAGAAGTAGTCATAAGAACAGTTAGCAATGTCTTAGATATGGAGCATATTCCTATTGCCCCATCCTCTGATATTATGCTCAAAATAGAAGAAATTCCTCCTCTTGATGTATTTTATAGCCCACAGCACAAAGCAGTAGTAAAAAGACAGACGAAGAAAAGGAAATTGGAAAACGTGCTCTCTCGTCACGCAGAACAATTAGACGTCCTATGGCAAGATCCCACTACCAATCCCACTGAGAATCTCACCAAACTATCTCAGATCGCAGGAGCTTATGCCTCTGCAACTATTGATAAAGCGTCTGAGGTACAACAATTGCTAAAGGAAAAGGAAGACCAGATAAAAGTTTTGCAACAACAATTGCAACAAGCCAATGCCAACAATGAAGCACAGAAACAGCTTGAAAGGTTACAACAAGACTTCCAACAAATGCAGATAGGCTACCAGAAAAGTTTGGATGAGAAAGGAAAGCAGTTACAGGATCTACAGGAAATGCACAAGGTCAATCCTAAACTCACAGAATTTATCACAGAATCCATTTCCTTAAATGAACAATTACTACAACAGTAGGAAGCGTTGGGCCAAAAAATATCACAGTGGAACTATTATTGTGAAATAAGTGATAAAACCACTAATCAAGTTGTAGATTTACGAAGTGATTATGATTTAATTGATAAACGGGTGACTGAATATTTGGCTTGGCAAAGAAACAAACGAGGGAAAAAGAGCAAGTGCACCAAGGATCAATGAAAACCACAAAGAAATGCTCTTTAACAAATGGGACGAAAAAATCAGGGAGGCAGAGCAAGCAGAAGAAGGAGCAGCCACGGCAGCAAACAGTATTATTGATTGTGTAAATGAAAATTTTCACAGGGCAAATTTAATCGCAGAAACCACTCCAGGGTATTTACCTAACGTACAACAATTAGAGACAATTTTGGAAGTAGAAGGCCCAAGAAAAGGCAGAAGCAATCCAAGGGTTAATCAAGTTGAACTAGGATTATTACTGGGCATACTTGGTAAAGCTACATAGCCAGTGGATAACTCTTAAGTGTATCATCAATTCAGCCGAAAAGATGGCGCCAGCTCTTGTCGATTCGGTTTTCTCAGCTCAACTAAAATCGGAAGTCGGCCACCCGACTCTTCTCAAACAGATGCTGCATGCGTACGATTTCAAGGACCAAATATAGAAGTAGTTTTAATTTTAGATTCAATTTTAGTTTTAATTTTGTTTTATTTTCCTGAAATGAGGATGGTCATTTAAACCACATCCTACATTTTTGTAATAATTTATTTTTAGATTTAGGTAGTAGTATTTAAACCCTTCTCATGCATTTAGAGAAGGGTCCCGAAATTTATCAAAAACTTATCCCCAGAACATGCACTTCTGTACCCTCTGAGGAGGTTTTGATGAATGAATGGAACATGATTTATTGATATTTTCATTTGAATATCTGCTACTGATGTTGCACTTTTGTACTCTTAGTGGATGTTAGATCAAGAAGAGATAAATCATTATCGCTTGAAGCTCATGAGTAGGACTAGTTATAAATGGTACTTCTCTCTCTTAACTATTTCTTCCCTTGTGTTAAAGTGATTTTCATGTTTAGTTATTTATATATTGATGTATGAATTATTGAGTTATCATTTGGCACTTTAGTACGGTGATTGCTATTTATTTATGCTTAATGTATGAATAGCTTATTATGCGATATGTTTTTCACAACTGTTTCGTCTAACTTTTTATACGAAGTGGTTCATATTTATTGAATTCTTTTCTCATAACAGTTGAATGATCTTTATTACCAGTTGTTATTTGAAATCATTTTAGATCGCAGAAAAGAAAGGTTACACCCCGGGTTAAGTGTAGATTTAGATATTTCTGCTATTAGAATACAATTTCCATATTATTAGATTAGAATTAGAGTAGAAGTATTCAATTTAGAAACTGTTAGAAAGAGAAATATCAGTCCAACACACACACACACACATAAATTAGGAAATTGGTCCCATATCCTCAGTCGGGCCCACTATACCAAACAGAAAAGGAGCTGCCAACCAAGGTCCGGACCAGGTGGGTATCCCCCTTGTTGTAGACCCGAGTTTCGGGGCTTCAACATATTTGGCACTAGAAGGAGGGCGATTTACTCTCAGAATGGTATTTAGATTTAGATTTTCTTGCCATTCACCCCCCTCAAAAATAGAGAAAAAAAAGAAAAAAAAAAAGAGAAAAAAAAAAAAAAAGAAAAAAGAGAAAATAAAAGTTGTAATCATCAATGTAGACCCTATTTTTGAGCAAGGTCGATCCGAGCAATGTCTAGCATAGTCGAACCGAGCAGGGTTGTGCAGTTCCAACACCCCAAGGTCAAAAAAAAAAAAAAAAAGTTGTAATCATCAATGTAGACCCTATTTTTGAGCAAGGTCGAGCAAAAAAAAGGTAGACCCTATTTTGAGCAAGGTCGAGCAAAAAAAAAAAGGTAGACCAAGGTTAACAACCATCACGAGAACCCTCACGGGATGTTGGCTCAGCAAATTCGGATGTTGGCGGAGCCTATGAAGTGGGATGTTGGCGGGGTCTTAGGGATGTTGGTGGGACTTAAGGATGTTGGTGGGGTCTTCAGGATGTTGGCGGAGCCGATGAAGTGGGATGTTGGCGGGATCTTCGGGATGTTGGCGGAGATCTTTGGGGTTATAAGTCGGAGTTCGGTGCAGTAGTGGTATAAAATTTAATCCTTTTGGGTTGTTGGCGGTTAAAGGGTTGTTGGCGGGTTCCATGGAGGGGCTCTTTGGGATGTGGGTTTGAAGGTGGGGTGATGGGGTTGTGTTCTCAGTTAGTACTTGCAGCAAAAATCAACTTGATCCTCCTCTACCTACACCTAAGCCAAAGAGCGCAAGCTCGATGACTAAGGATAAAGTCGCAGCCAAGAAAACATCACCTAAAGCGACTCAAACCAGCCCAGTCCAAACAGACACATCAACTCCATCTAAAACGCTAATCGTTTCGGATGAAATGGAATATAATATCGTAGAAGATATGAAAAAGACTAGAGCCAATATTACTCTTTTTGAATTGAGCAAGTTAAAACACCACCAAAAAGTACTTTTGAAAGAATTACATGCTGTACTAGTTGCACCTTTACTAGCTACTGTAATCTCTCAAGCTTCCCATGATATGGGAAGACCTTCAACTAATACGATGAATAAGGTTGATCCAAATGATATTGCCTTAATTGGAGGAATATCGAGATCTCATACTCCCCCATTTCTCCTTACTTATGAAATTTTCAATAAAAACATGCATAATTGCTTAGTCAATTCTGGAGCTTCATCAAATATTTTACCAAGATCAATATGTGCAAAATTGAACGTTCAACCACAGAAATTCGTTGTGCGCATAGTTCAGCTAGATCGATCGCAAGTCGAAGTGATTGGCGAATTAAATCAGGTTACCATAAGGTTGGCATCCAACCCAAAGGTATGTCAGGTTATCGACATTTTAGTTGCTGATATTCCGGAATTTTATGGCTTAATTCTTAGCAGAGATTGGTCAGAAAAACTTCATGGATATTTTGCAACTGACTGGTCACATATGTGGCTCCCTTACAATGATAAACCAAACCAAATAAAATTGAACGCGAACGACATCAGAAATACATAGTAACATAACTCAAGGGAGAAAATGAACCAATAGCATATAATTCTAACATCATAGGCAACTATTCAGTAGATTCTTTCCTAGGAAATTTTAATGCTCATACTTAACCTTACGTAGAACATTTTGTTTTATCTCAAGTAGAAAATTTCTCTCAAACAGATAGTTCTAAATGCATTAATTTTAGACAAATCAAGCTTAGCTTGCTATTTGCAAAACCTTAGCACCTCATGAACCATTCAAGTAGAGAACTCTTTTTGAATTTAAGTATCGCAGTGCATTATATTAGATATCATTTTTGACAATCAAGCCCACTTAGCTTGCTAATTTGCAAAACAGCAAGTATTGTTCATGAACCATTCAAGCATTAATTTTATAGATAATCCTGTAAATAAATCTTTTTTTTGGAAACTATTTTTTAATGGTTCTAAGTCTAACGAAGGAGCAGGAGCAGGATGCGTGTTAGTAAGCCCAGAGGGAGATAAAACCATTCTAACTTGCAGACTCGAATTTGAATGCACCAACAATACCGAAGAATACGAGGCTTTAATCCAAGGGTTATACAAAGCAATCAGACTAGACGTCAAATACCTGCAAGTTTTTGGAGATTCTGAAATTGTAATCAGACAGGTACGTAATACTATACACTGTTTATCAGGTCATTTAAAGCATTACCAATCTTTAGTTCAATATCTTACTGAACATTTTATAGCATTTAATATTTCATCAGTTCCCAGACTCCAGAATGCTAGTGCAGACCTCTTAGCCAACGTAGCTTCCAAGCTCATTCCTTCAGAAGATTTTAGCCCTGACTGATTTTCAATTGAGTTAATTTTTAGACCATCTATTTCTGATAACATTACCAATTGGAGGATTTTCAATGACGATCCTGATATCGTGAGTTTCCTCACATCTGAAGGATCCTACACCAATCAAATAATTGACGAAGACCAACATGACCAACAATTGCAACAGGATAGTACTAACAATGCTATACCTAAATCAGTAGTCAAATTAGAAGACCTTTATGATTTGAAAGATAGATTCAAAATATCTACCAATTCAAAACTCTAAAGTTCAACTTTGAATTATGAATTAGTAAATCTAGGAACTGATGCCAAACAGCAGAATATCAACCTAAGCCTTGGCCTAGCCCCTGAAGAAAAATTAGCATATATCCGTCTCTTGAAACAATACAAAAGTGTTTTTGCTTGAAATTACGATGAACTCAAAACATACAACACCTCCATCATCCAACATACTATCCCAATGATCAATAATGAAAACCTATCCAACAAAAGTTGAGAAAGATCCATCCAAATTTAGAAAATCAGATTAAAACTGAACTCAATAAGTTATTGAAAGCCAAAATAATCTTTCCCATTAGACATTCTAAATGGGTCTCCAATATGGTACCTGTTAGAAAGAAAAACGGAGATATTAGAATCTGCATTGACTTTCGAAACCTTAACAAGACCTGCCAAAAGGATAATTTTCCTTTGCCCCCCATGGAAAAAATACTACAGGCAGTTGCAGGCTCAGAATTAATGTCATTCTTGGATGGATTCTCAGGATACAACCAAGTGTTGGTACATCCCGAAGATCAATTAAAAACTACATTCAGAACTAAGTGGGGCACATACGTATATCAAAAGATGCCATTTGGATTGATTAACGCGGATGCCACATTTCAAAGAGCCATGGACATCGCATTCAAGGGGTTAGTTAATAAATCAGTGGTAATTTATTTAGATGATATAACTGTTTATTCCAAGAAACGAAACAACCATCTAAGAGATTTAAAACAAATCTTCCAACGTTGTCTAAGGTATGGGATTTTGCTTAACCCAAAAAAATCTTTTTTCGCATTAAGTGAAGGAAAACTTCTAGGATTCATAGTGTCAAAATCTAGAATTCACATAGATCCTGACAGAATCAGGGAAATTTCCGCAGTACCCTACCTCACAACAAGAAATCCATGTAATCTTTCCTTGGCCAGATTAACTTTGTAAAGAGATTCGTTCCAGATTTTTCAAGAATCGTGTCTCCTTTACAAACCATGATTAAAAAGAATGCAAATTTTAAATGGGGCCAAGACGAACATGAGGCATTCAATCTGATCAAACAAGCAATTATTAATGCTCCATCTTTAGCAACTCCAAATTTTTCCGATCCTTTTATTTTGTATACATTTACCTCATATAGGTCATATGCTACGATACTCACTCAAGAAAATCAAGAAAAGGCGGAAGCCCCAATTGCTTTTTTTAGTTCCAATTTACAAGGTGTTGAATTGAATTATTTAGATGTGGAGAAACAAGCTTATGTTGTTTTCAAAGCAATTAAATATTTCAGACCTTTTTTACTCAAAACACATACCAAAATCATAGTACCATTTCTAGCGGTAAGAAATCTTCTAGTACAAAAGGATGTGGGTGACAAAAGGGCCAATTGGGTTACTACCTTACAGGAATATGACGTAGAAATCAAACCAGCAAGTATTGTAAAAGGTCAAGGCTTTTGCAAAATGCTGGCAGGAGCATCGCTAATATCCGAAAACCCAGCTGCAAAGGTACAAGTGTACGAGGTAAGCCTAAACGATGTTGAGTCATTATACGCTGATATTATTTATTATCTAAAGAATGGATATGCTCCTTCAAACCTCGATCATACCAAGAAAAGAGCTCTAAGGTTAAAAGCCAAACAATATCAACTCGTGAATGACATTCTTTTTAGAATAAATTATGATTCCGTTATCCTTAGATGTCTTGAGAAATCTGAAGCTAAAAAAGTCTTGCAGGAACTCCACGATGGGCCAGCAGGCGGACACTATGCTGGAGATGCCATTGCTCACAAAATTTTACGCGCAGGCTATTACTGGCCCACATTATTCAAAGACGCACATAACTATGTAAGGAAATGTCAAGTCTGTCAAACCGCTGCTGGGAGACAAAAGAAACCATCCTTGCCACTGCAACCAGTTACCATTGAACAACCTTTCGATCAGTGGGGATTGGACATAATAGGTGAGATCGTTCCTCACTCTTCTAAACAGCATAGATACATCCTTACAGCAACAGATTACTTTACTAAATGGGTAGAAGCAGTCCCACTCAAGACGGCTAACGCTGAAAATATCATTGAATTCATAGATCAGTTCATAATCACCAGGTTTGGATTGCCTTCCGCTTTAATGTTTGATAATGCATCATATTTTTCTGGTAATGCAATGACTGAATTTGCACTCAAAAGGGGTTTCAAGCTTAAATACTCGACCAATTATTACCCACAAGGGAATGGGTTAGCTGAATCTACAAATAAGAACTTAATCAGAATCATTAAGCGAACCATTGACCAAAATCATAAAAATTGGCATAAGTCTTTAATATATG
This sequence comes from Pinus tabuliformis, assembly GCA_031772625.1. NCBI lineage: Eukaryota > Viridiplantae > Streptophyta > Pinopsida > Pinales > Pinaceae > Pinus > Pinus tabuliformis. The sequence goes on from CM062805.1 coordinate 341,643,537, forward strand.
CTTTATGGGTAGATCGAATAACGCAAAAAGCCTATATCGACACTTCTCCCTTTAATTTAGTTTATGGGAAAGAAGTGGTTCTTCCAACACATCTGGCAATTCCCTCTTTAGCTTTGGTTCAATATATTGATGAAGCACCAACTTATTCATTACAACTTAGGCAGATGGAATTAATTAAATTAGAATAACAACGAGAACGGGCTAAGATAACTCATGCTCATCATCAAGCATTAGTGAAAGCCTCTTTTGATTCCAATATGATATCCAAAAAAGATTTTCAAATGGGAGATCTAGTTTTAAAATGGGACAAGGCTCATGAGGAAAAGGGGAAACATACAAAATTTCAAAGAATGTGGCTTGGTCTTTTTCAAATCATAGAAGTCATAGGTCTGTCTACCTTCATGTTACAAGATTTAACAGGGAAAAAAGATTCTTTACCTGTTAATGGTCAAATCTTAAAAAATATTTTCCATAGAAGATCATTCTTCTATTTTTGTAGAGTAGTTGTTTTTCTTTCCATAATAAAATCTGTTGTGAATGATTACACTTGAGATTCACGAAAAAGACACAAATTCTCTTCTAGATTTTGTTTTTCGCTTGTATAAATAGAATTCTTTCTGAAAAATTAATCATTACTATTGAAAGATACAGTTAAAGACCATACGCCTAGAAATGAAATTAGTTTCAACTGTATAAATTTTGATGAAAAGCCACCTTGAGTTAGAAATTGTTTTATTTCGGTCAAATGAAAGGTATCAATAACAAAATGAAGATTCTTTGTAGAAAGGCTCTTTTCAAAAACTCTATCATTGTCGTCCAGAGTTGTCTTAAGGAAACAATGACTTCCTCCCCACCTAGGAAACTACAATATTCAGAGAATGAACCAAAGATACACTTTAACTTAAAGAGTAAGAGGTCTCATCACGAGCCGACTTATCATGATCATAGATGTATAGCTTGCTGACTTTGCCAATACTGCATACCACAACAGGGCAATGACTCAAGATTGTTAAAATCAAAAGACAAGGGGTCTCATCACGAGCCAGCTTGTTCAGCAAAGTTATAAATCAGTGAATGACTGTGTCATGAATTGGCTACCAAACCAAGACATTGCTCTTTAAGAATAAAAAGAAAATGAAAGCAAAAAGTGTGGAAATGGATTTTTCTTTGAAAAGTTGTAAATTTCTCTAAGTAGGATACAAGATCATTGCTGGATAATAGGTAACCCTATCGAAGCTATAAACGCTTGCTAGCAGCAGAGGCTCTACCTACGACAAATGAGCATATTTAAAACTGATTTACAGAGAAGACTTTGTTTTTATCTTTATAAACCAAGTAATGACTGATGTAGATACAAGGACTGGCTTGAGAAAGTAAATAATCAAAGTTGGGAAAAAGAAGAAACAAAATAGGCAAAAGCATAATGTACTTTGTCTTTGTATAGTAAAGTTTAATTTTCTGGAAAATTTCCTGTTTTGGAAGTTTTGAAAATTCAAAAGAACAGCAGAGATAACTGGTTCTTCCAAATGAATCGCCAATTGTTGTGGCTAGCAACAACCCCCCTCCTTATTTAGTATTATTCCTAATAATAAATAAGTGGGGACCCTTAGTTAAAAATTTAAAAATTCAAGTAGTGCTTAAATTTCCTTTTCGAATAAAATTATCATCATAAGCTTAGGAAACCCCCTTGCAAAATCTAAAAAAGTCTAAGTTTTATGATAAGGTAAGACAAAATCTTTCCTTAGGAAATATCGCAAATCGCATTTCGCAGGTGTTACACAGTAATTTGTCACCATTGGTCACCGTCCCTATCGCCCTGTTTCCATACATTGGAGGACGCATTCCGGGACCTGTGAGCAGTGACATAACCCAAAAACACTTGCATTATGTTCCCCTGAGTATGTACTTCATGTTCCCTGAAGACACCTTCTGCAAATTCTCCCTGAAAAGTACTCTTTTTCCATTAGCGCAGGTCCACAAGTATCTTACCCACGCCAATCACTGAGATCCTCAAAAGAGGGCGCGACCATTGGCGCTCTGTCACAGAACAACACCCGCGCCAGCCCAGTTTGGTAATGATTTTTGCTAAACGCACGCCCATCTGTTTTTTCCCTTCAGATCACGAAGTCTTTTTAGGGAAAAATCCATCTGATAGAGGTCGAGAGTCATCATCTATCCTTGATATCTATCCACAGTGGCTTTTCAGAGATAATGCCAATCCACAATGGGTGTCCTGGTTCATCGAATCTTTCTCCCTTCTCCATCTATAAATATCTGTCCTCATGCATTAGACAAGCCAGTTTTTAATTCTTGGAGGAATGCTAGTTGTGATTATGCTTGTCGTGAGGGATAGTGAAGCATAGAGAGGTTATGCTGCCGGAGAGGAGGTACATTGCAAGACACATATAGTTGCTCGCCCAGCCACAGGAGAGGTTCAACGTCAGAACCTTGGTTGTAACTTTTCCTGTCTATTATTTATTAATGAACGACTACTGTTATGGTTCCAATCTCATTGTCTATTATAGTGATGTTTGATTTATTTCCTTTCTGACTGAAATATAGTTGTGCCTTGGTGGATTTTATGCTTGTCTTTGTTTCTTCCTTTGCATGTGCAGGTGTCCGTTTGCAAGGATCGCAAGGATTGTGGCCTGCCGGAGCGAGGGAGCGGGAATAACAACTCTGCCTCGACTATAGCGTTGGATTCCAGGTTGGTCTTCTTAATTCACCTTTAATGTACAACTAGGAACTTGCGTGGCAGCGTGAATCGATTGTGGCTAGTTCTGTTTTAGGCTAGTGGGATCGCCTCTGTCCGCAGAGGGGATTTACCTATCCAACAATTTGGCGACTCCACTGGGGAGAAGCTATTTTGAATTTGTCTTGCATGTTAATTTTCTCTTTTTTGCTTGAGTGAATGAGCTTTCTGGGTCAGTTTTGAGATTGTTATTTGCTGTTTGATCCATCTGAGCACTGTCGGCCCGACCTGGGGTCGTGTTATTTATTTTTTAGCCGGCAAGCTTAGTTGGCGCGGTTTTTATTCTGACAGTCGCGCCAGTTGGCGCATGTTTCCCAACAGCAACTCGCGCCAATCTTTTGGTAGCGCAAGTTGCAGGCTGACAGTCGCGCCAGCCCTGTGAATTTTGCCTGTGTGTCGGTTGGAAGCTCTTTCGGCCCAGATTTTTTATCTTTTTATATCTCTTACAGCCTCTAGAAGTGTGTTGAACCTCTGTTTGACTGATTTTGGCCTTTATCCTTCAGTTGTTTGCTTATTTCTATTGATTTTCGTCTCAGCCCTAGAACATCTAGTGGCTTCGCATGTCTAGCCTTCTGTGGGAAGTTTCGGTCTTTTGATTTTCCAGTCAACTTGTTGGTTGTGTTCTGCACCTATCTAGTGATTGTTAAAGCTTGGTCTTCTATGCTTTGGGTGATTCACTTCTAGCTCCTTTGGATTTTGCTCGACTTCATTTGAACTTAGATTACATGGTTCATTGAAAGTCTTTGTGTTTTTCCTTGTTTGCATAATTCATTTTGGTGTTTCAGAATCGGTTCCATTTCATCAAGTGAACTTGGTTTGTTTATACTTGTGAATATCTCTTAAGATTTGTTTAAATGCATCATGCCATATTAAAGGAAAGAAAAACAAAAGATCTTTTGCATCATATTAGTTAGCGTTTATTGTTATTTGTTGCTATTAAAAAGAAAAAGAAAAAAAATTCATTTCTTGTTATTAGCTGCATCAGGATCTTTGTTGTTTGCTGAGTGATCATTTCGTTTGTGTAAAGATCTCAACCCTCCTGTAGATAGAATTCATTGAATGAAATGGTATATTTTTGGCATGTAGTTTGCATCTAAGAGGCTTTTGAGATATCACATACGGTAGGACCAAAAAAAACTGAAACATAATTGAAGATAAACTTTAAAATAAACTCAATGAACATAACAACGCATTGGAACCTAACGCAAACATTCTAGAGGTCAAGGTTAGAGACGTGTTCCGGCGTCTTTAAACCTAGTAGCTTACCGTTGAGTGGTTGGGTGATTCCTCCACGGTGAAACGATAGGTGCCAATACGGACTGTGCCCCCACGTACCATCGCGTATATATTGGGGGACCCCTATAGGATTAAAACCTTTTATCCATAGGAAGCCGAGTCTGCCGCCTTACAAGCCGTAATGCACTGAACACAGCATTCGGGAAGATTGACTGCAGTACGGGAAGTCCTTGGTTTTCATCTGATTGCCGAGGTGTATAAGCAGTTTTACGGATTGTTTGGTAAACCTTTTTGCCTAGTTTTCCAGACCAGTCACTTTTGATCCTTTTCGGACTCCCTAAAAGAAAAGGTGCCTGTGAGCGTCTTGTCACTTCGTGCTCATTAAATATTCGAAGGAGACTAGAGTCATCTTTTGTCCTTTTCTCGACTCTTAAAACATGAAAAGGTCAAGTCGTGTATTTGCGTCTTAAAATTCATCTGGCTACGATAACATCTACCCAATTAGATTTTGTTTGCGATTAGCTTGAGTAGGATTATTTCTCGTTCAATGGCATCCTTCCCTGATCCCACCGGCCAAGGTGTTCCCCCTGATGGAAACCCTCGTAAATTTCCTGTTGTTGGAATTGTCGGTGTTCAGTATATCGCAACTTTGTCTTTGCCTGGGTTAACCATCGGTTTGCCCGTGTGGTTGTTTTCAAACTCGGTGGTCTCGAGTGTGATAACTCCTGTTCCACCACCACCTCCTCCACCCGAACAACATCATGTTGATCCCAAGGTGGACCCCTTTCCTTCTTCGCCTATTGCTGCGTCCTCATCTTCTACTTCGCCTAGTGAAACTCTGGATTTAGGTAACCAGGTGGCTAAGAAGAAGAAGAAGAAGACCAAAAAGAAGAAGTCTCCCAAGGGAAAGGTCGCATCTACCCCGAGTATACCTCAAGTCAAGCCACCTTCTGCTACTCCGCGGAAGGCTAAGTTTCCTTGTCGATTATGCAAGGAGGACCATTTTCTTATTGATTGTCCTGGTATTCCCAAGGTCCTAGACCGTGACCCGACTCGCCCCTCGTCGTCGCAGATTGACGATACCTTATCAGCTGGTAAGGGAAAAGGGAAGGTTCGTTTCCCTTGTCGACTTTGTGAAGGTAATCATCTCCTTCGCCTTTGTCCACTTATGGATGAAGCCTCCCATCTTTTGGAAAGTCTGTCAGCTCCCTTACCTCAACTTCCTACTGGATATCAACGTCTTTCTGCAATTGCAGAACGTTCCCCTGCTGACAAAGAAATCAACCAAGATTCCTCTCTTGTCCAGCCTCCTCTTCCTGAACCTGGCTCTGCTAAGCCTGTTCCCGACCAATCATTGGTCGGAAAGAGTGTTGATTCGGGTTCACCACCCGATCACTCTGTTTCGGAAGAGAATCATGTTCTTCTTGTCTCCTTAGATTCTCCTGAGTCCGGAAATAACCCTCCTATCCCAGCTGTTTCCGAGAGTCCTACTTCGGTCTCTTTAGAACAGGGGGGCAATCATACGATTCCCCCACCAAGTAGTTCAGTCGTTTCCTTCGACTGGAGACGTTTGACTACCTTCCACCTCCCATCCCATGTGCCTTTCTGGGTCACGGTACACGCCTATGACAAGGCAATACCTGGCACTGTTTTGGATGAGGGTGCATCTGTTAGTCTTATGCCTGCCACCACTTGGCAAGCTTTGGGTTCCCCACAGCTTGTGCCAGTAGCATCGAATCTGACGGCTTTTGACGGAGGAACTAGTCAACCATTAGGGATCCTTCCAAAGTTCCCTATTACTTTGGGAGGCAAAACCGTCTATATAGACGTAATGGTTACCCAAGGTGCTTTAGATTTCAGTCTTCTCCTTGGTCGTGACTATGTTTATGCCATGGGGGCCCTTGTCTCTTCACTTTTCCGTGTGGTTTGCTTTCCACACGATGGAAGAATTGTGACTATCGATCAATTATCGTTCGTTCGTCCACGGGTCCCTCCTGCGCAGTCGTCATCCCCTCCTGGTTTTCATCCACCAGTTGCATCTGCCCCACCACAGATCAACTACGTGGCCACCTATCCCATGCCTATATCCAGCGATGCCGCCGTCGTGCACAGTGTCCTGGGGGCATTGGGCCCTGACTTCCAAGATGTTTCCCTCCCATCGGGAGTGACACGCTCGGAAGCCTCGACTTCCTGTTCATTATGATGAAGTTTGGGTGGAGCACAGTTCCTTGTCTTGTGTCAAGCTCGTTAAAAAGTGAAACAAGGGTTATGAGGATAGTTCTTTTCTTAGGTCAACCTCATTAAAAAATGAAACATTTCCTCCTTTCCAAATCGAGTCTTTGATTAAGATCTCGTAAAATACAAGTCGAGTCTTTCCTAGATCTCGAGAGTGAACCTTCATTCCATCCACTCCGTGAATGCCATGAAGCTTGGGGGGCATGTACCTCGATTTGCATTATCATGCTGGGGGCATGCAAATTTTAGCAAGCATAGTTTTTCGTTTCAAGCTTGTGTAAACATGAAACCGAATTCAAGCAAAGTTCTCCATGGTTCAAGCTTGTGTAAAAATGAACCCATTCCTGATTTACATCCCGTGATTGCCTTTTATCTGCTAAATTCTGCTAGATGAGCCTTGGTTGTTTCATTCCATCGCCACCATCTCTTTGGCCGACCATATGCTTTCACTTGGTTGTTTATCCTTTCCTGAGGAACCGCAGCGATGAGTGGTTTTATTAGCCACCTTCTTGACCATTACATGTTTTGAGCAGTTCCACCATTGCCGGAACCAGTTGCTACCCTTTATAACACTCGTTCCTCTAGGACGGGTCTGCTTTCAGCTCTTTTTCTGACCATTTAAAAAGGAAAAGATTGCCGAGTTACTCCTCTTGACTCGTTAAACGTTAATAAGGGGCGGTCGTTTTAAGTTCTTTTTATCGACCGTTAAAACATAAAAAGATTACTGGGTTTTGTCGTTTCAAACTCGTTAATGGTCATGAAATGACGTGATTTCAACCGCTTTTTTACTTTTTCAGGTCGGAATCACTATTTATGAAAAGTACTCCTCGATCGTAATGGTCGGGCGGTTCTTTCGGGCATTATTTTATACTTTTTCGGGCCCGAGAGACACAACTTTACGAAAAAGGACACCCCTGGAGTTTCCTTTTCTGTTGTCTTTTCAAACTCTCTAAACATGAAAAGACGCCGAGTTCTTCCTTTGTCAGACTCGTTAAAACCTGATGACATCGGATTTTGTCGAAATGACATACCACAAGCATATGCTATCCCCATCAAGCTTGTTAAAAATAATTGGGGTACTCGCCAGAAATGGCGGGGGGGAAAAAAAAAGGGAACCATAGTTACCGTCGTGTTGGCAGTATGTCGCTCTTGAACATGGCACTTCTCTGCTTTCGTGTCCAGGGTGGGGATATCTCATCTCATATTTTTCACTTGCTTCCATGGACTTGGGTACCCTATTTGACCTCTCATCTACTCATTGCCTCGTCATCATGACCTTTGATCCATCGATGTCAAATACTGTCAATTCCACTATCGTGCCGCCGATATGTTCAAGAGAAGTTGACCTCTGAAAAGAAACAACCTCCATCTGATAGTTCACATGATCTTGATTCACAACATTATCTCTTTGTCTCGTGTCGACGATGTGGGAAACATTATGGCCCACCTTCGATCAAGGTCACTTCCTGTCGACTTCAGCTCATTATCCAGGAAGCTGATCTAGAGACTCCCTTCCAGTGCCTTGGAGCTTGCATGCCTCAATGGAAGGTTCTTCGTGTTCGACGTGAGGTTTTCATCATTGGCCTCCGATCGAATGATTCTACGGGTGTTCGACGCCAGCTCATTAATTCGCACGCCGTAGATTGTACCTATAGTACCTTGAGGGCCATTGTCATTATTGGTGGTACCTCTCGCGTCTGTTAACAGTTTCCATTATTGACTGGTAATCAGACGATGTTCATGCATGCTCGACTTCAGCTCATATATTCGCATGCTTGAACTTGTACTTTTGTTCGGGTCGAGATGGAGCGCAAGACCCTGGATTGTGTCTGTTGTAATCCAGGCGTGATTCTTGATACATGACTCATTCACGGGATGGTTGCGACCATACTTGAGTCAATTCATTGATCCTAACCAGATGTCTGCGTCCATACTATGGATCTAGATTATTTATGTACTCTCTTATGGATGGCTGCGACCATACCACGTACATCATGTAATTGAACTATCAGTCGTGTCTCTCAATGCAGATCCTCGGCGGCAGCTATATGTGTTCTTGTGTGTTCCTATAAAGCATTTCACCCCTCTCTTTCCCTCTCGGACTTCATGCTTTAGGGGGCATCTGTTACACAGTAATTTGTCACCATTGGTCACCATCCCTATCACCCTGTTTCCATACATTGGAGGACGCATTCCGGGACCTGTGAGCAGTGACATAACCCAAAAACACTTGCATTATGTTCCCCTGAGTATGTACTTCATGTTCCCTGAAGACACCTTCTGCAAATTCTCCCTGAAAAGTACTCTTTTTCCATTAGCGCAGGTCCACAAGTATCTTACCCACGCCAATCACTGAGATCCTCAAAAGAGGACGCGACCATTGGCGCTCTGTCACAGAACAACACCCGCGCCAGCCCAGTTTGGTAATGATTTTTGCTAAATGCACGCCCATCTGTTTTTTCCCTTCAGATCACGAAGTCTTTTTAGGGAAAAATCCATCTGATAGAGGTCGAGAGTCATCATCTATCCTTGATATCTATCCACAGTGGCTTTTCAGAGATAATGCCAATCCACAATGGGTGTCCTGGTTCATCGAATCTTTCTCCCTTCTCCATCTATAAATATCTGTCCTCATGCATTAGACAAGCCAGTTTTTAATTCTTGGAGGAATGCTAGTTGTGATTATGCTTGTCATGAGGGATAGTGAAGCATAGAGAGGTTATGCTGCCGGAGAGGAGGTACATTGCAAGACACATATAGTTGCTCGCCCAGCCACAGGAGAGGTTCAACGTCAGAACCTTGGTTGTAACTTTTCCTGTCTATTATTTATTAATGAACGACTGCTGTTATGGTTCCAATCTCATTGTCTATTATAGTGATGTTTGATTTATTTCCTTTCTGACTGAAATATAGTTGTGCCTTGGTGGATTTTATGCTTGTCTTTGTTTCTTCCTTTGCATGTGCAGGTGTCTATTTGCAAGGATCGCAAGGATTGTGGCCTGCCGGAGCGAGGGAGCGGGAATAACAACTCTGCCTCGACTATAGCGTTGGATTCCAGGTTGGTCTTCTTAATTCACCTTTAATGTACAACTAGGAACTTGCGTGGCAGCGTGAATCGATTGTGGCTAGTTCTTTTTTAGGCTAGTGGGATCGCCTCTGTCCGCAGAGGGGATTTACCTATCCAACAGCAGGGAACAGAACAACAAAGATTGTCATATATCACATTCTTGCGATCTGCGATATTGCGATTTCGCGATATCAGCGACAATGCGATAATGTGATGTCACGAGTGATCAACTCTGCGATGTTGCGATTCTGCGATGTTATCATTTTGCGATGTTGTGATCTGCGATATTGCGAAGAAAATCGCAAAATCGCTTCATCGCAGATCTTTCGAGTGCATGGTTCAAAAAAGTATTTTCCATAAACTGACACCTGGTTATGCGCTTTAATGCTAATAAATGAGTTAGTTGCCAGTTATTAATGGAATATGGTTTCATGCTTATCGAAAAATCATCTCACGTAAGGTGGTATACTTTATCTATCTTCGGCATTTAAAACTTTCCCATCACCCTTCCTTGTCATTATTTTCACTTCACTTGTGAATTGCAGGAACGGAGAATAGAGAACGATACAAAGCAATACGCAGGATAAAATGGGAAAGAAAAGCAAAGCTCCGAGCTCTGAAGAAAAAGAAATGGCGCCCTTGTATAGAGACATGGCTTGTAACAGAGACACAGGAATTGCTACGTGGGAAGGCATGTATAATCTGCTTGAAGAGGAGAATCCCAGAGTAATAGAAGTTACTGCTACTGCGGGCTCAAATAGTTCTTCTGAGACATCCATCACTGAGCTAGCTTGCTCATTCCTACATCGGATAGCAGCAAGACCCAAAATTCTCCCATACACGGACATGGTTAAGTGGATACTAGACAGCGTTGATATCAGAAATAGACAGTTTAAAACTTAGGGTCAAGGACTCATCGGTTCATTCACTGCACAGGATTTAAAGCTCATGTATCATTTACCAGAGCCACAGGCAACTTATAACAAGCAGTTTATGGAGAAATTTGCAAAGGAAAATCAAGACCTGGCAGAAACCACTAAAGACTGGTCAAGGAGGGACGAACCGCTAAAGAAAGATAAACATGGTATGTATAGTACTGGTTCCCTCACCTCCCCGTATTGCTTTTCTCTGTAGACTATTTGGAATGCCAGATATCAACAAATTTTCATCTAAATGGCTACTGTTATTGGATGCCACCACGAATGCCACTATTGTAGATTGGGCTAAAATATTTTCTGATAACCTATTCACGACCATTGTAAATTACCGGTCCAAAAGAACTGTTGCTCAGAGAATTTATCCCCCTTTTTACCTATCTGCGTATGTAATGGATGCGATATGTTATGTTTCTAAGTTTCATGTTATGGCTTGGAAGTGGACAACTCAAGACCCCTTACCCATCCATGTCTATCATAAAGAATTGTGGGACTCTAAGTTCGCTCCACACTTCTACCAGATTTGTCATGGAATCATGCTGCCCTTGTACAGAATGTTGTATGATAAATATGCTCCGAGATGCTCTCCTGAAGCAGAGGTAGACATCTTCCCCGTCGCGAGATGGTTCGGAGAGAAATTGTTTACTTATGTCAGGGTATTTGGAAGTTCTTCTTCCCCTCATGTCCTACCCTTATATGTCCTTGATAAACTCTTGGCTCGAGAGATTTCTTATCAAACCTGTGGAGAAGGTGGTTTGACTAAAGATTTAAAAGACAAAAAGAAGGCTATATGGCCACAATTTCCTGTAGCCTGTGGGACCTTTTCGCTATTCGATGTAGGCCATGCATTCACAGAAGTAAAAAATATAACGTGTTTACAGTTATTCAAATTTTTAGGAAGACCATTCGACCCTCATGATGTTGCTAAGAATTTCACTACTGCAGTCAAGATAAAGGTGTTTTCTGGAGAAGATGATTTATTCGATGATATATTCCAACAGAAAAGCACACTCGAAGAAATTCTACATGCAGCCCAAATGCAATTCTCTCTAGAAGAATTTCAAAAGTTCAAAATATACAGGAAAAGAATGTTAGCCAGTATTCCTTTGGAGAAACTATGCCTAGAACCCATAAGGGAACCAACTCCAAGTGTTAGTCTTAGCGGAAGTTCATGCACAAACGGATCTAAATCCAAGTCTGGAAAAGAAACATCTGAACATTCTAAAAGATCCGAAAGTGAACAGGATAAGAGCGAAGGGTCAGTAAAGGATACTGCCCAGTCAACGGAACTTCTACAGCAACAGGTTTTTACCTCCCCGCAAAGAGATCCTCCCCCTCTCGTCGTTCAGCAGCCATCAGTCACAACCGAACTAGATAAAGAATGGGAAACCTTCAATGACTTGATCAATCTTGAAGGACAAACCATAAAGACACCTGTGAGAAATGCACAGGCAACAAAAGAAGTAGTCACAAGAACAGTTAGCAATGTCTCAGATATGGAGCATATTCCTATTGCCCCATCCTCTGAGCTTATGCTCAAAATAGAAGAAATTCCTCCTCTTGATGTATTTTATAGCCCACAGCACAAAGCAGTAGTAAGAAGATAGAGGAAGAAAAGGAAATTGGAAAATGTGCTCTCTCATGACGCAGAACAATTAGACGTCCTATGGCAAGATCCCACTACCAATCCCACTGAGAATCTCACCAAACTATCTCAGATCGTAGGAGCTTATGCCTCTGCAACTATTGATAAAGCATCTGAGGTACAACAATTGCTAAAGGAAAATGAAGACCAGATACAAGTTTTGCAACAGCAGTTGCAACAAGCCAACGCCAAGAATGAAGCACAGAAACAGCTTGAAAGGTTACAACAGGACTTCCAACAAATGCAGATAGGCTACCAGAAAAGTTTGTATGAAAAAGGAAAGAAGTTATAGGATCTACAGGAAATGCACAAGGACAATCCTAAACTCATAGAATTTATCACAGAATCCATTTCCTTAAATGAACAATTACTACAGCAGCAGGAAGCGTTGGGCCAAAAAATATCACAGTGGAACTATTATTGTGAAATAAGTGATAAAACCACTAATCAAGTTGTAGATTTACGAAGTGATTATGATTTAATTGATAAATGTGTGACTGAATATTTAGCTTGGCAAGAAACATACGAGGGAAAAAGAGCAGGTGCACCAAGGATCAATGAAAACCACAAAGAAATTCTCTTTAACAAATGGGACGAACAGCAAAAGGAGCAGCCACGACAACAAACAATATTATTGATTGTGTAAATGAAAATTTGCACAGGGCAAATTTGATCGCAGAAACCACTCTAGGGTATTTACCTAACGTACAACAATTAGAGACAGATTGGAAGCAGAAGGCCCAAGAAAAGGCAGAAGCAATCCAAGGGTTAATCAAGTTGAACTAGGATTATTATTGGGCATACTTGGTAAAGCCACATAGCCAGTGGATGACTCTTAAGTGTATTATCAATTCGGCCGAAAAGATGGCACCAGCTCTTATCGATTCGGTTTTCTCAGCTCAGCTAAAATCGGAAATCAGCCACCCGACTCTTCTCAAACATCATGCATGCGATTTCAAGGACCAAATACAAAAGTAGTTTTAATTTTAGATTCATTGTTAGTTTTAATTTTATTTTTTTTTTCTTAAAATGAGGACGGTCATTTAAACCGCATTCTACATTTTTGTAATAATTTATTTTTAGATTTAGTTATTAATATTTAAACCCTTCTCATGCATTTAGAGAAGGGTCCTGAAATTTATCAAAAACTTATCCCAGAACATGCGCTTCTGTACCCTTTGAAGAGGTTTTGATGAATGAATGGAACAGGATTTATTGATATTTGCATTTGAATATCTCCTACTGATGTTGCACTTTTGTACTCTTAGTGGATGTTAGATCAAGAAGAGATAAATCATCATCGCTTGAAGCTCATGAGTAGAACTAGTTATAAATGATACTTCTATCTCTTAACTATTTCTACCATTGCGTTAAAGTGATTTTCATGTTCAATGATTTATATATTGATGTATGAATGCTTGAGTTATCATTTGGAACTTTTGTATGGTGATAGTTATTTATTTATGCTTAATGTATGAATAGCTTATTATGCAATATGTTATTCACAATTGTTTCGTCTAAATTTTTATACGAAGTGGTTCATTTTTATTGAATTCTTTTCTCATAACAATTGAATGATCTTTATTACCATTTGTTATTTGAAATCATTTTAGATCGCATAAAAGAAAGGTTACACTCCGGGTTAAGTGTAGATTTAGATATTTTTGCTATTAGAATACAATTTCCATATTATTAGATTAGAATTAGAGTAGAAGTATTCCATTTAGAAACTGTTAGAAAGAGAAATATCAGTCCAACACACACACACATAAATTGGGAAACTGGTCTCATATCCCCAGTCGAACCCACTATACCAAACGGAAAAGGAGCTACCAACCAAGGTCCGGACCGAGTGGGTATCCCCCTTGTTGTAGACCCAAGTTTCGGGGCTTTAACAGGATCACAAAAATTTGGATGGATATTTGATAGAGAATGGAAGAGGTTAAATGAAAGAGAGGTTGAACAACATTCATACAATTCATTAGCAATCTTCGATAGAACTGAATCTCTCAAATAGATTTCAAATGTATCAATAAAATTTAGATGGGAGCTTGATGAATCTACCAAAAGATCATTGGTTAAATTAAGAGGCTGGACATATTGCATCAATACACTCAAAAGTGATAATTCATGTTGAAAATACACTCTAGAAGGAAAAGTAAGTTGATAAGATATGACCATTAAATTAAATTGGAAGATCAAAAAAACCTGATGGTCATAATCTAAATCTTGTGCTTCATTTTCACATTTTAGCAATGCACATTGCAAATATTGTACATTTAATTGGTCAATGTACCAACAAATGACATCTAAAAATTGAAAAATGCAAGCAAAGAACAAATCAGAAAACAACCAAAATAAATTAAGAATAAATAATAAAATCATATCATAATTTACATTATCATTACAATGAATATTATAGCACAATTGGGACTGGTTTTAAATAATTAGCTAGGATAGTAGGATTGAAATTATCACTGGCATTTACTTGTGAAAGAGGGAAAGGCTCTAGATTATGAACAAGAATGAGAACTTGATCATCAAAAGAATCATAAATTGGGATGGATTCTTGAATGTTGAAATCATGATGATGATTAGCTATTTGAAAATGAGAATTAGTTGGAACAATTTATGAATTGAGGTTCTCTTTATTCTCAAATATGGTTTGACTTTGAACATGGAAATTTAATGGAGAGGAAGACAAATCAACATCCTCAATGTCAAAGTAATCATAAAAAATGATTTTAGAACATTCACTAGAATTATTTTCATTCCCATGCGATGCATCGAAACAAGGAGTATTGAGCACATTTTCATCAATATTGAAAGAATGACCATTGAATGTCTTTTTACCTTGACAAAAACTAATTGAAAATTTATTTATATTAGACTGATGTTTGGTTGCTTGGAATTTTATATTTGATCAACATGATAAAATTCAGAATTTTTTGTTGTGAATTGTACATTGTTGTAATTTTCAATTTGCGTTTGTGCTTGCTTATTTATTAGCTGATTTTTTTATTTTATTTCATGCTGATTTTCAGATTTTGAGGCAACTACTTCTTCAAATATGATGTTGGTAGCAAATTCTTCCAAGCTTTGTGATTGTGAGTCATTAACATGTAGGAGTGTATCAAAGTCATTATTAACACTATAAGAAGTGCGCAATAAATGTAAGAATTTGTCATACATGGTTGAGGCAACTTTAACATGATTAGCATGCACCTCCATATCAGAATTTTCAATCATGCTAATAGAAGTTGAAGAAGATTCAATAAAACTTGAAATTGTCTCATATGGATTAAGAATGCAAGGGAAGGAAACTAGTTTTCTAAACCATCTTGTTAATTGAAACTTAGGAGGCAAATCTTCAGATTGAAATTGAAAACAAATTAATTTGAATCTAATGAGAAATTCATCTAAAGACTCACCTTCAAATCGGTAGAGTGCTTCAAGTTGATCGCATACATTTTCATAGTCATAATCCTGAAAAGCATGTAGGAAAATTTTTACAAACTCGTCCCAAGTGTGAATGGAGGAAAATGGTAAAGTTTTACACCAGTTTTTTTCCAATCCTGTCAAAGTGAAAGTAAACATCCTGCTCATGACACCTTCATCAATATAATAATTATTATAATTAGAAATAAATCGAAGAGCATGTTCATAAGCAGAGACATTTTTATTACAATTGAAATTCATATTTGGCAAGAGTTTTACCACCTGAATTGGAGTTGAAGCAGGTGGAAGTCCAGTAAAGCAGCTCCAAATTGGTCACTTAGAAGGAGCCATTGAAATAAGATAAAACTTTAAAACAAAAAATCTTTAAAAAAAGAATATAATGCAAACCCTCCTTCTAGCACCAAAAATGTTGATGGCCAAAAATTACCTCATCACCATCAAGGAAGGCCACCCGACCAAAGTCCTAAATCAGACTCTTATCCATTTGTATAATGGCTCCAACTAGTTCAATTGGGTAAAGTTACGTGCTCTCTTTCTTTTTTGGCTCATGGTTTGCCTATTACTTACCTATAAAAAGAGAGAAATCAGATCTTCCCTCTTGTTGTGGACATGTAAGCAAACAAATCCTTAAGCTGACTTGAGGGTTTAGCTAAACCACACCTAAAGCTTGCCCTTGCATAAGAGGACTTCTAGATTGCAGACTTAAATCTAAATATAGATCTATTCTAAGATGTAGGTGATAAACATAAATTATAAACTTATATTGATTAAGAAGATATATATCTATGTTAACCAAGAGTGGAATAACTAAATAATTGATGATTTTAACATGCCTAGTTTATGATGAATATTTGGCTAATGAAATAGTTCTACTAAATTATATTATAATTACCAAAACATGTTCGGTTTGAAGATATTAATAGCAATGAATGATTAACTACTAAAACTAGGAAAAAGTTCTCATAATTTCAATAGTTATTATATCAATTTTAGATGACAGATTTTTGAGTAAATAGTTACTCAGAAATATGATTTAAATGCTTGAGCAAAGAGAAAATTAACAATAAGTTCTCATAATTTCAATAGTTATTATATCAATTTTAGATGACAGATTTTTGAGTAAATAGTTACTCAGAAATATGATTTAAATACTTGAGCAAAGAGAAAATTAACAATAGATCTATGATACTAATGAATTAGATAGCTAATTCAAAAGATATTCATCCTCACATCAAACAAGAATGCACAATATGAGAAACTTTTACACAAATCTGCTATTAAATAAATAAAATTGAGATTTAAAAATACAAATTAATGAAACTTGGTCTCTTACTCTGTTCATTGAACTGATCTCCAACAATCTTTCACAAATCATGAATTTTGCCTCTAAAAGAAAGAGTTGCAATAGTGCAAGCTCTACCGCCAATACAAAGTCCAGATTTGAAAAGAAAAATCCTCATTAACTTAGATTTGAGTTTTCCCTGTTATCAACAAAAAATGATCACCTAGCCAATTCTAACTAGGCGGATTGAAATACACCATGTAGGTTTGATTTTATCATAGTAAAATCACTTTCACCATGAGAAATAATTTAGTAAAACATTTGTATTAAATTTAAAAACCCCATGAGAATAATTGAATAAATCATTATTTATTTAACTTTCTCTGGGAATAATTATTAAATCATTATTTGATAATTATTCCTTGCCACATTTGACTAAATCACCCAAGAATAATTAAATAAATCACTATTTATTTATTATTCCTTAATTCTATTATTGGAATACTTGTTAAATAACTATTTAATAATTATTTTAATTTCACACCATTCTTAATCCTCGCAAAATACAATCATTTTATTTGTTAATTATTTCTAAATAAAGATATTTGACCATTTTGAATATATTTTCTCTCTCCAAAAAATATAATAAAGTATTCGTAATGGTTAGATCTTGATTTGGACAATATTATTTTATTATTTTCTATTTTCGAGATCAACCCAATATTTTGTTATAAATAAGGGTTTCTATTTATTCTTCACCATGATCATTATCATCATCACCACTATCGTCTTCTTGCATTTTAGCTCCCACTTGAGTTCTACACATTGTTTTGGGTTTTTCACATATTGCGAGACATAATAGATTATTGAAGCATCAAGGACATCAAATGACCTGTCCCAAGGAAGGGTATTTGCAGACTCTTTTGTAGATCTCCTTCACTAGGTGTTTTCAATAAAGATTATTATTCATTTAAAAATATTTCTATAATGGGTTATTACATTGGATATATATTGTTGTTTGTTATTTTGGATTGCATATATCTTTTTTTTGCATGGTTTTTTCTTTCTATTATTGCAGATGTGAAGCGTAAGAAGCCACAAATTGTTGTTAGGGTCATTTGTCACCAGTGACTTAAGTGAGATGTTTTTAGTACATCTTCCAAGAAATTTCATACTAACATTCTCCTTACTTCTATAGCTAAATATCCCTTACAAAAGTTCTTCAAAATCCCCTAGATGCAGAGAAGAGGAACTGTTTCCGCATTCTCAAAACTGATATTTAATAATTACAAAAATCTCCAAAAATGGAGAGCTGTTGGGAGTAGTTTTTTCAAATCCTTAATTAGAGTTGCAAATTCTCCATCTTCTTCCTTGTTGGTGTAATAACATTGCTCCAAATCTTCTTTGATTCATCTCCCCAACTTCTCTCCTACCAAAAACCAATCAAAAATAAATTAAATTAAATTAAATTGCAAATCAAAATCAAAATGACAAAATTGGGGAAAATAAGTTATTCAATCAAAATCAAATTAAATAAATAAATTTAAGGAAAATTGTAGTCTCATTGATTATTTTCGGGGCTTTTATCGCTGAAAGGAGCTGTCATAAAACCAATTTTGCAACAACAAAAGTTTGGGTAGATGAAATTGTTTCAACAAATTTTCCCAAATTGAATTTTTGTTACAATTTCATAATCTCACTTTCTGCTAAATATTTGGCATATTAAATATATGTATTTGATTGATTTGATTCTCTCACATTGTTCTTCTTAATTCTAGCTTTCCAACGAGCCATCATGGGCTTCATTTGGATAAGTAGAACTTAAGATATGTCTGTCCAAAGTTGAATTGTTAAAACTGCCAACACTCTGACATGCTTGGGCAAAAATTTGGTATTTTTAATTAAAAATCCTAGTTTCGACATAGGTAGGTAGGTAGAGAATACCTAGGGGCGCGAGACAACTCTCTCTAAGGAACTCGGCAAAATAGCCCCGTAACTTCGGGAGAAGGGGTGCCTCCTCAGAAGGTCGCAGTGACCAGGCCCGGGCGATTGTTTACCAAAAACACAGGTCTCCGCAAAGTCGTAAGACCATGTATGGGGGCTGACGCCTGCCCAGTGCCGGAAGGTTCAGGAATAAATGTATAGTTACAATTAAATAATAATTATTTAATTGTAATTATTAAATTAATTAAATATATACGAATCAAATTAAATTATTTTTTTTGTAAGCTTGACAAGACTGCATTTTCAACATGTCCAATATATCATCTCAATCAGGGCGGGAAATGCAACCAATGACTTGACATCGAAGAGTGCCTTAACAGATCAACATATCACTGTCTATCCAAAGCCTTATAGACTATAAAATTAAATTATAATTACAAATAATTAAATTAGTTAATTAAAAATACGAATTAATTTTAATTTAATATAAAATAATTTAATTTAAAAAATAAAATGATGGAATTCCATGCCAAGGTGCACTGGTGGACTGGTGGCTCTTTTATACAAGAGAGAGGAGTAATAAGGAGGATTTACTAAGGGAGATCTCGGGTAGGATATCTCGGGGGAGTTAAAAAATAAGGCTTGAGATGGAGAGGAGACCGAGGTTCCGAGGAGTGGAGATGACAAATAAAAAATAAAAAAATAATAATAATACCAAAACAAACACCAAACACCAAGAGGGAGTGATTTATCGGGGATGAAATCATGGAATTAAAATTGTGATTCAGGATTTTAAAATTATGTGTTTGTACTTGGTGGTTAATTAAAAATCAATACATAATTAATTAATGATTAATTACAATTAATTAAATATTTATACATTAATTATATTTATACACGTCAAAAATAATATACATTTGGTATATTTTAAGGTTTGACGGTAAAAATCATTGAAATTTTGAATAGGCGCTATTTGTAAACCTTGAATCCAAATGAGATGAAATGAAAACCAATGGAAATCTGGCGAGAAACTGAATGTAATGAAGCAATCATAATGAAAATATCGCAAAATTATTGTGCAACTAACCAAAATAAAATATTAAAAGGTGATATGACTAGAAATTACGTATAGGGTCCCCATTATTATCATGAAGATAATAAATTAAAAGGGGGGGTTGTGGTTTTTCCATGACTTTTCCACGACATGTCCGCAGCTATTTCTTGGTACAAAAGGAAAAGAAATTTGTGGCGCTCAGCTTAGCAGAGGCTGAATACATAACTGCAAGTCAAGCAGCATGTGAGGCTATATGGATGAGGAAAATACTTGTGGGTCTTTTCAGCTAAGAGATGGATCCGACAATGATATATTGTGATATTAGAGTTGCATTAATCTCTTTGAGAATCTGGTATATCATGACAAGTCCAAGCACATTGATATCTGCTATCATCATTTATGAGATTGTGTGCAGAGAAGAATTATGTTGCTACAGTACATTCCAAACAAGTAGCAAGATGATGACATCTTGAAAAAGGCATTATCAAGAGGTCAATTCAAATTCCACAAGTGCAGGATAGGGGTGGTGAAAAATCTCTTTCTTGCTAAGAGGGAGTGTTGAAAAAATGTAGCAAGAAAGGCTCAATTTGACTTTAGCCTTAGTTAAATTGAGTAAATCAAATTTCCACATCAGCGGGACAACTTGGAGGCAGTTAACTAGTGTGACATGGATCTTGTCACTCAGTTAGCTCAATAAATTTGAGTTAAAGGGCTTGGAGTTTAGTTATGCATGTATGATTGCTAACTTTTAGTAATCCAGTTCAGTTATCTTTAGTTTTGTTTAGATAACGGGCCTCTAACTATTCATAGAGTCAGTTGAAGGTCAGTTGTGCAGTGGAACAACAGTCTAACTCAAAGATCTATTAGTTAATTGATCAATCAACCAAAAATAGCTAGTGCATGCAAGGAATTCAAGTTCCTTAGCTGAAGTGGAGATGACAAGGCAATGTAACAACAGTTGTAGACAAGTTTTGAGTTTATAGGTGTTTCATGAGTCAGAGGACCAATCCTTGGGAATTGCACAATCAATTTGGAGTAAATTCCTATTTTTTAGGGGTTAATTTCCTCACTATTTGCACATGGAAACATGAAGCTTGGTGAGAAAATAATTGGCTAAGTGTTGTAAAAAGTTTCTCATTGAGCAGAGAGAACAATTACTCTTTTGTAGGTTGAGCTCAGGGCTAAAGCTAGCAAGTGTAATAGTTTCTCTATTCAATCGATTAATGTAAAGAGGCTTGAGGGGTTTTCCCAGTTGGGTTTCCCTAGAAATCACTGTGTATTTGTGGTTTTTCTTGTTGCATGTCTATGCATGTTTTTTTTAATTGTGATTTTCATTTCACATATTAGTAGAGTAGAATTGTGTCTCTTGGTTTTCAGTTTGAAATCTTGAGCAATTGCAATTTCTATCAAATTTCTATATTAGCAACTTGAATAAAATTGAATAAGTGTGATGATGGCCAACTTTGAAGATCAATAGATGATACATTACTGAGCAAGAGAACTCTTTCTTGCAAAGGTTATCCACTATCCAAAGACCTCTCAAATTGGCCTTGCGGGGAGGTGTCACATTCCTGGCTCTGCTCTTTGTAAATTTGGGTGTGAATCTCCTCGATAGTTTGTGAAGGTAACAAAGGGACTAGATTGCAAGTGCAGGCCAAAATGCCCAAGACTTCTCGTCACCTGTCAAGATCATGTTCGAGTTAGACAATTTTGGCTACTAATAGTTTTGGGCCTCATGTCGGAGGCAAGGTATGGGGTGCAGGCACTAAGGTAGTAACAATAGGGGTGGTATGGATATATAACACATAAGGAGTTTTTCAATAATGCTATGAATGACCGAGTCAACTTCCATTTAGGTCTCAATAATAAGATGGTTGTCATTTTCTGGAATGTCGGATATGGTGGCAGAGGGGGATGTTATGTGCGGCGATGGGTTGTGAGACAAAGGAGAATGGCCGAGTGTGGAATGTGGGGGTTTCAATTATTTGAGTACCGATGATATAACCATGAGGTTCTTCATCTGTGAGGTCTAAAATCTGGGATTGGGGATGAGGTGGATTGTTTCGATCTATTGGAGGAAAAAGGGTAGAAAAATGAATAGGCTCTTGTACTATTGGTTGGGTGTCAGCGTTAGGGTCCATGATACCAAAATATATGGGTAATGGTCTAAGTAAATGTGAGTTAATGTGAATAACAACATGAACATGAAAGAAGGAGGGAATGGAACTTACTGAGGGACTGAAAGTTTACAGAGTGTTTTGAGCTGAAAGAATAGTCTCTTTGAACTACTTTAAGATAAGAGTATGTACCTCTTCAACTATGTGCTTCTTGAAGGAGAAAGGACTCTCCCAAGGCAGTGGGCGTGGCAACATTCCTTCAAAAGAGTAAATAGTCTTATTGTCCTAGGCCTTGCAGTGGATACCTAGTCGGGAGAGAACATCATTATGAAACACCTCCTTTGAGACATAGAAAGGAAACGAATTCATGTGGAAGATATCCAAACTAACAAATTTGGGTTGAACATGTTGGACACCTAATCCTCTAGGGGTTGGTGTGGACATTGAACAACCAAAGGGAGTCTAAGGGACCACTTGGAATATGAAACCAAAGGTCACTCCTATGTATTATAAATGTATATCATGTCAATAATAGAGGTACTCATAGAAAATTTTAGGGGCTAATATTCTCAAGTGGGCTAATTTTCCATGGTTTTTCCAAAAAAAAGTTTTGCCAATTTCCCTTTTTTTCTAAAAATGATTTGCCCAATTTTTACAATATAAAAACATTTTAACTTAAAAATTGCCAAAAATATCTAGATACTATATATAAAATCATTATAAATTTTAATATTTTTACAAATATATCAACAAACATTTTATAGTTTGTATATTATACACTAGTGAAATTCGCCAAGGTTTATAAACTTTAAGATAAATTTCCATCCTTAAAATTTTCCATGGAGGTACTCTCATGCTTATCATTCACACGTTGTGTCTGCCATGTATGTGTTTAACATGGTATCAAAGTGGGCGATATCCTGCCCTACTCATATTTGAGCCATTTTTTTATGGCCTTTCTGTGCAAGTCAGTTCTACCCTTTCTGCTGCTTGTTAGAACTTGAGCTTTGTACTCTTGGTTGTGTTGATGTTCGAGATACTCTGTGTTAGAGTTTTGGTGCCTCATTATTTTTCCTAAAACTAGATCTGCCCGCATTCCTGCATTGAGAAGTATGTCAAAGGCGTCCTGATGACCAACTTCCATGGCAAAATCACCGGCAAAGAGGCTGGAGGGATGAAGGGCGTTCCAGGGGCCACCAGAATCCAGCAAGCATTGAACGACCTAAGAATGATTGTGTTTAGCAGTGTGCATGAGGGGTGTAAAGCCATCTGAATCAAAATATGTCACGTCAGCTTCGTTGTCTATAAGCCCTTTCACTCTCATGTAATCGCCTTCGACCGCCGCTTTGCAGAGCTCTTCTTATATTTCCATTCCAAGGAAGAAAAAAACTCCAAGTCTCTACCATGATTCTAACCAAATGGGTTACCACCAACTGAAGGGAGTGAACTTTGAGAAGACAGTCGAGAAGCTCCAAGATTGAAGAAGAGGTCATCGCTGGGAAATGAACCAGATGAAAAACTAGTAATTGGAGGTGTTGCCCCAGATTGCGCTTTTGGCGAAAAAGAATTTGACACCTGTTGGCCCATGTATAATCCAGAAGCAGCTGGTTGATAGGGACTTGGTGCCATAGATGGCGTCCATTGGGTATTAAAAGCCCCGTGACCAGAACCAGGTGCAGCTAAAGGAGCTGTGTTAGAAATCGGCAAAGCAGCTTGCAATGATCCCATGCTTGGAAACGTGCTTCCTTGTGTTGCAGGTAGTTCACCTGCAATATCAAATGGGTTTGTGGATTTCGAAGGTGGATTATAATATGTCACTAAACCTGGCAAAGACACTCCTACTGAAGGATATTGCACTCCAGAAACCCCACCAAGCTGGGATCCCAATTGAAAACCCGTGTTATGTAAAACTGGTTCTGGATATGGTAACTCTGGTAATTCATTATGTGTGCTTCCTGAGGGGTGTTGTCCCTATCCCTGAAGAGGCAGCTTAGATTCAAATTGAATTGGTTGCACATTGAAGGAATTTCATTACGTTATGCCCGCAAGGCCAACAAATTAGTGAGCGGCCTTATCGAGGTCGTAGAGGTAGCGGAAGACGATATCCACTAGAGCTTCGAAGGTGGATTGCTAGCAGGATTGGAACTTGACACCTTCAAATATATGCGCCACTACAATTCCAACAATCGCTCAACTGAAGGAATCTACTCCTCTAGCGGGATTTTTCTCATTGTTTTTCGACGTTAGTGCCATTGCATTTATTTGTGGTGTTTGTAGTGTCTCAAGGCCCCAATGCATTGGATTGAGAATTGAGCACTCCATGTTCTCCTCTACGCCCTCACATCAAGCACTCTTAGAATGATACCTATTATCACCCCAAGAAACTCTCCTAGGTTGTATATCAGAGATGCTCGAAAACATTACAAACTCAACAAAAATGTTGGATAAATGGTGGATGAATGAAAGAAATGCTGCATATTCAAGCCAGATAACCACTTCTACTGTGCTTAACCCTAGACATGGGTGAACACCCCCAGAGTATAAGGCTTTTAACCACCAATTACTCACAGTTTTAAAGAAAATGTGATGATGGAGAATATTGATCACACCAGCAGATGCACAAGACTCTATGATGGCCAGCTGCAACCAGTTAAAAGGTCTTTAAATCTATTTATTAATGCACAGACAGGATGACAGCTCTCTGACATTAAAACAATATAAACCTGCATACAGATTCAATGAAACTAACTAGATTCTAACACAGAGGTGGGATTACAGCCCCTCTAATGCTAAAAATCAGTAGCACATGAACAAATGCATAACAAGCACAGCCTGGAACAAAGAAGAAGAAGTGGACAGTGAGAAATTAACAGCAAAAGAAGCTTGCATTAGCTGAAAATGAAGACCAGAAGCTGCAGGTGTCATAATAGTTACAGTCTCCAGAAGTTGAAGATTACAAAAGAATAACATTCATCAACCTATTACATTCTGTCTTCTGAGTATATATGGAGTTTGTTTACAAAAATCTCTACTATGCTATGCGTGGAGGTCTCTTAATGGACCACCAACCACATTAATTCTTAGATATAGGCTCTGTTGCAATTCTGAGTGTTTTAATGGACAAATCGGCCTTTTTTGATGCTCTGTTGTCCTTCTCTGATCAGGTGGAGTTCTGACTGATACAAACCCATAACTGATAAATGTTGTTATCTACCCGAGGTCGTCCATTTTCTCCTTTGGCCATTCTGTCTTTTAAATGCGGTTGCTGAGGAATTCAATGCGTGGAGGACCAGATCAGGGTCTCCTTCCTCCTTCGGGTGCACAAGGTTGCCAAAGAACATGAAAAATGCGTTGAAAACTGGCGGGAGGCGATGGAAGACACAGAGGCATTACAGGGACCAATAGCAGCCGTTGGATCAGCTAAATCAACGGTGGAGATCGCATCGGGAGGAGCTATCGGGAGTAATCGCGGGTGAATGAATATGGGTCATCGGATCGCAGTCAGGCAGATCCGACGGCGATTAGGTGCTGAAGCTGCAAGGGATTTAACGGTCGGGGACGACAGTTTTATTGGCGGGCAGTATTCCCCGCACCACCTATCGGCACCGGGCGGTTTCCGTAAATTGCCGCATGATTCAATCAAAACACGACGCGTGGCAGCCAAAACCACCGCCCCCGCGGGTTAACGGGTGCGCAAGTTGCACAATCGGGGGGAAGCGTCCACCGTTGATCTCGTGATGGATGGCCAGATGATAAGGAAAGCATGCGATGTTTAACAAACGCAGGAAAAAGGGTTATGACCGTTGGATCGCGATGATCAACGGCTACGGTTAAACGATGAGGAATAAATGGTTAAAGCGCACGGTCATATGTGTTATGACTTTAGCGCCCAGGGACTAAACACAGAATGAGTTTAAACAGGGTTTAAATGGGTGATCGGGGTTTATAGTTGTTTAAACAAAAACGCCCAGGAACAGGGAAAAGAATGGTTTGGGCGCTTTAAACAAAAATTAAAGAGTTTTATGGAGAAACAGAGATAACGGGGATTATGGGAGTGTAAAAGAAATGGAGGAAGGAAGAAATGACCGTTGCCAGCACCTTTCTCGGCACAAACCAACCACCAGTCTTGAATTCGACCCCTTAAGTAGTGAAGTTTATAACAGAGCTAACAATACGATGAGATTTCATTCTTGGAGCCCACGACCAAGTTGGGCAGCTGCTCTACTCCTAAACTCTTTGTTGCCACCTAGACAGGTGCTACATTCAGCGTCACTGGTCGTCTGTAAGAATATCCCACATCAATAATAGGAAAATATAGCATTTAATGATTCAGCTAGAATTGAAAGGATTTGGCATTCAAATAAATTCCTGAGTGAGCCATACCCAGTAGGCTCTGCTCTACACACCACGCTCTGGTTCACAGTTTATATGGTCAAGTGTAAAAATGTTTGGTTTTCTCCCTCGACCTTCAGCAGATAATCATGGTCCTACTAATGTTTCCAGAAAGTCACTGAGATACCATTAGCACAAGAATTTTGAGGGTTAATTTTGAATTCTTCTTTGTTTTTTAATGAAGCCATCTCAGCTTCAAACTGAGATATGAGGGTCGACTATTTAGCCGTTTAGGTTTCCATAAGGTTTCTAAGGTTTTTCATTTGCGACTTCCACAACGTCATGAACTAGAAAAATTCAAGAAGTAATTGGTTGAAGTTGAGGGTATGGTTTAGGTGCACAAGAAACCTCCAGAAGACACTGCTCCTTGCATTGTTGGTGAAGGACTTGTGATAGTATCTGGCTCAATAGCATTAGATTGAAGGGGCCGATTCCATTTGATATTCAACTTGTTGGGTTTTGATCATATTTTCTTTTAGATGTTCTTAACTCTTAGATGTGCATTGGAGAGTTTCCATATGGTTTATGTTCGTTCTTTTTGTTGCTCTCTGTGTTGGTTTGAAACATTAAAGGTTGCGAACTGAGTTTTATTTACTTTCTATTATTATTGATGAATTGAGTTGACCTATTGAAGTTTAAAAATGACTCAAATTGGCAATTTATTAGAGTTATTAAGAACTCTAATTATGTCAACTACTGAAAGCGCAATCAACATTAGCAAGGAAACTCTTTTTGACATTCAAACTTGCTTGCAACATACACAAGAGAAGATTGATTTTTGCATCTTGAATCTCAGCTTCAGCAAGATGAGTTACAACAACATAAGCATCATGACATCCATTAACAGACAGCAAGTAGTCAAATCAGTAACATTGAGAAAAACTCCCATCAACAACAAATCAATAATGTTTATCTAGTATCCAATGAAGGAGCAGAATTACATGCAGAAGCGGAGGTTCAGTTTGCACTTCCCAAGCCCATCATCAGACCTTGGGAAGAGCTTGTCCACAACAAGCACAAAACAGGTCTTGGATATGATAAGGAGGTTTCCTTTCATATTCCAGATTACTCAAAGCCCATCCAGTTTCAGAGTGCTGGATTCCTTCATGACAATTCACCTTCAGCTATTCCAGATTCTGCTCCTCTTCCACAACAACAACAATAGATTGTGAAATGCCAACATTGTGATTGAGTTGGCCATATGAAAGATCATTGTTTTGATCTTCATCCATGTAAGCACTGTCATAAAACCAGTCATTCTTCAAACAGATGCTTCAAAAACAAGCCTCCTGCAAGAACAAAGATTCATCTTGGATGGATCACTTCTTGGCAATGGACTTCAACAACCAAGAAAATATTTCAGTCATATGTCAGAACTTCTTCTAGAGTATTGAACAATCTTGTAGTTGAGTTTTCTACATCATCTCACCTTGTATCTGACAGGGGGGAATGATGGTCATCTACAAACTGCAAAGCCACATCAAGCGAGCCTGAGCCACAACTTTCCATATCAGATTTAGAGTTGTAGCCAGAGACAAAGATTCCCTTGAGCATGCCTTCAGTTTGTGATGCCTCTTCAAATAATTGGAGATACTTCCTCTAGCAAAAGACTTCATCTTCTTGCCAGTTTTGGAAGAGTTCTAGGAATTGCATTAAGAATTCTAGAGTTGGTGGTAATCCTTAAACCATCACAAGTTGAGACCTCCATTTTCATGTTGAGGTTCTCCCTTTTATGCAGGGTGATACCTCCCTTTCATAGTTGAAGGTTTCCCTCTTCAAAACATCAGGATCACTTCCTCTAGAAGAAGACCTCAGCTTCATGCCAGATTTAGAATAGTTCTGGGATCTTCACTAAGCATTCGAGTGTTGGTGGTCATCCTTAAACCACCTCCATTATACCAACATTTCAAAGAGCACATTCAACCTAGTGCTTCCATGCATTTTTGCACATTTTGTATTACAGTTCTCTTCCCAGACTCATACATAACCCTTCAGATTAAGGGGGGAATGTTGGACACCTAATCCTCTAATGATTGGTGTGCACGCTGAACAGCCAAAGGGAGTCCAAGGGACCACTTGGAATATGAAACCAAGGGTCACTCCTACGTATTATAAATGTATATCATGTCAATAATAGAGGTGCTCTCATGATTATCATTTACACTTTGTGTCTGCCATGTATGTGTTTAACAGAACATAGGTGGTGTCATGGATAATGCCAAACCATATGGAATGTGAGTACTCGTTGAGAATTGGTTGTGATACTCGAGTGACATTTTCTGTAACGCTTACCATCTTGGAATACTAGCTAGAAAAAGATTCTTCATTGATTTCTTCACTGTTGGGATACCCTGACGCTTTCCATGGGAGGTACACATGGGCCAAAAGTTGACCATCTAATATTGGAGCAAGTTGTCCCCCTTCAGGAGTGCACTGTTGAAAATGCAACAAGAAAACCCTAATTTAATTTTGTCCTTGAATTAAGTTAGGAATAAAATTGTAATTCCAGACAACTTGTACTAGTTAACTAAAGTTAATTTGACTTAGTTGGCTCAGTTAATTGAAATTGAGGCTCTAACTTGAGTCATGTAGAGTATCTCCTACATTATAGGATCCCTGGTTAAGTTTATTTTGAGTTGTAATTAATTAATTCAGTTTAACTGATTTAAAGTCAGTTAAACTAGTTCCAACTAATGGAGGAACTAGTAGGAGGCCAGATAGTGGGGTGTTTCCTCATATGTTCAACCAGTTAACAAATGATTCACTCATAAATAACTCATGCATGTCAGATATAAGAGTTACCTAATTGAGATTGGAGTTCAAGGACAATGTAATACCAGTTGTATAATCATCTGAATTGTACAGGTGGTGCGTGTAGTCAAAGGAAGGCCTATGATCGATTGCACAATTCTAATTGAGGAATTTCCCTAATTAATAGGGTCTAATTCCCAAGGAAACAATGCAAGGAAATAAGGACTTGGGCAAGCGAGAAATTGGTTAAGTATTTGCCTGGGCTTGTCTAGGAAGTTGTGAGGCAGATAGAGATAGTGCAGAGGTTTCTCAAACTTGAGCAAAGCATCGTAATCTTCTCATATTTTCTGACTAATGAAATATACAAGTAGCAGGGGTTTTTAGCTATGGCTTTCCCTAGGATATAATTGTGTAATGTGTTGATTGAATTCTTTCTCTTGTATGCTTCGTGATTTCACGATCATTTAATTGTTTTCATTGATGAGTAGAGTAGATATAAGTCTATTGTAAATTACAATTAGAAGTTTGAATCTACAAGGAATTTCTACACGGTATTAGATTAGAAATCACTCTAGAAAAGGAGAATATGAGTTTTTCTTTTGCAGGTGAAATCTAATTTACAGTATCATTCTTCAGAGCCAGAGAGCTTTCGTTCTATGGATTGAGATTCAAATATACCCTTGAGGTTAGTTCGAGCTATATTGCTTGGAAGGACAAGATGGAGGCAGTGTTAGAAGACAATAGGATGAAGGAATTTATAGACAAAGATATTCTTAAGCCTCTAGCAACTAATTCTCAAGATCTATCAGAGTGGAGGAAATGTGTTGCAAAGGCGAGAAGGATCATACTAGAAGGAGTTCGAGATCATATTGTCTCAAACTTCCATGGAAAGGAGACTCCATATGAAATGTGGAAGGCCTTGATAGACCTATTTCAGAATAACAGTGACCACAAGACGCTGGAAATGAAGGAAAAGCTCAGGGAAATCAAGATGGAGAAGGGTGACACAATACCAAAGTACCTGACTAAGTTCACCCAATGTCGAGATGAGCTTGGAAGTTTTGGTGTTATGGTTGTTGAAGATGATATGGCCAACCTAACACTTTTATGCCTTCCCAAGAGCTAGCATAGCTAACAGGATTCGGTCACTGGGAGGGAGAAGCTACCAGAGTAGGACCGTTCATGGTCCGACTTGGTGCAAGAAGATATTTGGCGGAACACCAGACATGGATCCTCATCTAAGCATGATGATGAGGAGAACTGTGCCTTAGCTCAAAAGGAAAAGAAAGGGAAAATAAATTCATCCCATTCCAAATCAGATTCTAGTCAGGTAAGCAAGAAGGACTTATCGAAGATTAAATGTTTTCACTGTCATGCGTTGGGACACTATGCCACGAAGTGTCCGCAGAAGAAGGTCGACTAGAAACCCTTAGGAGGAGAGGCACGTGAAGCTCTTACTTCATAATTCAAGTTGGATTTCACCATCATTGCTTGTATGGTGACATAAGTGATGGGTAGTGTGTGGTATCTAGATAGTGGAGCCTCATTCCATATGACTTACAACAAAAAATTATTTAGTGACTTGGAGGAGAAGGACCTCCAGATGCACATTGAAATTGGATATGATGGAAGGTATAGCGTGACCAACATCAATACTATTACTTTTCAGAGGGATTATAGTTCTCCTCTCACATTAAAAGATGTCATGTATGTTCTGGGTCTAAAGAAGAATTTGGTTTCAGTCGCTATGTTGGAGTGCCATGGCTACGATGTGATATTTAGCAAAGGAAAGGATTTACTTCATCACATAGCCTTAGGATAATTGAAGCGGATCGGGGTTCGGGTGAACTAACTCTACAAATTGGATGTAGAAGACTGTGAAGAGAAGGTGTAGAGTCGAGACATCGGTGAGTTGTGGCATAGAAGATTGGGTCACTTGCACCACGGAGATTTGAATATCATGCACCATATTTCTACAAGACTTCCCAAGGGTGCACTAGAGCAGAGAGATGCATGCAAAGGGTGTACATTAGGGAAGAACATGAAATCCATGACCTTTCATGGTAAGGACAATCGAGCATAAGTGATCCCTGAAAGAGTTCACTTAGATGTGTGTGGACTGTTCTCGACAACCTCCACGACCAAGCACAAGTATTATGTAATATTTGTAGATGATTTCTCACATAAGTTCTAGATTTTCTTCATGCAGAAGAAAGATTAGACGCTCTATAAATTTTGTGAATTTAAAGCACTTGTTGAGAAAGACACTAGAAGAAAAGTGAAGGCTCTCACGAGCGATAACGATGGAGAATATGTTTCGAATGAATTCAAGAAATTCTATGCATCAAAAGGAATTCGAAAAGAGTTAATAGCACCCCATAACCCACAACATAATGGGGTGACCGAAAGGAAGAGAAAAAGTATTGTGGGAGCTACATGGCCAATGTTACATGATTAGGGCCTACCATTGCACTTGTGGGCTGAAGCATGCAACACAAATGTATATGTGCATAACAGAAGTCCTCATCGAATTCCCACGATGAGTATGCCTGAAGAAGCTTTTTCAGGTAAGAAACAAAACGTGGCACACTTCAAGATGTTTGGTTCATCAATTTACTATCATGTTACCAAGGATACAAAGAAAAAGCTAGAACCAACAGCTGATTTGGGCATATTTGTGAGGTACACTGATACACCTCACAACTATCGGGTGTACCTTCCATCTCACATGATGAAATTGGTTCATAGAGATGTGAAGTTTGATGAAGATAAGGCCATAAGATGTTCCCTTGAGAGGGAGCTTCAGTTACATGCAGATGAGGAGCTTTTAGCTCCAAAGGAAGAACCTCAAGATGATGTGGAGCAGCCACATGTAGAGGAGCATAGAGTGGAAGCACTCACTCATGTATAGACTTCCAAAGATGGGAGGAAGCGCACCAGAGAGCTTGGCATATTAATGCATGATGCTAGAGAGAATATGGCAGCACCCACATCACAACGCAGGCAGAGGAGGTCACCAGATCGGTACATTGGCTACATGGATCTGATGAGCGAGAGTGTAGAGATTGAGCCATCCTCATTCGAGGAATCAGTGCAGCAATCCATATGGGTTGATGCCATGGTAGAGGAGTATGACTCCATTATCAGAAACAATATTTGGGAAGTGGTCCCAAGACCAGTAGATAAATTAGTGGTGAGTTCTAGATGGCTTTATAAGGTAAAGCAAGCAGCATATGGGAGTGTAGAGAAACACAAGGCCATATTTGTGTCCAAAGGGTTCTCTCAAGTGGATGGAATTGATTACGAGACCTTTTCTCCAGTAGCAAGGTACTCTTCAATCAAATCTATTCTAGCACTTTTAGCGCAGATGGGATGGAAGATACATCAGATGGATGTGAAGACAAAATTCCTCAACAAAGTGATTGAGGAAGAGGTGTACATTGAGAAGTTAGAAGGATTTGAGAAGTTCAATAGAGAGTCACATGTGTGCAACCTCAAGCAAGCATTGCATGGATTGAAACAAGCACCTCGTGCTTGGTACATCATGATTGACAGTTATTTCACCAAGTTGGGCTTCACCAAAAGTGAAGAAGATGAAAACCTTTACCATATTTTGGTTGAAGGTAAATTTTTTATTATAGTATTATATGCTGATGATTTAATTCTAACAGGTGATGAGAAGTTGGTAAAATCTTACAAAGAGGATCTTGCAAGAGAATTCGAGATGAAGGACTTGGGGCTAATGCATTATTTCTTTGGTATGGAAGCATGGCAAGGAGATAAGGAAAATTTTGTCTCTCAAGGAAGGTATGCCAATGAGATACTAAAGAAGTTCCACATGGAGAGTAGCAAACCCATGGAGACTCCTCTAGCAAGAAATTGGAAGAAGAAAGATGCTACTTCAGGTGAAGTATTGGAGGCTAATATTTATAGGCAGCTTGTGGGTTCACTTATGTATTTGGTGAACACACAAACAAACATATTTTTTGCAATTAAACAACTTAGTCAAGTAATGGTTAAGCCAACCAAACTCTATTAGAAGGAATCTAAACATGTGTATTTGGTACAAACACACAGAGGGAGTTAAGCTTCAAGGATTCACAAATGCAGATTGGGCAGGGAGTCCATTTGACAGGAAGAGCACATCAGGGGGAATCTTTTGTATTGGGTCAACAACAGTTGGTACAACATGAAGCAAATATCAATTGTACCCAGTTTGGTTTAAGCAGAGTACATGGCTGCTAGTCAAGCAACTTGTGACGCTATTTGGATGAGGAAGATCCTTGTTGGGTTATTTGGATAATAGATGGATCCTAGACTGATTTATTGTGACAATCAAAGTTGTATCAAACTCTCTAAGAATTCAGTTTTTCATGATCGGTCCAAGCATATTGACATCCAGTATCACCATCTTCAAGTTTGTGTGCAGAGGAGAATCATGTTGTTGGAGTACATTCCTATAGAAGAACAAGATGCAAACATCTTGACTAAGGCATTGTCAAGGGGAAAAATTGAGTTCCATATAGGCATGATCGGGGTAACAAATAATCCCTTTCTTCTTGAGAGGGGGTGTTGAAAATGCAACAATAAAATCCTAATTTAATTTTGTCCTTGAATTAAATTAGGAATAAATTGCAATTCCACATCACAAGACAACTTGTATGAGTGCACTAAGTTAATTTGACTTAGTTGGATCAGTTAATTCGATTTGAGGATCTAACTTGAGTCATGTAGAGTGTATCCTACATTATAGGATCCCCGATTGAGTTTGTTTTGAGTTGTAATTAATTAATTCAATTTAAATGAGTTAAAGTCAGTTTAACTAGTTCCAACTGATGGAGGAACTAGTAGGAGGTCAAACATTGGGGTGTTGCTTCATGTGTTCAACCAGTTAACTGATGATTCACTCATAACTAACTCATACATGTCAGATCTGAGAGTTACCCAGTTGAGATTGGAGTTTAGGGACAGTGTACTTTCATTTGTATAATCATTTGAATTGTACAGGTGTTGCATGCAGTCGGAGGAAGGCCTATGATGGATTGCACAATTCTAATTGAGGAATTTCTTTAATTAATTGGGGCTAATTCCCAAGGAAATAGCACAAGGAAATAGGGACTTTGGCAAGCGATAAATTGGTTAAGTATTGGCTTGGGCTTGTCTAGGAAGTTGTGAGACAAATAGAGATAGTGCATAGGTTGCTAGGGATTGAGAAAAGCAATGTAATCTTCTCATATTTTCTGACTAATGCAATATACAGATAGCAGGGGTTTTTAACTACATATTTCCCCGGGAAAACATTGTGTAACGTGTTGATTTAATTATTTCTTTTGTATGCTTCATGATTTCGTGATCATTTAACTGTGTCCACTGAGGAGTAGAGTATATTCAAGTCTATTGTTTTAGTAAATTACAAATAGCAGTTTGAATCTACAAGGAATTTCTACATGCACCACTTCATCGTGGAAATAACGATGATTAAGTAGCCAAAAATGAAATAGGTCACCCTCTTATAAACATATTCACATGATTTTAATTACTCATTCAACAAGTAACTACACCAATTCAATTGTTCTCCATGGTCGCAAGCTTCAGCAACCGAGATGACAACTAAGGTGCACTCCCCCTTTATGTAGTGGAACATAATTTTCCCCACTATAACATGGCATGAAAATATAATTGAAGGCCTATTAATCATGTCGATAATATCCCCTCTGTCGCCTCGCTAAGTAGAATATTTTGTGTAAAAAAATTCCTCCCCTTTCTTCTTACCCCGCTTGGAGAAATTTTAGAAGGTAGACGAAACATCTACACCAGCTATAGATAGCCCTCTCAGCCTCCAAAAATCATTGGCATGTATCGGGTATTTTTGGGCAAGCCATAAGGATCCTCCATGCAACCAACTAATATGAAACTTGGTACAGTTCATGACCACTCCAAAGTTACCGAAGATAGGCAAGTTTCTCAAATTCTTCAATGTAGACCTTTGCAATGCTTGGAACTCCACTTTCAGGCGGGAAGAACTACTACCATATTTATTTTTGAAGCTCTATAAAGACCTCATGTTTGAGTGCAAGGAAATGGAATGAATCA
The DNA here is from genome assembly GCA_031772625.1 of Pinus tabuliformis. Taxonomy (NCBI): domain Eukaryota; kingdom Viridiplantae; phylum Streptophyta; class Pinopsida; order Pinales; family Pinaceae; genus Pinus; species Pinus tabuliformis. The sequence continues at coordinate 341,678,499 of CM062805.1, forward strand.
TACAAATCATTATCCAACAGGGTGGCCTTTTCATACTTGCCGATAATGTACTCCATATTTGTAACGTGAGGCTCTAGAAGACCTACAGGAATAACAAGCTTGGAAACATGAGTCATGGTAGTGACTCGATGACTATAGAAAATATTCACATGAGGTTAGGATGTAGACCAAGAAACAGAATAGATTGACACTATATCTAGGGTGACCAACTTGACCAACCAACTTCTTACGATGAGGAGTTTCAACATTTCCATACAAATTATATAGAAAGACTTAACACGACGTCTGCAATTGGACCATTTAACTAATAAGTATGTCAACTTACCATAATAGATTCAAATCATGATAATAATGGTGAATATGACAGGGACTCCAGGTGGATGATGAAAAAGACTTGAAAGGCGGTTAATAATTATGGTCAATTAATGGGGAATGATGACAAAACCAGAAAACAAGCACCCGCAATCTATTAGGATCATTAGGGAAATATTACGATGATAATTAAAAAATACTCTGCTAATTATTACAAAATTTGATAGAAAAGACAAGTGACCCATGCTTCTCCCTGGCCATAATTAGTTATGGTGGGTTGCAATTAACTATATTGATAAAATGGGCATAAATACACTTATTTTTGCAACTGCTTAACTAGACAAACTGACATGATTGACTCAATCCTAAACCTAACTATGAACCCCTTTCGAAGATTAGAAATTACTTAAATGTTGTATTAGCCATGTGTTGAGGACTTCATTTTTGAGGAATTAAGAAGTTTTGGTGATGAGCCAAAATGCTGACGACAAGTCGTGGAGATGGCCATTAGAAAGTTGTGGGAGTAACAACTGGGGAAAAGGAAGGAACTCATGGAAGACTAGTAGTTGTAGAGGAACGACGGGAAAGAGCAGCGACAGCCGAACGCGAAAAGAACAACGACAATCGAGGAATAGAAACAAATGATCAAGGAAGAAGGTGGAGGGCCCAAGAAGGAGTTGGCAGTCCAGGTTAGCGCGCGGAGATAAGGAAGGATGAGTTAAAAGGTAGAGAGGGGAACATTGAAAGGTTGTTGTTGCGGAGATAGGAGAGCCTATTGGCTTAAGGGGGCCTAACCCAAGTTCAGAGTTCTTCACATCAACCAACAAAACCCTCGTTGTTGGCCCTTTCAGAAACAACCTGCATAGTGCAGGCTGCAGTCTCACCTGAAGCACTATTGGGTGATGCTAGAACCAGGTTTCTGCATCTAGAGACAGTGTGATAAGTGGTCTTAAGCTTCTATAGCTCAGATCTGCCTTCGTGTAGATCGGTAGTCTTCTATGGTTTGATACAGTAACTCAAGTAAAATGGCTTCCAGACCTTCAAAAAGGTCCACGATCAGTCTTTGCAGACCCTAAATAGGAAAATCATCCACTTTTGCACATTAATCAGTAACCCTAGATCTGCCTTCACGCATATCTATTCAACTCATCAAAAATCATAACATAAATAACCCTTATCTTCTGGAAAATAGATAATTACTTAAGTCATGCACTAATAATATAGATTTAGTAGTTTCACGCAACATTTATTCATTATTCCATAGAAAACATATTATAAAGCGATAGATGATAACATAAACAGAATCAACAATAATACTCAGATTGCAAGATAATTCTTCAAAATCAATCTTTATTCATATTCAACATTCGAATTACAGACTCTTTCACCGTGCGCACTCAACTGCAGGGGTCCATGCACTCAGCTATGGACTTACCAAGGCCTCCTGCGCACTCAGCTACAGGAGCCTTCCCCTTTCGCCTACGTACCGAAAGAAGATCCTTCCTACCTTAGCACTTTCCCAAAACAATCTCTATCTTGAATATATATTCTTCGCTACTCTTTAGACTCACTATGACTCAACTATATATAGCTTTCTTCAATACAATACCATGGTCCGTGGACCATGGGTGAGTCTCAAGACCGATCTATTTAATTATCCAAACAAAGGGCTAAAACCCCTTTGACTCCTATCTACCTACGCGCTCTGCATCCACATTTCGTGGAGACTTTACATCTTTTACAAAAACTTATACAAAATTTGGGTTAACTAACCCCAAAATTGACCCTAGGGACCCTATCCCAATAGGCCCCCAACACAAATATCATGACTCACCCTCGAGTCACTCAGTTGATGCCTCGATCTTACTGCGGAGACCACCTAGGTCAACCTGTAATACTGCAACTTCAGCAACACTCTACACCATGACCTGCTGCACTTCTTCTACCAACTTCTTTGTTGTCGGGCCTTCCACTTCTAGGCACATTGTCCTTTGTGTTTGTTGTAGCATTTTTAGCTTTTCCTGGAGTGATAAAGCTGGCAGAATTCCTCTAGCCACGATTGTAATCTGGCCTTTAGAAAGGCCTCTTTCCTCTACAATTATTCCATCTATGCTTGCAGCTGCTTTCCTTCCTATAACTTCGCGAGGCATTGCGTTGGAACCAAAGTTCGCGCAGTCACTCGAACTTCATCATACTTCTGTTGTATCTCTTGGACATCGGTGTTTATCTTCCGCAAGTCCAGGTCCTCCTACAGATTTTCCCATAATTCCATTGCTTGGTCGAACATCATTGCATAATTTATGGTTGTGATATCCAATGTGTTCATATTCTCCTTAATTGATGCTCTGTGTTTCTCTCAAACCTCTGGCGAAGTAGTTGGTTGCAACTTCAACTACAGCTCTGATATCTTCATTTGGAAATCAAAAGTAACCCTGTCAATCTCGTCCTTTGATGTGTGTAACACAACAGTTAATTTCCTTACTTTTGATGTAGCTGTGGCATCCTCTAGGATGTTCAATTCTGGTGCTATCTTGTAGGCCTGCTCTATTTTTGTCTCTGGGCTATGACTCCATGTCTGCAACTCCTCCTTTTCCTTTAGCGCCTGTGTTTTCTCCACAAACATCTATTCATTTTTTACCTTAAACTCACTAGTGATTGTGAGGGTGCACTGCTCTCTAATCCTCAGCGCATCTGAAACCCCTTGATGCAGCACATGGAGGGTCTAGAGCGGCAATGCGGCCAAAGTCAGTCCGATGTCCTTCACTATACTAATCACAACGCAATCCTCATCTTATTCTTTGCGAAGGGACCCTTCTGGTAAAGGTATGACTCTAAGGTCCAGAGTCTGTTCCATCTCTACGATAATCCACTTCCTTGCGCCAAGCTCGCTTGCACCCTGCTCACTTTCCCAACACTTGCTTGAATCCTGCCAGTCTGGATCTGTAGCTCATGGAGATCCTTTTGGACACTACCCAATGTCTGCATATACTGTTGTTCAAATTGTTGCCATAACTTTGTGGTCATGTCTCTAACCTTGTCACTGATCTTATCGAGATCACCTTCTGTAAGCACCATCGGGTCAATGCGTGTCTGCTTATTAGACTTATGTTGTTTTCACTGTCCACCAGTCTGCTCCTATCCGCGCTTCTTCAAGGTGAAGGGAGTGCTCTACTCCTCTCCACCGTCTCCTTCCTACCCTGAAAGTTCCTGCTCATTTGTGTTGCGAAGCCGATCCTTCGACTTCCTCTGTGTCCGAGCATTATTTCTCAGCATGTTCCTTTGCAGCGCGCTCTTTCTCAGTGTGTTGCTGCTCCACAGTTGCCTTAGCAGTAGATTCCTTCTTCTCCTTCTCAGCCAAAGCACTTACGGCCTTCTGAGCTGCTTCCTTACACTTTTGTGCAGTGGTCGACTATGCAGCAAAGCTCTCTGCACCTTTGCTTGTACCAACACAAAGCTCTGTGGGTTCGCGCCACTCTGCTGCCAACTCCCCACGATCTCCCGCATGTCCATCTCAATTACCAAATATGGAAGTTTGTGCCATAGGTGCTTTGGGTCGTTTCGCGCCCGAATTGAAACATTGTGGAAATCAGCCTTGAACTCTGTGAAGGCCATCAATTACACGAAAAAGGTTGGGGACAACCTTGGCCTTTGACTGATAACCATTCAAAGGTCCATCTCCATCAAGATCTAGAAAATTTTCGACTCCTTAATCCTTTTTTGATCCTTTGTTGCCCATAATGAGTGAACCTTGTTGCCTCGGGTAAATCTTCCATCTACGGGGGAAACTCACTGTTCTCCGGCAATATCCACGCTATTAAAATAATAGACAATAACAACCACGCATAGTGGAAGGGCTTTATTTCTTCCTCAACCTCACAATAGTTCGCTAAGAACTCTTTGCACAGATACTTCGCCCAGTTGTATTGAACTCACTTCACGCATTGGGCATCTAGTGACACTATCGGTGCCAAAACTTCGCCTGCGCGGCATTTCCTCATGATTTTCCCTGGAAGAATTTAGGAGGTGAACTTCTCTACCTAGCCTAAATAGAACAGATAGAATATCCGTGCAACTGCTTAACGAGTCCATACTCGGCCTTCATTTTGGTTGCTAACTCTTTTTCACCACTTTTCTCTCCAAACTCCTTGGCAGGGTCCACCCCTATGTAGGTAGCTAGGTGATCCGATGAATTAAGATGTATGTGATCAGGATGGGATCCCCAAGCCATAGACACCCATCGTGCACCAACACAAGGAGTTGGCGCATGCAAACTGTGTTGATAATCAACCTATGAAAATGCGGCACATAGAGCATGTGTAGCAACCCCGCTTGTTCAACACCTTTGATCCAGTTCATGGGTTCCAAATGCATAACCCTAGTCTCTTCATAGTATATCTTCACCATATACTTAATAGTTTCCAAAAGTGGGAACCTCTCATGGTTCGTGAGGTCCCAATCCTCCATTTTTAGCAAAGGAATGTGCGTTAATGTTGTGCATTCAAATTCCACCTATTCAAGCAACAAGGGTGTCGAAACGGTGAATTTCCCCGAATCTGGGTCCTTGGTAGCTTTGGTTTTTCTCTTCCACTGAGGGATATCCGCAGGGAGCCATGAGATTATATTGACCTCTTCAGCATCCAATTCCTCTATACCTTGGTATTCTTCCTCCTCCAAATAGACCACTTTCTTGGTTGTTTATCTTGTTTTCTCTTTTTGTCACACTTCTGGGTTCTTCCTCGTTGACTATATCACTACCATCGACTTCTTCTATTTTTCCTTTGTGGTTGATTTCTTCAGCCTAGGCGACCTCAGCGTGGTAAGCACAGGGGTTGCATCTTCCATACTAGAACTCTCCAGGCCTAGCGCATCCAAAACGACAGCTTCAAAACTTATGGCTACTATAGGGTTTGTAGCAGTCATTCGTTCTATAAACAGCTGTCGGGCTTCTGCAGACGAATTTGCGAATGAGGAGCGCGTCATGAACTCCTCCCAGAATTGACGACTCAAAAGCTTCAAACAGAAAAACACCCAGACAACTATTAGAAGAAAAGTGTTCTTCGGCAGACCAACATGCTCAATTTATATAAGGTTTTAATTCAAATCGAATTGTTCCCCCCAAATTATGATCATAAATGCATCTTTGGCGGCAAATCTCTAAAGATATTCGCCATAAATATTGCCTAACCGCTCCTCTTAACTGATTTTTGGCCATCAAATCATGAATAGTAACCCCAATGGCTACTTTTGGACCCATCTGCGTGGCACCATCCTCCATGGCGGAACTCATCCAGCGCAGCTTCACCTGTCACACTCTTGTTGTCCGTCGCGCAGCCTCCCTACCACATTCTTCACTTAGTCAGGCAACATAGTTTATAGTCCCACAATCCCTTGCAATTGCTTGGATTACTAAGATTGTCCTACTTCCATATAGTCATTGTGTAGGGCAAGGATCCCCTGTGTACAGCTTTAGCCTACTTCCGTTCACTTTTCCAGGGAATGTGTTATGAAACCAGCTCAAGAAAAGATAGAAAAGATAGATCAACGCCTTAGAATTCAGCCTCTTCGAGGGGGCAACCTCCTTTACATTACATAAATGAACAATTCTTGGATGATACAAATGAAAAGACCTCCTTTCTATATATAGGAATCTAAGGAGTCATAACATAATCAAAGCCGACATAACAATAATAATGTAAGGGCACAATAATAACAATAGTGGGCTTCTATGGGGCACATTAGTAACAATATGGGCACTACATGGGTACATCAATATAATAAGTGGATTGTACTAATAACAATAAGGGGTTACACTAGTAGTATAGGGGCCTAACATGCCCCTCTCCTTCAAAAAGCGTTGTCCTCAACGCTTGAGTAGTTCTTGATGTTTCTGTATAAAATTCTTGTCCTCCCATGTGGAATCTTCAGCGGGTAAGTTCTTCCACTTGATGAGATACTCTGAAATTGATCAATTTTGTAGCTGTCGGGTTCTTGTTTCTGTGACTGCTCCAGGTTCCAATATGATTTTTCCTTCCTTTTCAATATCTGGAAATATTGTTTGAATTGCGATCTTTTGCAACTTTTGAATAAGTGGCCATACTTCTTTGTCCTTCTTCCATTCATCCCTTGCTTCATTTATCCAATCTGGTTGGATAATAGAAATAGCACAAAACAATGCTTCCACATCCTCATCCTTGAAGAGTCTTCCCATTCGGTAAGGTTGCCATTTTTTAAGTGCATGTAGTATTGCCAACATTTCCTTCTCATAAATAGCTTGCTTGAGATGTAGCAGTAAAAATAACCAATCGCCTACATCAAAACATTTTTCACTACGATGTTGATCTGCCTGTTGTTTCGTTTGATTTTGCACCGAAGTGGTGTTATCCTTTAAAAGTTTGAGAACTTCTTGTTGATGCTCGATGTGATCTTTCACTGCTTGAACCTTTTTCTTCTTGATATGTCCTTCTATCTCTAGAGGTTGAGGAGTGGTAATTTCTTCCAATCCTTTACAAGATATGGTCGGATTCATTTCTTAATGCTCGATGTGATCTTTCACTTCTTGAACATTTTTCTTCTCGATATGTTCTTCTATCTTGATAGTTTGAGGAGTGGTAATTTCGAACAATGAATTACAAGATATGGTTGGATTCATTTCTTCTTTCTCGATGTGATCTTTCACTTCTTTCACCTTTTTCTTCTTGATATGTCCTTCTATCTTGAGAGTTTGAGGAGTGGTAATTCTTGCCAATGCTTTACAAGATATGGTCTGATTAGTTTCTTCTTTCTCTGGGGTGGGTCCCTGGCGTATATCTTCTTCTTTTGATGTTTCTTGATCCTTTTTTTCCTCCTCTTCATATTTTATGTAAAATAATTTCTTCTCAGAAATATACTCAGGATCCAATGAAAATTTCGAGGATTCTCACCCAGTGCAGGATTGAGAGGGCTTAGGTGCTTTGCAATGCAGCCTTGAATGGGGCTACCTTCTCTGCAGAGCACTTACCCTTGACCAAGGGTGCGTTGGTGACCCAAGGAAGCACTTTGGCAGGGTTTGAAGTCAGGAAACTCTCATGGATGAAAGCACTCAATGAGGTGGCATGTCTAGGGAATGTAGCAACTAAATTAGGGTTTGATAGACCTTGTTTACACTTATCTGATCATCGGGAGTGATGTGCCCAAATAGCCCTGTAACAGCTACCCCCTAAAGCATGAAGTAAAAAATGATAATGTTGAGTGATATGCTTTATGATATGATGAGGAGGATCTGAAACAGACGGTGACCTGCATCAATTACAATACATAATATCATGATATCTTTGAATTTTTCATGAATTGTTGAGGGAAGGCATACCCATGCTCAGCATATAAGCTTTTCATCACATGTACATAAATCATATAATCATCTACAGATATAGACTCATGATAAGATGACTATCTGTGTAAAGCCATCGTACAGATGATTTAGTACTCCCCTGAAATCACAGTGTAGATGGATGAAACTAGATCCGGGATCCTCTATCTCGTCCAATCATTTGAAAAGCTCAAGTATGAGTCTAACCATGTGAAAATGTGATCTAAAGTCGAACATGGGAAGACACCATATAATTACCAGCCAATGATGTAAGATGTTAACAGACGTGAGAGAAATCACAAATAATGATAATGATTCTCAAGGTACTATAATACATTTTGCATGGTGTGAATAGATGTTTTGATGTCGAACACCATACAAAGTCTTTCGGTCGAAGCCCTTTGATGTCAACCTGTTGCCGGAAGCGAGAAACTTTTCATTGATGTATGCAAGCCTCAAGGTACTGGAAAGGTGTTTCTAAGTCAACTTCCTGGATAATGTGCTCATGTCGATAAGAAGCGACTCGTCGCAAGAGGACCTTGATGTACCCCCCATCAATGACATGAAACGAGTGTAATGATTTTGAAGACATAAGGTGACTGATGACAATGTTCAGGAATGGCAGTCATGAAAATGAAGGTTTATGAGTATTGCAAAGGATAAAGTTTACTGAGTGACTTCTCTTGAACATGTCGACGACACTGAATGAATTGGCAGCATTGACCCAAAACCAAAGTGATGGATGGTGTGATAGACATTGGTATGATAACCATCAAGCAGATAACCCAACCCAAATAGTCAGAGAGATGAGGTGAAAGTGTCATGTTCAAGAGCGACTTGCTACCATAAAGTGATTTATCCCTTTTCCCATTTTCCCCAGTCATTGCTGACCAGTACCTCTTTATTTTTTAACAAGCTTGAGGAGGATAACATATGATTGATGTATAATTCTACCCTTCGGGTGAATCCATTGCTATGTGATGTTTTAACGAGTCTAGAAAAAGTGAAACTCGGTCTTGTCATGATGGACAAGTTTGTCATTATTTGATGCTTTAATGAGTTTAACAACAATGAGAACTCAGCCCTTTTCATGTTTAGAGAGTTTGAAAAGAGACAAAAAGAAAAATCCACAAGTTCTTTTTCGTAAATTTATCTCTCGAAAAAGCATAAAATAATACAAGAGAGAACCTATTGACCATGTTCGATCAATGTATTCCTTTTTGTAAGTAATCTATCTCAATCCGGAAAAGGGTTAAACTTATACTAAGTAGATGTCGTTTCCAATCCATTTACGAGCTAAAAAGGACAAGCACCCGGCAATATTTTCATATTTTGAGAGTCTGAAAAGCGCTGAAAGAGGACTCTAGGGGGGTTCCTTTTTCGATGTTTAACAGAGCTCGAAAGAGAGGTAAAAGTATGCTTTGTGGTCAAAAGTACATTTTACGATCATGCACTTCAAATTCACTATGTTAGTTGTAAACCTACTCAAAGAACCACCAAACGGATTAAACATACCTCTTTCATTGGTAAAAATACGTAAAAACTATAATTTATTCATTTAATGAACATGAAATAACCATAAAACAAGAATTTACCAAGTCATTTTACCATTTGACATTTACCATTCAGTTTTGTGCTCTAAACCAGTTTTTTACCCCAAACTTCAGCAGTTGATTGCAGGAGATTCTGTGGATCATTCTTCATGCCGTCAGGACCAGGTAGGAGATCTACCTCTTCTCTTTTAGTTAAGGCCATTCTTTTTCAATTTCAAGCAAAATTTTTAGGGTTTTTGGGTCCCACGCCCTAGGATCAGTGCACCCTTATGCATCGAAAATTGCATTGTAGAGCAGTCAAACAAAAGCGAAATTGCTCTGCATCGCACTATCTTAAGATCAGGGGTGTGTTGGGCGCAGTTTAGAATTTTGATTCATCATTCTTACCCAAAATCTCTTCAGTTTTTTGCATGAAATGGATCCTAACTAAGCCTATGGTGTGATTTCAGACTTTGATCGGATCAGAATGGCTATCACATGGCGTGAAAGAGAACATGAAGAATAGGATATGGTTGCCCTAAATGATCCTGGTACTGTTGAGGCCCTCAGAGATTGTGGGTTACTCAAATATTTCAGGTTATCTAGGATGAGGCAACAGTTAGAACTATTGCAGTTCTTGGTTAGTTCATGGGAGCCAGCGGAACAAGTTTCTCACATAGGGGACAAAGTGTTCCCTATATTGATTGATGATATTTACTTTCTCACAGGATTGTCGAGATGTGATGCCCCCATTTCTCTTTCAGGTTCTACCCGTGGGGGTGAATCAGTGAGGGACTACATTCGACAATTTTGTCGGCCAGGTACACAGCCTAACAAAGATGGAAAGATAAACATCAGGGATGTTCATGATTTACCCTTGTGAACAATCCTCTTTACTATTGCAAAGTTGGTGGGTAGCATGACACTTCATGTCACAAATAGATCATACATGCAGTATGTGCTCGAGTGTCTCGAGCCAACTATGTTCAACTGGTGTGAGGCAGTGCTCTCTTTAATGAAAGAGCAGCTGACTAAAGTAAAAAGTGGTAAGATGAAAAATTTCAACTATGGATCGATCTTGATCGCTTTTACTTTGGAGAGAATTCCATTGATGCAACCTCAACATGTGACACTAAGTTTAGCTAGTCCTAGAGATCCACGGATGCAGATATGGGTAGAGTTGATGGCTAGACACGCTGGTGAGTCATCAATCTCATTTTCTACCGCATTCTTCAGTTGGCTCCGTCGAAAACATATTATCATAGAGGAGCATCCATATGCAAGGATGGATTTTCGTGGAGATCCAGATTTGAGATTACCAGTGGGTGCTCAATGGGGTGCTATAGGTAAATTGTTTTGACCATGTATTTTTTATTTTTTTGAGTTTTTACATGTTTTTGTATTTTTTTATGTTTCCAAGACTAAACTAAAAATGTTCTCATGTATACAGATGTTGGCATTGTTCGACCAATGGGTCATCAACAGGAGGCGGGTGAACCAGTGGGGAGAAATGTCAGAAGAGCATTTCTCCAGGATTTAGATATGATCGAGACACTGGCGAAGTTGCAACATCATATAGAGGGGTTAACCCTCGATATACCAGATGTTCAGATCGAGGAGTTACTGATGAGACTACAATGCCATACTATTGGTGTACCTAGCCGTTGGATGAGGCTATTGCGCATGATAGCTCAGGCAGTGACCTGTTATCATGAGAATCATTAGATCTACTTAGGATGATTTACTGTATGCATTTTGAGGTTTTGAGGTCAGATGACCAACATGTCTTGGACACAAATTTTTGTAAAAACTTTGAACATCTATCTATTTTACTTTCAGTGTTTTTGTATGGTTATGTGTAATCCTATTCAACTGTTGATGTGAATTGAAAATTTACTCTTTACATATGTCATAAATGTCTGTTTAACACGTAATTCGCTAAAGAATCAGTCAATGTGTTAAAGTTTCTGGAAATGTGTTGATATTGAATATAATCAAATGTCTTTCCAAGAGATGAACTCTAAGGAATATATGATGAATAGTTGGATTTCGGACGGTATAAACATTCATAAGTTGTAGTACAAGTTGTGAGTCTAGCCTAATGATGATTCGGTGAATGCCAAGTGAAATGGCATCAGAGAGGAGTTTGATCAATGTGTTATACTTAGTGATATTGTTTGTATAACAACCGATACAAATCCCTTGAAAACACACTAACTCGCCACTTGGAGCGAATATGGCCCATGCTGCAGAGGATAGGTTCTACGTACTATGACTAGCACCATCAGCATAACCAACAAATGGTTCCAAAGATTCTGACATCTGCAACAAATGCAAAGCGGATTACTAACCACACAAAAACTCTAAAAGTCACATTGTCCCACACACACGCAATCAAAGCATATATCCAGTGTTTTTACTACGCACAATCAAGCTTAGTAACATTTAAGATACAACCTGTTTCGGGGCCGCAAAAATGGAATTCCATCATAATCAACCAACTTGTAAGTGCCTTCTGCCAAAACACGCTTGACAATGTAGCGGCCCATCCATAGTGGTTCAAATTTTCTTGTTCCTAATTTATCGGCTCCCTGATCATAAAGCAAGACCAGGTCTCCTTCTGAGAATATGCGAGGCTTGACATTACGATCATATTGCACCTTAATTCGTTTCTTATGTGATTTGTTGGCCAATGCGGCTTCACGATGTGTTTCATCTAAATGGATGAGTTCTACGAAACACGCTTCCTCATCAGAAGTGTCAGGTAACAAGTCAATTGCGATTTTTAGTGATGAAATCTCACATTGTATTGGCAAGATTACCTCAAGACCATACACCAATTGGAAATGTGTGAATCCAATTGTGTTGAATCCAATTGTGTTTCTTACCAAGGTTCGATAATCCCACAAAGCTGAATACATCATCAAATGCCAGTTTCGTTTGTGAACTCTTATCATTCATTGAAGCATTCACTTAAGGATTTTTTTTATGGCTTCAACTTGTCCATTAGCTTGTGGATAATAAGGAGTAGAACTATCATGTGAGAGTCCTAACTTTCCAGTGAATTCAGTCATCATGTGATTGCAAAAATGTGAACCATGATCTGTAACTACATCTTGTGATACACCAAACCGTGCAACGACATGGTTGAAGAAAAAAAGTGTAGTTGTCTCACCACTATTGTTTAATGTAGGCATCGCCTCGACCCATTTCGTAAAATAGTCAACGACGACAATAATATACCAATGACCCCAGGCAAAGTGAGGGTTACATGTCATGAAATCAATGCCCCATTTTGCAAATGGTCCAACAGCGACGATAGATGCAGTAGTGCAGGTGGTAATCGTACGGTCAAACATCTGGCATGCATGACAACTTTTGAAAGTAGTAACGCAATCGTTAAATATGGTAGGCCAAAAGTAACCAACATGGAGAATTTTCTATGCGGTAGCATAACCAAATAAATGTCCACCACAAGCACCAGAATGGCAATCATTTAGAACTTTCTCGGTTTCCTCATATGTGAGGCACTACGAAAAATCGTATCGATACTGCGACAGTAAAGGGTGTCGCCTATGATCATATAATATTTGGCTTGATATCAAATACGTCGTTGTTGCAAGTGAGAGGTATCGGACCAGAAAGTTTGGGTTTGGAGATAGATCAGTATATCTCCATACCAAGGGTCAAATGACAAGATCAGAAACAGAGACTCATCCAGAATTCATGGTTCCGTTGTTGAGTCGATGGTGGTAGAGGGAAGGTCGCAAAGAAGCACGGAAAAAACTAGATATTTCTTTGACTTGGATTTGATGAATTCCAAATCAATTTCCTACAAAATGACAATCCATTTTGAATATTTTCCCCCCAACAATTGACATGACAAGATGTATGTCATAAGGTTGCAATCCAAAATGACAGTGGTCTTTCGGAGCAAGATATAATGGTGAAATCTTTGTACAGCCTGAATGGAAGCCAAATCTAACTTCTCCACATAAGAATACTTAGCTTCTGTATCATTGAGATTATCACTCAAATAATAAATCGAATGTTCAATCCCATCTTCTTCTTGGACTAAAACCATAACAATAGTTGTATCTGCAGCAGTGAGATACAGGAAATACTCAATCTGATAATTAAGGGAATACGTTAATGACACTCTGATCAAGGTATCTTTGAAAGCATCAAAGGAAGCTTGCGAAACCTGGTCCCAATGGAAGGGAATTCCCTTTTTCAAATGACAAGTAATTCCTTTAGCCATTTTGGCATAGTTGGGAATGAATCTCCTTAGAAAGTTAGCCTTCCCATGGAGTCTCTGTAACTTAAGTAAATTGGAAGGTGGAGGGAGATCAAGTATTGCCTTAACCTTCAAGGGGTCGAGTCGAATTCCTTCTTTGGACACTAAGAAACCAAGAAAACAACCAAGACCAACACAAAACACACATTTATGTGGATTGAGTCGAATTTTAATGTCGGCACCGTAAAAATATGGCTCTCAAATGTTGCAGGTGATCAACGCATTTCCGTGAGTGAGTAGGTAAGTCATCTAGATAGGGTTGAACAATGTGTTTGATGTCATGAAAGGCATAATTCATTTCCCTCTGAAAAGTTTCCCCAGCGTTCTTCAAACCAAAAGGGAGTTTCCTGTATGCAAATGTGCCCCAGGGACAAATAAAAGCAATTTTAGATTGGTCTTCTGGGCAGATATTGATCTGATTATAGTCGGAAAATCCATACATAAATGAAAATATTTCACATCTGGCACATTCATCAATTGGAAAAATATGACCCGGATTATGCACAGTACTTTGTTCATCATGTCGATGTTTCGAACCCCAAAGGGGATCCATCATCAAGACATTCATCGATTATCTGGTCGATAAAGGGAGTGGGATAGTTATATTTTGGACAAACATGATTAACATCCCTATAATAAACACACTCATATTTTTCCTTGTTTCTTCATGACGAGAAAAATATTGGAAACCCAATCAGTAAGAGGAACAGGGTATATGAAACTAGCATGCAAAAGTTTTTCAACTTATGCTTTTATGGCAGTAACCTTCTTCAGATGAACAAGACGGAGGTGTTGTCGTACGGCTTGACATCAGGATACATTTTAATCTCGTGTTCAACTATACTAGAATCAGTACCTGGCATTTCCACATATGACCAAGCATATATATCGCGGAATTCATGAAAAAGAGCACGGTAAGTTTCAAGTTCTGATGGAGAACAAGGTTTTCCAACATGGACGTTTTCTACAATTTCAGGTTTGGTCGAAATATCAATCGAAATGGTTTCTTTGATATTCGATAAGTTTCATTTGAAATCGACTATGTCTAGAAATACAGAATTTGAAAGGAAATCAACAATTGAAAGGCGATTTAGTTCATTTGGAATATCTTCTATGTGATCTGGAAGATGGGATCAATGATGATAATCTACCCATGGTTCTTCTTATGTCATCATTGATTGGATGATTTCTTCATCAGTAGAAAATGTACGTGAAAATGGATCAGAGGAAGTACCATATTCTAATGAACGATCAACCCATACAATCAGTCATGATGGATTTGGATTGGTTGTCATGATGGATTTGGATTTGTTGTGCAAGCCAAAAAGATTGATTGCTATGCGAGCTCAATTGGGCTTAGCGTCATGGTTTCATTACGCATATCAACTTCGGAATTATTGGAAATCTTCCATGAGTCAGATGAAGTGGAAGATATCATGTTATAGGTCTCAACTTTTCCAACTTCCGCCATTTGTGATGGTGACAGTAGTGAAAAGGTGCCCATTAGGGAAGAATATTTGAAGAGACCTACTCCAATGTTATGAAGAGATAACAGAGGTCTGTGAACTAATGGAACACTTCGAGTTGCCTGTGAACTAGAGGCGAAGAAGGCAAGTTTATCAATCACTGTGTGATTCCGCCTTTATGAGGGTGTTGTGTTGTACAACAACCCCCCATTTCTAGAAAAATAAATTACACAAAATTTTTAATAAGAAATGGGTCCCTTTTAAATAAACTTAGTGAAATTTCTAAGTTGATAAATAAAATTGTTATTGACCTCATTATAAGAAAAACCTTTGTCAAAAGCCCCGATGTAAATGATTCATTTTGTAAAACCTTTTGAAAAGTACAAAGTGTTCCTTTAAAAAACATTATAAATAACTCTACATTACGATAAAGCGATCGGAGATTGCATATCGCAATGACAAAGGGACGCACACAAACAAGGCCTCAACAAATCCCTCGATCCGATAAAGGTAATCGCAATCGGCAATCGGAGATATCATATGACAAAGGGATAAAAACGCAAACCAAACCCCCGATTGCGATCAATTAATAGGGCGCGCATCTCAAGAGGAAAACATACGCTAAACAGTTTGCATGCATAATACTCTGTTTTATTACAATATCACTTTATTGGCAATCAAAGACATTTGTTGCAAGTGATGAAGCCTCTCCCTTTGAAACTCTCGATTGTGATTTGCGATTTAGCGTTGATCGCCGATCGAGGAAATCCAATGTTTTAAGACTCTGACTCCGACTCCGACTCGGCCGAGGATCGACTCCGAATCTGACTCTGAAACGGTAATGACTTGGTCGGCTCGATTTCAATGACTCGATCGTTGTAAAAAATACATTAAATATTTATTTTTTTTATAAAAAAACATAATTTTAAAGATTTTAAACATAATTTTAAAGATTTTCATTCATGTTACCAAACACACAGCATTATAATATAGATGGAAGACAACATATGATCAAAGTAGGTTCATGAACCAATCCATTATATCAAAATGGTACCCAATGGCAATACATAGTCAACTGTCATACATGATCGAAGACTCAAAACAAAAAACACATAACCAAGGAGGCTAGAAATGGCCTCTACAACAAAAGTAAACTGTGACGGTGACCAGACTCCAGTACTAGTACTACAGTACTACTGGGCCACTGGCTAGTAGATACTGTCAGAGGAGCCAAGATCACGTCGATCAATCTCTGGATCATCATCATCAGAGTCAGACAGGGGGCCCCATGGCTCCTCCTCATCATCATCATCCCCAACTGCAACTGTAGAAGTGCTACCACTAGCAGGTTGTGCAACTGCAGCAGATGCAAGCTGAGATAGAGTAGATATGCGGCTGCGCTTCTGTCGTCGCTGAGCAGAGGAAGCACCTACAACTGGAGTCCCTGCTGGCTGTGAGACTGAGGCTGGTGGATTGGGATCTGCATTCAACTAAATAGGCTGAAGTTGAACAACATGTTCAAGTTCAACTGATGTCTCCAGATCTAAATCTAAACCAAGATCCTCATCAGGATCAAACTCTGCTGGACAACTCTCCACTACCCAATCTGATGTTGGATCAATGTCTTCCAACACAATGGGATCTGAATCCGGTCTTTTGTTCAGCAAATGGTTTCGTCTGAGCCGGAGGTTGTATTGGACAAAAACTAGATCATTTAACCGTTTTCGATCCAAACAGTTTCTCTTCTTTGTGTGAATCCTCTCAAAGACACCCCAATTGCGCTCACACCCAGATGCACTGCAAGTTTGACTCAAAATACGAATTGCAAACCTTTGCAATTCAGGACAATGGCCACCAAAGGCCTCCCACCATTGTGCTGCAAAAAACATAGGAGTGTAATGAGTTAGCTCAACAAAATTACAAATTATATCTAACTTTCAAATTATAAACGATTTAACAAACTTTAAAAAAAAAAGTAAAACTATTAAGAATTTGAAAATTGAAATTTTTGTTTACCTGGCTCATCTGCTTCTCTTGCAATCTTTGCTAGGTTCTTCCCAAAGGTACCTGCTGCATTGCTGAAGATATTGGCCTGTCGGTGTATCTCCAGCTGATCAGACTCCAATGGGATCATGCGTTCAATGCAATCAACCAGTCCATCTCTGACCTCCCCCTCAAAGCTCCTGACTCCTTAGCTTTATAATGATACCGTGGGTTCAAAAAATACCCAGCTGCATGTATAGGGTGATGGAGTTGATTGTTCCATCTTTCATCAATGATTGCCCAAATGGGCCCATACTTTTACACTCTATCCTTGTATACCGTCTTTATTTGCTCCTTTGCTTGATCCATAGCCTCATAAATGAAGCCCATAGCCAACCTTTCCCCATCCACCAACCGCAACACCTTAACTAGTGGCTCAGCAACCTTCACAATCTCTCATGCCTTTCTCCAAAAAGTTTCTTCATGGACTTTCCTTTTCAATTCTTTGCCTTCTGGTTTGTTAGACCAATTTCTTTGATTCCATTCATCACTGGAAAACATCTTTTGCAAGTTTCTATGTTGGGAAAGCATAGATTGCAATGTCAAAAAATGTGTAGCAAATCTAGTGATGGCAGGCCTAATAATATCCTTGCCCCAGTGTGTTTCCTCATGAGGCTCAAAACCAATGTATGATTGTAGATAAATTTTGTTATGCTTTTGGCATGATCTATAGTGTTTTTGACCCAATCTAATTTTCCAATATCCTCAAGCATGAGGTCTATGCAATGTGCAGCGCATGGGGTCCAAAATATGGTCTTGTGTTTTTCCTCTAACAGTTTACCAGCAAGAACATAGTTAGAGGCATTATCTGTGATGATTTGAACAACATTAGCCACCCCCACCTCCTCAACAACTTGATCCAATAGCTGAAACAACAAGTGGCCATCTTTTATCTTATTAGATGCATCAACTGATTTTAAAAACATGGTTCCCTGTGGGCAGAAGACAAGAAAGTTTATGATGGTACGGTTTCTTTGATCAGTCCATCCATCTGACATGATGGTACACCCTGTTCTTGCCCATGAGTCCCTGAACTCTTGCAAATACTCATTAATGGATTGATTTTCTTTCTGCAAACGAAACCCCCTTAGCTCATGCATAGTAGGGCCTTTGAATCCTTTTCCAGCAGCATGTATGGCATCAAACATAGGCTCATAATATGGTGAACGAGCAGCATTAAAGGGGATATCAGCATCATACCACCATCTAGCTATGTAATCACAAGCAGTCTCCCTCAATTCTTTCTTCCAATGGTCATCTAAAGTGGGCTGCATTTGAGTTTTACTAACTTCAGGACCATGTGCATCTGATGCAGAGGAGGGAGTGAAATAACTTTTGATAGTCACATCACCCTTTTTCAAATTCATTCTACCCTTTCCCTTATCTTGAACAGAAGCAAAAGAGGGAGGAACATATCGGAAAGAGTTGGTTGCCTCAGTTTGAGGGATAGAGGAAGAACCCTCAAAATCATAGTGGGGGTTGATAGCCATCATTTTTTGTATCTCCCTCTTCCTCCCAATTTCAGCATATATGTCTTTTTTCCTAGCCTTATCTTCTTTAAATTTCTCAAAGCTGGCCAACAAATTCTTTCTAATCTCCCCAATTTCTGGTGAGGTACATGGGGTAATTTGGCCTCTAATAGCTGCCAAGTGTTGTTTCAGCCTATTAATGCCCCCAGGACCTTCCTTAATTTTCCTATGGAAAAATTTGCATTGCATTTGACTATCAACCATTTCAACATATGCCCAAGCAAGATCTCTTGCTCTAGGTGCCATTTTTTGACTAGGAAATGAAAGCAAACAATCTGAAAATGACAAAAAAAAAACATTGATTCAATGTTCATTTATTTGACAAAAAACACTCTCTAAGCTTTCTAGATATGCACCTAAAATTTACTAAGCAAAAACAGATTTATAGAGGTGGAAAAAAATACCTCCAGGCACAAACTGCCTCCTCAAGCTTGCTCCAAGAATCAGCTCCTCAATGCTGCTCCAAATGGTTGCCCAAGAAGCTCCTCACTCCAGCTACAATGCTCCTCCAAGACTCCTCACTGCTGCTCCAAAACAAGCTCAAGAACTGCTCACTAACTCTCAAAGAAGACTCTCACTCAAATGCATAAGACTGCTGTGAGTGAATGAGAGCACTTGGGTGTGTTAAATAGGGTTTGGGAGGGGGAAATGGACCCCAAAAATCATTTATCATATTCAAATAGCTGTTTGGGGTCCAAACCAAACATAAAACAGTTAAAAAATACATTAAAAAATGTTTATTTGTTTGTTGTTTACGCGCCTGGGCCGTTCCTTTGTGACTCGGCCGAGTCATATCGGAAACGGCCGGGTTGGCCGAGTCACCCATGACTCGGCCAACCGGACCGTTTCCTAGGCCGGGTCACTCTCCAAGCTTCTGAAACGAATCAAGCCGGTCGTTTCAGTTTTGAAACGATCGTTTCTTAAAATGGGGAGGAAATCCGAAGACACGCTTGAGATAATCATTTGATATATGATCGACGAGACGGGTATTTATGGTATTTATTCATCACGATTGGTGGCTCGAACGGCTATTAAATTTTACAGTTAAGAGTAAATCCTTCAAAATATTTCATTCGTGGTAATTCTTAACTACATCCGATTTATCATATGACAATCACCCTAATTCTGTTCATTTTCATACTGGCTTTCAGCGGCAATATCTCTGTGTTACGGTTTGCAATTATCTATGCAGAGTTTCTTCGAACCCATGAATCCAGAGAAGATGGGGAAGAAATCTAAGAAGGCCAAAGCAACTCCTATAGCCAAAGAACCAGGACCAAGCAAGAAGGGATTAATATCAGATACAACATGTCTCGATCTGGGAAATGCTAGCTGGGAAAGCATTTATAATTTGATAGAAGCAGAGGAGCTCGAAGAATTAGAAGAGGAAGCCACAGCCAATTCAACCAACAAGTCAGAGGGAACTCTCAAAGAATTGGCTTGTTCATACCTTCACAAGATAGCAGCGCGGGCCAAAATTTTGCCATACACTGATGTGGTTAGATGGGTTGTCAAGACAATCCCAACTTCAGATAGAACATTTTTCATGGCTGATAGAACGATATTCAGGGCATTCAAACCTGAAGATCTCAGGCAAATATACCATCTACCTCCGCCAGAGAAGCGCTATAACAAGGCATTCCTGGAAGCATTTGCAAAGGAAAATGACTTGGAATCGGACCTCATCAAGCACTAGAGGCATTTCACGAAAAAACATAAGCACGAGTCATCAGGTAAGTATTTTGTCGACTCATTAGCTTCTCCTTATTGCTATGCTGGAGCTATGATGTGTAGACTGTGGGGACAACATGATTCTGCAAAATTTTCTATAGATATGGTCCCGTTAATGGAAGCTGCAATTAATGGTTATGTTATGGATTGTGCAAATATTTTATCTGATAGACTAGCCATTGAAATATTAGAATACAGAAGGAAAGCATATACAACTTCTCGGATCATTCCTCCTTTCTACTACAGTGCATATATTCTGGATATTATTTGTTTTAATTCTAAATACCCGGTACTCAGATGGAAGTGGACTTCCCAAGATCCTAACCCTATTCATATCTATCACAAACAGTTGTGGAAGGCACACTATAAAAATCACCTGTACAGAATTTGCAATGGTTTTGTTTTACCTGTATATTATTCTATTTTCAATAAGCCTACCCCCAGGATATCTCAGGAAGCAGCAATTGACCTGACAGCAATAGGTAGCTAGTTTGGAGAGGAGAAATTTACCTATGTGAGGCTTTTGGGCAGTCTCACTAAACCCCATGTTCTTCCTCTATATGTTACTGATAAATTGTTAGCCCGAGAATTGACATATCATATAACAGTTGAAGAACATCAAGAACCCTTAAGGATTCCAAGAAACATATGTGGCCTATATTCCCCCTACGATGTGGCATTTTTACTTTACATGATTACAAGCATGCAGAGAAGATTCAGACACTGAATCTTGCCACCATTTCGAATAGGCAATATGACCCAAGGAAGGTTGCCTATAACATACCGCTCAAGCTAAACTTGCCGAATTCGATCATGAAGCAGATGACTTTGATGATTTATTTGCTTCAGCCGAAATATTTTTTCAGGTTAAAGGATTCGCTAGGATCAGGTATGGAGAAGAGGGGTTAGAAACATTCAATAGGCTCAGAGCCCAGAGGTTGCAAAATCTACCTTTGGACCTATTAGCTACAACCCCGACAGTTCAGCCACAGAGTCAAAGTGAACAGAAAGCTGCCAACAAGACTCCTGTAGTGGAGAAGATTCCCGAAAAAGAAAAATTGCCAAAGCAGGAGCAGGGACAAGGAAAAAGTAGTGAAGTCATTGATTCAAGCATTTATGTTGATCCTAAACTGATCAAAGAATGGAAGCAATTTGATTCCATCATTAGTAATACTGAGAGCCTTCAAGGATTTAGCACACCTAAGGTGACAACTGGTCAGAAATCAGTAATCAATACAATTCCAACTGAAAGAACTAGCAGCCCACCCATAACTCACAAGGATGTAGAAATAATCCCCGAAAATCCCTTTGATGAAATTGTTTTGCATGTAGAAGAAATACCACTATTGGATGTCTTCTACAGCCCTAAGCATAAGGTTGTAATCAAAAGAAAAACGAAAAAGAGGAAATTTGATCAAAATCCTCTTTTGACTTCACAAATGGAGATAACAAACGTGGTATGGAGAGAAAAAGTTAATCCTTCTGAAGATCTCACTAAACTTTCTCGGTATGCTAGAGCATATACAGCGGCCACAATAGACAAAGCATCGGAGGTCAGTGACTTGCTCAAAGAAAAAGACCAAGCAATCATTTTGCTGGAAACACAGGCACAAGAGAAACAACAAAAAATAGAGCAGTTGGAACAACAGTTAGCAGTCTAGAAGCAGTTAAATGACCAATTGAATGAGCAATTGCTCAAAGTAAAACAAAGAATTGATCAACATGCAATTCATAAGCAACAGGAATTATCTCAAGCATTGAGCAAGTTGCAATCATTAAATGAATAGTTGAGTAAATCAAAGGAAGAATAGATCGTTCAACTATCACTCCAAATAGAAAGATTCAGAGAATATCCCCAAGTGGGCGAATTCAGATCGGAGGCTCTACAAATTACCAAGGCATTGTCTAGTCAATTGAGCCTATTGTGTCATAATATCTCACTCACTCTTCCTCGGTGTGAAATTTCATCATCCATGGTTGATAAATCAGTTGATGCGAGACTAAACTTGGAGTATTTTCAGGATCCATTACTAGTTGGAATATTTTCCAAGAACAGTTCTTAACTAAATACGGTGATGACAGATCTGTAGCAATGTTAATCAATGATCTTTCAAATCTTAAAACAGAATCTAAAGAACCTATAAAAGAGTTCAATTCACGATTTAATAAACTCTTAAATAAGATTCCTACTGCCTCTAAACCTAGTGAACAAGTTAGAAGTGAATGGTATATATCAGCTTTACCTTCAAACATAGCTATCTTTGTAGATAGAGCTGCAAAACCTACTCTAGCAGAAAATATGAAAGAGGCAATTGCTATGGAAAAACGTATCATCGCCTTAGAAAAGAAAGTTGCTCTTGAAGATAGAAAATCTAAAAAAGTCACCTTCAAAGATGATTCAAAGAAAAAAATGGCTAAAGATCCATACGATATGGAAGGTCTCCAAAAATTTCTAAAGACTATGTCAAATGAAATGATAGAAATCAAGAAACAAGTAGTTGAGACTTCAACTAAAAAGCCATTTAGAAACTTTAAGAAACCAAAATCAAAACCCCCTAATGCTATATCCAACACAGAGTCAGACCCCGATGACGATGAAGAAGAAGATACAGTCTTATCATCTTATTCAAACTGAAGAAGAGGTAGTTGTAGAATGTCATGGGATGTGGGACTTCATTTTGCCCAATTCTGATACTGAAAATGAACAGGAAGCTTTTCCAGTAAGTACCAGGAGTAAAATACCTCCTGAACCTGTTCAAGCAACTCAAAAGAAAAATAATATGGGTACTACCACTAAAGAAAAGGCTCCCACAAAGAATTCTACAGTCACATCTACTCAAAATCAGCGATCAGCTTCCAATCCACCCTCGACATCTAAAACATTAGTAGTTGCAGACTCTATGGATCACAACATCATTGAAAACATGAAGAAAACGAAAGAAAATATCAATATGTTTGAGCTTAGTAAACTCAAACATCAACAAAAATTGCTGCTCAAAGAATTGGATGCAGTACCTTCTTCTCCTCTTTCGAATGTTGTATTGTCCAAAGTTGCTAATGATACAGGTAAGCCACCAGCTTGTAGAGTAGAAGCTACTAATTCTGTTCTAATCGAAGATCGATCAAATTCCCATACTCCTCCTTTTCTCTTGACCTACGAGATTTATAATAGAAATCTGCACAATTGCTTGATAGACTCAGGGGCTTCATCGAATATTATGCCAGCTTCGGTTTGTTCTAAACTGAATATTGAACCCCAAAAGTCTGCAGTGCATATTGTCCAGTTGGATAGAACTAAGGTCCAAGTATTGCGAGAAATCAACTCAGTTACCATTAGGTTATCAGCTGATCAAGAGTGGTTTAGAGAATTGGCATATTAATTGTTGATATTCCTGAGTTCTATGGTTTGATTTTAAGTAGAGACTGGTCTGAGAAACTTCATGGTTACATTTCTACCGATTTGTCTCACATGTGGCTGCCCTATAAAAGAAAGCCAAATCAGATTAAGATTGATCAAGAGAAGCATATGACTCATACTGTAACAGAGTTTGAACAAGAAAATCAGCCTATAGCATTCAACAATAACATTTTTGGTAACTACTCATCTGAATCATTCTTTGGTAATTTTACTGCTCAATCATCACCTTTCTCAGTTAATAATTTCACATCTCAAATTCAAAAATTTTCCCAAACAGAGACATCAAGGTGTGTTAAAATTGTTTAGGAAATTGTAAATAAAACTGTAGATAAACTTTTATTTTGGTCATTATATTTTGATGGGTCTAAATCTAATGATGGTGCAGGAGAAGAATGTATTTTAGTTAGTCCTAAAGGAGAAAAGACCATGCTATCATATATATTAGAATTTGAGTGCACAAATTATACTGTTGAATACAAAGCCTTGATTCAAGGACTTTACAAAGCAATAGGTCTTAAGGTACAATATTTGAAAGTGTTCGGTGACTCTGAAATTGTTATAAAGCAAATCAGAAATATTATACGTTTCCTTTCTAGTCACCTTAAACATTATCAATCCTTGGTGCAAGACCTTGTATCTCATTTTCTAGCATTTAATATTTCACCCATTCCTAGATCTCAGAATGCAGCAGCGGATTTACTCGCCAATGTTGCTTCTAGGCTTCTTCTATTTGAAGATTACAGTCCCGACAGATTTTCAGTAGAGTTAATTTTCAAACCATCGGTTCCCGATAATGTCAGTAACTGACGAGTATTCAATCATGACGATGACAAAGAGCGATGGATATAGCATTCAAAAGTTTGATTAACAAATCAGTAGTTGTCTATCTAGATGACATTACTGTCTTCTCTAAAAAAAGAGCAAATCATTTACATGATTTGAAACAAATCTTTGAATGCTGTAAAAGGTATGGCATTTCACTCAATCCTAAGAAGTCATTTTTTGCTCTTGACCAAGGTAAACTCTTGGGATTCATTGTTTCGAAAGATGGTATTTATATCGATACTGATAGAATCAAAGAAATTTCTGATATTCCATTTCCACATAATAAAAAATCAATGCAATCATTCTTAGGTCAAATAAATTTTGTAGAAAGATTTGTTCCAGATTTTTCACAAATTGTTTTATCATTACAAATCATGATCAAGAAAAACTCAGTGTTTAAATGGGGGCATATAGAAATGGAAGCTTTTAATTCAATCAAGCAGGCAATCATAAATACTCCCACATTAAACACCCCTGATTTTTCAAATAATTTCATTTTATATACTCTTGCATCTGATTCATCTTACGCAGCAGTGCTGACACAAATCAATGATCAAAACTTGGAAGCACCAATTTCATTTAATAGTTCAAATCTTCAAGGTGCTGAGGTTAATTATTCTGAAGTTAAAAATCAAGCCTTTGTTGTATACAAAGCCATTAAACACTTTAGGCCCTTTCTCTTAAAGGCTCACACAAAAGTTATAGTTCCTTTTTCAGCAGTAAGACAGTTACTAATTCAAAGGGAATTGGGAGAAAAAATGGCAAACTAAGTCACGACATTACAAGAGTATGATTTGGACATTAGACCAGCAAATATTGTCAAAAAGGTTTTTGCAGGTTGTTAGCAGGAGCTTCTAATATTCAGGAACATGAAGGTACAAACAATAATGAAGAAATCAATGAGTTAAGTACCATTAATCATGAATCCCAATATGCAGATTTGATATTCTATTTGAAAAATGGTATGCTCCTTCTAATATTTCCTATAAAAATAAACGTGCCATAAGACTAAAAGCAAAAAACTTCATGATTGTTGATCATGTGTTGTTTAAACAGAATTATGATTCAATTTTGTTAAGATGCTTAGAAAAACTTGAAGCGCAAAAGGTCTTGCCGAAATTACATGATGGTCCAGCAGGAGGACATTTTGGAGCTGATACAACAGCCCACAAAATTATTCATGTTCGGTATTATTGGCCCACCTTATTTAAATACACCCATGAATATGTAAGGAAATGCAGAACACGTCAAACTACCAGTGGAAGACAAAAGAAACCAGCTTTTCCTTTGCAAACAGTCAACGTTGAACAGCCCTTTGAACAATGGGGATTGGATATCATTAGAGAAATTATTCCACATTCATCCAAACAGCATAGGTATATCCTTACAGCTACGGATTACTTTACTAAGTGGGTAGAAGCAATTTCTTTGAAGACAGCAAACTCTGAGGCAATCATTGAATTCATAGATCAATTCATCGTTACCAGGTTTGGTGTCCCAAACGCTCTTATTTTTTATAATGCATCTTATTTCTCGGGTAATTCCATACTTGAGTTTGCTATCAAAGAGGATTCAAATTGAAATATTTTGCTAACTACTACCCTCAGGGTAATAGTTTAGCAGAATCCACCAATAAAAAACTTATCAAAATCATTAAGAGAACTATTGACCAGAATCATTAGAATTGGCATAAATCTTTGATATTTGCATTATGGGCAAACCGTATAACACAGAAGGCCTCAATAGGCACTTCTCCATTTAATATAGTTTATGAAAAAGAGGTTGTCATACCAACAAACTTAATACTTCCATCACTAGCCTTAGTGCAATTTATTGAAGAAAATCCCCCATCTTCTATTCAATTGAGGCATAATCAAATCCTGAAACTAGAGAAAGAAATGGAGAAAGTCGAATTACACATGCGAAGCATCAACAAATTATTAAGTCTTCTTTTTATACAACTTCAACTAGCTCAAAACATTTACAAGTTGGTGATCTTGTTTTGAAATCGGACAAAGCCCACGAGGATAAAGGAAAACACACTAAATTTCAGAAAATGTAGCTCGGACCATTTCAAATCAGTGAGAAGATAGGCCCATCAACATTCATATTTTAAGATTTATCAGGAAAGAGAGATTCTCTTCCTGTCAATGGGCTTATTTAAAAAAAAAAAAACTTCACTTGAGGAGGTAACCCCTTCTCACTTTGTAAATATTCAATTTTCATCTATATTTGCGCGAATAATTAATTTAGTTTCATTCTTGAAAAATAGAGTTGTAAATAGCCCTCTATTGGTGTTTACTATTTTGAAAAGGTTACTTAAAAGAAAAATAGTGTTAATATTTGCTTTTGATAGATGGAAGCCTTGAAGGAAAAAAAGAAAGTTCTAGGAAATTAAGTATAATTAAACTTTGAAAACCCTTTTTATTTTTATAACATCTTCTCAAAACTAGAAAATACTATAAATCATTCTGAGTTTTAAAGCCTAAAAAAGGTTATCAATACAAAGCAAAGACCGATCAATCTTAGCATCTTCGACTCTTAAAATTGTCATCCGTGTTCTCTTAAGGAGAAAATTATTCGCCCCATCCATCAAAGTTTATGATTTTTCAAAGTATAATTCTAACATATATTTGATATAAGAGATAAGAGGTCTCATCATGAGCCTACTTACCATGATCATAGGCAACTAGTTCAACTGACATTACCAATACTGCATACCAAAACAAGGTAATGGCTTATAATTATAAGACAAGGGGTCTCATCACGAGCCAACTTGTTCAGTTAAATTACAACCAGCGAATCGCATTGTCAATAGCTGGCCACCAAACCAAAACAATGGCTTTTTATCTTACAAAATAAAGAAATAAGGAAAAAAGAAAATGCAATACAAAATGTTTGGAAACATATCTTTTGGATTCATTCTTTTAAATTATACTCTGAAATG
Organism: Pinus tabuliformis; assembly: GCA_031772625.1. Taxonomy (NCBI): domain Eukaryota; kingdom Viridiplantae; phylum Streptophyta; class Pinopsida; order Pinales; family Pinaceae; genus Pinus; species Pinus tabuliformis. Next base: position 341,705,944 of record CM062805.1, read on the forward strand.
GATGGGACAATGAATGATTAAATGGTTAAAAGGTAACCCTGCCGAGACTATAAACGTTTGCTAGCAGTAGTGGCTCTACCTGTGACAAGAGAATCATTATATAAGCTAAGTTGAGGAAATCTTGTGTTTTATCATTATCAACCAATAAAGGTTTACGTAAACTTAGAATGTATGTAATTTTGAGATGAGAAAGAGATAGCAAAAATAGTTTTCATTATATTCAGAGTTTATGATTACCTAGTTATATTAGATTTTCTCTATCCACTAAGGTTTTCAGATTAAGAAGGTTAAAATATTACATTAATTTCTCATAGATAACTATTTCTCCTAGTGAATCGCCAATTGTTGTGTTGTACAACAACCCCCCATTTCTAGGAAAAAAATCTTTTACGCAAAATTTTTAATAAGAAATTGGTCCATTTTAAATAAACGTAGTGAAATTTGTAAGTTGATAAATATAACTGGTATCGACCTCATTATAAGAAAAACCTTTATTAAAAGGCCCAATGTAAATGATTCATTTTGTAAAATCTTTTGAAAAGTACAAAGTATTCCTTTAAAAAACATTATAAATAACTCTACATTGCAATAAAGTGATCGGAGATTGCATATCGCAATGACAAAGGGACACACACAAACAAGGCCTCAACAAATCCCCCAATCCAATAAAAGTAATCGCAATCGGCAATCGGAGATATCATATGACAAAGGGATAAAAACGCAAACCAAACCCCCAATTGCGATCAATTAATAGGGTGCGCATCTCAAGAGGAAAACATACGCTAAACAGTTTGCATGCATAATACTCTGCTTTATTATAATATCACTTTATCGGCAATCAGAAATATTTGTTGCAAGTGATGAAGCCTCTCCCTTTGAAACTCCCAATTGCAATTTGCGATTTATCGTCGATCGCCGATCAAGGAAATCCGAAGACACGCTGGAGATAATCATTTGATATATGATCGACGAGACAGGTATTTATGGTATTTATTCATCACGAATGGTGGCTCGAACAATTATTAAATTTTACAATTAAGAGTAAATCCTTCAAAAGATTTCATTCGTGGTAATTCGTAACTACATCCGATTTATCATATGACAATCACCCTAATTCTGTTCATTTTCATACTGGCTTTCAGCGGCAATATCTCTGTGTTACAGTTTGTAATTGTTTGTGCAGAGTTTCTTCGAACCCATGAAGCCAGAGAAGATGGGGAATAAATCTAAGAAGGCTAAAGCAACTCCTATAGCCAAAGAACCAGGACCGAGTAAGAAGGGATTAATATCAAATACAACATGTCTCGGTCTGGGAAATGATAGCTGGGAAAACATTTATAATTTGATAGAAGCAGAGGAGTCTGAAGAATTAGAAGAGGAAGCCACAGCCAATTCAACTAACAAGTCAGAGGGAACTCTCAAAGAATTGGCATGTTCATACCTTCACAAGATAGCAGCGTGGGCCAAAATTTTGCCATACACTAATGTGGTTAGATGGTATGTCTAGAAAATCCCAACTTCAGATAGAACATTTTCCACAGCTGATGAAAGGATATTCAGGTCATTCAAACTTGAAGATCTTAGGTAAATGTACCATCTACCTCCGTCCGAGAAGCGCTATAACAAGGGATTCCTGGAAGAATTTACAAAGGAAAACGACTTGGAATGGGGACCCGATCAAACACTGAAGGCATTTCCTGGTAAAACATAAGCACGAGTCATTGGGTAAGTATTATGTCGACTCATTAGCTTCTCCTTATTGCTATGCTGAAGCTATGATGTGTAGACTGTGGAGACAATATGATTCTGCAAAACTTTCTATAGATATGGTCCAGTTAATGGAAGTTGTGATTAATGGTTATGTTATGTATTGGGAAAATATTTTATCTGTTAGAGTAGCCACTAAAATATTAAAATATAGAAGGAAAGCATATACAACTTCCCGAATCATTCCTCCTTTCTACTACAGTGCATATATTTTGGATATTATTTGTTTTAATTCTAATACTCGGTATTCGGATGGAAGTGGACTTCCCAAGATCCTAACCCTATTCATATTTATCACAAACAGTTGTGGAAGGCACACTATAAAAATCACCTGTACAGAATTTGCAATGGTTTTGTTTTACCTGTATATTATTCTATTTTCAACAAGCTTGCCCCCAGGATATCTCAAGAAGCAGCAACTGACTTGACAGCAGTAGGTAGCTGGTTCGGAGAGGAGAAATTTACCTATGTGAGGCTTTTTGGCAGTCTCACTAAACCCCATGTTCTTCCTCTATATGTTCTTAATAAATTGTTAGCCCAAGAATTGGCATATCAGATAACAGTTGAAGGAACATCAAGAACCCTTAAGGATTCCAAGAAACATATGTGGCCTATATTCCCCCTACGATGTGGCATTTTTACCTTACATGATTACAAGCATGCAGAGAAAGAGGCATAAAAGATTCAGATGCTGAATCTTACCACCATTCCGAAAAGGCAATATGACCCAAGGAAGGTTGCCTACCGCTCAAGCTAAACTTGCCAAATTCGATCATGAAGTAGATGACTTTGATGATTTATTTGCTTCAGCCGAAATATTTCTCAGGTTAAAGGATTGGCTAGGATCAGGTATGGAGAAGAGGGGTTAAAAACATTCAATAGGCTCAGAGCCCAGAGGTTGCAAACTCTATCTTTGTACCTATTAGCTATAGCCCCAACAGTTCAACTACAGAGTCAAAGTGAACAGAAAGCTGCCGACGAGACTCCTGTAGTGGAGAAGATTCCCGAAAGAGAAAAATTGTCGGAGCAGGAGCAAGGACAAGGAAAAAGTAGTGAACTCATTGATTCAAGCATTTATGTTGATCCTAAACTGATCAAAGAATGGCAGCAATTGATTCCATCATTAGTAATACTGAAAGCCTTTAAGGATTTAGCACACCTGAGGTGACAACTTGTCAGAAATTAGTAATTAGTACAGTTCCGACTGAAGGAACTAGCTGCCCACCCATAACTCACAAGAATGTAGAAATAATCCCCGAAAATCCCTCCTATGAAATTGTTTTGTATGTAGAAAAAATACCACCACTGAATGTCTTCTACAACCCTAAGCATAGGGTTGTAATCAAAAGACAAAGGAAAAAGAGGAAAGTTGATCAATCTCCTCTTTTGACTTCACAAATGGAAATAACAAACGTGGTATGGAGAGAATAAGCTAATCCTTCTGAAGATCTCACTAAACTTTCTCAGTATGTTGGAGTATATACAGCGGCCACAATGAACAAAGCATCGAAGGTCAGTAACTTGCTCAAAGAAAAAAACCAGGCAATCATTTTGTTGGAAACACATGCACAAGAGAAACAACAAAAGATAGAGCAATTGGAACAACAGTTAGTAGTCTAGAGGCAGTTAAATGACCAATTGAACGAGCAATTGCTCAAAGAGAAACAAAGGATTGATCAACATGCAATTCATAAGCAACAGGAATTATCCCAAGTATTGAGCAAGTTGCAATCATTAAATGAACAATTGAGTAAATCAAAGGAAGAAAAGATTGCTCAACTATCACTCCAGATAGAAAGATTCAAAGAATATCCCCAAGAGGGAGAATTCAGATCAGAGGCTCTACAAATTACCAAGGCATTGTCTAGTCAGTTGAGCCTATTGTGTCATAATATCTCACTCACTCTTCCTCTGTGTGAAATTTCATCATCCATGGTTGATAAATCAGTTGATGCGAGACTAAACTTGGAGCAAGCAGATGAAAGATTAACCAATTCTCTCTTGGCAAGAAACCAAAGAAGGAAAAGCTGCTAATCTACCACAAATTATGGAATCGCATAAATAAATCATATTCGTTGAATGGCAATCTCAACTAATGAAGGCAGAAAGAGCGACGTCAAGATGCAGATCGACAACAAACAATCTGGTTGAATTTATTAATGATACTCTTTATTTATCAAATTTAATTACAGAGTGTTCTCCATGGAAACTTCCATCAGTAAAAGCATTAGAACAGACATGGAAATAGGAGCTGGAATAGAGGGAAAGATTGATTACAGGTATTCAAACTTTAACATGGGAAACCTTTTGGTTTTTCCTTATTAAACCATATAGTCAGCGGACAGCGATGAAATGTCTCACTGATGCAATTAGCCATATGACTCCCGAACTTACTGATGCCACAAACACTACTCAGTTACACTCACGCATGAGTCATCCACCAGAACTTCAACCGATGCTCGCCATTTGTCAACTCAAGTCACAATATGATCAGCCAATACAGTGAACCATTCTGACTGACTGCAACATGCCTATTTCGAGAAGATTTTCACATATTTGTGATTTGGTTATACTAGTGCATAGCATATTTATTTCATAGTTTGTTAATTTAAATAATATTTATAGACCCTTTCATGTTTTTAGAAAGGGTCCTCAAATTTTTATATTAAAACTTGGATCGGAAGTTGCATTACTGTGCTTCCAATATATTTATTTTTATAAAAACTGGACCTGAATTCTGAGTTTTGATGAAGAATATTTTTATGTGATATGCACTATTGCTTCTTGTAAAAGTATTTCCAAGTTGAAAGGCGAGATCTGAATGCAATTCATATTGAAGGAGACTCAAATACATATGGTACTACTATCTATGTTTTTGTTTCGTGCTTTTATGTGAACTAGCGTTTATTTATTTTGCTATTATTGATATATGTATATGTTTTCACAGCAATTCTTTGACTTATCACTATTGAATATTTAAGAGTTGTTATTTTTGTATACATATGTATGTCAATAATATATAAAGATTAGTGTGATAACGTTTTAATTATTACTTTGTTCAACTACTTGAACAAAGTAATTATCATATGAATAAATATTTTTGTTTATAAGTAGAGTCATCTATATGCCTACTTGTCAATAAGAATCATCAAAAACTACACTAAAAAAAAAACTTCCCGGGATAGATTAGTTATTTATATTGTTGCATTTTACAATAAATCATCCATCATTCCCATTAGATATTAGAAAATCGATCACTTATCCATCCCATTTATAAATCATTGGGAAACTGGTCCCATTATATATAGTCGGAGCCACCACACCAAATGGAAAATGCATTGGCTTTTAAGGTCCGGACCAAGGGGTTTTCCCTGATGTTGATGCAGCGATTTTCGAGGCATCAACAAAGGGAAAGCAATCATATGAAAGTATGTCGAAACCACAACAGCCATAGCGTAAACCCATGGTCTTCCTAGTAAAATATTGTAGTCAAGGGGTCCGTCAACGACCTCAACTTCAACAGTTATAGTTTTTCCCCCTATTTTTATCTGCAGGTTACTTAAAATTCCACAAGTTGTATAAGTGCGACCGTCAAAAGCTTTTAACGTCGTAGGTGATCGTGACAAAGGCGATGAGCCAAGTGTTTTCCAGCAATTCATTGACATGATACAAGTAGATGCACCTTCGTCAACAATGGTTCAGTGAATGAGGTGATTCAAATAATTTACTTGGATCAAGAATGATAGTCGTGCTGGTAATTATGGCATATAACCGGCATGGTTAAAAACTACGAGATTGGAATCCGTTGGATCAATTCCACCAATTGCTACCAATAAAGCATGTTTTTGGGAGGGACAATTTTGAAGCACCTCAAGCGTCGATATAACAAAAGGTGACTGAGTCAAATCTTCTACTATGTTATAATTTTGCGCTCCTCGAGCTCGAGGGTTGAATGTAGATTTATGAAAAACTCCTTTAGGTTGTTTTATTGTTAACTTTGGTGCAATGTGTGGTGGAATGGAGTCAGACAAAGTCGAAGTCGAATTATTGGGTTGATTTGCAGCCTGGTTATTCAACGACGATAGTGGATTACTGTAATCTTTACTTCGTGTAGTCATCAAAACATCAGTCTTAGGCTTAGTGGCAGATAGCATAAGCACTTGTGAAGTGGAAGCATGATCTATAGCAACCAAATGAGTCTCTGGATTTGGAAAAGGGTTTGTCAACACAACAGATGTACTAAAAGTCTTAAGAGGTTTTGAGACTCCAAAGCGGTGAGGACAGTCTCACGTAAAGTGCTCCTCATTACAAATTAAACATGGGTAACGAGGTTTCCTAGCCAGAGAAGAGGAATCAGATGATTTCTCATGAAGGGGAGAATTTCTTTTTTTTTGGTTTTCCCCTTTTTCTTGCTTCCAAGTTTCTTTTCATTTTTACTTTTGTCAGATGACACAGCGTTTATTTCGAAAGCAAGTGTATTATCAGGTGTATTAAAGGTTTGATTTGAAATAGCAAGTGTTTGACTAGATGGTCTACTTCCTGTTTGAGTGCTTGAAAAACCTATCACACCGTCACCGGCGTGAGAGTCCTTACTGGATGGAGGTGGTGGAATAGTAAAAGCTGGTCTAGGTGCATTTGGAATCTTATCATAGAGCGTGCCAGTTTGGGTGTAAATCAAGTCTAAGTATTAGGCACGAGCAATTAATTGCTCTTCAGTAACAACTCCTCCTTTAGCCACATCCTCAGTGATAGATGGCAACAAGGATTTAATAAACCACTTAGCTAAAAGCTGATCAGGAACAAAAGTTTTGACCATTCGATGACGATGATACCACTCATGAATATGATCAGAAATGTGAGTAGCAGTGGTCTGTTTAAAGTTGGTCAACAATTCCGTTCCAGTTTCATATCTGATGGGTAACTGGAAATGGGTTAAAAATGTAGTGGCTAAGGCTGTGAAGTTGTCAAATGAAGCTCGTGGTAATTCAATATACCACTTTGCAGCCGAACCAGTGAGCGTTCATTGGAAAAGACGTAGTCTTACTGAATCATCATTTAGGGAGTTGGATGAACACCATAAATGAAAAGTCATAACGTGATTGGATGGATCTTCTCTAGGGTTTCCATTGAACTTAGGAATATTAGAAGGAAATTTGTGTGGAATCACCGATCGCCAAGTTGAATAAAGAATGGGATCATTGGTAAGTTGATTTAAATCTGGTAATTCAAGTGTTGCGACAAAAGGCAACTGTCGGTTTAGGTTGGGTTGAGCGTAACCAGGGCAAGATGGAATTGCCTGGGAAATAGGTCTTTGTATACCAACATAAGGAATCTGTTGTTGGTAACCTTGATAGGGGTAGGTTTGTTGAGCATATCCAGTATAAAGTTGTTGTTGGGAACCAGGATAAATTTGTTGTTGACCAAAAACAGCGTAGGGTTCTTGACTAGAACCTGGGTAAGCTTGTTGTTGACCAAACCCAGCATAGGCTTGTTGACCAAGTCCAAGATAAGTTTGGTACTGTTGGAATTGTTGTTTGTATTGTGGATGCCACGGTTGTTGATACAATGGTTGTTGCCCACCAGTATAAGTTTGACCAGGTTGTGGATAAATTGGACCAGTATAACTCTGAGTCATCCTAATTAACGGTAAATTGTCCTAAGGTTGTTAGATTTCAAACACAAACGGATGTTGTAAAATGGCCTGAGAAGACTGAGTCTGTAGACCTGAAACTTGAGGGTAAGAGGTTGAAGGATCAGCTTGCAAAGGTTGAGATACAATCAGCTAAGCTTGCGATTGTGGTAAAGTCGTAATGATAGGCGTAGTAGGTATGGATGAAATAGGTTGTATTGGTTGTGATGAATACACAAGCCTTGGTTGAACAAGTATTGTAGGTTGCCATTGACAAACAGTCATTCCAGAATAATTTGGACCTAAAGATCACAGTATACTGCCATATGGTGGCCCCCCAAAGTGTGGAGAATAAGTAGATTGGGCCTATTGTTCTCCATATGGAGGTAATCCAATGTTAGTTAGATACATTGGACGGTAACCAGATGGACCAGCTTGATATTGACTTGATGAATCAAACTGTTCAGTATCTGTAAGTGAATAACCAGGTAAAATTCCTGTGGACGACATGGGTGAAGACCATGGACTAGAAGAAACATCACAGTGAGTTCCAAATAATGATTGGTAACCCAGTGGGACAAATGGACCACCATACAGATGTGACTCAGGTGTTGTGGTAAACATCAAAGAAGTAGCGACAATAGATGTTGTCGCAGCTGTAACAGATGATACAGTCTGGGATGTTGTTTCACCCATACTCAAATGACCCAATAAATGTCCTAATGAATCTACAAGAGTTTGAAAGTAAACAGAATCAAGAGGAGCAGTATAAGTTAACTGAAGAAAAGAAGGATAAAGATAAAGCCCTAGTCCAAAATGAGTTGGAGTTCTAGGTGGAGTTTCTTTTTCAAATTCCTCTTCAATAGCAATCAAACCAGGTGGAAGTATTTCACCGTCAGGTCTGTAATAAATTTCCGATGTTCGACTCTACGGTAAAGGAGAAGTCTCAACAGTTACAAATGGCTGAGGGTAAATCGATCGATCGTCTTCCAGTATGGGAACAACTTCTGGTTGTTCAACTTCGGGATCCAAGTTTTCTGGTAAAAGAACAAGAAGTTCAGGATGAATTTCTTGAACAACTTCTGGTTGAGGATCAACTTTTTGTTGGACAACTTCAGTTGCCGTTTCACTAAGTTCACTTTCAGTGTCCTCAGGTAATTGTAAAGGTTCCACTTCAGTAGCAGATAAACCAATAATAGTAGGAGTAACTGGAATTGCAGTACATACCGGTATAGGTGACTCTGGTAAATCAAATGAAGAACCAGAAGTTTGTGATGTACTAGACCTAGTTAAACGAGACCGCTTTCACCGACTAGGTGTAGCTTTAGGCGGTAAAGGCAGTTTACTCGCTGTCCTATGCGAACGACAAGGTAAAGGTTGATTTTCTTCCATGATTTCTGATTGATTTTATTATAAAAAGAAATAACCAAAAAGAGGGTAATCTAGGCAAAAGAATTACCAAGCAATTGTGAACTGCAATATACCACCTCGGAGGAGCCAAGGACTTAACATACATGCAGGTAATCTCCCTGAATGATGTTTTCGGTGTATCACAGTATACAAGGCGGCGACTTGGTTACCTATGGATGGATTGAAACCTAATGTAGTCCTCCCAAATATACCCGAAAGTACGTGGAGGCTCAATCCGTGTTAGCGTTGTCTAATGTGAAACTACACATACAGAGCATTCTCTTATATTTTTCGTACTATAACACTGCCCTGTATATCCGAAAGTACGTGGATGAGCTACGAAATACGTACGTGGAATGAGGTATCACACTCCGAATGTATCACAAACCATTAGCGACAACTGCTATGTTTAACGATGTTGGAACACGTCTCTAGCCTAGACCTCTAAATATTATGCATTAAGTTACAATGCTCCATTAGGTAATTGAAATAAATTTTAGTTGATCTTGTTTAAAATTTTGCCTTTCAGGTTCACTGCGTGATGTTTCTGAAACTTCTAGAATGCAACTAAGATGGGAAACATTCTTTTCATTTGATTTAAACAATGAAAACCGTAACTAAAATGGATAGAGCAATCAAAATCTTTAAACAAAGAGCATAAAGCACATCTAATGCAACTTTCCCTACATCATTCCTACAAGCACACACAAACTTCTAAATGCATTATGCATGTTTTTCTTCCCATTACTTTAATGTTTAGATGAAAATAAAGAAAATACAAATGATCAATCATTGCTTTTCACAAGAAACGAAGACTTAACGACAGTTTCTTTTTCAAAGAAATGAAGACTTTGCGACAATTATTTTCCAGAAAAGTAAAGACTAATCAATGTAAGCTAACTTTGGGATTGATTCGAAAATGATAAAGAAAACATAAAGAAACATTGAACAAACAAATCCAAAGTGAGCATCGAAAGGAAATGCTAATTTGGACTTCAGAGACAGAGAAACATTGACCATTTAGCAGACCAGATGTGAAACAGTTTGGAAAAAAATCAAGCAAGAAGATGGGATTTTGGCCTGACAGGGACCAACGCAGCCCTGAGTGGGAGACAGTGCATCGTAGAGCACTGTCTCTAGGTTAATTTTGCTCCGCAGAGCACTATGACAAGAACAATAGTGCGTTGATGCCAGAGAGCACTATCAACACACAAATAAGCACACATTTTGACCAAACAAGCTTCAAAATGATTGAATATGGGTAAATGAACTCAAGCAAAGTCTATTGGTGCTGCTAAGACAAGGGATAACTACCAGGAATGACGGTCGATCCCCAATATGGGCGCCAATTTGTTATACGGAATTTATACCTATAGATAAGTATATCTTCCCTAAGTGGGTAGTTACACTTAGAACAACTGAAGTAAATATGTTTAACCTTTCCTACAATAAACAGATAAGATAAAGGAACCTACTTGTGATCCTTCGCTTCCTTTGATCTCCGTTGAGTTTCTCCCATCGCTCCCACTCAAACTAAATTCGCTCAATTGGTACTTGCCAACATAAACAGAAGACGACAACAATCAAAGCATATGATCTATTTATTGTAAAAAAATGGAATCGACAACATTTGAACATACATTCATCATAGATATAGACAAAAGTATTGGAAAAGGAACAAACAACTTTATTGGTTTGATCTCATGTCACTCATCCAGCTTAGTACAAACCCTCATCACACCAATAGCAACATCAATCCAGTAGCATAACATTACTTAACAATGATTTCAAGTCTCTAAACCAACAGTATTTCTCTATAATATCCAATCTCTCTGGCTCTATAATGGGAGGCCAATTTATAGATGAATGCAAGTGGTTTTGTCACTAACATGGCATTGAATGGTTTTCCATAATTGGATGATTAGTTTCCATGTTCAAAAGGATGAAAGGATAGAGGATTAGATGCTCCAAGGCTATCCAAAGTCGAGCTCATCTTGATAGGATAGGAGTTGGGTTCCTTCTAGAAGGCTCTAGAAAGGAGGAATATACTTAGGATCCAATGAACATTTCGAGGATTCTTGCCTAGCGCAGGCTTGAGTGGGCTTAGGTGCTCTGCAACGCAGCCTTGAATGGGGCTACCTACTCTGCAGAGCACTTACCCCTGACCAGGGGTGCACTGGTGACCCAAGGAAGCACTTCAACAGGGTTTGAAGTCAAGAAACTCTCATGGATGAAAGCACTCAATGAGGTAGCATGTCTAGGGCATGTAGCAACTGAATTAGGGTTTGATAGACCATGTTTACACTGATCTGATTGTCAGAAGTGATGTGCCCAAATAGACCTATAACAGCGTTGCATACCTTCATCAATGCATGCTCCAAAATTTTGTTAAAAGCTTCCACCATTCCATTCGCCTGTGAGTGATAGGGCAAGCTCTTCTGATAATACACCTAGAAATCTTTAAGCATCGCACTGATCATTTCATTTAGGAAATGTGTACCCCTATCACTCATCAAAATCTTATGGCATCCAAACCTTGTTAAGACATATTCAAATACAAACTTCGCAACAGTGGCCGCCATATAGTCCTTCACTGGCTGCGCTTTTGTCCATCTGGTTAAGTACTTAGTTGCAGTAATGATATATCATGTGCCTGTCTTCTTCCCTGGTGGTTGTATTGGACCTATAAATTCAATAGCTCATTTATCAAATACCTACAATGAAACTTGAGGATTTAAAGGCAATTCATCCCTCCTCGAAGGCTTCCCTGTCCTTTGACAAGCATCGCACGCCTTGTAATATGCCTTAAAATCCTTGTGTAATGTTGGCCACTGATGTAGGAGCATCCAGACTTAGCCAGCGATGTGATTGTATGTTCACATGTTGTGGCTAACATGAGATGAATCTCATTGACCTGAGTGGTAAAATCAATTCTTAGTAGAGAGGGTTGGATCTCTCGAATTTATCTTTACTTCAATTATTGTAAGAATTAAATCATTGTATTATTTTTAGAATAGGAGATAGGTTGTTAGAATAGGTGTGTATTAGAACTTGAGAATAGGAATTTAATTGTTAAACTGATAAAAATAGAGATTGAGTTGTCAATGCAGTTAGGATAGGATTTGATCCATAAAAGAGAAAAAAAAATGTAATAAGAGAGGGGGTGTGGAACAGGAGAGTGAGTAAGCGAGAGATTGAGTGAGAGATAGGGTTTGAGAGTGAAACAGAGGTCAGACAAATTGTTGTAATCAAGCCGAGAGGGCCAAGACTCTGTAATTTCTATTTTATTGAATAAATTGATTAAGTGTGGCGTTGTGTATTATTCCTGGTGTGAAATTCTCTTGAATCTACGGATCAACATTCTGGACCCTAATCGAGTATTATTTCCATTTATGTGTTTTATTGTTAATCATTGTCAATTAGCGTTAAGGCTTTATTTCAAGATTAAGCTAAACCTTTATTAAACTGTGGTTCTTAAAGTTATGTATTGAGCACGTGGGCGGTATCAAAAAGCAATATATGCTTTTTTTTAATCAATTCAAATACATTTATTTATTTATAAATAATTCATTATTTTATATGAGTTAATTTTATATATACTATTTTTTATAATTTATTAATTTATATTTTACAAAAATGTATTTATAAATAATTTATTATTTTATATTTGAGTTAATTTTATATATACATTTTTATATATTTATTAATTTATATTTCACTTTATTAAAAAGTATTATATTAATAAAAATATAATGGCGGACAAAAATAAATGTGAATGAATTCATATTTCAATTCGTTCATAGCAGCAAACAATGCATAATCACTAACTTGAATTTAATATTTTTACTTTAATGTAGCTATATTTAAACTAAGCGGCAGGGACTAGCTACTATGTAGCCTATGTAGCACTTTTTGAAAATTGATTTTTGTCTTGGAGATGTCTTTTTGGGATTGAAAGAAGGTTATTTCATGGAAGAATTGTAAGTTTAATTGCATATTTTTATTGTTTTTCATGTGATTAATTAATGTTAGGGTTTTTCTTGTTCCATGTCTAAATGCATATTATTTATGGAAAATCTTGGTTGATTGTTGCATGTTAAATTTATCTTCCTTGAAATCCATAGGGGACCTCCTAGAGAGCTTCCCCTATTTAATTTCTCCCCTCACAAAGAAGATAGCTAGGGTTTGTCAAGTGAAAACTAGGGTTTTCCCCCTTACTCCAAGCATTAATTCACTTTCTCTTAAATTTAGCCCTAAAGACTCCATCACCCAAGTAGGAATAGGCACTAGGAATCCTTGTGTTGGTCAAAAATTACAAAAACTTCAAAATTTTCTCCTTTCCTTATTTTTTTAAGTCCTTTAAGTTGTTATGGCTTTTTTGTAGGACCGAATTCGACTAGGACCATTTTGGATAGACATTGGAGCTTAGTAGGCTTGGATTTTACCTTGTTGACCCCTTTTCACTCAAAATATAGCATTTTACATGGTTAAATTTTCCCTAGACGGGTTGATCTCATCCTTCCTAAGTAATTTGTACCCTAGGAAAGCACTAACCCTAGCTAGGGATTCAACGCAGGGCCTAATTTGAGGGTTTGGTTCCTCCTTTGTTGATTATATCATTTGAAAAACCTTTCCTCGGTGCTTGCTTCCATGGATTTTCCTTTGTTGATCTACATCTTGAAACCCTAGGTTATGTGTGCCTCTTTTAGGGCTTGGTATATGATATGTTGTTACTATACAAAAAGAATTAGGTCTTTGTCCATTGAAGAGTAGCTTTACCTAGCCTACATTTACATCACCTTGAGCCATATAACATAGAATATTGTTTAGGTAATCAGTGGGAAGCCTGCCTTATGGTGTAATTCCACTAAACAGTAGGGAAACATTGTTGAGGTGGCAGCGGCAATCTCCCTCATTATTGCAACAAAGTCTATCCCTTACCTTGTGAGGCTTCTCACAAGGCCTGCTAGATTTTGAGGCAACATGTCCTTAACTCAATCATTCCTTCAATCCTTCGATTGTCCATCCATGCTGTGCATGGGGTATTCTTCCGCTATAAACATGCTTGGTTCTAAAGCAACTAAAACTATCTCAACATGACAGACCAAGCCACATACACATGGGATTCTTGTTCTCATGTATATGGGAAGAAAATCAACTTACATTTATGTTTCTACTTCTGCTATGAACAAACCAAAATCAATCACTTTGGGCAGGTATATTGTTGGTACCATACTCTCACCATAATAAACAAGTATTTTCATCCCACCAACGACAAACACCAATCCCATTTGGCTCACAATACCAATTCCACATAGCAAACTCGTCATCAACTTCCCAAGAAAAGCTTCTCCATTCATTCCCTTATGTTTCTCCACTTCCTCTGTAAACTCTTGAAGTTACAACATGGGAGGAAGATTGTTGAGATGATAATGGTAATCTCCTTCATTGTTGCAACAAGGTTTGGCCCTTGCCTTGTGAGGCCTCTCACAAGGCCTGCTAGATTTTAAGGCAACAGGTCCACTCAATCTTTCCTTCAATCCTTTGATTGTCTAGCCATGTTGTGAATGGGGCATTCATCTACTATAGCCATGCCTGGCTCTAGTGCAACCCAAACCATCTCAACATTGACAGATCAAGCCACGCTCGCATGGCATGCTTGTTCTCATATACATCTTTTATAGCCATGCCTAGCTATAGAACAACCAAAAGCATGTCAACATTGATAGATCAAGCCACGTTCACATGGCATTCTTGTTCTCATGTATATGAGAAGAAAATAAACTTTCCATTTATGTTTCTACTTCTGCTATGAACAAACGAAAATCGATCACCTTGGGGAATTGCATTGTTGGTATCATACTCTCACCATAATAAGCAAACTATTTTCATCACTTCAACAGCAGGCACCAATCTCATTTGGCTCACAATACCAATTTCATGTAGCAAACTCGTCGTCTGCTCCCCAAGCAAAGCTTCTCCATTCATTCCCTTCTGTTTCTCCACTTCTTCTGCAAACTCTTTAAGTTTAAACATAGGAATATGTCATCACTGCAACTCCCAAATCAACCTCTACTATAAGTTTGCAATCAATTGAAGCTTTTCATTCCACCATTCACATCCATCTTCATGCTTGATGAGAATAATTTACATTGCAACTCACCACTTCGGCTGAACTTCATGGACCAATGAACACATCGCATGTTCTTTTGCAACTCTGCATGTTCATCCTCTACCATTTTGCTCTCATCACCCTCTTCAGCATAACAAAGCACTTCCACTACTAACGTTGACTCTAAAATCTTCCCCTTTTCACTTCCCATACTTTCTTCTTTCTCCAATACCATTATTCTTCTTCTTTTTCAATCTTCTTTCCATGCTTCAATTATCTTTCTGATTGCCTGCATCTCTTCCCTTATATTTTCCTTCTCTTCTTGGCTCGACCTCTTATCTCTCTTTGCCATTTTTTCCTGCACAAGCAACAACGAACGATGAAATAACAATGACTACTACCTTTTCCTCTTTGAAACCTCTAGGAACCTATTTTCTCAAACCAAAATTAAGCACAGAATAGCGGGCAGCCCAACATTAAACACGGGGAGATAATTAATTCGAAGAACAATACACTCACAGAAAACTACTCTCTTAAAATGCATTCATCAATTCCTAATGGGATTCAAACACACGGTAATAAACTGCGATTACAAATATATTAAGGGCCTAAAGAGACCATTCCTATGTGCTCCACTAAGCTCAGACAAGTGCCGTTAAAAGAGCATATAAATGACCCATGCAGTATAGCATGACCCAAGGTTTGGCACTCCAGAAACATTCAAATGCCCTCTCGCATCTAAAACTCCTTTGAGTTTCTGAGCGTTTCTACAAATGCTCTGAGCAATCTCTTCAATGCTTTGCTACCTCCACTTATAAAGTTTTTAACTTATATGTGGGCCCTCATTGGCATGCAAAGCCAACACGTTTTGAGGCAAATGGAGACTTCCTTGATTTGCAACAGGTGAGACAAGTGGAAGGAGGATGCTCCACATCAGGACTATAAGTTCCAAATTTGATTTTTCCAAGCAAACGATGCAACAATTTGAGTAGGTCTACCTGAAATGGGGCAGACCAGAGCAATGTTGTTTGCCTTGATATTGATTACTATTCATTCAACTTTCTAAAGTCATCTCTTATTCTCATGTCCCACATTTTATCATTCACCAACTCAAATGAAATCCCATTAAATCAAATGCTCTTCATGGGAATAGCTCCACTCAAACCAGTGTCTTCTGGACTAACACTTAAAACTATTGTTCGTACCTCAGCTCTGAGTTGTCATGGCCATCAACCTGACAGAATTTAGTTTTTATTGCACTCAAAAGCCATATGTCACCTTCCAAATTTTAGGCACCGAGGTATTCCTGTCACAGCCGAAGCAGATTGTTGAGTTTGAAATCTCTTAGTTCATCCAGGATTAATTGCAACCAGCGACTAGCACTAGCTTATTCTTCTGCATTCAATGCATCAAGGAATAATACTGTACTACGGGGCAATTTCCTCAAGTTTGATAGTGGATTTTCTGGTTGGGTCACCTTAGTTGTATTTATATAGCAGAATCAATATTGATGGGCTTATCCAAACTGCCTGTATTAGGATACACATCTCTCTCTCTTGTAGATTGGTCACTGCTGTCCTTGCTAGTAGTTCCCTGATGTTGCAACCTCAACGCTTGTCAGGGCTAGGGTTTTCTTCACCATGCCCTGAACTCCTTTCTCCTTTTTCTGGGTCTTCCTTGTCATCTTCATTTCCATCTCCCATGATACCACTTCCTTGATTAGTTTTAGCGATAGGAACCTTGGAACTGTCATGTATTTGGATCTTCAAAGCTGGTAGATCTTTTAGTTCCTCCTCTTGATGAAGAGGAAGATGGTCCCTTACTACTTGAAATCATCTTGTGAACTGAAATTATAGATTTCATATTGCAACTCATCTTCATCCTCGGTTTCATCATCTTTTGTGCCACCTCTGTCACCAAACCCTAAAGGAATTTGATTGCTCTTCCATGAAAACAACTCATAACTTTCTGGATTCCTACAGGAATCCTCCCTATCCTTCTCATGCTGGAAATTTTCAAAAGCCTCTTTGTCCAAATGCTTGGTAAAAACCTGGTCAGCCATAACATCTTTCTGTTTCACACCCTATCTGGATATCTCCAAAATTGTGGGAAAATTATCTGAGATTCCCTATATTAAAAACATTCAATTCTCATAAAAAACAGTGGAAATGAATAGAACCAAACCTTCCTTTTTGTTATTGACAAGCCAATTATGAAAATTATTTATTTTCATGCTCATTTGATAAAGAAGAATCATGTCCTCTACAGATTTGTGGTCGTGAAAATGGCTTACCTGTCAAACCATACATCCAAATATGTGTAGTCCATTTCAAAATACAAATAGCCTGAATCCTTCAAGGCCAACTTGGTCTCATCAGTAACTCTCCAAGCATCATGTTTCTTATGCAATTCATAGACTTCCTAGATAAATTTATCATTCACTACTGTAAATACTTCTAGTAGTGTTCATACCAGACATTGGGGAACCAATATAGAACTGGAGAATGCTGTAAACCTATCCTTTTAATGTGAAACAGACCTTGAAATGCAAGTTGAAAAGAATGGCATAAACTAAGAAACCATATGAAACATGTGGCTTTCTGAGAGTGTCTTTGACAGTACAGTGATATATGAGAAGGTCAGGTCATTGTGTCGATGTCTTTTGTATATACATATTAAGTCTCAACATTTCAAGCCCTCTGTATAGTGATTTGTTTACAGATCACTAAACTATAGAATCGTGTACCGTGCCCCCCAATCTCAGCGGCCATGTGAACATTTATTAATGAAACTTGCTTGTGTCCTTCCCGAAAGCTTTATGAGGCTTCTAAGAAGGTTTCTTCAGGGGTTGCTCTAACCAAATATTTATCTTGAGACAAGGGCTATCAAGATCGTTGAAGTATTATTTGGACCATTCAAAAGAAAAACTGACCTCCGGAAGAGGTAACTTCAACATCATTGCTATGGGTAGAGGATTCCTCTTATTCTTATTTCCTTTCTCTTATTTCCCTTCCCTATTTCCCTCCCCACAGTCACATAATAATTTGGCCATTTGCTGAGACAATCAGTCTGGCCTCTGAATCAAACCTCAGTGCACACCACCTTGCTGCTAGAACGCATAAGTGCTATGGCTAGAGGATTCAAGTCACATAATAATTTAATAATTTGCCATTTTCTAAGGCAAATAGTCTGACCTCTGAACCAAACCTCAGGGCACACCATTTTGCTGCTAGAACCCGCAAAGGCAATCTTGTTTAGTCAAGTAGATAACAGAGTCATTTAATTCAAAGTCAATTGAGAAGACAATAGATAAATTAACTGATTACAGTGACTCAAGGATGTTGGAGATTGTAACTAGGTTCAGTCTTCATAATTGTCATTGAACTCGTATTTTATGCAAAAACAAAAGAAGAAAATTATTAGTATTTTATAGCATGTTCTTCATGCTTTATTTTGGTCAAAAGAAAAAGACAAAGGACATGTTCTTCATGACCCTATGAAAAGAAGAAAAATTGCATTTTGTTAGTGTCATTTCTATCTCCAATCTGCCAAGTCAGCCTGCTCAAAGGACGTGACTTTTCACATGAAGAAACAATTATATATTGCCATATATACTCCTTCAACTGGCAACCAATTCAATGATCATCCCGTGGAAGAGTAATTCGGATCTGTGGCATAGTAATCTGAGGCATAAACTTCTGAAATAAAGCAAGCTATCTGAGGTATCATCATCTCTGTAAACAATGTGAGTTCCTGAAGCTGTAACAGTGTGAATTCCTGAGGTATCATCTCTGTAAACATTGCGAGTTCCTGAAGCTGTAACAGTGTGAGTTCCTCAGGTATCATCTTTATAAACAGTGCAAAATTCCTGAGTGCGAGTTTTCCTGAGATCTCTATGACATGAAGGCTACTATCTCTGATGATGCAAGCTACAAGAATACAGAGTTTGGAGGGCTGAATTGGCACAGATTGGAGGGCTGATTTGGCACTGGTTAGTTTGACTTGGATTTCTCCTGTTGACAAAGAATCTACAAGGAAAGGATTGACGGGTTTTAACCTTGTGGGTTTTTCCCTGGCCTCTGGCCTAACTTCTGGTGTTTCTAGTCTTTTGTGAACATTTGTGAAAAAGTCTGCTAAACCAAGACATCCGAAGCACTTTCTTCTATGATATTCATATGAACTTTACTGAGGAATCCAAGTTATATCACCTATCTGAAATCCAGTTAGAAGTGTCCATGATTCATTTCTGATCTTCTTAATCTAAGTATTAGTTCTGGGAAAGCAACTTCAGAAACTAGATATCAGCATTCTTGTTTTATACATAATGAAGGGCTACGAGATCCAGAATGCAAAAGGCCGAAAGTTCAAAACTGATGAGAAGTAAGGGACATTGGAAATACAAAAGATCAACAACAGGTATGCTATATCTGAAGACGTCAGTTGTAACTAAGTACTGGTATGCTGACATTGTAAGAAGGTTCCTTGGATGACTAAAGCTCAAACTTGAAATCTTAGCTGATAAACTGTAATAAGACAAAAAGGGTTGAAAAAGAAAAGCAAACCGATCTGTAGAAAAGGCCTGTTGTGATCTCTGTGTGAAAAAGGTAGTCCTTGTGGAAGACCAAAGATCTGTAACTGACATCCAAGCTCACTATTGTTGTATCTCTGTGGTACAAGTTTGTATATCTGAAGCCTGAAGAAACTATTATTTGACACCATATTCGAAGGAAGGAGAGGAGGACAGGTAAGGTTGAGATGAAGGTGCTGATGGATGCAAGAAGAACAAAATTGGAGGGAGATGACTTTTCTCAAAAGATAAGTACTCTATATCTCCTCTCTTTGAATATTACTATTACTGTTGTCTTTATCTTTGATATTCTCTTGTACTTTGCTTAATTGCATTTGCTATCCCATGGCCTCCTAGTAAGGATCGCAATTTGATGACAAAGGCTATCTAGACAGCAGATGAAGGAATTTGAATGTATGTAGCAAAGAAACTTTCCAAGTCTCGAATGAAGAAGTAGCAGGCAGTATTTCTTATCATAAGTGAAAATACATCAAAGAAGAAAGCAATCTTAGGTAGCCGCAGCCTTGAGAGGCCTAGCTGAAGTGGAGAGGAGTATTTGTTGTCCTTTTTTTTGTTACTGGTCTAGGACGTGAAGGCAGAGTGCTGGCTGAATTTAGGAGGCAGATTTCTGTTCATGGTTTGGTGACATTTCTCTTGAGATCAGGCCGAATTATATTTCTGTTGTTGCATACCTATGTTGCACGAAACTTCGACAAAACCGGCATTTCGGGCCGTCCCCGTACCCGAAACTCTGAAACTTGGATGAAACTCGACCGAAACTCAACCATCATGTAATCATCTGAGAGTTGATAAAGTCTTGTTTTTCCTTCTAAATTGTCATCTATGAGTCTTATTCAAATGTTTCGCCGTTTCGTGCAACTTAGTTGCATACGAGCCAAGCCCTAGTTGGGAGCAGACTGAGGTTGTTTTCACCTTGGATCGAACCTGTAATAATGGGCCGAGTTACCTTATGAGACAGCACAGAGATAAGGGCTTGAAGAAAGGGAAGAGCGAAGGTATTTGAGGACTGTTAGGCTGCAGGTTTTAGGGCTAATCTGGACTGTATAGGAATCCCTAATAGAGGGCCGAAACCTCAATGAAAAATGCACAGGCCTTGGAGTAATTGAAGGCAGAAGTAGATGTCCTTCAGACGTATGTGATTGTCTTTAATGTTGATGTATTGCAAGGTGATGAAGTTCAAATTGGACATTTTGCCACAATCTAGCAGGGATCCTAGGACGGGTACCTATGGGACAACTACTAGACCAAATGAAAACAATCGGACAAAGACCCACTGTCACCTCAATCAGTGTCCCCTGCTTTTAACGAACTTTCACTGATGGGGGGAGTCCCAGTATGGATGAAATCACTTGTAATAATGGGATCAATGATAGGGTATAAAGTGATTCCCAAGGCCCATTCAAAGGAGAGGCACAATTATGGCTTGATAAAGGAAAGGCTCTCCAAGAGAGACCTAAGAGGAGAGTCAAGACCTAGGGTTATCAACATTCAATGATGATGAGTATGTATAGGATCAAGGCTTCCAAGGTGAGGCAAGACCTCTTTGGGAGCTTTGCAACATGATTCTTCTTCTAAATAGGGTTTTTGCTCCACTAAAGAGACCTACAAAGAAACCTAAGTGAGACCTAGGCTTTTTGAGTAATCGTGGGAGGAATCCCTCCAATATGATCACTAGGTCAATCCAGGATAGGGAAAGGGTCAAGAATGATTGATTTTTCAGAATTTTATGTGGAAATGACCCTGAAAAGACCTCTCAAACTATGACATTCAAGATATGCTTTCAAAGTTAGAGCTAAGGCTTGATTTTTCTTGCAAACCAACTGTGGGAATTCCTTGAAACTTTGAGAATCCCTAGAGGAGACACCAGTTTCTTGTGCAAACGGAATTGAAAAATTCCTTCTGTAATAGAATTCGCAGGGAGGGCCGAAAAATTGCGGAGGAGAAAAAGAAAGGTAAGGAGAAGGTGACCACCAAATTTACTTGGACTAGTGCCTACTTCCCTTGGCTATGGAGTCAATGATGTTTCAAAAATCGATAAATTCGTCCTCAAGGAAGCTAAAAAGTCATGCCCTAGCACCTACTTTTCAATAATTACCCACCCAAGATCTAAGGACTATCATGGAAGAAAAACAAGTTTCAATCCACTAGGAACATTCATCTTCTTGCTATTCAATGAGTAACATGTGTAATTTCACAATCTAACAATATTTACAACGAAATTCAATAAAATTAGGGCACACAAGATCTAGCTAGTTGCAATAATTCCACACATTAGACATTATTTCATGAAAAAAATTCAACAAAATCACTTACAAGATAAAAAGAGATATATCCAACCAAAAAATATCAAGAGGCAGCTCCAAGAGAAAGTGAAATTAGCTCCCAAAAATATCGAAATGCATCAAAGACATCCAATTTCGTCCAAGAGAAAGAAGTGTGAAATTCTTTTACAAAGAGATCCAAGGGTGATGATGATGATCTCTCTCAATGGGAGAGATCTAAATTTATATGATCCTCTATCTAATTCGAATTAGCCTAAGATGCCCCTAAACATTATTTTAATGTGCAAAACAACATATCCTTGTTGACAAGTCCAACAAGTAGCTCATAAAGTGAAGAATAAACCATCCACAATGAGCCGAAATGAAGAAACTATGGTGTAGAAGGGTCGTTGGAGTGCCTCATTGAGTCCTCAAGGTGCCATAATGAGAGTGAGGGCTCCATGAATGATAGACAAGGGGGTGACCCCTTGATCTCCAAGTAAAACATCAGGTGGTGCTCCAAAGTGGCTTTGGGGCACAAGAAAAGGTCTCATGGGGCTCCTGATGAAAAAAATAAGCCTATAGACTACTCCAAATCAATGTTTTAAAACTCCGACTCGGCCGAGGGTCGACTTCGACTCCAACTCCGACTCGATATCGACTCGGCCGGCTCGATTTCAATGACTCGGTCGTTGTAAAAAATACATTAAATATTTATTTTTTATAAAAACACATAATTTTAAAGATTTTCATTCATGTTTCCAAACACACAGCATTAGAATATAGATAGAAGACACATATGATCAAAGTAGGCTCATGAATATATCCATTATATCAAAATGGCACCCAGTGCATTGTCCAATACATAAACGATGATGATATAGAGATCAAAACAAAAACACATAACCAAGGAGGCTATAAATGGCCTCTACAACAAAAGTTTGTGACCAGTACTACTGGCTACTGCTAGAGTTGCCAACATCATCTGGCTCAGTGTTACTTGGGAGTGGGAGCGAAAGTGGGGAGCAAGAGCGAAAACGGGAGCAGAAGCAACATTTTCAGAAGCTCCCGGTTTGGGAGCGAATCCAGGAGGAGTTCGACAACCAATGTCACTAACATCAAGGCACATAAAGGGATTGGTGCTCTTGATTAAATACGAGTTCCATACCCTAATACATGACAAAGTTCAATGGAAACATTGCAATCCCCCAATCCTGAAATCCTGAAAAACTGATAAGTCTGTTGGATTTTGAATGAAATCTAAAATTCTACTTTCTCCATATGAAATCCAATGAGGTCGGAACCACTCTCAAATATCCTGAGTCATTTCATGGTTTCATCCTTTTACTTTAATAATTTAACATTACCATGAAATTTGAATAGCATATCAATACTAGAAAAGGGGAATGGACCCCAAAGACCAAAAAACCAATTAATAAAACCATTTGGAGTCCCCCACACTCAGAAAAAACATAAAAAAATAAAAAAATTGTGTTTTTGGGGTTTATTGGCTGCATGAAGTGACCCGGCCGAGTTGATACGGACTCGGCCAAGTCAGCCGAGTTAAGACTGACCCAGTCGAGTCATGCCATTACTCGACCTGGTGAATCTTAACTCGGCCGACCGAACCAGTTCGACGGTCGAGTCGCAATTTGTTTTACCGGCTCGGACCAACTCAGCCGAGTCGGTTCCGAGCCAACCGGCTTTTAAAACACTGCTCCAAATGACGGCACGGAAGATGATGCTTTCCCTCCCATGTTTCAAGGATGAGACAAACCTCCTATGGGCCTCGGATCAGCTACCAAAACCTGTATATACTGCTAAGCCAGTTGGGGGCACTACTGGTCCAAGTGCATCATCTCGCATATAATGTAGCGCAATGAACAAGTTGTTTAAAGGTGTTGAGGTTTCCCATGGCATGAGTCTGACACGTGATGGAAACCCATGGCTCTCAACACTTCCCCTATATGTATCAATATGATCCTCTGGTGGGCTTAGGGCCCAGTTAAGTTGCCCAACCCATGATGAAACCACCTGTTAATCCTGTATAAGATCCAATGTGTCTCCTCACACCTTCAGATACAATAATTCATAGTGCATCTAAATGAATCAAGCGTGTTAGTCAAGGGCACAAATGAGACTTCATAGTGGGTTTCCCTTCCAAATTTGGGGCTCTGAGCATGTAATGGTATTACCTCCCTAAGTAGGAGTGGTTAATAAACAACCCTATTAGGTGTTCCCATCCTCTAAAGGGAAGGGTATGTCCAAGTACATCCTTCAAGTGGTAGGTGTCAAGTGGATAATGATGAGGTGGATTGGGACACGGGGATCTCAAGGCCAAATTCCATGGGCTCAAGGGTGGTAATGATGAGGGATGTCCACATATTTGGGTGTATGAATGTAGGAGGGAACAATCGTGGTATGTGAGTTACCTTGGCATTTTTTTCCACCCTTCTTCATTTGCCTTTTGCCTTTTATTGATTTTTCTTTTATTTTACTACTCAAGGCTCCAGGGATTGAGAGCATGTTGTGTACGATATAGCAGTGATTACCCCCTTAAGGTGGGGCAGTTCATTGCCCACCAAAGATTGGGACATGCATGGGTTCCTTAATGATGCAAGGGGCACTCATAGGGGACCTAGGAACCAGGGTGATGGCCATAATAATAACGGGTAGAGCTCATGTTTAGCTTTTTCCCACGTGCTAAATTATATTGTCCCAACCATCTTTTGCATTTTGTGATATTATTTCCTTTTGTATGTGGCTATGATATGCTTTTATCTTTTTTTCCAGCTGCATCAACCTCCAAGGCATCATTACAGGCCCGACCCCAACATGTGGACAAGGGGAGGGGACTACTAAAGCCTTGTGGACCCAGAGGGGAAAGATGATGAAATAGGGCATGTAATGTGTAGAGGGGAGTGAAAAATGTGGAACGGGAAAATGGGATTGCGCTACCAAAAGCGGGGTTTCCCAAGTAATGCCCATCGTAAAGTTGTAAGCCAATAGGGGAGATCCCACAGGACTAGGGTTAAGGATTAACCCCCTAGTGAAGGTAAGGGAACAAGACTACAGTCGAAACCCTTTCTTCTTCCAAGTCACCCAATAATCCATACCCAAGTGTGCCCGAGAAAAACAAGCATAAACACCCGATTGCACAATGAAAGACATACCTTTAGGATTGGATGGTCCACCTTCAAACATATGATCTTGACAGATGGGCAATGGGACATATAACTAGTTGCTCTGGGAGCGGAGACATCTGGCACTGTGAAAAATCAGTTACCCAATTCCTACTGCAGCAAACTGATAATATTTCACCTACTTGTTAAATTACTTGAACAAGTTACTTGTAGTTTTCTACGGCAAATGCTAAAATACATACACTGCAGTCTACACAAAATAAAATACTGCAGAAACTAAATATTGCACTGGAGAGAAACAAACACACACATCAACACAGTTGCTTTTGGACAATGTCCCCAGAAAAACCCAATGTGGGAAAACCGGTGCAACAGCTGAGGGTTTTAATTATCATGCAGTAGTAAATCTGAGTACAAATTGTTGGAACCCCAAACTAGCTATTTGATACAGAGAAATGTCGGCAAAGATTTAGTGAGAAAAGTCTCACACTAATTCGAGAGATACGACACTGATCAAGCGTTGGATGGCTGGCCCCACATTGCCTCTGCGCATCTTCTGCGCCAATCCTACGCAGACCTGTGTCACACTAGTTGGGCTTTGCGCCACCTCCTCTGCTAACCTCCTGCTGTCTGGAAATTCGACCTTTTGGCCCTCGAGTCTCACACCCCGGCTTCTGGCACTAGAACTCGACTCTCCCAGTTGGATTTCGAACTCCTTCTGAAGCTCTGCACTACCCTTGCGTGGCATTGCGCTGCCTCATTGAAATGCTCTATGCCCTCTCTGCTATGCACTCTCTGAATTTGGAAAACTCTCCTTTGAACTACTATCCTTGCCCCTCACTACAAGAATATCACTTGATCTTACTCCGGCAACTCAACACTCCTACACTTGAGAAATTCGATCTCTGATCTCTCATTCAATGTGTTCTCCAAGTGCCCATCAAACTCCTTATAATATCTCATTGGAACTCCGACGGCCAAGATTAAAACATAATCAATGGCTAAGATTAACTGGGAGTTGATCCTCGTCTTCTTCTAGAAGATTCACACCTGATTTAATTAATACCCTTTAATTAACCAGATTTTGTGAGTTTAGACTTAGGGAACCATTTTAAAAAGTTAATTATGTTAATTAAACCATCTCTAGTGGGAATTTTCCCAAACGATTTATGGGTATTGGAGAATGCATGTGTCTTAGCCTCTACAAAATCTCGAGGCAAGAGCACATTCGATGCTACAGAAATCAACACTCCCTCTTAGCGAGGAATGAGCTCTAGTGCTGCAACCTGCTGAAGCAACACTCTATCTCTGCACCATCTCCTGTTGCGCTGCTGATGTCTAGCTCTACTGCCCACCAACTACTGCGCAACTCTGATACGAGTTGCATCTGTATTGTTGTTGACCTTGTTGAACGGTTGTCAACTATTGCATCTGCACTGCAACCCTCTCTCCATTTGTTGTTGTTGCAACTGCAACATCTGCAATGAAAAAGCATCCAAAATACTAAACCAACTGTGTTCAATATGATGCATCTGTCATCCGAGTTATGACTGTTGCTAGTCTCTACACTGTCACTGAAGCCTCTGTGTTGTTGTTGACTCCACTCTGTGCTAACTACATTGTTGCCGCCTCTCCTCTGCACTGCTCAGAATCTAACTGCTACTAGCTACTGCAACTGTCACTCTAGCACCTGAGTGCACCAACTAACACTGGTCCATCCTGCTACTACTGACTATAGGCTCCCGTAGCAACGTATTGATTCATGAGGTGGACCTCCTTAAGAATCCTGCCCATCCTGTAGCTCTTTGGGACTACATCTCCAGATCGCCCCACCTCACCCCTGGAGGCATCTCGACAGTCATGGCAAACTCTTCCTCCAATCTAGAGGACAGCTTGTCGATCTCAACGGACGCAGTTTGTTGATCTTGCTTCTCCTCCTTGTCCTTCTTTCTGAGAGGACACTGAGTGTTGTAGTGGTCCAGCTCGCCACACCTAAAGCACTTGATCTTCGAAATATCCTTCTCTCTTCCACACTGCTCCTATTGCCCCTTTGATGCAAGGGCCACGATTTCCTCTTCCTTCATTGCTTTCGTCCCACTACTGTTGTTGCCACTGACTGTTGCCTTCACCAGATCACGCCTCATCTCCTCCTGCTGCAGAGAGAGGTCCGCTCACTTTCTAAATCAATAATCGAGCACAGCCTTGAGCAATATATAAACCCCAAAATGGTTCGTTCGGGTGCTGCAGGCAATAGCATGTGTAGAGGGGGGAATGAATTGTAGGGTCAGGCCATGCATGATAGATATGGCGACGTGAGATTGATTTAACCTAAAATGATCGGCTGCAGAACCCGCCCTATTTGTTCGTTCAGGCAGGGGAAGAAGCATTGCGCGCCATCATGCATGATTGAGCAAGCAAATATAAGTGGGGTGAGGTTAGTAAGGCTGCTCTATTGCTAACTATTTACCCACCCACCCCAATCCCCGAAGAATTGCCGACAACGGAGGGTGAGGAAGAGGTGTCGTAAGGCCGCTCGACCAACCTTTAGTTACTTATTTGAGAGGGGCCCACCCAATAAGTAAAATGAAGGATGGCTCACTTGACAACGGAAGGTGAGGAAGGATGGCGAGGAAGGTTATACCTATTGGTCCCCCCTCCCCTATAGTAAGTAGCGAGGGGAGGGTCTAACCTTGCGAACCTTCCAGCCAGTGAATAAGCCAACGACAATCCCGAAGGAGGGAGAAGGAGGAGCCCAAAAAGGAGATCGGGGGAAGGAAAAATTGGACAATTATGCCATTCGGCAGAAGTATTCTACAGAGGAAAACCCAGGACATCGGGAAGAGATCTCTAGAGATTCTTATCTCATTCCATTCCAGTGGCTCGACCAGTAACCAATGGCGAAAACCCAAAAATCCATGGTTTCCCGGTAGAACCCTATTTCGACCAAGTTGCAGAACAGACGACGGCGAACTAATGGATAGAAAGGAGAAGCAAGGTTGGTTCTCCGCGCAGCTTGCTCATAGTGCAGGTCCCACTTGTATATTGTATTTGACCGAGAAAGCACCGGGCAATATATGGTCGGAGTTTATACCTTCTCGGGACTCCATGAGCCAAAATATTATTCCATCATACGGGCAATACCAATATACTTTAGTAGATCATATGGATGTTGAAAAAGCGTCTGATTTGGAAAACGAATCGGAATTGGAAACATCTCTCTTCCATTTCCATTTACCCAGTTCATATCCTTGTTTCGTGTGTTCCCCAATCTGATGAGGGGGTTAAGGATTTATATCCCGGGAATGACTTGACCGAATTTCATTTGTGGAGGCCAGAATGAAAATTCTGTCACTCTAGATCTAGCCTACACAAATTCTTTTTGTTATCCCGGGTGCAGAGCAGATTTGTGAATTTGTTACGGCAACTACGATCGATCCATAGTGCCTTCCCTTCTACCTTCGCTAGCTAGATTGAGGGAAGAAAATAGTATCCTGGTCTTACCAAAAATAGCTAGCGATTTATATAAGAGTATCCTGGCCCTTGATTTCTTCCCCTCAAATCGCTAGCTAGAAGGTTATACCTTACCTGAGCTATAAGTGATGACCTTACCAGAATGGCCTTGCAATGCCTTCCTGTAACATGTAAGGGCCTTGCCTTATGTTTAGAAGTATTCGCCTAACGACTTTTCTTGATGGGCTATGAAAAGAACAATTTGCTAAATCAAAATAATAGATACATGTTGCAATTACCAAGCTTGAGATAATATTGAAATAACTAATTGCAATTACCAAGTGTTTTTGAAATAAGTCTTTGCACATTTTGCTCCTACAATCAATGTATACTCCTGACTGAGGATGCGTAGCTCCACCGATGTTATGTGTGCTTCTTCTGATGGATCTATGTCCCTGCATGGATCTGTATGCTCTTCCTTACCTGTGTTCACCGATTGATCTGCTCCTCCCGACTGATATGTGCTCCGGATGATGTTTGGTTGCTTAGGGGTGTCCATTCGGTTGTACTTCCCCCCGTTGTCAATATGTGCTTCCCTCTGTCTCTCTATGTGTGTTTACGACTTTCGTGTTTCTCCCAATGTGTATGATTCGTGCTATTTGGAATGAGGTGTGAATGACGTGAACTTAGTGTTTGGTTGGTACCATGGATAGATTTTCGTAGCAAGTGAGCATTGCGATAGGATTTGCTTGTAGGTTCGATTGCTCCAGTAGCATAGGCTCTGGGCGTCATAGGGTGCGCAAGCAGGCTCGACTAAAAGGAGAGGGGAAGTACCGAAGATGTATATGATTCGGTAGTTTCATAGCCAATTTGTAGCGAAAGTACCGAAGATATACTGGGCTTTGAGGGTAGGTGATTTAGGTAAGGTCTTACTTTGGTTTGACAAGCATGTTAGAGAGATAGCTAACGGGATCCAACGAAGTGGGCAAGCTAGGCTTCAACCAGAAGTAGCACCTTCAGTAAAGAGAGAAATAATTGGCTACTTGTAGTCACGCTTCAGCGTGTTCCTTAGGTCAGATTCTTGTTCACCTTACCACAGGCCTTGAGTCACGCTGCGGGTAAGGCCTTATAGGGGGGGGTAGATGGGGTCTGATAGGATCTGACCTTTACCATTGATTTGCTGGTTTATGTTGTTCATCCACTGTGAGGGGCAGGCTCTTCTAAGGAGGCGGGCTTCTGCAACCTCACCTCACTTATACGCTTTCGACGGCGAATGACTAAATTCGTGTCCCTATTCCATACCAGCCAGATTTCGAATTATGCAAAATAAACTCATATATAATGGAAGAGAAGGACCTGCCTGTTTCCCACCTAAGGTCCCGAAAGGTCAAGCCTTGGGATCCTCCCTCCAAATGGCAAAGGTCCAGCAGTAGTTGATTAGGTTGAGTCGGTTGAGTAAGCAGTTTCATATCCATAATACCTAGTTGGAGTGAAAGTAGCAGTTCCGTATCCATAAGCATCATAGTAAACAGCATCTTATATAGAAGACCAAAAGCTAGCACTAGCAGCACTAGTAGCTTCAGTAGTATATTAAGCACTAGTTTAAGCCGTTAATCGAGACTGAAAAGCAAAGGTAGCTACAAAGCCATACGTAGCAGACCCAGTTGTTTACCTTTATCCACCGATACCACCAGCAAAGCCATAAGCGAAGGCACAGGGTACAGAGGCAGAGGTAGAGCCAGTAGCAGCTTATCCTACACCACCAGTCCCATATTAAGTAGCATAAACAGAGAAAGCAATAGTTCCAAGACGAGCAGTTCCATACCCAGACACAGAAGCAAGGGTAGCCGGAGCAGAACCAATGGCAAGGTAAGCATCTTAACCAGCAGCAGAACTAGAAGCATATCCATCAGTAGCATATCTAGCAACAGCATACCTATACCCAGCAGCAGTCCTTGATGTAGCTGTATATGAAGCAGTTCCAGGAGCAGGAGCAACTCTAGGCCCGGGTCCAGATGTAGAGTCCGTTGAAGAAACACTCGTTGAAGCTTCTCCAGTCCTAGTAACAGATCCTAACGTTTACCTTGTTTACTCAAACCCATCATCAGAGGCAAAGCCATTACCTCGCAAGCATCAATGAAAGAAGTCAAGGCAAAGGCAGTTGACTTTTGGAACTAAGAACCAAGAGTACAGGAAGCAGCATCAGTGTAGATAAAATCTCTGCTTATACCTTCATGTTGGAGAATCCACATAAGCATAGGCATGGGTAGCATAGGTAGCAGCATAACCAGGGTAACCAGCGCGCCGCAGAGGCATCATGGGCAAAGGCATTTGATCGAGTTGATCTAGCACCACTAGTAGCAGCTCGAGAGCCAGCAACAGATCCAAATCTAGAAGCAGAGGTAACAGGTCGAGTGGACCTTGAATCAGTAAATGATCCCGCAGAGGCGGATGCAGTTCGAGATGCAGCTGACTAAGCACCAGTAAAGGAGTCGGCATCTTTTCCAGTGCGATAGAGCTCTTCGACAGGATAAACAACGGGTTCAACTACGAATTTTGTCAATTACAATTGGAACTGGCTCCGCTCTAACTTGCTTTGTTCCATCTACCTTTGCAGCTTACTCAGCTGCTGTTGAATCTGATGTTGGGACTGAAGGATCTGAAACTACGAGTGCTGGTTCTTCTTCTTAGATTCAATATCTAACTAAGAGGGCAATGCAAGCTAGGCAGGGAATGACGGAAGCTGGACACCTATAATAACTATATATTGATATATATATTCTAAAGATGAAACAACAGACCATCCGCCCTATACAAACCTGTAGCTCGTTTTTCCATCGGTTCTTATGCCTGCTGGATGGGCATGTTATTGATTTGATGAATTATATGATGTGCAATGCGTTCGTGTTGGTTCTTCGTAAGCTGTAGGTGTAAGTGACTGTAGTGTTTTCCCCCTGTAATGTGTATCGCCCCCTGCTATGTGCCTTTCGCCTATGTGTTTTCCCTCGGCTGATTCCTGCCCCTGCTTCCCCTGCGGCCTTCACTGGCTTTGCTATTCCCTCTTATGATGGGCGATCAACGGGCTTGACCCTTACTAGCACATTCACTGGTTCAATGGTTGTTGCTGCTCTTGGAACTACTGAATCAACTGGGTCCACTGGAACAGGATATGCTTCTTGCTTTGTTACTACTTTCACTAGGTCAATAGGTTCCTGGTCAATAACAACGCAAACCACCAGTGGAGATTACATAATATCCACGACGACCTACTGTTGGCAGTGGATTTGCCAGGAGTATCGGGTCATACTAAGAGGACTAATATCATGGTTATGAAACAATAGTCTCATTTTCTTAAACAATGAAAGAAAATATCTCAAAGTAAATGAAAAGTCTAGTCTGGGTAGTTGTCTTGGTCAAACCCTCAGTTTAAGCCGTGTTGTTGGCTATCCACGTGTGTGATGTCGTCGGGCTTATGTTCTCGTTGATTTGTCTTAGTGATGATCGTTTGTTTTTATGAGATGATAGTCATTGTTGTTGTTGTTGTTCCTTGAGATAGATTCCTGTTGCTTGAGCTAAGTTTAGTTGGAGTTAGCCAAGTTTAGTTATATTGATGAAGTTTAGTGAGAGGAGCTAAGTTTAGTTAAAGTGATTAGAGTTTAGTGTTCCTAAGTCTAGTCTAAGTTCAGTATTAGTCAAGTCTCAGATTGCTCCTAAGATTCCTAAAGCTTATTAACCCTATAAGACTAATGGAGATAAGCTTATTATTTCTATTGTTCCTAAGAGAGTAGATTTGTAAGATATCTCTTGAGTCTAGTCAGTTGTAATCATGAACTGATCGTTTGTAACCGGCCAAAGCGCATTATGGAAGGTAAGTCTTTATAACGTGATAACACAAACGGGGTCGCAGTAAGAGACAAGCAATCTTCTTCGCTAACGCCCTGTGATGTATTTCAGGCCCTGACAAAATTCCCCTCAAACCAAATCAATAACCGGAATTTCTTTTCTTCTCTTTTCCGCCCTTTCCGCACATTGACGAGCTCCATCCTTTTGACGAGCGTATTGACGAGAATGACTGTACATGAAAGCCAGCCTAAAAGCCAGCCTTAATGGCCATTACACAACCTCTCCTTGAAGTATATAAGTCTACCTGGGTGAGCACTTCATTTTGATTTACTTTCTGCTTACTAGCATTGGATTCATTTCAGTTTCTCGCACAGGAACAACCGTGGTGGGTGCATGGGATGGGATCCTCAGAACTGCCTTCTTGAATTTAGGAAATACTCCCAGAACTTATGATATTTGATGGGGTACGGCACTTAGACCGGTTGTTATAACTTGAGATCCCTACTCGCCTTTACTTATGTGCATCCTCTGGGTTGGCGCATTAACAACCTTTATAGAATTGAACGGATCCATTACCTTAATATAAAAGCATTAGTCACGGGCTTCAGACAGCACATTCACCAGCTAGATTTACCAGCTTACATGACACTTACTTAATGAATCTCTTGGGCTGGGTACCACCATGAATCTTTTCCCGGCCGAGCCCAGGATACGGTTTATAAACTATAAACAACTGTATTCCTAGTAAGAGCCCTAGTAGCAGCCTTGACTTTTTTATTACCTCCTACCCCTATACCCATCCACCTGGAGAACTTACTCTACTTATCACCTATTCAGTCAGTAATACCTTGCTAGGCACTCTTGCTATTCACCTATATACCTTTACCTTTACCTTTATAATACAATTCACAACTACCCATCTGACCTTACAACTTAGCTTTTGACATGCCCCCCAAGCCTTGCACTCGCTTCCACCGCCTTCCAGACCGCCGCATTCACTGGAATCACACCTACTGAATGAATCTGCTAAGTACCACACGTACCTTCTGGGTAACACTATTACTTGCCCAACCCTCTGGTTTCAGTTACTTTTTTCTTTTTGAATCATGGCATTTCACAACATTCACGCCGATGGCTAGGGGGGAGGAGAAGAAACAAGGATCTGCAACGGTAAGTGCTAAGAGGGAAGGACGGGTATCATCCGCGGTAGCGTCCGTCAAGGGTGCTCTGGATCCCCGGCGCTCTGGATCATTCCCCTTCCTTGAGGCAAGCGATAGTATCAACCACGCACCAGCAACAAGAAGGCAATCTTTCAAGTGTACTAATGGATCTCCCACGGACTCAAAGTGTAACCAACCAACGGCTATCCAAGAGACTAATGTTGTAGGTTACCAATGTATCTCCCACGGACTAACTCATGCTGGATGTGAACGCCTCTAACTAACCCACCTTCTCCCCCGGAACTCATGCGGATGTTAACGCCTCACCTCACACTACGATGGCTGCTTTTTAGTTACAGAATGCCTACTTTGGTAGGTAAAAACCAAAACTGATCATCAAACAAAGACTCCTTTCCTAATAGGGGTGACCCGCCTCACCTCAAAACAATGTGGACTATTTTCCCCCATTGGCCTGCCTCACCTCAACAACGTGGGCTATGGGTATTGGATTCATAAGGCGAGTACTATGACGCTTGGCAAAATACTAGTTATCCAAGAGAAACGTTATAAAAAGGTATAGTTTATAACGTGCCATAAGGCCGCTTGACCATAAGGGAAAGGAATCAAACCCCCTCCTTATAAGTTAATTTGGGTCAGTTTCAACCTAAAGAGATTTGAAGAAGGCCGCCATCGTGCCCCCGACAGGGTGAGGGTGAGCCTGTCGAACTCTCGACCTATGCCCCCCCACCCAATAAGTAAAATGAAAGCGAACTCTCGACTAAAAGGCCGCCATCGCTCGACTGATAAGGAGAGGGCCCTTACTTCTTAGGGGTCACTCACTATTCATATGGTGAGGGAAACCTTTCAAAACCTCCGCCTCAGGGGATTGGGGTGGGTGGGTAAATAGTGGTCGAGCCTGCTTGCGCATCCTCTCCTCTCCCTCTCCTTAACAGTCGAGCACCTAAAGGTCCTCTCCTTAACAGTCGAGCCTGCTTACGCATCCTTATGGTCGAGCACCTAAAGGTGATGGCGGCCTTAACAGTCGAGCTTGCTTACGCATCCTTATCAGTCGAGCCCCGTTGCCGGTCCTGGGGACCTTAACCTCTGCCTTGGAAACAGACTTCAACTCTGCCTTCCTTGGTTACCTCATCCCTCCATCCTTACCCTCTATCCCTACCCTCTATCTCTACTCGACCATAAGGATGCCCCCGGCAGGGTGAGGACCGACAGGGTGCGTAAGCACGCTCGACTAAAAAGAGAGGCCATTTTCTATAACTGGGATCTAAGCCAAGCAGCCAAGCTGAGTATCCAACAAGCCCAACCGAGCAGTCCACCCAAAAGCCATTCAAATGTTCCGTAGCAGCACAGGTATAGTTCGAGGTCTCAAGGGCTGTTCCGTCGAGAGTATAGTTTTGTCGAGGGTATAGAACAGCACGTAGAACAACTCCTTTTGGGTAGGAAAGGGAGGGTATTGAAACAGGTCACGTACAACTCCTTTGAGTTTACGTACAACATCAAGCAGGGCCTGAAAGGGTAAGGGGAGTAGTAACCGTTTTCATAATACCGGTAAGTGAAAGGTATAAGGTGAAAGGGTGCTGACTGAATGTGGGACCGGGGAATGTGATAATGGTATACTGGTATAATTCGGGACTGGGTAATCTGGGGAACGCCTATTCTTTTGTAAGATGTATTATTTTTTTCATCGTTCATTATATAAGTGATACTACAAAAATGGGCTTATCAACTTCTCTCAACAGGTGCCATAATAAGAGTCATATTGTGATTCCCCTTAAATCCATTCGACGATGGTAGTAACTTGTGTTCCTTATACATAAGTGATTCCAAGGTAGAGGGGTAAAAGTGGGGCATATAGTTTATAGAACATGGGGCTTAGATAAGACCTCGATGGGTACAATATATTGATTAGCCTTCGATGTGTACGATAGATTTTCCCTCGATGTAGACCTCGAAAAGTACCTACAGGTTATACCTCCTCGATGTATACGTGAGAGAAATTCAAGTATAGAAGAAAGCTAAGCATTGAGTGCACCAACACTTGGATCGACTACCGGCATCGAAACCTAGCATAGTATCCTGGGATTGAGTACCAGCATGGTAACCTTACATCGACTATGTGCTATTGGCTGATTGGCATTGACCAGTGGGAAATAAGGGTCTCTAAGATGTGAACCTAAATTGATAGAATTTTGAGTGACATCAAAACAATATTTCATGGTTATCTTATATGGGCTTTTCAGGCAGGAAAGAAGAAGGGGAAAAAATGTATCGACGCGGACGTCGTTATATATATAATAACGCGTCATTCGATCGCTAAGGTCATTCAATCGTTCGTTATATATGAGATTATTACGTTTTCTTTCCTTTTAGGTCAACCCTGAGTTAGAGTTCGGGAAGATATGAATGAAAGGCCTATTAAGGGATAGGAATTGAAAACAAGGATGAGCAAACTAACGTTTCCTCACCCTCATATCAATCTTGGGAATTCAGTAGTTCCTAGGCCCCGAATTGAACCCGTGATGGTGTGTATCTTGGAGTGATGACTGATCATGTGTCTAGGACTCAATCCTATTGTTCTCCAAACGTGTGAAAATGTTCTATATACGTGATTTCGATCCTCTTGTTCTCCTGATCCTCTTCTTCGGATTGTTGCCTAGTGGTTCCTTTCACGTAGGATAAATCGAGTATGAGCCTATTGACGGAACCAACCAGTGTCCAGTGTAGATGGGCCACCGTCCAGCATGTACAGAAATGCCAGCAACAGTCATTCCAGCGTAAGGGACTTATTTCAAACCTACTCTTGCCTACCCTCCCTCATTTGCCCTACTATTGTTATTGCCTACCATAGCTAACTTCGGTAACCCATCGATTCTTCGATAACTCATCGAAAGCTAACTTCGGTAACCCATTTCTTCTTCGGTAACCCCTAAAAACCCAATTGATGCTGCAGGAAAGGGGAACGGCACTGGGAAAGCTTTTGGGGTAACGGCACGGCTGTTAGGCTGCCTGCTCTCTTTACTTGTGAGCGCTCCACAAGACCAAGGTCCAACGCTCTCCTACAAAGGTATCCAATGCTCCAACCGCTACCTCCTATAAGCCATGTGCTCCTCCGGTCCACCACACCTCCATGAATGCTCCTCAACCGAAGCGTCCTCAAGTCAAGCAAAAGTCTCCGTGTAAGCAACCAAGTGGTTCCATGCTACCTAGGGCTAAGCACCCGCCTCCCAGATGCCCCAACACTAACTCCTCTCATATAAGTTCACCTCTTAAGCAAGCAACCAAGCGGATAGAAGAGGGCTTAACAAATTGTCCTCTATATGCGCCTAATGAAAAATGTAACCATGCCACGTAGGATACCAACCTCATAAGGAAGTGTGCCACATAAGCATCAAGTCTTACTCAAGGTCTAGCAATCCACGAGTAAGTTATATCCAATGTGTGTCCACTAAGATACAACCGATCAATCACATCACCAGATATATCAGAACCATTACGGAACCCGTACGAGAATGACCGCGACTAACCCTTGTACGATATGGTGTACTTCCAGTTTTGGCCTTTCAAATGCTTTTGACAAACCAGTATTCTCCTTTCCCTTACGGTCAAGCGGCCTTACGGCACCTTTGGTTGGAGTATTGAACCTAAAACCCTTTACTATATAGTTGCAGGCGGGGGGATTGAGCCCTGGACCATTATTAGGTGTCGGCTGCATCCAAGCAAAGAGCTCTTTATTAAGGGCCGGATCATAATAGCGTACATCTTTGTGGTCGCTGCCTTATATACCTGTACTACATTGATTAGTTCCACTTACGCTTGGTTCACCCTACGAAGTGAGCGATTCACTGTGGCCGAGCAAAGTTAGGGAATACATTGGTGCCAAACGACAGTGAGGTATGACATGGATCTCGCTTAGATAAAGTAAAGTGCCCTAAAGAAGGATAGTTCCCATATGCCCAAGCAAGTAGTTCAGGTATTATCACTGGGACACGTACCTCGTGCTTGTTGGTGCGCTGGATCCCTTTCTCTCGTCTCAGTAGCTTGGGTGATATGCCCTTGTGCTATTACTTGTGGATCGGACAGTTACTTATATAATAGTATATAGGCAATCATAGAGGGAATGATAAGGAACAGGCGTTACATCTCATTAAACCTCCTACTATCTTACCACATAACTCCTCACACTAAGCAATCAGAAAGAGACTCACCTGAACTGGAAAAGCAATCGTCAAGATACTTTCCTTAACGTAGAGAACCAAAGCAATCCATCTATTACTAGCCTTAAGAAGAAGAAGATGATGCGAAAGCACGCTCGACCACCGGGATAGGAACTTGGACTTTCATTCGTTTGCCTAACTTATGATCGCACTTGACGGATGAGCTGAGTCGAGGTTATCGAGGGCGAAGCCCACCAAGGAAGAGCTACGGATACAACCTAGGAACGAACTAACCACCTTCTGAGATACTTACCACCTTCTTATCTCATAACTTCTTTGTTTGGAATGAAACAACCTTCGCTACGCTTCGCTTCGATGACAGGAGATAAGAGAAGAGGAGGGGAGTTACGGTCTGGATAAAATAGATTCATAGTATTTAGAAAGATCTGGTTTCGACATTGACCCAATCCAATCTCTCCCCCATCATACTTGTAAGAAGCTACTGGGTTAAGTCTGTAAGTATCTGGTCTTGATTTGACCTAGGGAATGGAAAGATGAATCCAGATGGTTAAGGGATTAATTCAATCTGTTGATATAGTAAATCGATCTGTAGAGATAAGTAACTAACCCTCTTATTCCGGACCTTTAGGTAAGGTACCTAGTGGTAAGGTTATCTGGTAGATCACTCAACAAACAGAAACCACCGCAACGTATAATAATAGGAATCTCATTTCTAGCTAAGAAACTAGCGAATTGACCTTACCATACAACTCTTCATTGAACACAGTGAGAGAAACTCAGATCATATGAATTTCATGCACCGAGATATGATTTGATCGATTCTGAGATCACGTAATTACATATATAATATATGCATTGTCGAATGAAATAATCATAAATGCATAATTACATATCTAATATATGCATTTTCTGGTGTAATGAAATCGATCATGAATGCATAATGACATATATAATCTATTGAATTCATGACTGGAAGAAAAGAAGTGAGCGAAATCGATCTATCATTCATGGCATAATGACATATATAATATATGCATTATCTGCTAAAGCGTAATTACGTATATAATGAATGAATGCATAATGACATATCTCATTCATAACTGGAATCACGTACAAGGACCCGACAGGGGGCTCGACTGATAAGGACCTTTAGGTACTCGACCATAAGGATGCGTAAGCAGGCTCGACTGTTAAGGAGAGGACCTTTAGGTGCTCGACTGTTAAGGAGAGGGAGAGGAGAGGACAAGGTTCAATATGCATGAATGACTCGATATATGTCATTTCGCAAGCAATTAGATCGATCTCGCGAACCTCTGCCATGCCTTCCATTCATTCATTATAGCTGCTATTATATATGTCATTACGCTTTAAGGCTCAACCATCCGTACGGGGAGAAGAAAGACTAGTTCGTGTCTCCTTGCACTAGGAAGCGCAAGCCCCTCCGGGACCTTGGTTCATTTAGGTACTCGACTCTTTTTTTACTTATTTGGGGGGGCCAATACAAACTCTGAGGGTTGGGGTGTTGACCCTATTGATCTCGGACATCCTAAAGCCTCGTAAGGAAGGGGTCTATATGCCCCCCTTTCTGCATCCTCGTGAATCTCAACTTCTCTTCCAAGTACATCTTCCGCTGCTCAGAAGATCCCTCGTACAACGTAGCTAAGGCTTCCCACATCTGTCGGCCAATATCCTTCCTAGCTATATGGGATACTACATGATCTCGAACCCCGTCGAGAATGATCCTCTTAGTCTTCACCATCTCAGCCTTGTACTTCTCGAGTGGATCTGCATTGGCAGGTACAACTACCACACTATTGACATAAGTTTTGAGATCATGCTCATTTAAAAGGCAGGAGATCCTAACCTTCCAGATCACATAGTTGGAGGCTTCGTCCAACCGATCTCTCAACCCAGTTGATGCCATCTCTCCTGAAAAAGTCGAACTGCTCCCTCTTCTCCTCTGCACAGTTGCTGCCCAGTTACTTTGCTCTGCTAGAAAAATTCAAACTTCTTGGCTGGAAGTCCTCTAAGGAAGAAATTCCCTCAGTATGTGTTATTCTCTCCTCCTGACGCTATTCTGCCAGCAAATGCTGCAAAATATATACGTCCCAGCTGAAGATCTGCTCTGCAAGGAAAATACGTTGCTCCCTTCTGCCTCTGGAAAGCTTCGATCTAGAAATCAAATTTCTCTGTCGACGCACTCAGAGAAATCGATTTCTCCTCAACTTCGACCTCCTTGGCCCAAGGACTGCGTTGCCTCTGGGTTTCGAATTGCTGCCTCTGCAATAATTTCGAACTCCCTCTTCCTTTCTGCAATTGAGCTCTTCTGCTCACGATATGTACTCTGATACCATGCTGAAAATCGGTTACTTGATTCCTATTGCAGCAAACTGGTAATATTTCACCTACTTGTTATTGAACAAGTTACTTGCAGTTTTCTACGGCTAATACTGAAATACATACACTGCAAACTACACAAAATAAAATACTGTGGAAACTAAATATTGCACTGGAGAGAAATAAACACACATCAACAGAGTTGTTTTTGGACAATGTCCCCGAAAAAACCCAATGTGGGAAAATCAGTGCAACAGCTGAGGGTTTTAATTATTATGCATTATAAATCTGAGTACAAATCATTGGATGCACAAACTGGCTATATGATACAGAGAAATGTTGGCAAAGAGTTAGTGAGAAAAGTCTCACACTAATTCGGGAGATCCGACACTGATCAGGGGCTGGTTGGCTCGCCCCACGCTGCCTCTACTTCGATCCTACACAAATATGCATCACACTCGCTGGGCTTTGCGTCACCTCCTCTGCTGAACTCTTGTAGTCTAGAAATTCGACCTTCTGGCCCTCCGATCTCACACCCCGGCTTCTGGCACTGGAACTCGAATCTCCCAGCTAGATTTTGTACTCCCTCTGAAGCTCTGCATTGCCTCTGCATTGCACTATGCTACCTCACTGAACTGCTCTATGCCCTCTCTGCTATGCACTCTCCGGATCTGGAAAACTCTCCTCCCGACTACTATCCCTACCCCTCACTGCAAAAAGATCACTCGATCTCACTCCGGCAACTCAACGCTACTACTCTTGAGAAATTCAATCTTTGATCTCTCATCGATGTGTTCTCCAAGTGCCTATCGAACTCCTTATAATCTCTTGTTGGAGCTCCAAAGGCCAAGATTAAAACATAATCAACGGCTAGGATTAACTAGGAGTTGATCCTAGTCTTCTAGAAGATTCACACTTGATTGAATTAAAATTTAACACCCTTTAATTAACCAGATTTCCTAAGTTTAGACTTAGGGAACCATTTAAAAAAGTGAATTATTTTAATTAAACCATCTCTAGGTGGAATTTTCCCAAACGATTTTTGGTTATTGGAGAATGAATGTGTCTTAGCCTCTTTGCAAAATCTCAAGGCAAGAGCACATTCGATGCTACAGAAATCAACAGGCACATCAGCTACACTAGTGGCTATCAGGGGTTGTTAGCTGCCAGCTGAAGACAAATCTAGGAGACAAATTTTCCTATGGGGTCACCCATTGGTGGTGGGTAACAGGATAGAGTTAGGAGAAGCTTATGAACAGGTTCTAGAGGGCTGTTAGCAGTTGTTTGTTGTGCCCTAAGTACAATCCCTTGTAAAGGACAACAAGGTTGTTAGTGGACAAGTGGTTTGGGCCCTAGACCATTGACTTCAAGAGCGGAAGGTTGGTGATAAGAGGGTTGTCATTTGTTCCCTAGTTCATCGAGTTGCAGAGAAGTCATCTTTAGTGATAAGAGGACATCCTCCAAGTCCTAAGTCTGGTCTTCTTCAAAGTAGAAGAGAGACAAAAGATTTAGCAATTTGTCTTATTAGATGAAAAGCAGTTTTGGCTCCATAAATTGTTCAAATGGATTATTTGATGACATGTTGGATTCAACCATGATACTTTGTAATGATCAAAGATGCTTGTCGAGAACCCCGCCTTCATGGAAGATTCAAGAGCATGGTGCTAATAGGAGCCGAGAAACTACAACAAATCTCCACAGAAGAACAGGTAGCTGATGTAAGGAAAGTATGAGTACTTCTGACCAGTGTTGATAATATCATTCTCGGCAAAATATCGGCCATGGTCCTGAAAACATCTTTTCAGCAATATCGGTGAAAATATCGAAAAATATCAGCCAATTATTAAACAAACAAACAAAAACATTTTGTTTCAAATTTTTGAACATATAAAGAAATAATGATATTTAGCAGAGATTTTCAAATATGGCATTTTTGCCAAGATTTTCAAAATATTGTGATATTTTCAAAACTGAAAATATCATGATATTTACCTACTGAAATATCGTTTGCCTGAAAATCGTGCAATATTCACGATATTTCACAAAATATCGTCAATATTATCAACACTGCTTCCAACACAAGCTTAGGCTTGTAGATATCTCCTCCATGTTTGAGAGGAACAAAGAATAGATTTTTTCTCCCAAGTTGAGAGGGAGTTTGGTTGGACACATGGTTCTCCTTGTGTCATGTATTGTAACGGATTAGGATTAATACCCTAAGACAAATACATGGACATGGATAATGGGAATGGTGGATTGGATAAGCATCTTGGACAAACATTCTCGAGTCATGTACTGTGACAGATTAGGATTAACACACTAAGTCAAGTACATGGACTTGGATAAAGAATGGTCTGGTGAA
Source organism: Pinus tabuliformis (assembly GCA_031772625.1). Taxonomy (NCBI): domain Eukaryota; kingdom Viridiplantae; phylum Streptophyta; class Pinopsida; order Pinales; family Pinaceae; genus Pinus; species Pinus tabuliformis. The sequence continues at coordinate 341,748,199 of CM062805.1, forward strand.
CAGACATTTCCTTGAGGGAAATAGTCCGATGGAGAACATACTCCGGTGATCCTTTTGTGCATTGTATTTGTATAATTGCTTGATGACCTAATGAATAAAAATGCTTAAAATGGAACAAGTAATTATCATGAATAAAATTCAATCTTTCAACTGAATTTCCAACAAAGGAACCATAAATATTATGCTGCAACAGTCTGAATCACATCAATTACATACAAGCCTTATTAGTAATAATGCATAAAAACGTGTAATCATTAAAAATCTTCATATCAAAGACCAAAAGGTGACAGTAACAAGATAAACAATAATTATTGCACCTGAGAAATAAGTTTTCTCAACTAGAAACTGATATTTACAATTTTTGTTTCATAGGAAGGTAAGGGCAGCAATAAAACTTATTATAATATTCATGTGTCTTATAGTCTATTATGATTCAGGTTCGCAATTGCATGCATATCCTGATATCAGCATTCTTTGATACTGGTCTCTTTAAATCTGCAAACTTTAAAGCCTACTAAACATAGAAATCTTAATATCAATCACAATAAAGCAACTAGCAACACTGTCAAAAATCCAAAAATTTCCTGTGGGGCCCTTAATACAATAAGTAAGAAAGCATCCAATGGTTGATACATAATTATCTTTTAACAAAACTTGAGAGTAACACTGTAAAAGGAGAATGACACTCGATAATGAAAACACGAGCTAAAAAAGTGTGTAATATTAAATATGCATATAGTAAAAGAATAAGCAAAAGGACAACATAATTTTGATTATACAACACATAAATATGTAATTTTATAGGCACAAGAAAAATCTAACAAATACAAAGGGAATAAATCTTGAATACTGGGTTAAAAACATGCCGAATTCTGACTACTAATATTTTTTATGGCATTATTCGTCATTTTTCTAATTGCCATTTTAATCTTGTTGACAAAAATGAAAGGGGTCGTGACTGTACAACTTAATGGATCTTTCAAAATATCAGGTGGAAATTAAACCATATATGCACCATTGCTTGTTTCTGAAGCATCCTGCCAACCAGATCCAACTTTGAACTTACAGACTGGGCAAGTTGCCTGTTGTCGCAACCATGGATCGATGCACGAGCTATGGAACTGCAAATAATATAGAAATAAAGTCAACTTCAATTTAATGAAAATACAATCTAACTGTCAGTACACTGAATATATAATCGGTTTGTCCAAAAGCAGTAAAGTTAAGATAGAAACACACATAACATGTCGTGGTAATTACATCAGTCTATT